>JAUMJL010000194.1:734135-1468270 GCA_033558185.1 Dromococcyx pavoninus | reverse complement strand
GCCGTAAAGCGGGGCGGCGGCGGCGGGGGGAGTTGTCACCGGTGTGGGCGCTGCGCGGGGCGGCCGGGCTGGGTGCTTGCTACTGCTGCTGCCGCCGCCGCCGAGGCCGCCATGGCGGGGGCGCTGGGCCGCAAGGCCCTGGACTACGTGCGCAGCAAGGACTTCAGGGACTACCTCATGAGGTGAGCGCGGTGCCGGGGCCGCCGCCGCCTGCCCGCGCCCGCGCCCTGCCTCGGGTGGCCGCTCCCGGGGAACCGGCATCCCTTCCCATCGCTTCCCTGACCGCCCGTCCCCCCCTTGAGCAGCGCAGAGCCCGGCAGCCGCATCCGTGCGGACAGGGCGAGAGCGGCAGTAGCAGTGGCCGTGTCTGCGCTGCTCTTCGCCTTTCCCCGGAGCCCTCGGGCGGGACGGAGGGCGTGCGCGAGTCACTGCGGCACCCGGGCGGCTTCGTTTGACCTCTGCCGGGCTCGCCCTTACCTGGGCGGGGGGAGGAGAGAGGGAGCGAGGAGCCCGCGAGGGTCCCCAAGGGGTCCCTGTGGCGCCCCGGTGGTCACCTCGGCTGGCGGAGGTGGCCGGGGCTGTCACGTCAGTCTCCCGCCTGCCCCACCCCGGGGATACCGGGCCTGACCTTGAAGCGAAGCCACGCGGTTTGAAAGTGCCGCTTCCCTGTGGCTGAGCTTCTCCCGGCTGTGGGGACCCAGCGGCGGCTGCCGGGGAGCGCTATCCCGGCCCCTCCTCTCCCGGCGGGCACCGGAGCCGAGGGCAAGGACAATGACCGCTGCCGACAGTCAGGGCAGAGGGAGCTTTGCTCGGTTGTGGGTGGAGATAGGCTTGGTGACAGAGGTAGTCTTAAGGCCTCTTATTTATATCTCTGACTATGTTTAAATAGGTGCTTGTTTCAGAGGCTTGTTAGAGCCCCACTTTCATGTGAGTGTGGCTTAAGTGACCTCTTGGATAGCTCAGTACTATTGTCAAGCTTCAGTTTGTGTGCTGTGACAAGGGGTATGGCACCTCGAACAAGATTACAGTTGCGGCACACTTGCTTGCATCTAGTTGAATTGCTGCATGGGAGTAGACAGGCTGAAGTTTCCTTGGCTGACAAGCAGTTTGACAAAACTATGCAGATAAAAATGGGCTCTTCTAATAAAGGTGGTTGAGCAACTTTTCGCTATAGTTGTTGATTGCTGTTTTACCTACACCTATTGCAACTGACATTTAATGTTGAGCAAGCATGTAGGAGGACTTCTGTTTATCTGGGAAACTCAGTCTTGGTTAAAGTAGCCAAAGATGGTGTAAGCCCACATGGAAGAGGGACTGTAATATAAAGGCTCAGTAACCATAAGGGTGTGTTTGGCATTTGCAAAATCAAGTTCCACAGAAATGGTGCGGAAAAAAGATCAGCCAAATATGAGAAGGAAGAGAATGTCCTTGAAGCAAAATGAAGGAAGGTCAGAGCAGGCTTCTACGTAGATTCTGTTTGAAAGTCTTGAAGATATTGTGTAAGCTTGATAGATGCATTCTAATGTTAACATTTAGTTAATTGTACCAGAATTTGTAAAGCAGCAAACAAAAAAAAAAAAACTGGAAAAAGTTCTGGAAGAGATAACATCTGCTTCCTAACATCACCACAGTTACTTGCTGGAAATCTCTCTTTCCTTACCAAAGACTGAAATGGGACCTGAAATAAGCCTTTTCAGCTGTATTTCATCCTAAATCTGATCTTGAAATCAACTATCTAAAAAGAGCATTCCACAGGATCCTACCTTTGTGGGATGGGTTCTGCCTTGTTGTGTCCAAAGATATGCTTATTTATACTTTTGTTACTGCGTGTGTCATGAAGGTCTGAACTCAGTTGCTCCATCCAGTATGGCCTTTCAGCATTGTTTCTTGCTTACTAGGAGACAAATGTTTAAGTTGTTGGCTTTATGTTGAGTTTAAAATTTAGATTAACAGTCAACAAAAGACTGTAGCCTGGCTTCTCCTCAAGAGAAATGGAGAATGGATACTTAAGACCTTTATCTCTTAATATTCCTTCCTGAAGGCTCATGTTTCCCCCCAGGTGTCAGATTTCTAACCTGAAGATTCTCACCTTCCCTTGTTCCTAGAGCAAGAGTTTCCTCAAAGCTCTGAGACTATGGTATCTGTTCTGGAAATCTGCATCTAATCACTGCAGTGAAGCAAAGCTTTATAAATGTGGAACTTGTTTGTGAGGAAATGATGAATTGAGAGATTGCTTGTGAAAACAGTGTTGTGTTTTAAATTACTTCACCCTGAACAGAATAACTGAAGTTACCCAAAGTGGTGGAATCAAATGTTCCGTTATTATGGCTGGGGGCAATCAAAACTTGCAGATATCTGTTGATTCAATTCCAACTTCATAACTTGAAAACATGAAAGTAAGCATAACCAGTGCATGCTACTTTTCTCAGGTGGATATATCTGGTATTAGAATGGCATTACATCATGGGTTAGCTTTTGGATCTTGCACAAAGAAACAACAAAAGTTATTTTTAAAACTGTCATTAATAATTAAATATTCTGTCAGTTTGATATCTGGCTTCTCTCAAGCTGTGATTAAAAGGGATCTGAATAACTGTACATGTAAGTAAAGATTTGCCCTAACCATGTCTTAATGTTTTAAAGAAAGCATAGTAACAATGTAACCTGTAGGTAGACTTTTCCTGCTTCTTGTAAAATGCAGCAGTAAGGCTAACTTAAAACTATATGATATGCAAGCTCGGTAGCTCTGTGCATTGTGAACTTCAAGTTGCATTTTTTCTCTGTAGATCCTAAAAATGTAAGCTATCACTAAAGTTGTATTATCTAAGCCACTAATAGTAGGCAACTGAATCCTCTTACTTCCTATCCTAAAGATTTAAAACAATATATTCTGAAAACCAAGCAGTAAAACAGCTTTCCTCTTGAGAGACAAAACCTATAGGCCACTCTAGACAAACTCTGGTATCATCTTATGGTAGAACCCTAAATTACTTTAGTCACATAATGAATTCCAAGGAGTCCCAAAATATTCTGATAAGAGAACAATAAGGACTGCCATCCTTTGGGGCACTTCTGAAATGTCTCTTCGTGATGACTGGCCAGTAATGCAAGTGTACTAACTCTATTAATGTAGATGGCTTTGAAATAGGTTAACAGTTCATTCCTTGTAACGCTTGAGAACTTGTGTTGGCGTAAGCTGTCTGGGACCTTTCTTTTAATTGAAATATACTTTAAAAGAGGTAGGATCAGTAGTGTAACTAGAATTAGCTGATTTTCAGTTCTTCTCGTTAGTAAATCTTTAAACACATGGACATAAGAACAAAATGTCCTCTAATAGTCTGTGCTCAGAATTGAAGGACACGGTGCCTTCTGTCATCATGAGAGCTGAGCAGTCTACCTTTTGCAGAAGGGTAATACCCTTTCCACTTAGGGGATAGCAGTGTATGGGAAGCAAATAGTGACAGTTATCCATGTTGTCAGAATGTTGTCTGGCCTTCTAATATCCTCATTACCAGTATGAGGAAAATACACGCAAAAAATTTAGAAAAATAGATCTTCCCTAATGTAGCCTTTTTGGAATGTATTGTAGTAGTAATATAAGGTATTGTTCAACTGATGGTTCATTTTGTGATGTCGAGATACTTACACAGAAGTTAATGAGTGAGTAAATAAAACAACTGTTGTCTATGGAAACTTTGGTACAAACTGTTCCCTTTGTTAAAGGATTGAATGTAGTTCTTGGAAACTACTAATTTGGAATGGTGTCACTTCAGGAATAGATGCGTGCACTTGCTGTGGTATCCTTGCTATTAGATACGGTGCATTTGTTGCAGCTGTATTGGCTGCAGAGATTTGGAGCTGGATGCCTGCTTCTGGAAGAGTCTAAATGACCTTGATCTGCCCTCTTCTAGAGTATAATAATTGTTCCAGTCTCCCATGGATGTAGGACAACCTTGCACAACTTCAGCCAGAGCTGCCTACTCTGTTAAAACAGCAGCAGTTTGATTCTATTTTAGGCTTTCACTTACCTGAAAACAACTTCCACTTTAAAAATGAAAGCTGACTTCTGCTGGCACAAAAACATTGTGCCAAGAGACACATTTGAACTTTAGTTAAGGTTTTATGAAAAAAAATTGAAGTGTACACTTGTCTTGTGTACTTGAGTTAATTATTGCTGCAGTTCAGTTAATAAGAAAACAAAAAACAAGCGGTTAGACTAGTCAAGGATACCCTAACAAAGCATCTTGAACTGGCCTGCGGCTTGTGACAAAGACTCACTGAAATGCATGTCCAGTATGGTTTCCTAAGTAGACCTGACTGTTCCCTTGCCATAGCTATTTGTAAAAAAGTGCTCTAAGATGGAAATCGGTGTGAGAAAAGTGACTCTATTCTGCAGTTTAAGGCAGTAGGTCAACAGCAGTCAGTCAGCAATAGGCTTTCTATAAGAATCCAGCCACTAATAAGTCACGATTCAGAACTGAGTCGTATCAGTATCTTTGTTAAATGTTTAAAATTCCTGAAGCATTTTAAAAGATATAGTAGCAAGCAATCTTAAATATACACTGTAGTTTAGCTTTCATGCATAGATCACTAAGTTATTACATGGATAAATTGGTACCTGTGTGATTACTTAAATGAACCCCATACATGACTGGAGTGTGATTGCATATTAGAGCACTGGAAATGTGTTGTAGCTCATGTTTGGTATAGCCACAGTTGGCCTGAACTTAGGGACAGTAAGATCTCGGGCAGCCTTTTGTGTGACCTACTTACATGAGTATACAAAGAATTCCAGGTGACTTCTTCAAAGCCACCACAGAGGAACTGTAGCTGTTGAGCTTTGTCATGAGCAAACCTTGTCTTCTTTTGGCATCCTTTTAAACTAGTTGGGGTGGGATCTTGGATGCTTTGAAATCTACTGGGGATTAATTTCTTCCATAGACCATAATAGGATTTTATCTGTCTAGTAAAAATGTGATTGAGTGGCAAATGCTTGTCACCATTACAGCTCTTGTGGGAAATGGAATTTTTAATAGTTACATTAATGAAGGTTAATGCCACAGCAATCTCCAGACTTCTACCTATCTTCTTTTTATGGTACACTTCTTTATGTTGATCATGAAAGAAACTTAACTTTTTTTTCTTTTTTTTCCTTCCATGTGCTTTTTGAATGGTGGCCTGCTCAAACAGTACGGTAAGAAAAGGGAGGGGACTTGTGGTTTTACTTTCTTCTCAACTTCAATAACTTGCAGTCTTTTTGCCTCAGTGCTCAGACCTTGCATGCGTCTGAAAAGCATACTGGGAACCTCCAGGAGTGATGCACCAGTAATATTCATTTGCGAGTCTGAGGTTAAAGTGGCACAACATTAGCTCTTTCAGAATGTCTCCTAAAGTAATCACTGCAGAATTTAAGGGGCTTCATTTCCACTCTAACCTCCCACTCATACGCTTTGCTAAGGAGATCAGATCAGTCTGGAACCATTCTTCTGCATAGCAACAATACTGGTATATAACTGAACTACTTGGTTTATTTTTAACTAGCTTTCCTTCAGACAATAAATGGTACCATATAACTCTCATACGGACTTTTCTTTCCTTTAGCCTTTCTTTACTCCTGAAACTGGGAGTGGGTATTTTATGCCTGTTACACTGTGAATCATAATATTGTGCAAGGCTTCCTCTTCTTATGTAGACCAAAGACAAACTGTATAGGTGTTGTGTGTGGAAACCTCAAAGGGCTGGCTGCCTGGAGGCACTTGAAACTAGATAACCATCTCAAGTGGGAAGGTTCCAAATCTACCTCCCTGGTCAGCAGAGGAAAATTACTGGTGCAACACTGCTGGGATGTGAACTGATGATTCTTCAGCTTGTGCAGCCTGAGCTTGAAGTGGTCCGTACTCTATAGTGTGTTACTTGTTTATGTTCTGGTAGCATCTAGATGAAGTATAAAGTCCAAGTTGATTTGATGTACCTTTCAAAATAGAAGTGGATACTAAAACTCTCAAAGCTGCAATTGTTTCTTAGATTCAAAAAATCAACAGGTTTAGAGCCTTTAAGACTACTTTTCTGAAACTACAGTTGTTTAAATGAGACTCCTGAAGTGACTGCAAAAGTACATTGTGTAATTATACCTCAGCCTTACCAAGTACATGTACCGCCTCACCAGTTAACTTTTGCAGTCTCATTTAGTGTGGTCATGATAACAGAGGTTGTCTTGCTGTCTCACTGTGCACACAATTATGTGACTGGATTTTTGTTTCTGGTCCTGCTACTGTCCTTTAGAACTATTTACAAGTTACATTTAAGCCTCTAAAACAATATTCCATGTGCTGCTGACTTCAGTTTGTGAATGTTCCTGTTCTGTTGTAACATAGCTTGTGTGTAAGTGGTATTGTAGGTCCATTTCCTTACGCTGTCTAGTCATAGTTGTTCCTTTTAGTAGAAAACTCACTTTTTCTGGACTTTTTTATTTAAGTTAAAAGTTTCTTATATTGCAACCCAAATCTTACTGTAACGTTACATGCTAGTATCCAGATTGGCAAGAGTATCTTGGAATTAAAATTGCAGGAAACTTAAATAAACTCTGACAATAGCAAATCATTGTAATATCTGCATTGTTGCAAGTAGGGGAAGTGTCAAAAGCATGGATATACTTGGTGTCTGCAAAGGGTTTTCTTGCAAGGTGTATCTTATGCTGTATCAAGCCAAGTTACTTCTGAGCATCTTTAGTTTTCCATTAGGAGAATCTGATGGAAGCACTGCATGCATCTTCTGTGGAAAGAGTTGTACTGAAGCCTTTTTACTCATAACAGTAGTGGAAATTGGACTTGGGACACACTTTTTCTCAGTTTGGAATCTTTTAGACAATGACCATCACATTGAGCTCTTGTCAAGTTTTTCTGACTTGATTCTTTCCACTACTTGTCCCTTTTTCTATCTATGTACACACCTGTAGCTAACTGCTCTGCTCTTTTATCTGTCTAATCACTGAACTTTAGGTAGTCACTAAGTTATTTCATCTACTGCAGATGAAGCTTTAGGTAGCAGTTTGGTTTGGTTGCATGGCCCTGCTTTTTCAAAGAGGTGTAAGCACTTGGAGGAAGGCGCTTGCTGAGCATAACAAGAAAACAGTTCCAATTCTTCACTTCAGCAAGTCCTCATTTTCATTACATTTTTGAGGAGCCTTATTTGAAAGGGTTGAATGCTAATTCTGTGCACAGAAGAGAGCTGTAAATCTGAGGTTATTACATGACTGTACCAATCAGACTGCTTAATGATGATTGAGGTATAATTACACAAAACTGCATCTCAGTGGCATTACAGTAGTTCCTCTCCAGTCTGCAAGAAGAGTCAGAGTGGGTTCCTCTTCCTTCCCTCCTGAAGACTACATACTGTTTAAAGTGTTTATTTTTTTCTGCCTTACATCGAAAGTAGTCGCTGTCTTAAATTGGAATTTTACCCTTAACCCTGTTCTCTGGAGCTTTATGTGGCTAAGGAGAACTAAGAATACTGCGTGAGGTCTGTGGTTTTCTGTCATTTTATTTTCCTTTTCCCCCTTTACAGCACTTCTGGGGGCCAGTTGCAAACTGGGGACTTCCTGTTGCTGCTATTAATGACATGAAGAAATCTCCAGAGATCATTAGTGGCCGAATGACATTTGGTAAGACCTGACACAAGCTTCTTGTCAGTAAGCTGACTACAGAACACAGATCCTGTCCTTCAAGCAGTCCTTATTCTATTAGTTGCTTGCAAGCTAGATACAGATATCAAATGTCTTGTTATATGACTTTAGAGGCCACTTAAAAATTGAGGTACTGAAAAGCTGCAGAACTCTTCGTAGGACTTGCCAGTAATTTGGGGGGCAGGAGGTGGGTCTTGCATCCTAGAACTTTTGATCACCAAACTCACTCCTAAAGTATAATTGTTTTGGTATCTTGTAATACTGCATGCACTGTTTCAGAATGCATCACTTTATGCAACTTTGTTCTCTGTATCAAGATCAATGATGCCTTGTGGTTAGTGTGAGACTTAAATATCAGCTGTGACAAAGTGAAGAAATGATATTACTTGGTCTGCGGTGTGCAAAAAGCAGCTGAGGGATGTTAACTCCTTGCAAAACAGTTGCCTATGAGAGGCTAACATGACTCAATTGAACAGTGTGAGAATTTCTTTTTAAATGCATGAATATTTTTCCACCTGTTTTTGAAACATGTAATAGCTTTTGCTTAGAAGTCTGTGTCTGTATTTTATTGTTAAGTACTTCTCTAGGATCATAAATCTGATAGCTTTGATTTATTAGCTTAATTTTGGAATTATAGCTCTTCTTTAATTCAGTTAATAACTTAATGCTGAATAATTCTTCTCCCTGAAGCAAAATATTTTTGGGTTAAGGAAATGTTATAGCCTCATGCTCACTAGGTTCTGCTTAGAATAATTCAGTCTCTTAATCAGCTTCTTAGAGATGGAAGACAAGTTTAAATAGTATCTTCTGTGGTGAAACTGTTTCACAAATAATACTTCGGTGGCAGCTACCCAGCTCAGCAAAGTTAAGACACCTTTTTAATTTTTTAAGAGTATATATGAGGGGTTGTATACAAATATTTTTCCTATTTTCTAGGTTCTGTATGTAAAACAAAAAAAAAAGGCTATTCTCTTGAACAATTCATTTCCTATTTTTTTTCTTTCTTCAGGCCTGTCAGAAAGCTAAAAAATGAACTTTGCTAAACTAGTTCTTGTATTTACATGCACTTATGGCAGGAGAGTAGATTAAAATTGTTTCTCATCTTCGTGGAAAGCAGGTAACAAAAGCTTTATGCTTCTGAATGATCGTCATTTCCTGGTGATGGAAACCTCCTTCTCTTAAAGTCCATTTTAGAATGTTCCAAGTAAGAACTATATTTAAGTAATTAGTATTTTTAACAATAAGCTGTCCTAGAAATTGATAGAATAATTGTATAGGATAGGCCATGTCTCATTGGACTTAGCTCTTATTCTCTGTCTGAGATAGTATAGACAATAAACTAAAAAGGCTTCACAGGAAAGCATGAGAGCAAAGTGGGGTTTTTTTGTGGAAAGCTGCAGCTCTGTGGATTTTTCTGTAGCAGAAATTACCTCTGTTCCATGTTTTCCTGCAGTGGATCCTCATAGTGGTCAAATTTATAGGATTACTGGAAAGCTCAAAAGCAGCGAGAAGCATTTTACTTGTCATCACATCCTACTAGTATGAAAATCAAGCCTCAACAAAATGCAGGTATTAAATAATCTACTAACAATATCTGTCATGTTTTGCAGCACTGTGTTGTTATTCCTTGACTTTCATGAGATTTGCCTACAAAGTGCAGCCAAGGAACTGGCTTCTTTTTGCATGTCACTTCACTAATGAAGTTGCACAACTTATTCAAGGAGGACGACTGATCAAATACAGGCAAGTTACACTTTAAAAAGAGGAAGTCATAAACTCATGGCTCTGGCTCTTGTAATACTGTTAGTAGCTTTTAGCCGTGGTGCAAACCTTGCACAGTTTATGAACTTCAGTTTAGCTTCATTACCTTTTGTAAAACTATTTACAATCTTGTTGTCAGTAGGCTGAACAATGAACTATTGCCTTGCACCTCTTTTGAAGCTTCTGAGTGGTGCATACAGAAAAGGCTGAAAACCTTTATGGTCATGGATGTAGACAGGTCTTTTGGCAGCTGCTGGCTATTTTGAGATTTGTCTCATGTATTATGTTGATTAGCCCACATGTGTCCATCTGTGAAGGGGTTTTCTGAAAGAGAAATCCGTGCAAAACCTCTGTAAGCTAACTGTTCTATATATGGCATAGATCAAACTGTGTGTGACTGGAGAAGAAACTGCAAGCAGTCTCATACCCTCATTATGTAACAAGTAGTGCAGACACTGTGCCAAGCCATCCTGATGAGTAAGGATTATGGCTTTTCTCCCTTCTGCTCCAAGAAATCCATGTGGAGCAAAGAGAGGATGAAGTCTCATGAATTATAAATTAAAAAATTAGACTGAGTAAAACTGCAACTAGACCTGCATTTGCATAAATAACTGCCAGGTGTCCTTCATTCCTAAAGTTCTACTGTAAGTACAGATTTTTTTATAGTAATTGCAGTTCTACATTCATTCTTACAAAAGCTGTTCTTCTCTTGGCAGGATGGAGAAAAAGAACTAAATATCTAACTTGAAATAAGCCAGGGAATGTGTTCATCCCAAATTACAGCCAAGGAAGACTTGCCATCTACAGTTGCTTTGACAATTACAACAGGGACAAACCAGAAACACCTATTTTGAATATGACCCCACCAAGACAATAATCCTTTTACTACTTTTGCCTTCTAAAAAGTACTACTTAGCAATGTAAACCATTGCATTTAAAGTCTTGTTGCCTTACAGGTCCTTAATTAACTACCAGTTTAATAAAGAGTTAGTCATCCAAATAGCAAGCAATGTTTGAAAAACAACTTCTTTATCTAACAGTCTACAAAAGTGGCCCATGATGGTTTAACAAAACTTGTTTTCAAATCAGCTTAAACAGAGGTCAGTAAACGGAACTGTAGGTGTTATTATTGTTCTAGGTATTAACATATTCTTAAAAGCCATTTAACTTGGGTGAATTCATTCCTACTCTATCTCTTTTTTTTTTTTAACTTAAGCAGTGGCTTGCTAATCTACAAGAACAAATGTGTAGATAGGCAGCCTGGAAGTGACCAGCTTTCCCTCTTCCCTTGCTGCATGCCTTGTCTCAGTAAAGAGACTTTATCAACATACATTTTTAAGTCAAGTCGCACATTATTTAAAGAAGACTCAGAAAAACAAAAGTATAGCACTGAATGAAGGAAAGCAATGAAGTCTGATACTGTTCTTTAAGAAGTTTTAAATTGATTTTATTTTTTCCCTACTGTTTGAGTTGTTCTATCTGTATGTTATCCTTACACAGGCAAAAACTTAACTTGTTTGGAGTCTAAGATCTGAAGGACACAAGGTGCCTTTCAGTGGTTTTTGACTTGACTGGGAGAGTGGTTTTCCTGCATGACCTGCCTGAAAGTTAAATTGCTGTAAAGTTATAGATGACAAAGAATGTATGTGATGGTGCAGTGGTTTTGAACAATAAACATGTTCCAAATGGCAATAAATTTCTTGAACATTTTGAAAAGTTTTGTTTTATCATATTGTGATACCAGATACTGAAGTGAAATTTTAGTATGGAGTGTCACTATTATTGAAACAGCATGAAGCAAAAACAGACTGGAAAAGTAAATGGAATTATCCTTTGTATGTTTAGGATTGAAAGGGCACCTAACCCTTCTTGACCCCCCAAGATAAAGGTGAAGTGGGTACTTGACTGAGTATTCCTGCCGTGATAGGCAGGATTGAATTCAAGGATCTCTCTATGCATCTGAATAAATACTTCATATTTTCTTCTAGCAATAGAAGGTGGTTAACTAAAAGACTTTCTTTAATCCTAGGTTGCTACTACATTCTCAGTTGCATGATGGATAAATTTTGTAACAGGCATACAAGAAAGAGGCTTACAGGACATGCCTAGCTGGATGAGTAAAACTTGTACTGTCTGGTACTCGTTGCTTTAAAAAAGTTAGTGCATAAAGCAGCCTGTTCAGTACTGCTGCCTTATCTCAAAAGTAGTCATCTCTTTCACTCCGTATCTCCTGGAGCAGAAGAAGCATTCAACTGTTGCATAAAGGCGTAATGAGATACTGGTTATCTTTTAGCATCTTTTAGTTTGTTATTTCTGGAGAGAAAGTACTTTATGTGTGAGTTTGAAATTTATAGGTATGAAATGTTTGGGCTGCTCTTGGGTAAAGCTTGTGATAGATGGAATACTCTAGCCATACCTGGTGTTTTGACTGCTGAACTGCTGTTCAGTTGCTATTGATTGTCTTAACTTCCCTAACTAGGGAATACCTTTGACAAGAGTTTGTCTTCTCTCATTTTCCTTGTAGCTGCCTTTGCCATATTTTGTCACATATTTCCTTCTACCTTTCTCTTTCCTTTCTTTCCCGCATCCACTCACTACAACAACGCTCAAGTTCTTTCATACTGGAGTAGTGCACGAGTGAATTAGAGGTGGAAAGTGGACCTTAGCTTACTTTGATTAGATTTTAAACTGGTGGTGTTTCCTGCAGTCCATACAGACTTCTACAAAAAGGGGAAGGGGTGCTAAGCATTTTTTCATGGGACAGGGTCCAGACTGGATGAGGAACTTGGAGCAGGGGTGGATGTTCCGCAGCGTGTGGAAGCTGCCTAGTGACAAAAAAGTTTATATGGACTAAGTGCTACCAAGTAGCTTGTGTGACCTGTGTCCTTCAGAGCTTTATTTATCAAGCCATTTACACTCCATTTCTTTGTTTAAGTAATGGTGCCTGGGGGGAAGTACACATCCCAAAACAACAAGACCCACCAAACGCAAAGGAGGAGAAATGAGGCATTATTGCAACAACAGTTTTATAGTTAATCTGCACCCTTCTCCTCTAGCACAAAATACTGGGACACATTGGCATATAGCCATTTTGTCATGGTGCTGTCTGGAGCAACCCAAAATAAAACATTTTCAAGAGACTGAAGATTTTCACATTCTTGAGTCTGAATACCTTAATGAAACTAATGTGGAGGCGGTATCTTGGGTTTTTTTTTTCCCCTTCAGGTAGCGTTGGATAAAATAATATCAGCTTGAATGATTAATAGTAATCCAAAGTTAGAGCTCAGTATTTGCATTTGATATATAAGGTTATAGGGCTTGTTTCTACATGCAGTTATTCTGAAATAGCTATTTGGTTTTAATTTCACAGTTTGCTTTAATCCTAGTAACTTTTCAACTGTAGGATACGTCCTGTCACTGGAAATCTGTGCTGCTCTGATCCCATGTGCTGTCCTATGTGTAGTGCTCCTGTTCACCACAGTAAGGCTGGGAACCACAGAGCCTTTCTTGTCTATTTGCAGTGGCTGCTGCTGCAGAGTCAACTGCTGCCTTCTTTCATGTTTTCAGACAGGAAAGAATTTCTCACCTTTCTGAGCAAGCGCTGCTAGATTGCTGGGTAAGGAATGTGACACCCTTGGGAATTCAGGTGGGAGGCAGTATCAGCTCTCAGTTCCTCTGTTATTCCCCATATTCCCCCCCCCCCGATTTGAGTTGAGATCTCTCGATCCAATTCATCAAGAGGAGGCTTAGACTATAACTTATTGTGACATTAAAATAGCTTGCAAATTGTTTTGCTGTTGCAAGATTGAGTGCCCTTGATCTGGAAGCTTGCTGATTTATCAATCAGATGTGGAGGTCATTTGGTAGCCTAGTACTAAAAGGAAAAAAAAAAGCAATAACCATAACGGTGGGGTCAGAACAGAAGAAATTGCTTGCAAGGCTTCTTTAATTAGGGTAATGATGGCTACCTATAGTGAATTTGTTCAGCTTCCCACAACCGTCTCATACTACGTAATCATTTCAGCCAATGCTGATATGTATGGGTTTTTTTTTTTTCATTTTCCTTCTATGACTTATCTATGAGAAGTAAATTCTCCCTACTCCTAAAACCAGCAGAAAACTTCCTTTCACCAGCGCAAATTAAGCGGGACAGCTCTCAGAGAAAACACATTCCTAGTAAAACATAGTTCTCCATAACATTGTAGCTTATTTTTTCTTTTCCATACAAAGCACAATGGTGCCATCTGAGCAAGGACAACAAGGTAGAGGACTTGAGGGGATGGGGAGAAGGGAGAAAAGTCTCAATAAAATTACAGACTGAGAGAAGGCAACAAGAAAGGGAGAGTTAGCTCCTTGGGACCAGGACCGGTTTTGACATAGAGTTTAGAAAATACAGTTGCTGATTAGGACATAGCAGTTTTCCAGGTACACCAGTGCCTTCCCTGAGCTCTTTGTGAATGCTGATACTACGGGTATTATGGTCTAAATAGTATGTAAGGCATTTATGTGTGTTTGCTTCAACTGTGTATATTTCCAGTGTACATGAACCTGTACACGTCTGGCACACATGCAGACATATGTTACTGCTTTGCACTTACAAGAAAGGGAAGGAAGCAAAGAAGAGCAGAAATAAAACAATGAGATAGAGAATAGTAATTTTAAAAAACATACTGGTGTGATAGATTCATTCATGTGCTCAGCACAGAGCACTATACGAATAAGGCCTGTTTCTTCATGCTAACATGACAAACTAATAACTATAAAATGGTAATAAATTAAAGATTTACAAGAGCAGTTACCAGCTTTCTTAGGTTTTCAGCCTGTGTCTCACAAGATACTTTGATCCTGTCTGCATTTGGAGAAGAACAGTGCTAACTGCCTAACGTAGTATGTCTGCAGTTCTGCTTGTGTAGACATGGAGTATATCTGCTGTCATCTTATGCAGAGGCTAAAATGTTTATTCTAATTGAATAAAATGTTGCTGCAAGCTTCATTATCTTTGTAAAGCGGAAAAGCACGCAGTCTGGTATTCTAAACTGAGGCAATGCCTTTATTAAACAAATTGTGAAGTCTTTATCTCCCCACCCAATCTCTTCCTGCTTTTGCTGATCTACTAACATTGCATTTAGTTACTGTGGTAACTACCTATAAATAACCAATGTCCATAGAATCAACCCAAGAGCAACCAGAAGGCAGAAATACTGGCTTCCTGGATAACCTGCTCTGAGTGTCATCACTGAGGTCCTGTTCCTTCAGGATCACTGCCTCTCCCTTTATCACATGGCCTAACCCTGACCATAATATTGCTGTCTTCTCTTCCTACTTTTTCTCCTCTGTTTCTTCCCACCTCTTTTAACAGTAGGTTTCAAGTAACTATGGCAACAAGCCTGAGAATTTTAAGCTTATTCATTTTGTCTGAAATCTGGGTCATGTCTTTCTCATTAAGTGAAACTATTGTACGCGGATAACTGGCCCAAACTCAGCCCTTCATACAAGAGAAAGTAGAACCAATTATGGCAGCATTTGCAAATATTTGGTCCACTGTGTAGCAAATGTAAATGTACAAAGCAAGTTATTAATTTTGAAGGCATTTGACCCATAACTTACCTAGAGAAGATCTATATTGTAACTGTCTTTAATTAGTGTTGATTTATAGGTTGGTTGAAATAGTTTTGTTATACTTGTCCTAGGGTATGTATTAACTGAAGGGATGCCTTCTTAGCGTGGTATTGAGTGATAAAAAATAATACTGGAAGCCTCTCATTCTCTGAAGAGGACATATGCTTTTGTGAAATCTTAAAGCTGTCTCCAGCCAGGACAAGTTATTAATCTCCTCTGTTCTGTCACTTTGCAGTCTGCCTGGATCTAAGATCACGGCTTATCACAGAAAGATCTTCAGATTTTAAGTTGTAGCAGCGCCAAAGGAATAACGAGACTTTCTCAAATACTCAGGTTACACATTTGGATATACTGTGTCTCCTTGCCCCTGGGATCACTCAAAATCCTAAAACAATGACTAT
This sequence comes from Dromococcyx pavoninus, assembly GCA_033558185.1. Lineage (NCBI taxonomy): Eukaryota > Metazoa > Chordata > Aves > Cuculiformes > Neomorphidae > Dromococcyx > Dromococcyx pavoninus. Next base: position 1,452,808 of record JAUMJL010000194.1, on the reverse strand, counting down.
ATTGGCTCATGGGGCAGCCATGCAAAACAACAATTGTAAGGGGTTTTTTGTATGCGCTTGATCTTATGGGTCACCTGGAAGCAAAGCACAAAGCCAGCAGTGTGATTGGTAACCTCTCTAGTACTTTGTTTCTTATACTGTAAATTGGTAAAGCTCTTAGCCAGATTATTGTTAGGAACAGGAATGAGTTCAAAGGTTCAAAGATTTGGCAAGGTACCGAATAGCATATCAGTTAACCAAGCCTCTGTGATACCTGATCTGAGCGTGTAATTCCACAGAGAGAGAGATGAGCTCACAAGGCTGTTTGTTCCTTCCCTGCATTTGTTTGGTTAGCCAGGATGAGCCAAGGAAGGCTATGATGTTTCCCTCCAAAGCTTTGCAGTAGCTCACAGTGTTACTGTGAACCACAAACACACCTAGCTTCTAGGGGCCTGCCAAGCACTCTGGGAAACATCTTTTATTTCTGTAGTTGTTTTTTGTATGCCTCAGTTCCCTACATCAGAGAGCTATGAGTGAGATCACTTTCTGTCACTAAAGAAGCGATGACCAAATCTGGAAAGGTTTGAGTCACAGCAGAAACAATTACCATGAAGCTTGTATGAAGCCACAAAGTATGTGTGCTGCTGGATGGGCCTGTGATTCTGGATAATGCACAGGAAGTATCAAACAAATTAGAAGTGATGGGTTTCCTGAACTGAGGCACAAGAAAAGGCACATTTTCCAGCTTTTACTTCCTTGCTCTGTCACTGTCTTGTGGAGGTGGTTCATAATTGCATTTTCAGGAGCACAGGATCTGTCCAAAAGACTCAAGGGGCATTTGTACCTATTGGTAAGCTTCCTTTCTTTCCATGGCCTTCAGAAGCTGCTGCTTTGTTTGATGTGCGATGTTTGCCCAGCAGGGTTGAGGTGGGGTGTTATCAAGTAAAATGGGCAAGTCCTTGAAGCAGCTCTACATTTTCTGTTCTGCCGTGCTCCCAGTGGATTGCTGTAAGAGATTATTTTCTCAGTTTGACTTAGCATTCTTTGTAACCCTTGGCTTTCACCTTTCAGCAATATTCATTCAAATGTCCCACTCCCAAAGGTGAAGAATGCAAAGGTGAGAAGGTATATGGGACATTAGAGTCTTAAAGAGTGACCAGACCAATCACAGAACTCTTAGTTTTATGTAATAAGAGTGTAGAGGTACGACACTGAAGGGTACACACGCTGCTCTACGTACATTAAAACTATGCAGCTGATTGCATCAATTCAGCAAGTTGGCTGAATTAATGCATTTTTCAGGAAGACAGCATTACTAAGCAGATAGCTTCAAATTTAGATGCAGATACATACCGTGAAACCAGAAATGAGCTCCAAATGTACTACGGTAGTCAGCTAAAGGCAAAATGATACTTTTTACTGGCTATTTGGACTTGAGTTCGGAAAAGGAATTTGAGTTTTCTAGAAAAGTAGACCATTTTTTTTTTGATCCTACTGCCTTATTAGCCAAAATTCATCCGCACAGAAATACTGAAAAACATAGGCCTTCTGAGTAATGATTGTGTCATGATATTTCATGATAGTGCTGAGAATTAAGAATTTCTGTTGAGCAAAGAAACTAGGAAAAGTAAATTTGGGGTGACCACCTGCTCAAGAAAATAGCTGGGAAGCAAACAAAAACCCTTTGCTTCATTCAGGAGTGAAAAAGCTGTGGGAGCCAGCTGGGTGGTGCAGCCCAGGCAGCAGCCAGCTGGAAAAAGAGGGCAGCAGCAGGGTGCAAGCCAGCACCCCTGCTCAGGGCTCAGGCAGCTGAGGTTTGCACCGTTCTCAGTGTTACACAGTGAGATCATGCACTTGTTCACACAGAAACAAAACCACAGCTTCAGCTTGCTCTCTGACAGGTGCTTATGTGCATGGATTCTGTGTACAACCAGAAAGCTGCCACTAAGCCAAGGTGGAGCCAAACACTCCTGCATCAAGTCATCTAGATCAGAAGGGTAGATCCAGATTTAAATTGTCAGTATCAAGCTACATCGATCTGTAAATTGGGAAGGGAAAAAACAAAGACAACTTTCATTGCTCCTAGTTTTATATTTTGCTCTCAAATATGCTTTAGAATTAAGTTGTTTGTAACAAATCATTGCAAAACTTCAATGTCATTAATGTTGAGGGCTATTTTTGGGCTTTTTGGACCTCATCCTCTATCTTTCCATTGCTCAAAGTAGCAGTCCTATCCCGTTCACTATACATTGTTTGTTTTTTTCGTAAAATTATATAGAAATTATATATAAAGTCTGGTACTGCCTATATTTAAATTAGAAGAGGTAATGATGAGGTTCATCACCCTAATTCATCAGACTGAAACTTAGCTGTCTAGTGTCACCTAGTCATCCATGCTTCCGTATAGTCACCAGAGAGCAGAAGGCAATCTCTCTGTTACTGAAATAACTGCCTTAGATGAGAAGAACTTCCCCCTGAAAGTGCTACTCTCTCTCTCTGGACTGTAGCAATCCTGAAAATTGCTCTAAATTTTAGCCTAATTTTTTGTACAGCATCTGGTGTAATTTAATAAAGTAAATAAAAATTAAAGCCTTAAAGAAGGCGACTGTGATTTTGAAAACCCAACAAGTGCTTGCTGGAGGTAGCAGAGGAGATGTGCCCCTGTTATGAGGTTGTGAACAAATCATTGGGTGGGATTTAATGCCTGCTTGCACATCTCTGCATCCTGGGATTGCCATGAAGGAAGTCCAGAGAAGATACCCTTTCTGGTATGATGCCAGATGCCCATGCCTGGCCCTCACAGAAGACTTTTGTGAAGACACAACCAGCGACACCTCTGGCCTGCTCCCCACCACAACCTACCTAACCTGTATTATCACTTCAGCGTCCAACTTGGAACAAGAAAGTACTGTACTTTCATAGATGTACAGGAGGGCAGTATGGGGAAGGTGAGGTGTGTGAGGCTTGTAGCACTGGTCTCAGAGCTACAGAGAGGTGACATACAGCACGGGCACTACCTCAAGGTTAGGAAGAGACGTTCCCTGGGGAACTGTGCTATGTAACAGCTAGTGAGGGCAGCAAGCACCCAAAGCCTGCCTGCGTGAGGGACCAGGCACCCAAGCGCTTGGTTAACTGCATGTCTTACACACAGGCTCCCCCACAACCTCTGCCTGGAGCTTCAGCTGCAGTCTCTTCTCTTCCCGGAACACAGTGAGCCAGGGCTGATAGTACAGGCAGGGCAACAAAGCCCTTCCCTCTGCAGCACCATGATGCTGAAAATGCCAGCAGAGAAACTCTCTGAGACTCGTTTTGGAGTTTTAGAAAGCAGCATCTTTTATTTCAGTGCTGGAAGCATGAAGGAGTGATTTCCGTCAATCATGTGTAACGAGACAAGAGCTGGGTGCAGAATATATTTCCCACTTACATGCATATGGATAAATTTGCCCAGAAATCCTATGCATATTCTATTACTTTCCAAGGACTGATTTGAATGTTATGAATTTTGCAACAGCCAAATTTCTTGCTTTGGAGACAGTTCTCTGTCTGACCTTGCATTTTAGATGGGAAAGACTGCAAACAGGTGTTTATAGAGAAAGACGCATCTGTTCAGCACAGACCATACTTAACACAAGACTTTATCATTTCACAAGGAACAGTAGCTGGAAAAACACTGTTTGAAAAAAATGTTGTCAAGAAAACACGCACAATCTGTCTGTCTTTCAAAAAATAGTTGTTTATATGAAACTTCAGCTTAAACCAAACTATTCCACTTTTTGTAACAGTAACTACTTCTTACACGCCCCGACGGCGGCTCCAGCAGGGTCGCGCACAGTCCTAGTGTCACCGCTCTGTATCCCCTACAAAAGCCTTTGTTCAGCTGCACCTCTCGTGCCTTCCTGGGGCACCCGCAGCCGCCCCCCCGGGCACCCCCGCCTCACGCCCAGCCGCCGCTCTGCCCACCCCCGGGGGCGGGCCCTGCGCCAGGGCGTCACTTCCGGTTGGGGCAGCGGCGGCGAGGGGGAGGACGGCTGCGTTCCGTCCGCGGCTCTCTGGCGCGGTCCCGGCCCTGCCCGAACCATGGAGAAGCTGCGGCGGGTGCTGACCGGGCAGGACGACGAGGAGCAGGGGCTGACGGCGCAGGTACTGTCCGGCAGGGACGTGTTCGTATTCCCCCCTCCCCGTACCGGCGGCCTGGTGGCGGCCTCCCTCGGTGTGGGGTCACTGAGGCCTCCCTGCCCCAGAGCCGCACCGGGGGCCGCGGCCTCGGGCGCCCCTGGGTTACACACATTCACAACCACCCAGCAGTCCTCGGTGCCAGCCCGCTTGCCTGTCCGTGTCCGTAAGCGGGGGAGCCCGGGAGACAGAGGGGAGCCCGGTCTGCTGCGTGCGCTGAAGAGCAAGGTTTGTGGGCCCCAGGGAGCCTTCCCGGGAGTAAGAGTTTTGGCCAATTTTCTGTATGCGGCGAAGCTCTTTGTTGTCTTGTTGGTTTGAGGTCCTTTAGTTTCGTTTTCCGTGTCGTGCTTTGAGGTAACAGGGTCTCCTTGATATTCTATTCTCCTTCTCCTGCATGGTCTTAGTACTTGATTGATTTAACAACCGTTTTTCTTTCTAAATTGCTTCCCCATTTCTCTATTTGCAAAAGCTATGAAATACTTTCTCTAGACAGTTTTGTGTATATTGTGCTGACGTTCCTTTTTTTAGCCCCGTGCTCCTCAAATACAATTTAATTTTTCTATTTCCTCCCCAGCAGCTTCCTCACTGGTAGGGAGTTTGAACAGCATAAGTTTCTGAGACTTCACTTCTAGGTTGAAGCAAAGTTTAGCCCACTTCTAAAGAACTGTTTATAATATCTGTTCCCTTTTAATTGGTGTGACTGCAGGTCAGCGTGCCCTAAAGCATGGAGGAGTATGTAGTATGTGCTGGAGCATAGGAGGAAGTTGGAATGTAGAGCAGGCTGGATCTGAGCTAATAAACCTTTGTGAACCAGCACAGCCTCGGTATGATTGGTGTTTGTGGCATAATATTAGTTCCAGCAGCTTGCTACCGACATGCTTCATTTGTCTTTGTACTGAGTTGCTGCTAGTCTTCAATGTTTGAACTTGGCCTCTTTGCAACAGTAAAGCAGGTAAACTGCATCCACACCTGATTAAATCTGGAAGCCGTGTAGCATCTGTACCCTTTCACACCAGCACTCGCTGCCAACATTTGGAAGGGATGTTTCACCTTCTCATCTTACCAAAAGATTATCAGATAAATACTTACTTTTTCATTAATCTTACTTTAGTTCCAACAGAATTAATTAATCTGCCATCCCCAGGCACATTATGTATGAGATACTTGATAGTAACATACATTTCTCTTTTACTAGATGCTGTGATGTTTGTTTTAAGGCAGCAATCAGTAGATAAATGCTGAAGTATTTAATAATTTTATATTTGAGGAGTATATCCTGAGGAGAGAACTGAGCTAAGAATGTGTCATTTGTTAAATATCAGTAACTAAACTATGTATGATTTGACTATTGAGTATAATGATGATGCTGGAGAAGACTTCAAACAGGAAAAATCTGCCCATGTTTAAAGCCTATCCAGTACATGGTAGAAGAAAACATATAAATATGCCTTTGGCATAGTGCAAAGGAGTTTCATGCTGAGAAGAACTAGAAAGATCTTCTTTAAAGTAAATAAATACCCACTAAAGAAAACCGCAGATGTTTAGGTTAGGCAATGTCTCTGTTGTATGTTTCTCTCAAAGTAGCAATGTATTTCTAGAACATTTGAAATGGAGCCTCTCTTTAGTGAGGAAATTTGTGTGACGTTCACAAAAGCTCTAGCTTTACAGCTGGATGGTGTTGACTATTTTTAAAGTGTGTATAATAGAGAAAAAAAGTGTGTGCACCCATGCAGAGAAGGACACTTTTTAAGAGGTGAGGTTGTGAAAAAAAATGTAAGGTTATATACATTTTGTGTGTAAAATATTCGTCTGTTTTAGATGATCTTTCTGGAAACATAGTCATGTGTTTGGTTGAAAACAATGGCCCTCTCTTTGGAATAGCTGATAGTTGTATAAGAGCTGTCATATGGTTTATGTTCATAGATGTCTCTGTATTCGTTCCTCCTTGGGTTTTTGCAGAACCATTAGCATGAAGTCAGCAGTAATTCCTGTTAAATAGAAGAAAAGTATATAGCAAGACAATTGTGTGATGATTCAGAGAAGGCTTTCTGTGCTTTCCAAACTACAGATGACTAGCTGTTGCTTCTTGCTGCAATTAGGTAAATTATTCCAAATATTTTTAAAAAAGGAATTAAAGGAATTTGTTAAAAAAGTTAATAAATTGCAGATTTGCCAGTGTAATTATATCAGAGCAGCATTATGCTGCTTAATTTTATCAACACCAAAATTAATGTAAAATCTGTACGTTTGACACGTTGGCTTGTTTTGTGGCTGTAGTTTCATGACAGTTGTCGGTTGACAACTGCTTAAAGCATTCAACAACATTTAGCAAGGAGAGGTACACCAGATATTTGAATTTCCCTTTAGTTTTTTTGAGTATTGCTTAGGAACTCAATTCTGCAAATGTACTCAACGTTTCTTTGAAATTTTCTGTGTTACTTTAATATTCTTAAATTTACTATTAAGGAAAGATGTAATTTTTAACTTCTAGAATCTTTCTTAAAACCTGTAACAGAAAGGGCTTCTAATTTTTGACTTGCCCATATGGAAAACATTTATAAGATAATTAATGTATGAGAGGAGCCTACGTAGATGTTCAAAAACACAAGAAATGTTTTGAAGCAGAAGTAGCCTTGCAGATTATCGTTCATATGATAGTGAGTGTCCTTAGCAAGCTATTCAGTAAAGACAGAGTTATCTGTTGCTTGCAACTTAGACTATCAGACTATTGCAAGACTATTGTGCTTCAGGAAGTCTCCCTTCCGAATACCAGTTTCCAGTTAGGGTTTCCTCTTGATTTTTTGATGTCTTGGTCATTTATTTGATGTAGTATTTTCTTGGGAAATATTTTACAGGAACTCCCTTGCTGCCAAGTGCCACTACACAGTTCTTTCCAGATGTGGAATTTGCATGGCATGGCATGGCATTTTCTTCAGTCTCCTAAGTAAAAGCTTCTGCTAATGCAAATATCTTAGAGTGTAGTGCCAGATCTTTTTATCTGAAATCTAGGATTAGCTGTACAGCTTATGTCAGACAACAAGAAAATTCCTAATCACCCTTACGTTGTTTCCTGCTTTTGTTGCATGGGCAGCTTAGATTTACTAACTTTTTTTAGGCTTGTGGTTCATAGTCTCTGCGTGTAGGTCTAAGAAACAAAGCTGTTACTTCAGGGTGTCTCACAGCCTCTCTTCTACAAATTACTGCTCCTGCAGCACAGAGTAGGCAGGAGCTGTGTCAGGTCCTCATTTTTTACAGGTGGTAGCCTGGCATTTTAGCACAAGCTGAAGTCTATGTTTTAAGAAGTTGAACTATGTACCTGTTACTCAACTTCTGCAGTGAGATGCTTCATTACAGGGGTAAAACAGATATCTCAGAAAAGTAACCAGTTCCATTGCTTCTGTGAAACCTGAAAAGTATTGGGTATCAGGGATTAAGAAAATACAGGAATTCAAACATTGTCTTAACTAGGTAAGATAAAATCGGGATGACATCAAGAATGGTTGGAGGATCAGCCTTCATGTTAATGCCAATTAATTTATTTAGTTTTATTATTTCAGTGAATGCTATGTTGTGGTGCTCTGACTGTTATAAACTACCACAGCTTCTCTTCCTACAGTTTATGTGCATGTATTGTAAATCTTATGTTTTATGGATTTAATTCTTAAAAACTTATTACTGTAGTTTTAAAATCGTATTTTAAATCTTGTGGCATTTTTTGTTCTGAGCCTTTGTGGGGTCCAATTATTTATGGTGTTGGTATTTATTTCCACCTAATAACTGTTAGGTATTTGCATGAAGATAAAGCTATTTTCACATTTATATGAAAAATGAGATTTCTTGATAGCTGTTTCAGGAATACCATCAGATATTCAGACTAGGTGTAGAATAGCAGTAAGTGACAGCAATATGCTACTACACATGAAGAAATTTACCTTCATCCTTTTCCTGTTTTCTTGGCAATCTGAAATGCATGCTTTGGGTATACTGATAGTAATGGCACATCCGCCCTTCATTTCTGAACAGGAATGAAAAGGAATTTTACTTTTGTATGCGTGTGTACGTGGGATTAGTTGCATGAATAGATGTAACTAAAAGCCTGATTCAAACGCATATCCTCACATATGTCCTGCTAGTTTTTCCTGCACTTCATACATGTATAGGCATTCAGGAATATGACTATCAAATATGATTTTGAATACTAAAGCAACTTTCAGTTATTGTTTTTGTCTTTCTTTAATGCATACATAAGGATAAAATGTATTTGGACCTTACAAGGTAAGATGCATCTTCTTTGGGAATTTCTGTCTTAACTGCTGAATGGAGAGAAGAGAAAAGAAAATTCAGAACAATATTGTATCCCAGCTCTCTGTCTGCTCAGACAGTACGCAAGTGTAAAAGATTATTTCACATTTGCCTGATCTGCCTTCTTAAGTAAACATTCAAAGTATTTAATTTGATTAATTAAGGTTAGTAATTTTTTTATAAGTAGAAAGTAGTCCAAGCTGTTGTTTGTTCCCATACATTCAGATGCCGATTCATCACAGCACATAAACGTGTACTTTTATGTGGCCCTTTTTAAACTGGGTGTGGATTCTTCATTTGTACAGCTGTGAAGTCATTCTAAGCAGTAACCATATTTCTTTTATTCCTTCATTTAACACTACCTGAAAGAGTACACTACCTGAAAGTTCTCAAAAGAGTAGGAGAAACATCAAACTCATTGGGGAGGCCCTAAGCTGTACATTTTATTAATACTTGATTGAAAATACAGTATAAGAGGGCAAGTTTGCTTGTGTCATCTGAACAAATGGGAAAGTTAGCTTTCTGTAGCCATCTTATGTAAGCTGAACCAACACTTAATGGACCAGTTTAGAATAGAAAGTATATTTAGTTTTAGTGACCTGGAGTAAGCTGGCATACATTATTTTTACCGCATGGGTGGAGGAGATGAGCTGAGCATATCTAACCAGTCACTTCTGCTGAAAGGGGCTGTTATTCTGCCAGCTATGTGGCCCTGCCTCTTTCCCTATATCAGCCCTGCCACTTTTCTGATATCTTGCTGAGCTGATTTGGCTCATGAGTCTAGCACATAACTAAGTTGTCAGAATAAAAGGAATACTAGTTCTTTTCCTGTTTTTTTGAGTTGTGTCAACTATCTCAGGTCACTAAAGGCTCTTACAGGTTCTGGAGTCACACTGGAGAAGCAGGAACTAAAATTATACTTTTTAGCAAGTTAGCTGTCTGGTGAAATAAGCTGTGTTAATCTGCCTGCACCTTCACCCTGTGAGGAACGGTAATTTAAGTGGAATTGTATTGCTTGCCATGGATGCTTATACTCATTTGTACAATGGGTTCTGCGTAGAAACAAGAAAAGGTAGTAGTGCCTATAGGAACATAACCGTGCTGAAAAATAGATGTGTTCATCTGCACATAGCTAGAAGGTTCTGTGTTGGTACAGTTGTGAGAATACTCAGTTCCCATTGTATGGTCAAAAGAAAGGCTGTTTGAAAGTGGAGCAGTGTTGTTTGAGTGTTGGGATATACCGTCACAAGTTTTGTCTTTGTGTGTTTGTTTTGGAAATGTGTTTCCAAATTGCTAGTAGAATTTCTTAAACTGAAATAATTGATATGCAAGCAACTGTTAAGCAAGGTAAAAAAAAAGTTTCTGGCTAGAAAATTATTCTGTTTGAAATTAAGAACTTCAAGGAAAAAAATGTCCTTTTGATTGTTTGAAACTGGGTTTTTAATATCTTTTTTCTCCCCCTCTTCCTGTTAAGGTCCTTGATGCCTCAACGCTCAGCTTTGGTACTCGAGTCAGATGGTTTGCCATATGTTTTGTTGCTGGCGTTGTGTGTTCTATCCTTGTAAGTAAAGTGATTCTGTGTTTGCTTTGTCTTGTATCCTAAATTTTATATCCATAAATTTAGCTAGATGTTAAATGTGTAGTTAGCATGTAGGGACTCTTGTAAATTATGATTTTTACCGTCTTTATGCCATTCACAGCAGAGAGCATTTTTATTGGAGAATAATAAAATTTCTTACTGAAAGGTTTGAATACAGATAAAATATTCTGTATTTTTAATTTAGATTTGTGAGTAGCATACTGGGAAATTGAGTGTGTACTCATTTTTATTGCCCAAATAAAAGCAGGAAAGGAGAGGGAAGCTTGAAAGGTTTTTAAAGGCTGAAGAAACCACAGGTGTAACCTGTCGCACTCATAAATCCATAGTCAATGACTGTGGTAGCGTGTTGACACTTGAAAAACCTGCTGCTCTCTTATTGATCTTGTGGTTAGCAAAGAATTTGTTCATTCTTGAACTTGAGATGTTGGCAGGAGGCTCAACCCTGCAGTTAAAAGTTGAGAACCATTAATTGATTGTGTCTATCAAAATCTGACATGGGTAACTTGCAGTAATAAGCAGTTCTTCAGCTGTATGGGAAGTCTCAGAAGCAGGTGAAATAACACATTAGTGTTGAAGAAGTATCCAGGTTGCTGGTTTTGTGGTTTTTCTTCATTTTTTTTTTTTGGTGGTGGTGGTCACAGAGCATGACTTTTAATGTAAGCTGGTCGGCAGCCTTTGGCTAATCTATGGCAATGACATTTGCAGCTTTTGTGGAGACTTGTCAGGGAGATTGCCTTGACTTGTAATGCATTCTGGTAGTAGGATGGAGAAATTTGTCTTGTGTGCATTAATTTCTGGTTTTGCCATTATTTAAATGGCTTCTGCTGCTCTTTCATTTACCACGAAGAGTTTTTTAAACCTAGGAGATTAATGATAGAAAGAAGCAGATGTGGAGGAGCAACCTATTGATTGTTTGAGGTACTCATTTAGAGGTAGCTGTTTGCTGGATTCTCCTGCAGGTGAAAGCCTCTAATTCTTTATCAAAACTTGCTGTTTGTTAGACTTCATGAGACATAGAAGAAAAACAGAACAATTGTTAGTCTTACCTATGACAGGTCTTATTTAAGTGGTGATTAGTTCAATAAAGGAACTGATATTGGTGTCTATGCCAAGTACAGGGACACAAGTTCCGGCCAGATGCTTGTGTTGTAGAAGGAGTAAGTTCTAGGGTAGGAGCTCGAGATTAGATTGAAATATCCCTCTTTTAAGGTTGCTTAAGCATTATTGGTTGAATCCCTTCCCCCTTCCATTTTTTTTTCAAATAATATTTAACCAATATAATCACAAATTTTAGTGTAGACCTGTTTCTTGGCAGATTAATGTCACTTTTTTCTGCTTTTTTAGTGTTTATTCTTTGTGCCTATTCTGTATCACATGGTGTGAAACTATTAAAAAAAAAGATAAAAGGCTGGTTTCCTAAAGTTTCCTTGAGCTTGATAGACAAAAGTCAAAACTCTGCTGATGTGTTCATGGATATTGTATCTTTGAGAGTTTGGAGTCAGTTCCCTAGCTGAGCAGCTGGCATCTCCACCTCCTTTTTCAGATAGTAGACCTTTTGGTATATTATGTTCTTGGCTGGCCAAATTTGCGTATTGTAGTCTTTGCAAAGTGTCTGTAGGTTTTCCTAGTAGCGTAGAATTACACTCTTCTCTGGCAGTGTTCCATGGTTGCTTGTACTGTGGTCTGTGCAAACTGGAACCACGGACTCCCTCTGAAATTTGGTTGGGTAAAATATAGTTGCACTTTTTTTTTTTCCCGGCAGGATGTAGTGTTCACAATCACCACTTTAAAAAAAAAAAAAAAAAAAAAGAACTGAAAAGCCGCCACTTTTTGCTTCTAAAAGAGTTCTAAAGTATTTCTGTTCAGCCTCAGTGCATATCTTGACTGTGAGTCCAAATGGTTGATTGGAGAAGAAAGGTGGATATTACTGTGGCTTCATGTCATTTTTTGCTTTGTGTGCAGAGCAGTGTGATATATGATGGGAAATTGTAACAAAACTGAAAGTTCCATAAATAGAATACAAACAGTACAAATCAATGTTATAAACAATATCAATAAGCAATGTAAAGTTGTAAAAATAGTGGAATGTAGTAAACCAATATGTTATTGCCAGTAGGTGGCAACAGAAGTATGCTGAATACAGACTGCTACAAATCTGAGAACAGTATACTCTGCTGATATGTTAGAATTATACTCTTCATAGTCTGAAAATACGTTTATGTACTATAAAATGTAAATAACTTTAATAAAAAATATGCAAATATATTTTTTTTTAGGGAACAGCATTGCTATGGCTCCCAAAGGGGATCAAGATTTTTGCAGTGTTTTACACACTGGGAAATATTGCTGCATTGGCCAGGTAAAATTTCTTAATTCTTTTTATTAGATAAATATCCTTCTTTTTATCTATATTTCCATTTGCTTTTATTCTAAATTGCTGTTTATGTAGTGTATAACATTATTTTCATATTGAAATGCTAATAACATCTTGTTTGTCTTAACATTTTTAATATTAACAGTTAGTGAATAGTAGTTACTAATTTGTTACTGCTTCATTGTAATGTTTTACGTGATTATTTTGAAGACACATCATAACTGCTCTCTGAAGCATTAATAACAAATTGCTAGTTGAATGTTTTGTACTTCTTACAGCAAAGTCCTGCCAAGTACAGAGGTACCTCAGTTTCAGTGGAAAACTTGTCTGCCCACTGTGTGGATGCTTTGTTACTGGAAGGAGCTTTTGCTTTTAACAGAGAGATTATCCTCTTTCTAGGAAAACCCTTTGAAAAAGGAGAGGCTCAGGAAATCCTTGTTTTCACTGTAAGGCCAGCAGAATCTAAAAATTGTTTGCAGTGTATTTTAAACTCTTTGCTTGTTTCTGTGCAGTGTTCCCTGTAGCAGTTAGTCTTAAAAGATTTGCAGAAGGGACTTGCTAGGATCTAAAACTCTTCTTTCACTCTTTGAAAGAGATGTAAGAAAAAACTTAACCTCAATAAAGTACTTTCAGTTTCTCTTTGCCCTCCTTCCCATACTATCTTAGCTTAGTCTAAGCATGATCAGGGGACTCATTACCCACATAGTCTGCTCTTGACTTTCTTGGACTTTGTGATTTTAGTCAAGTCACTTAACTCTTGAGTTAAAGCATTGTTAATCTGCTAAAACTCAGGTAATGCACCACTAATATGTGAGAAATGTGATAGTGTACTGCTTTTCCTCATCAAATTTGTTAGGGGAAAAAGATGTTTATACTGGAACTGAGTCTCTCATTTGTGTAACTATTCCATCTCCTACTAAAACAAGACAACAAGTGAATAGTGGAGGTGTGCAAAGTGAGTATTTCCCTTTCTCTCCCTTACCTCTTTGTTTGTTGTTGGTTTTTTGTTTACCTGGTATTTTTTGTGTGTTTTCATTGCTTCAAATTAAATTAACATTTTAGAAACTTGATACTAATTGAGTCTAATTGTCAGTGATCTAAGAGGAAGGCTTTTACAGACTGGTATTTCTTTTAGGAGAATGTTGAAAAACTTTAGTCTGGACTAAAATCAGAAGTTAAGAGGGCCCCTTCCCTGTCAGTAGTCTTTTTAGATATAAACAACAGGCAACTGGGTTCTATGAAGAGTAGGAAATGACAATAAGGTCTAAAGTTGACAGAGATTTGTTTTTTTCAGGTTTGTTTCCAAGTCTATTTAAATCAAATGCAGTTAACACTTTTACTAAATATTCCGGTCAAGTCTGGTTTTACTATAATTTTCTAGCCACAAGCAGGAAAACAATAACACTTATATGATTGTCCTCTGAAAATATGTGTTAATCTCCTACAGAATGTATTGTGTATAAGAAATATGCTGTGTAAGTGGAGGACCTCTAAAATACTTTTCCTGATCATTTCTGTTCCCTAATTTTATGGCTTAGCAGGTATAGCATGGCATTGGTGATGCTTTTGTTTCTCCGTTCAAGTTAACTACAGAGTAGAAGAAAGCAGGAGGATTTATTACAAATTACTGAACTCTTTCCTTCCTTTTTTGCTTGTTGATTTTGGGTAACGAGTTAAGAGCTTCCCTGCAATGTTGGTTGTAGCTACTTACACACTACCTCGGTAAGAAGTGTATTGTTAAACAGAGGTTTTCTACAAAAGTTTGGTCTTTGTATTCTTTGCATTCTTTTGGTAAGTCATTTCTTAGAAGAACCTCAACATGGAATTCAGTAGGCTTCAACTTGACAACCCTCTGCTATGAGTTGTAATGTTTTGGAAAGAATTTCATGACAAAGGGTGGCTTGATACATAAGCTGTTTCCAGGATTAAATTCAGTGAATATTTTACCTTTTCGTTCTAGTAGATCTTTGTTGGTAAACACTGCAAATGGGTTGGGTGTTTTTAAGCCTTTGTAGTGATCTAAATGTTGGAAAACTGATTAATTACTTATTTTCTTTTACAAAGATTTATTTGAAAGTGATTTACCATTTGTTTTGTTTTTTTTCCCTTCCTATTAGTACATGTTTCCTGATGGGGCCTCTGAAGCAATTAAAAGCAATGTTTGAGCCAAAAAGATTATTAGCTACAGTTGTGATGTTGGTAAGTATACTATCGCTACTTCCTTTTGCTAAAACATTTTCCTTTAGCCTTAAAGCTAAATTTGAGGCTTTCCTAAAGGGAAGTTATTTCTCAGTCCACCTCTTCTTTGTACTGAATGACAATAGTCAAGTTGATTAGCTCACTATATCATAAAGATTATCCAACTACTTTCTATGAGCCTGCATTTATGTTGCTTAATTTTAGTCCAAATGATCATTTTTTTAAAAAACTTATATTTAGAAATATTTCTTACAAAATGCTAACATTAGGTTGATTATTTTCTAAAACAATTTCTTCAAGAACAAGGCTAGTCAAAAAGTCTAGCTTAACAGTTGTTAGTTGGCTGCAGCTCTGTTTTTATAGAGCACTTTCAAAGCAATGGAGAAAATTATTTTCTCTTCTTGAAGTCTGGGGAGCCACTTGTTCAGCTTCACACTTCTCCATTGTGAGGTCCTTGGCTCCTTTACCTCCATGACCATAATTTCTTCTTCCAGGATGGAAAAGACAGCCCCACCCAATCTTAGAATTCCTATCCCAAACTCTATCAAAAACAAGCTGTTGCTGCTTCTGTGTTTTGTACTTATTTGCTCTCTTGTTCCTCATGATTTGTTTCAACTTGTATTTTTAAAATGTAGTTGGCTGTTCTAGTCTCTCTATCATATAGCTTTCTTTTCTAGTTGGTTACAGCTGATGTGGATAAGAAGCCCTTTGTATATTCTCTCTGGATGGCTCTCATATGGGTTGTATATTCTTTCTCTCATCCACCCATATAGGAAAAAAGTTATGATCTCATTAGAGAAGCTCGTGTTTGCCATGTCTTTTGGAGAAGTGGCTTGATCCTTGCTTGAACTCTGAACTTTGTTATAAGTGACTTTTTGCCATGTCTCATATCATACCATATTACAAGTCCTAGGGAAGTCACAGTTCATAGATGTGCAGTAAAAACATTCAAGAATATTTCCAATTCTCTAGAGTCGGTGGTGTTTGAGCATGATTTCTCCAACGCTTTACATCTAGCTATGTAACTTTGCAGAAAAACTACCAACAAGGTTATGAAAAGACAGAAAAGATTTCATCTAAGGTGGAACAGGAACATTGGGTGAAAACTTAAGATTGTTAGGATGGCAAATTCAGTCAATACAGAGAACAACTGGAAAACTTCTGACATTGAGGAAAGTTTTGATATATTTGCCTGTTTTCTTGCTCATCCTGACACAAAGCTACAATTGTAGGCAACTGGGGAATCACAGACATGTTTGGTAAATTTCAGAAGTCCGTTAGTTTTGTTTCTTTCAATGAAATGCTAACTTTTTTCAGTGAAAATTAATTCAGAGTTCTGTTTTCTACTATGTGTATTGACAAATGGAGGGAGCCTGGTGAGATTTAGTGGAAAAGTTCAAAGCAATGGTTGAATTTGTACAAATGGTGTGATTAATTTGGCATAGTAAACCATATATTGTAATGCTCTATCAGAGGTATACAATTAGTTTGAATAAAACTTTATGTGAGCTTTTTCACTGTGTATGAGGCAGCTGTTGCCTGGTGGGCTTTTCATTGCTGTCAGAAAATAAAAAAACACTGGCAGAAGCAGCAGAGCCTATGTTTGCCAAATACTGTCAGTGCGAATAGATGTTTTTAATAGTGGGTTGTTCATGGTGGTGCATATATCTTTCTTGTCAGATATTGATGTTATGAATACTAGATCCAAAATGATACTATGTACTGAAATAATAGAATAGGAGTTCCCAGACTACTTGGGAACCTCTTAATCTCACCTCTTAACAGACCTAACAGATAAGGCTCTACACAGACCTGGTCATATGCCTCCTGGTTCCTGCTTCCTCTTTCTTCTACGGTTTGTCTCAGCCCTTCTGGCCATGGGGCACATTGTACTGTGCTTTGGAAAATACCACTTTACATGCAGTTACTGTGTGACAACCTTTGGCTCTGGCTTGCTTCATGTGTTAGTTCTGAAAATGCTGATTACACATTGAAAACCTGAAAATAATTACTGTATTTGGTTTGTTGGATATTTGAATATTCATTCTTTTTTTTGTCTCTTCTTTCATCTCCCCTCAGCTTTGCCTAGTATTAACTCTCTGTGCTGTGTTCTGGGTAAGTGAGAATACTTTGTTCTTCTAAAGAGCAATCTAGCTTGATTAGTTTATTAATTGTATTGTAGCTTTAACATACAGTTCAGTTGTAGAGGAAAGGTGAGCTTGTGTGTGTGGTATTTGTGTTTTCAACTGCAGCTGAGTTTAGGTGGAGTGATGAGCCTGCTGTCTACAAAGCAAATGCACCCTTCTACCTGTGCGTGATATAGATGAGAATTCAAAATCTAGAGCATCAGGTTCAGTCTGCAGACTGCCAGACTAAGAATTAAGAAAAGCAAGTTAAAAATAATACTTAGTGATGTGTACTTATGTCAGAGAATATCAGAGACTATGTAGTCATCTTTAGAAGCCATGGGTACAGAATATTAAACTGATTAAGGCAAAGGAAGAGAGCAGAACAAGTACCTTCGGGCATCTTGATTGAAAAAAATGGCTGTAATTATGTTCCATACAAGTAAATATGTGGCTGAAGTGAACTTCCATATTTGCAAAAGTACAGTATCATGATTGAAAGTGAAAGTGTTAGCATTTCTGCTATTTAGTGTTTTCAAATGTAGAGAAAGTTTTCATAGCATGATGGAGTGACAGACAAAATGAATGGAGAGTTGTTACAGTGGAAAGGAGTAGCAAATTAAGTTAAGACAGGGAAATTCAGGCAGAGACAGTTAACTCAGTTTTGGTTGAACAGGCTGTTGCAATTGTTTACAGTGTTGACTGGTGCAAAATGAACTGACTTGCAATATTTGCTTTACTTAGTGGAACAAAAAAGGTTTGGCACTGTTATTCTGCATATTGCAGTCCTTGGCAATGACCTGGTAAGATTCTTAAAATCCATTTTAATTTATTCTTTCTGCCCCAACACCCGCATGGTTATAAACCTATATATATATACTTTGCATAACGTAAGTGTGCTCAAATGCTAGCCTCAATCTGTTTTTCTAAGCTAGTTGTGTAACTTCAACAAAATCTATGTGCAATCATCTTGCAAAAATGGTAATTTTAAGTATATTCTGCAATATGTGAACTTATTTCAGACATTAGGAAAGGAATATATGTGCAAAAAAATTCTTATGCCTTTTCTCTGTTGTGAAAGTAACTATATTTATATGCTCTGCTTTGATTATCTCCCTGTATTTTTGAGTTCTAACTAAATTTTAATTTTTGAAATGGAAGAAACTAAATATTTTCATAGGGTGCGTCCGTTCCCAAGAATATTCAGCAGCACTGGGGAAAGAGTGGACAGATGTGAGAGGGTAAATTTAATGCAGCAGGTACTATAATGACCACCCAGATGTGCTCAAGGGCTGGGCTTTGGAATGTGTGAGCAGTTTGGTGAACATTTGCAAGCCTAGCAGAAGTTTGGGAAGTTACTGATTTGTCTATGGAGATACAGCTGAACATACTTAGTCTCCTTGTCCCAGGTGAATTACTTGGTACTAATTCTTACACGATCCAAGTTCCGACCACAGTTCTTGTTTGAACTTGGCCTGAATACTCTGTCTGTACTCAACTAGGATCTGAGGACAAATAACCATTTATTCAGGGTAAGGGGCTGTTGAGCATTGTGCTGGGCCCACCCAGGTAAATGCTTGATACTAGACAGAGGGAAGGCTGTTGACTCAAACTGTGTTCTGCATGTTTACAGCAGACAGCTTCACATTTGTTAAATGTCTGAGAGCTTGATGAGGCTGGGCATGAGAACAAAACATAGCTTGGTGGCTGGTGAGAAGTGAAGTTTCAGAGGACAATAGAATTATCAGATGTTTTAAGTTTCACAGTTGTGGGCCTGATATTAATACTGCAGCATATATCTTTGTTTAGGATTACATAAATAATATTACATGTATATTTGCATAGTAATATGTATCATTTTTTAAATTGGGAAGAGTTGTCTCTATCGTCTTGAATACAATTTTCCTAGAAATATCCATTTATTTTAAATCTGATGATAGTAAATCTACTTTTTTAAGTTTATGTGCAATAGAAGTTATGAACTATGTTAAAAACACAAGGAAAACATAAACCAGGAAATCCTTGGCAGTATGTTTCTTTCTTGTCCAACTGTTTTTTTTCTCAGGTAAGCATTAAATTAAGTAGGTAATCTTTAAAGTTTTGTCACAACAGGTTGCTTTTATTAGTGCTGGGCTGGAGTGAAATAATTGGGTTCTAGAAGAGATGTGAACACTGTCAAATACACTTTTTTTTTTTTATTCAGGTATAGTCTGTCATACATTCCTTTTGCAAGGT
Source organism: Dromococcyx pavoninus (assembly GCA_033558185.1). Lineage (NCBI taxonomy): Eukaryota > Metazoa > Chordata > Aves > Cuculiformes > Neomorphidae > Dromococcyx > Dromococcyx pavoninus. Next base: position 1,433,820 of record JAUMJL010000194.1, on the reverse strand, counting down.
GAGTCTGCATAATTACTTCCATCTTTACAAAAGTCAGTTATCTTTATGCTAGGGAGGGAGAAAAAGTCCTTAAATTCAGTATGTGAAAAACCGTAACCGTAACCTGCCCTTTTCCTTTTAACTTTTAGAAAATTACATAGCTGAACTCAAATTAATTTCTGATACAAGCTTTAAATACCAGTAAAGTGCTTAGTAATTCTCTTTAAATCTCCTTTCTCCTTCTAGTTTTCATTGTGGAAAATAAATTTAATCTTTGTTTGTATTCTCTAGAGATTTAAAAACATAATGATGCGATAGTTGCTTTGCCAGTACTCAGATCTGTAAGTTATCTTTAGTGTGAGTTCTTAGTTAAAAGCAAACAAGCAAACATAATTTCAGCTGCTAAGTCCACTTCTGAATTCTTCCGTCTTTTTTAGGAGAGGCAGAGGCAATGCTTAGTGTTAATTTTCATTTTGACAAACTGTTTTCACTCTTAAGTGTACAAAAAGGGAATGAAAGCTAGCCAAACACATAGTGAAAACACATGCAAGTAAACAACCTGAAGAATCTGCTTTTTTATAGTGCTTCAGATAAAATGCAGTATGATCTTTCAGCTGGTCACTGGTCTTTTCTTCTGTACCAACAGTACTTTTAAGTTCTAGTCAGAAAACTATTAGGTTCTATGCATCACTTCATTTCTTTGCTTTTATTTGTCTTAGATTTTATGAGCCAAAGAACTGAATTTTACAGAGGCTGCCTTTAGTAATTGTGATATCTTTAGGGATTATTCAGTTGTTTTGCTTATGTGGAATGCTATCATAAACCTCTTGCATAGACTACCTTTCTTACAGAAACTGTGATCTAAACCATGCTAAGTGCCAGAGAAGAGTGTTATGTAATTTGTTTAGAGTATGCATTGGTCTTGATTTCAACGAAATTATCATTATTGATTTTACTCTGTTAATGGTTTACTCTTAACAATTTACTTGTTTTGGTTGGTTTTGGTGGGTTGTTTGGTTTTTTTCTTCAATGAATGGTGGCTCTAATGTTGGTATGACAAAAAAAAAAAAAACAACAGAAACCGTACAAATAGTGACTTTGAGTCATGACAATATTTTTCTTCATTTTTCATACTGACTAAAAACAGAATACAAATTTTACTCCTTAATGAGTTGTTTCATTTTTGAGAAAATTAAAAATAAAGGAGTCTAAAGTGAATGATCTAAGTAGAACAGTCAGAAATGGTTTGTTTATTGTTAGTTAAAGAAAAAAACCCCTCAGATCTTTTAAACCACAAGTCTCTTCATTCTCTGTTCCTTAGTACGTGCACTTTAAAACCTTCATCCTGGGCTGCTTTTTTCCTACAACATGAGGGTCTAATTTAAATGCAGCTTGGACTCAAAGCACCTGTGCTTTGCTGATTGTCTGGGTTTGGCATGCTCCTCAGCCCTGCCCTTGCCTGCCAACCTGGGTGAAATAAGGCTTTGACCTGTGCTAAACCACCAAGTGTGCCGCAGATCAATAGATAACGCTGTCTGCATTGTGGCATGTACTGAGTGTAAACAATGTGGAAGTTTTAGACAATATGGGCAGAGCTGAGCTTCAGAGTAGCCTTGAGCCTTTGCTTTAGCTGGTGCTGTAGGTGTACTTAACATATTGATGGCTGTTAAGATCCTGCATTTGATAAACTATTGATTTTTTTCTTTATGTAATATTTTAATTCTAAATACATAATGGTTGATCTGTCTATAAAGAAAAAAATCTTAACGGACTTTTTTTTCTTTTTCTTTTTTAAAGGGATGCTGTGATTAAATGCTTCTCATCCTGTCTAGGGTAAATGAAAACCAAGAACCACTGTATGCTTTAAAAGACAACTTTTATTCGTCTGTGAATTTTGTTTGGAAAACTGTACTTTCCCACTCGTGAAACACCCAGTAACAATCTAGTATTATCCTTGCCTTTTGCATTTGGGGAATTAAATAACTTTTACAAGAAACAATTTTAAGAATAAATTGGATGTACTGTTTGTGTTTACCTTGGAACTTCTAGGCTTTTTTTAAACAAAAAAGTACATGTAAATACCTTGTGCAGAGTAGTCACAGAACTACCTTGCATCCAGTAACACATTTATTCCCCAGTGGATGCAAGTCACTAAGAGCTGGGAAGTATGCCTAGAGATTTCACTTACTGTTCTGTCTAAAATTTGCAATGTGCCACTTCTGTTTGAGTATTATTCATTGTACGCTTTTCCAAAGACAGAGTTTTATAAACATTGTAAAGATTTAATAAGTTATAATTAACTGCTCCTTTGAAATGTCTATACATGTGCCTTATGGAAAAAGCTTAATGAAAATATGTGAAAGGTCTGTTTAAAGCTTGTTGGATTTTATTAAAAAGCTATGTTCTAAATGAATTTTTTTACTTTAATACTTAAATACTTTTTACTAAAAGAACTTATGTCTAATGTATAAATCAGATTTATTAAATAAATTCATTTTAAAGGTGGCTAAACTATTTTTTATTTATTTATCTGCTATAGAGGGCTGCCAACTTCAGCATTACACTTGCAGAAATATGAAAATGTATTGAAAAGTGAGATATGTATATGACCATATCCAAATTTGCTTGTCAGATTTGCAGAAGTGACTTTAAAGCTTCTTTGTGTTAGTATTAGACAAACCATTCTGACTTAAACTAATAATAGATAGAATGGAAATACTTTAATTCCTTTAGTGGCTTCAATAAGATGTTCTCATTTGTAGTTTTTTTGCAGTTAAGAGCTATTTGTTATTACAGAGCAAAGTTACATTCTTAGTGTTTGATGGCTGATATTATACTACAGGTTCTTTTATAGAACTGAACTGATGTGCTTTATTACCTGTGTTCTAAACCCCAGCTGGTTTGGGTTTTTTTTTTTTCTGCTAAAGCACATATAGAAGAAGGAATGAATTTGAGAAGATGTGAGCTCAGGAATTGGAAATCTCCCTGTTTTTTAGTATTAGGGGTTCAGGCTGAAGAGATGAGTTGGGGTGCGTTCCTGTTAATTTTCAGTGTATGTTGCACAGCATCTTTTGGGGAAGCTGGATAAAGGGTGATTGCATGATTTTGCAGCTAAATTGCCAACCAAGCCACACTTTTTAGCGGGTTAGTGACAATCAATTGCCAGTGAGGCATCCTTCCTACTGGTGTTAGGGGAGCAGGTAGCCCCAACTCCGCAGCAGTCTCTTGGGCTCCTTAGTGCTGTGTGGTGTAGTGACAAGCCTCTCCCGCTCTGCCCATTGCATCACATGGGTGCTGGTGGACCCTTAAGTGAATTTGCAGTTCCTTTTTAGTTTTCAGTTTGCACTGAAGATAAACTAGTATGTGTATAGGTAGTGATGAATGTCATCGTGGAAATTGTCACTGCCCCATCCCTGTTTGTTGCTACTGACCATAACATGCACTGGGCAGATCCTATCCCGCCAGTCAGTGCTTCAGGACCAGGCACTTGTTTGCTTCAGAGTTGGTTTTGCCCATCAGCTGCCAGTTCTGGAACATGATCACCTTCACTGTAATCCATGGTAAATACTAAAGTTAAAACTTGTCAGTTAACGGTATTAGGTCACCGGGACAGAACGGGTTCAAGAACTAAGTCTGAAAATTCTATCATAGAATGACTTGAGTTGGGACCTGCAAGTATCAAGTCCACCTCCTTTCCCTGCATAGGACAATCCTGACACTCACACCATGTGTCTGAGTCCAAATGCTTCTTGAACGTTGTCAGGCTGGGCACCGTGACTGCTTCCCTGGGGAGCTGTTTTATTGCTCCACCATCCTCTGGGTGAAGAACCTTTTCCTAATATCCACCCTAAACCTCCCCTGTCACCTGGCCATTACCTCTAGTCCTACCATAGGTCATAAGAGAGCAGCACCTGTTTTGCCTCCTTCTCTTGGGAGAAGGCAGTAAACAGCTATGCGATCCCCTCTCAGTCTACTCGAGGCCAAACAGACCTCATACGATCTTTCCTCTTGACCCTTCATCACTTCACCAGCCTTGTGGCCTCTTCCGGACCCTCTCCAGCAGTTTGATGTCCTTTTTATACTCCAGCACCCCGAACTGCACACAGTCACCTCTCGCCCAGCTGGCAAGGCCGTGCCGAATGCACCGCTGCTCTCGGTGTGGCTGACAGCGCTCTCGCCCCATCTGCCCGTTCTTATTCCCGGCAATTCAAGCAGTCTCGGAGCTCTACATCTACTTAATGTTTTTGAAGAGGGGCGTGAGGGTGCTTAGTGTAACGGAACAGTGAAAGCCTGCCCTTTCACACTGGGACGCTTGAGGACTGCGGGAGAAACGCAGCCGTGAGTCCCGCCGCTCCTTTCCTTCGGTTACGCCGCGGGCCGGGCGGGAGAGGCGGTGGCACGGCCAGCGGAGCTTTCCCGGGAAGGTCGGCAGCGCCGCGAGGACCCCCATCCCCGCCCGCACGCCCACCCCGCGCCGGGAAAGGGTGTTCCCGGGGCGGGCGAAGGGCGGACCGGGGGCCGGGTTATCGAAGGCGGAAAGCAGCAGCTGTCGGCGTAGACGGAGCCCGCAGCTCCGGCTATGGGGCTGCAGCCCCGGCGCGCAGCAGGGCCCTGCCCGCCCGCGGGGCGATGCGCAGCCGCCGCCTGGGCGCGCAGCGAGGAGCTGGAGTCAGCGCCCGGCCGCGCCGCGTCCCTGCCGCCCATCCTGCCCGCACCCGCCGTCTCACCCGCCGTCTCACCCGCCGCCGCCCGGGCGCAGCCCAAGAAACCGCCGGCGGCGGCCGCCAAGAAGGCAGCGCCTCGGCCCGCGGAGAAGAAGGCGCGGGGGGCGCCCCCGGAGCGCGCGGGGCCCCTCTCCAGCTCCTGGCCCTGCTCCTCCCTGCAGCGGCGGCCGCCGGCGGAGCGGGGGGCGCGGCCGCAGCCACCTCCGCCGCAGTCGCGGGGCCGCCCGGGCGCGCCGGGAGCGGGCGGACGCTCCTGCGAGAGCCTCGGCGCCGCGACGGCGGCGGGCGGGGAGCGCTTCTCGCTGAGCCTCCCCCCCGAGGCCGTGCGGGTGCTGCAGCGCCGCAGCCTGGAGAGGCAGCGCGGGCAGTCCGCGGCGGCCCCCGGCGGCGGGGCGGCCTCGGCGGCGCGGCGCGGGGTCCGAGGCGGCGGCGGCGACCTGCGCGCCTTGCTGAAGGTGTCGCTTCTCAACGAACGGCACCGGTACGACGACGAGGAGTACGAGGAGGAGGCGGCGGGCGCCGCGGTGGACGAGGGGCTAGTGCGGAAATGCACGGAGTGGCTGCGCGGCGTGGAGAGCGCGGCCGGGCGCGACCGCACCGAGCGGCGGGAGCAGCTGCCGCACCTCGGCACCCTCTGAGTGCCCGGCGGGGGCTGCCGGCCGCGGCGACATCCGCTCTCCGAAGCTGTCGTGTCCCTTGCGGTTACCGTAAGCGCTGGGCGGCGGAGCCCGGAGCCGGCCCTCGGGACGAGGGACAAAGGAGCGGCACCGGCGCTGGGAGGGAGAGGAGCCGGCTTCGGGTGTCGTGCCTCCCCTCCCTCCGCCACGCCGCGGCTTTTTTAAGGCTTTGCTTTGTAAGATGTGCGTAATGATTTTGTATATTTGTACATAAAAGTCCCGGTTTTATTTATTTGAATAAATGACTCCGGTTTTGTGTTGAAAGTAGCCGTGGTAGCTTGGCGTTGGGCTGCTCCGGCTGCGGCTGCCGGAGTGCGGGCGTGCTGGCCGGGTGGCCTCAAGATAAGGCTGGCGGGGCTGATAACCGCGCGGAGAGGGTCTGCAGGTTAAACATTTGCTGATTTAGGATGCTGTTGATACACAGTAACCGACAGCTCGGCTCCAAACAACACCCGGAGCCCTTGGATGCTTCTTGGAGCAAGCGCAGAGCCGGGGATCCAGCGAGATGAACGGCGGGAGAAGGAGCAGCCGTGGCCACCCCCTCCCTGCCGAGGGTCAGCTGGCGAGGGAGCAGCCGCCCCGCGGAGCCGCAGACAATAGGAGGATGGAACAGGACTGCGTGGTTTCACCCCCTCCCAGGCTGTAGCTCTGACACATCCCACCTTTCGAACAGCTGTCAATGTGCGAGGTGGAGGAGGGACGGAGAGTGGGCGGGAAGCACAACAGCGACAGCATCCTTTGTCAGTATCCCCTAGTTCTCGGCCTCGGGGTCCCCCCCACAACAGGCTGTGGCCGTACCTGTTGCTCACCGGAGCTCTGAGTGTTGGGAGAGGCTAAGTATACAGAAATTACTGGTGGAAAGGAAAAGGTCGGTCTCAACAGGCTTACAGTTGTCGTTTTGGCCACTTACTGCCTCTCTGGTATTGTTGTTATCCAACTTCTCAGAACAAAAAGTAAGACCTAAATATTTACGATCATATGCTAAACATTCCGCAAATGAATGTTTGAGCATCTAGGAATGCGTTAAGCTGAATTTACTTAGTGGAGTAAACACAGTTTGTTGCCACAAATTGGAAATTATGCGTGTCATATAGATGTCAGTTGTTTACATCAAATGATGCCTGTGTTGACTGTTCCGTTAAATTAAGGGAGACAAACCTTTCTGCACGTTACTTGCATAACATGCTACATTTTGTACAACATTATCTTTTGCTCCAGGTTGATTGAAACTTTTTTTTTTCTGCCCCTGAAACATCAGGAATGGCAGGGAAGAATCTTTGAGAGAATATTTATTAAATGCATTGATACAGCCATTGAAAAATTAGTGAGCCAACATAACACAGGTGAGAAATAGCTATGCTTGAAGGCCAGAGAGAAAAGCATGGGGCATGAGAATGTGTGTGGACAGTGATTCTGTTAAGCAAATATAGAGTATTTTGTAGTGCTAGCTATGAAACACGTGTCTCCATGTCATTTTAACTGAGTTTGCACGTGGTTCTGCTTTATTCAGCAATGTTCAGTAACATCTTCAAGCAGAACTGCCTTAACAATTGCAAATTTGATTTATTCTGGATTGATGTCAGACCCACTTTAGTTTGTTGGTGTTTTATTTTCTTTTCCATCTCTTCTAACAATGAAGAAAACAGTAGTTGAGCTGTAGCTGAGTTTTCCTCTTCTGTCTCTTGGGAATTCAAGTTTAAAAAGGAGCATCGTGGGCTCACGAATCTTCCTCTTTAAAACTGCTCCATGCTTTCATATTGACTATAATCAGTACCTCTAATTGCAACAAAAAAAGTGATTCACTCATTAAAGGCTGAAGTATCACAAAGCTTATTTGTGAAGCTGAAAGTCACTTTGTTCAGAGTCTGAAGTGCATCAGAAAATTCAATAAATTTGAATGCACAAAGGCAGCAAATACAGCATGATTTGCGTGGGGCTAAGGGGAATGAACAGGATTACAAAGTTTGAGAAGAGAGGAACCTGCTCAAAGTACGCTAGAAAGAATTTGAGGACTTGGGAAATTGCCAGGTGCCTTTTTTTTTTCCTAAAGAATTAATTTGAGCAAAGCTATCCAGAGATGAAGCAGCTAAGATGTTTTGTGTTTGGTAATTAATCATGAAGGCTGGAGCGCCTCCCATGTGAGGACAAGGTGAGAGAATTGGCCTTGTTTAGCTAGAGAAGAGGAGGCTCCAGGGAGACCTTACAGCAGCCTTCCAGTACCTGAAGGGGGCCTACAGGAAAGCTGAGGAGGGGCTCTTTACCAGGGATTGCAGTGATAGGATGAGAGGGGTGGTCTTAATCTAAAAGAGGGAAGATTTGGATTAGATATTAAGATGAAATTTTTTAGCGTGAGGGTGGTGAGGCACTAGAACAGGTTTCCCAGGGAGCTGAGGCTTCCCCATCCCTGGAGGTGTTCAAGGCCGGGTTGGATGGAGCTTTGAGCAACCTGGCCTAGTGGGAGGTGTCCCTGCCAATGGCAGGCATGGTAGAACTAGTATTTGGTAGTGGGCCTAAGATGGGCTCATCCCAAGATCAGGTTGTGCAGTCCTGATTTTGGGCTGGATGTTTAGAGGGGCTGGGCTCTCTGGAGTCACGTAACTGATGTCTGCTTGGAACAGTATCTCTTTCACTAAATGTTAACACCAAGATTTGTTGTTTTCAGTATTTGCTATCCTTTCTGCCCTCTTTTAATGATAAATTATACCCCTAGGGTTCTTAAATGCCAGTAAATCTTACAAGTGATACTAGAAAAGACAGAGGAAGTTAATTCTTACATACTAACAGTAACTTCTGTTAATTTTGCATATAGCTTACCTCTCAGTATTCGTTTCATTAGAAAGAAAACTGATGGATTCTAGTATCAAAAATTGTAGATAAGATAAATATGATAAAACTGCTTATTTACTTCATTAGTATGTGGTATAATAGATGTTTGAACCCAGTGGTACACTTCAAAAGACAAAACTGATTGTGGAGGTTCTGATTTGATAGGGGTGGAAACCCTGAAATAAGTCATTGCATCTGCCTTTGTGCAGCATCGCTACTGCTGTCTAAGGTCCATTATTTAATTATGTGCCATCAGTCATCATATTATGAATCAATCGCAATTTCTTTTCTTGCTGAAAGAGCGAGAGCCCTCTGAAGTGCCGAGAACCTCAACTTCCCACCATGGCACTCCTATCCCTCCATTCCCCTCCCATCCCAACAGTTTCTGGTCAGCCCCATCTGAGCCATGGGTTCAGGACAGGGTGCCCTTAGCTTGACTGGAAAATGCAAGTGGGATGCTGTGAAACAGCATCTCTCCAGTCCCTCTGCTGCGACTGGACTCAGCTGGTGGAGCTGACCACAAATCCCAGTATAAGTACTTAATAAGTAAGAATCATTCTCCTATACTGATGAACAGATTAGATGCGTTCAGGAATACTTTTTAGGTGGCATAGATCTGCTTTTGCCATGAAAAATGACAAGCAGCCTGGAAGTCAGTACATTTGCCCTTTTTTACAGTATATTAGTCATCCTCAAGCAGCCTCAGCCTGAGCTTTCCACTCATAACCTTTTTAGCTGCTGAAGGAGAATTATGAACAGCTGGTGCTATGGATGCTTAAAATAATCGATACCTGCTTCAGGGCTGATGGCTTCTGTTCTTCCTCCAAACACATCTATAGCTTACAGTGGGAAAAGGGGGGGAAAAGTGCCCATTTTTCTCTACTGAACAGCCCCAGTCCTGTGCATCGCTGGGTTTGCTCTTGAGTTCCAGCCCAAATCTCAACATCCCCACCCCATGGCACATTAGCACTTTCTTCTGAAGGTTGAGGGAAGAGCACGTGTTTGCCCAGCTTTTACATTACTTCATGCTGTTCCTCACCAAAATGCTTACAGAGCCCAGACAAGCAGTATTCCCCAGGAGCTGCCAAAGAGCTCACCTGCACTCATCAGCCGTGCCTAATGGATCCCTTATGCAGCTGGAGGGGAACACCAGCATTCTGCAGCTGCTCTCTTGAGAGGCCTGGTGAGGTCTGTCTTGAGCAGCAACTCTCCTTCCAGCTGGGGGCTGGTTTTTGGTTTTGTGGGTTGTTCTTTTTTATGAAGTACCGAAGGGCGCATTCTGTTTTCTTTCTTAAGAAAAGCCTCTTCTAAGAGATGGTTTTGTAAAGAGAGGAATAGCTTTTGAGAAGGTTTGGCTTTGATACTTCCTGAAAGAGAGAAATCACCGTTTTGCAACCACAAGTTGCAGTGATGTGATCTGGGATCTCTGTGTTGAGGTGAGTGTGATAGCAATGCTGATTACCTACGCGTTCTGCTTATCAGGCAGCAGCTGGCCTCTGAGAAAGAACCATGAATGGTTCTTTTCCTTTCCCAGTGAGGAAAACCTGAAGGAACAGTCTCTCAAAATAGTGCTGCTAATTTGTTATTCATAGATGCTTTGCTGCTTCTGAGAATACGGGGAAAACATTGCAACACTAACACTCAACTGATGGGCTCTAGTCGGGATTCCAGGCAGCTGCAGGGAACAAGCCAGCAAATGGATGTGATGTGAGTAAGGAACTGCTTCCCAGTGATAACAGCAAGATGGTTGCATAGACAAGGAAATAAGGTCTTTAACTCCTTTTAATTTTACTGAAAGAATTGTTAAAGGGTTTTTGGAAGGACAGTATTTTAAGTTTTTTCTCTTCTTTGTAATCTATGAGGAAGGTTTGAGAGCTCTGGAATGGCTTAAAGTATTCTTGTTTTTTTGGTTTTTTTTTTGTAAAATTGAAGTCTATGTTTTGCACTAAGGTGTCTTGAGATAATGACCTTAGGTCATTCTTACTGTGAGAGCTCACCTCTTGGGTGGAAGTGCTAGATGTGATAAAATCTTTAAGAATAATTTCTGCTTCCCAAATTAATTTCACATTGTGGTTAAATGAACTGTTGAATGAGGGTCAATTTACATTCAGTTTTCAGCACTCTGGCTAAAGAAATCTAATACATCTTTCCTGCCATCATCATACTTCTGAGTGCTGGTAAAAGCTGCTTTGAATGAAAATGAAAAAAAAATCCTAATTAAGCATAAAAATAAATTAGTACTGAAGCTGTTAACTTCTTAGCAATTATCACAGAAGAGAGCAAAATGTAGTAACTTGTGGTATTCTGATTTTTTTAACATTCACTTGGCTAACTGAGTTTCACCTGTCAGTATAGTGCCAGCAGCTGATCAGGTAAGTCACATAGTGAGGGGATGGGAAATTATTTGCAGCATTTTCTTTGCCAGGGCATTTTCTGAATAGCAAAACCCAAGGGGGCACAACGCTAAGTGACAAAACTCTCAATGCTTTAAATTAAAAACAGAAGTTATTTACACTTTAAGTAGAAGCAAGAGCAGATAAAAGCAAGAGCCTCAAGAAAAGGTGTGAGGTGTGTGAAGCAATTAACAAGTAAAAAAGTTGTTATATATTCACAAGTGGCTGAATTGGAGCCCAGAGCAGGGGTAGGCTCCAACACCAGGCACTGTGCCATTCCCGCTGGGAGGGATGCCCGTGGGAGCAGTGCCGAACACCTCCAGGGTTGTTTGGAGCACGGCACAGGGGGGCAGTGGCAGGACTGGAAGTGGGGCCATTGCTCTGGGCTGGCTGACAGAGCGGTGGGTGAGAACCCAGTGTAAGTGCAGGACCGTGGTTGTGTGGAGTCATAAAAACCCTTCCAAGGGTGCCTGAGGTTGCATCTGTTGTCACCACATGAGATGGGGCAGTGCTGTCCTGTACAAGCACGGTCTTGTTTGTCTTCACTCTTTCTCTTCACAGACCAGTAGGGAAACTAATGGTTATGGCAGCTGCCTCGCAGCACTGCCCAGAGAGTGAATCGAACACAGAACATGAGGTTGGAAGGGACCTGGAAGATCATCTGGTTCATGCTTTCTTGGCAAAGGCATAGTCTAGGCAAGATAGCCCAGCACCCTGTCCAGCTGAATCTTTGAATTGTCCAATGTTGGGGAACCCAGCACTTCTCTGGGGAGATTATCCCCATGGCTGTTTGTTCTCATTGTGAGAAATTTCCTCTTGCATGTCCTCCAGTTCTAGGTAGATATCAGTTTTTTTGCAGGAAGCAGGTTAAGAGTGCTCAGTAGCTTTGCGGTTTTTTTCTTTTTGATAAAATGGAATCTGTGTAGTAATTATGGTTCTGTTCTTTGAAAACATTTTTATTTGCTTAATGCTTGATATCTGAAGGTCTTAACAGAGATCCAGCTATTTTTATAGATGCTCATATGATACAGTCCTCTCCCCTTTTATTTTCCTGTGGTAACCACTATTATAACTTCTTGTGAAGTTACTGAGAGCGAGCTAAACCCATCTCCCCTTCCTTCCACTCACCCCTGCAGTTCAGAGTTTCAAAGCAAAGAGGAAAAGAGTAAACAAAAAATATTTCTGGGAGGAAGTTCTGTGGGAATATTTGTCATTAGGATTTTTTTTTTTACCACCATGTGAAATGCTGAACAGATCTTTAGAGTGAATTTCATGACTCTAACCGAGTGTGCTGTCCTACATGTTAACATGCCTTCTCCCTGTCAGCTTGCAAGGACTGAAGTCTCTTTTTGGGGTGGGCACAAATGCTCTGTACAAATGTCATTTCAAGGGAGCGCTATAATAACCTGGCATTAAGTACTTGTTATGAAGATATTTTGTTCTATGGAGCATTTATTTTTTTCAATTCATAGGCAGTAACAGAGCTGCTTTTAACTTTGAGGAAAATGTGTGTAAACTTTATGCAGGTCATCTTAGGGCAGAAATAATTTGACTTGGCAGATGTATCTGGAGGATAATGTACAACATTCCATTAGCAAGTGATACGTTTAATTTAGAAGGAAAATATTAATCCACTGCTTTCAATCTCATGGCTTCTTAATTTTTCCCATTGAGCTTACAATAAGTTTCCATCAAAATGGGAAACAGTCTGACCCAGATGCTCTTAGCAATCACCCTGATATCTCTATTTTAAAACTGGTAATATTGCAGGGGTGTATTATGTGAAATAGGAAATAATAAATTTGTGTTGAAGCTGACAATGCCTTTTTGACTGTTTTTTGTTTCCTGACATGTATGGGAAAGCTTATTGTGCCAGGCATGGCATTCACATCGCTATTGCTAGTCTTGTTATGGGTCACACTGACGCTTTACTGTTGGGAGAATATCTTGTGTTTCTTTTTTTTGGAGTTCTCATGAAATACTTCTCTCTCTGTAGTGCCTCTCTCTGGTGCCCATGGGAAATGCCTTGCTGCAAAGTTAAGATTACTCATTTCTGAGATGGGGGGGTGAGTTTTAAAATATTTTTTTTATTATTATTTCTTTATAGGAATATGGCAAAGTAAACTCTCGTTTGTATACGAGAAATTTGTCAGTTACTTGAAATCTGTAGCTTACTTCTAAGGAATTAATGACATTTCTGAAAGACTAAGCTAATGGTCCATGGGCTTAAATCTGGTAGTCAGGAATCTCTATCTCCACTGACAAGTTATTTAAAAAAAGCTGAAAGCCACAGGAACATATATTAAGAATATGTAGATGTCAAAACTACAGGCTGCTTGGGGCAGAGAAAGAAAAATAAGTTGTCTAGGGCAGTACTGAAGTGTAAGAAGAACCATGGACTACAGAAGAGTTGTCTGCTTTCATCTGAATGGGCAACTGAAGAAACGTAGTGTATCAAGTTAGAAATCCTGAAATAGACGTTCCTTGAGTTTGAATTCAGAGTTGATTTTTTGAGGAAAAAAATCCCGTATTTTTTTTTTTTTTTTTCCTAACTTCAGAATGATGAATCTGAAAAGAAATTTGCAGGCAGTTAACTGTATTGCTAACATCTGGTGAACGAATACATGTTGAAAGCGGAACAGGAGGAGCATAACAAACCTGGTTGTAGACAGCTGTGCTACTACTGCTTGATCCCCAGCTATGGCAAAACTCCCAGCTATGGCGCAACTCCCCCCTTGGCTCAGCTGGTGGAGCTGCTGAACATGCCCACTCCCTAAAGCCATCGCATCCGATGAGCTTGGCTGGCCTGGCCTGGAGACCTTTGCTCATCTAGTTTGCTTTGCTTTGCTTTGACTGGTGTTACCAGGGAGAGATTCTGCCAAGTGGCTGAGTCAATGGATACAAATGAGGTGGCTGGCTATAAATCTTGATTGCACCCTGAAGATTTCATGCATATTGCATTGACACCCTGAAGAGTTTACTCTGCATCCCATTTCGGGGGGGGGAGATGGTCTTAAACCGTTGGTAGTTAAAAGCAAATGAGTATGGAGGAAGTGTTTTCAGTAGTCATGCAGCAGCCTATTTGCACTGCTTCTTGCGTGGAGTCACATAAAGAAGTGGGATTTCAGCCCACCTCACACTCAAAAATATGCCTGTTTCAGTTGTTTCCAGGGGAAACAGCAAGTTGTGTGAATGATCCTTGCTCTCACCATTGTCTGGGTACTGCTAAACAGCAAAGGGGTTCAGTTTGGCTTGAGAAGCAAGCAGAGTAGGTCACTAATGCTTCATTTTTCCATGAAAATAAAGAAAATACTTTGTTGGTGAGATCATATCTTAAGGTCGTTAATGTTTATATCTCATTCGTAGCCCTACAATTTATCCTCAGTTAATACAACAACAAAGTTAATAAAATAACCTTTGTTTTGATTCTCTGAATGATTCACCATTCCCTTTTGTGGCTGTTTTGTTCAAAAATAAAGGGCGGGGAAGAGAGTATATTCTAAGTACAATGGGAGAAGATAAAAGCATCAGTCTGTTTCTGTACCTCCTATGTAATATTGCCATAGTAACGAGGAGCTGAATGTGGCTGTTCATCACTGAATGCTGAGGTAAAGCAGACACTCTTCTTATTCAAAGGAATATTAGTAAAATACAGATTTTTAAGGTGTCAATAAGAAATTATGAAAAAAGGATCTGCCTTACATAGCACACTCTGCAAGGTAATAATAAAGTGCCACTTTGAAAGAAGAGAGGGCAATTAAGGCATTTAGCAAACCTTTATAATGCTGTAAATCGGAGGGTTTTATCTTCCACACAATGCCATGCTGAGTTGTGAAGTGCAGTCACAGATAATATATTCTGACATTAAATTTACATGAGACAAAGAACACTCTCTTTTCTTCTGCCTAATACATTTCTGGCGTGGCAGTTGTCTGTAGCTGTTGCCAGATATTTGTGTGGCAGAATTGACTGGCTGTGCTCTAATCCGAATTAAAATATGTGGGTAAAGTATTTTGTGAATTTAGGACTGCATGATGTGCTCTAGATACTGGTGCAAATATTCTAACCATTAAAACACCTCCAGAGGGGATGAAATTCTGTTCCAGGTGTATGCATCAGGTAAAAATATGTCTTTGAGATTTCAGTGAAAAACGAAATAGGTTACTCTCAAGAGCGAAATCTGAGGATAAAAAGTGCGCTCATTTCTGTGTACTATTAGTAAGGGAACTTAATGTTACTATTGTGGCTTCTCTGTGCTTTGCAGCAAGAATTTCACATACAGCTTCTTGCATTTGTGTCCAATGACAACCTTTTTTTTTTTTAAAAAGGTTTTCAATATTTGATCAAATGGTGGATTAAAAAGGAAATCTTTTACTCTGCACATACTTATTGAGATGGAAGTTGTAGTTTCTGGGGGGGGGGGGGTTGTTTTTCCTGAAGGCTTTATCTGCCTGAAGTATGTTGAAAAGGAGGGCTTTAAACATGGAGCAGAACTTTGCTAGCAGCCACAGCTGCCTCTTGGGATGGGGAGATAGGAAGGGGCTGCAGGAGCAGCCTTTCCTTTACCACCAGTGCTCTCTGCCAGCCTCTCATGCCTCTGGTTGGGAATAAAACACAAAAACAAGAGCTAAAGGCAACAAATCTGGGGAAAAGTATCTGTTTTCAGATGCCTGGGAAAATTATATAGATTTAGGGCATAGCCAGGCTGAAGGGATTGAAGGACTCAACCATGTGGAGCGATAGCTGGAGACTGTCACTGTTGGAGCTGACAGAAGCAGAGACTGAGTTGAGAGTGCTGCCAAACCCCTATGACACCTCAAAGTAAATGGTCTGTCCCAGCTTCTCCTGTGGATGACTCATGTAGCAGGTGACAAACTGGCTCTGCAGACAGAGCTGCTTCCTTCACTCAGCTCTGCACTGGCACCCCAACAGTCCCACTCAGCTGGCAGCTGGTGGGGCAAGGGAGGCGATGCACACAGTACTGTTGCTTTGAGAAGCTAGGAGGAAGGTTCTCATTCACTTTTTCCTCTTTGAAAAGAGTGCCCTAGGAAATCACACAGATGTGCACACCACAGTTGTGGGGTGAAGAATGCAGAAGTATGAAATAATTCATACATCCTCCCTCATTTATATACTCGTATAGGCTTTTTCTAAGTAATCTCAGCATTACTTACAGCTTAGGATTTGTCTTCCTCATGTAGCCAGGTTGTGTTTCCAGGAGTTTGTTGTGCCCTGTGGTGATGGGGTTTTACAACAGCTCCCTGCACCAGCAAAAATGCCAGAAACTGCCTAATTATGCAGCCTATTGGGCTGCACATTAACATGTCTTGGTTGATGTTGACCATGTTGCCCAGTAAAAGGCTGGCAAACCTGAGCACTCACCTCCTGAGCATACTAATGTGGGCTTTCTTGCGTTTCATCTGCCAGAGAGTCTGTCCATGGGAAGGGAACAAATAAAGACTGTGTGATTTAGTCTCTTTTCATGATTTGAACAGTTGCCTGAAGGGTACTTTTATTGCTTGTCTATGACTAGTAAATACTTTTTTTTTCCTGTGAAACTCTGACTGATTTGACTTATGGAGCTCCAGTTTCAAAAACAGCTCTTAGGTCTTCAGAGGCAGCTTCGTGTGTGTGGGAAACTGTGTGTTTGTGTGGAGGTAGGAGAGTGGGCTTTGGAAGAGGGAAAATTTGTGGGTTACTGTTTCTTGTCACATTGCTTTAATTAGAACAGAAAGTACGTAGTTTTAGAAGCAAGTGAAGAGCAGGCTTCCTCTCCACCATGCTCGTGCCCTTTGGGGAAAGATATAGCCTCACATCCATCCTCTTTTTCTCATCTAGTAGGCTCAGAATAGAAGTAAAATGCCATCAATGTAATCCACAGACTTGATGTTACACTGCTGTCCTGGAAGGTTGGTGTATATGAGTCTGAACTCCTTTGTGCAGGGAAAGTGAATGCAGTGATCGCTACTAGCATTTTACTCAAATATTGTCATTTTGGAGGACAGTTTTCATCATTGGAGAGATAACAGTGAAATGCTTCTGCTTCTGAGGGAGCCCAGGCTCCTATAGATGGCTAAATCAATAGTTAATTCACTACAACAATTTTTAGTGAAACGTCTGAGTGTAGATTTGAGAAACGGTCTTCTTGGGTACTTCTTTGTTCCTTTTGGAATGTTTCTATTACCCACTCCTCCATCTCCTGCCTCTGCAACCAGGGTATGCAAATTTTCAATGCACCCGTGAGTGGGAAAATCTTAAGCATTTAAGCTCCGGGCTCTGTCAAGCACTATTGATGTGGAGTTTGGTGTGTGACTTGGACTTGAATACCAGTCAATGAGCTGAAAGCCTAAGAACTAGATGGGGTGATGCCAAGCGTTGCCTCTCTGTGAGTGTATGCCTCCCCATTGCTGTGGATTTGGGCTCTTTTCTTCAAGAGGGGAATTATAGGCCTGTCACCTTTACCTCAGTACCGGGGAAGGTCATGGAGCTGTTCATCTTGAGTGCTATCACACATCACATGCAGGACAGCCAGGTGATCAGACCCAGTCAACACGGGTTTATGAAAGGCAGGTTCTGCCAGACCAACCTGATCTCCTTCTATGACAAGGTTACCTGATTAATAGATGAGGGAAAGGCTGTGGATGTGGTGTACCTGGACTTTTGTGAAGCCTTTGACACTGTTTCTCACAGTATTCTGCTTGAGAAACTGGCTGCCATTGGCCTGGATGGGCAAACCCTCTGCTGGGTGAAAAACTGGCTGGATGGCTGGGCCCAAAGGGTGGTGGAAAATGGAGTTGAATCCAGTTGGAAACCAGTCACAAATAGTGTTCCCCGGGGTTTAGTGCTGGGTCCAGTCCCGTTCAATATCTTTATTAATGACCTGGATGAAGGGATCGAGTGCACCCTTAGCAAGTTTGCAGATGACACCAAGCTGGGTGGCAGTGTTGATCTGCTTGAAAGAAGGGAGGCTCTGCAGAGGGATCTGGACAGGCTGGATCGATGGGCTGAGACCAACGGGATGAGGTTTATCAAGAGCAAATGCCGAGTCCTGCACATGGGACACAACAACCCCATGCAGTGTTACAGGCTTGGGGAAGAGTGGCTGGAGAGCTGCCTGGAGGAGAAGGACCTGGGGGTGTTGGTTGACAACCAGCTGAATATGAGCCAGCAGTGTGGCCAGGTGGCCAAGAGGGCCAATGACATCTGGGCCTGTATCAGAAACAGTGTGGCCAGCAGGGCCAGGGAAGTGATTGTGCCCCTGTACTCGGCACTGGTGAGGCCACACCTCGAGTACTGGGTTCAGTTCTGGGCCCCTCAGTACAAAAAAGACATTGAGCTGCTGGAACACGTCCAGAGAAGGGCAATGAGGTTGGTGAAGGGGCTGGAGAACAAGTCCTGTGAGGAGAGGCTGAGGGAACTGTGGTTGTTTAGCTTGGAGAAGAGGAGGCTGAGGGGTGAGCTCATCACTGTTTACAACTACCTGAAAGGAGGTTGTGGGAGAGCAAGTGTTGATCTCTTCTCTCAAGTGACAGGTGATAGAACAAGGGGAAATGGCCATAAGTTGCGCCAGGGGAGGTCCAGACTGGATATTAGGAAGAATTTCTTTTCTGAAAGGGTGGTCGGGCACTGACACAGCTGCCCAGGGAGGTAGTTGAGTCACCATCCCTGGAGGCGTTTAAAAAATGGATAGATGAGTTTTTCAAGGACATGGTTTAGCAGAGAATGGGTATGTTTGGACTCGATGATCTCCAAGGTCTTTTCCAACTGGAAGATTCTATGATTCTATGATTTACATGTGTTGCGATTTGGGTGGTTTTGCACAACAAAAATCTTTTTATGAGATGGAAAATGATAAAGTACTGAGGTCAGGGCAATGTGTACTTTCTATGGGGCTTTGTTTAAATTCTTTAGAAAAGATAAGCAATGCATCACCTAACAGAGAAGAAAGGAAGCAATGTTGGCACAAGGCAGTGTTGGATTATGTAGGGTCAACACAGTATCTTATGTACAGCCAGCAAATAATCAGAGATGACTAACCAGATAGGAACATTAGCACACAGATGGGCAGATTCTTACTTGTGTTTAACAGTCCATTTAACTGTGACTTCTCAGCAGCTGTGTTTACTTGGGGCCAAATTCAGATCACATAAAGGAAGATCAGGTACACTAAGATGTATTTGATTATTCATCTGCTGAATACTTTTTCTGGTTTTCCTGTTGTATATGCCATGGTGCTGGATAGTGTAACTTACCTTTGTGTGATTCCAGCTTTGTATTGCTTATGTTACTTCTTTTTCTTCTGGCAATCACCTATTGATCTGTTTTTCACCTGTTTGGAGTCTGAATTGCTCTTTGCTGGTGCTGCAGGAGATATGGAAACTTACAGTAAAAGAGACACTGCATACAATATTTGAAGCATTGCAGGTGGAGAGTTGAGTTGCATGAGCTTAAAAGAAGTTTTAGACTGTCTTGTTCCATAAATTTTTCTCATGGTGGCTTGATTACTGCTTTGTTTAGCTTTCTGCACTTTTGCTGCACTATCTTCAAGCCTCTTTGATGATGGATCAGGAATAAACTTCAGAATTGTGTTGCCAGGGAATAGGTGAATAGCCATAGACTCAAAACAGTCTTTCTTCATCTAAGCCAGTCTGTGGTTCTGACATATACAGTGTACACTGTACCCTGAAGATGTGAACTCAGCTCCAGAAAGCTCACTGAATTGTCTTAGAATGGTGATGCTGGGAACCTTTGTGTGAAAAGAGGCAAATGGGTGTTGCAAGCGAGTTGCTGCAAGAAGGAGGTGGAGGAAATAGAAAAAATAGGGCTGACGTGAAGAAAAGTAGGCAGGAGCTTAGGGACATGGCACAACAATAAAATACTTCAATCCATGGCATGGTTCCATTTTTCTCTCATAAATCTTGTACTGTGCACACAGGTCTCAGTAGCATCATCGTGCCTCTGGAGAGCACACATGAGAACCTGCACCATCTGTCAACCTTGTCCTCTCTGAGGAGATCCCTGTGTCATTCAGCATTAACTCAGTGTGGGAGTACATTCATCTGAATCCATAGAGCTTATTCCCTTCACTGCTTTTGACAAAATTGTAAAGGTTTGATTCGCTTCACTGCTCAGGATCCTTCAAATGTTGGATTTAAAAATGAGATGAGAACAGGCATGGGTGGAATTATCAGAACTGATTTTATATCTCTCTCTTTAGCCCTCTCCGCTATCTTACAAAATGCTGTCAGTGCCAAAAGTTGTCATTAGTGTATTTCTTCACTCTGGGCACTGTTACTGTCTCATACTCGGAGGGTGAGGTCTGCAAGGTGGGTGCCAAGGCTGCCTTGACTCTTCTCAACACAGTGGGTGCTTGCAGGCCTTTCTGCCGGGTGGGAACCACCAGCATTATGCATGTTTGCCCGTGTCCTTGGTTGCAAAGGATTACTTACAACACAAGTCAGATTCTTCCCATTGTGAGCAGTGTGCCTATTGAGCAGTGCTTTGGTGTGTAGCCAGAGATGGATTTTGCACATAAGCCAGAGGAGGAAAGAGTGGTGCTTTTCGCTTGTGGTTTTGGCTTTGTTTGTTTGTGTTTGTTTTTTTCTTTTTAACAAAACAAAATTTCTTTTTATATGTCAGTCACATTTGTTTTACTTTCTTTTTAATTGTTTTTCCATCTGCTGAATTTTGCTGGTGATTAAATACATATTAAATATTCACAGACTTTCCAAATCAAACACTGGCATTCTTGAGATTTCATAGAAACAAATTGTACAAGTGTGAGAGAGAAGCGAAGTTGTGCAGGAATATTTCCAGTAATGCCAGATATTTATGTGAGATGCTAACAATTTCCTTTGCATATGTCAGCCTCCTGAAAACAAGGAAGATGTGTTCAGACTTCATCTCAAATAGCACTTGCTAGGGGCAAGTGAATGTACATATTCCTAACTTTGTGTTGTCTCTTGACCAATGGTGTGGGAGTTTGCACCACCTCAGAGGCATTGCCACAAAAGCTATGGCTTATGTGAGAGGATTGCTTTCTGAAGGGTCCATTTCTTGGAATGACACTTAGTTCCCAGGGCTCATCAAATTCCTATCAGGCTTAGTTAGAGCTGGATGCTGAACAGTTGATAGTTTAAAATAAAACAAGAAAAAACATGTCACGCGTAGAATTCATTAAACTGCATCAGATTTTCTGTATCTTGTATGTGAGTACTTAAGTTCCTCAAGCCAGAGCTGTGATCACAAGTCAGCGCAGAGTAAAGAGCAGACCTGTTTTGTGCTCCTGCTATTAAACAATACATTTCACCCCAGACCTCACAAATGAATGCACATCAAGGGCTTATTTTGAACCTGCACATTGTGCATGACTGAAATGCTTGCCATTATCATCTACAGCTTAGAGGTCTGAAAAATACTTTATTCATTCAAGCAGTGCAGCTCTCCAGAGTAATCTAGTTTCAGTGAGATTGGAATGAAACATTTTTAAAAGGTCAGGGTTTGGGGTTTTTTTCTGTGCTCTAAGAAACATTTTGACTCCTCAATATCCCAATAAAATTCTGTTTTTCAAACTGTCCAAGAGACACTCAACCAACTAACATAGCTTACTTCTTGTTATATCAAAACTTCAGGCAAGCCTTGCTTACCTGTGAGCCACCAGAACTCTTGTACTGCCACAGGCTGTTCTTCCAGACCTCTGGTTGTTGTCTGTGTCCTGCAGGTCCTGAGACTTACCTGCCTACTTGGTATGGATGTCCCTGATCTACTAATTGCGTCACACATGGCACAAGAAGCCTTGCATATAAGAAGGACTTATAGATTTTGTAGGAGGGCATCTTTGTTATTTGCTGGTGAAGCCTGCAGGATTTTGGCTGCCCAGTTCTGTTCTGGACAGCAGGAGTGTGTCACCCGAGTATGTTAACTTGTTAATAAGTATGCACAACTTCAACTCCAGCCTACTGGAGATCTTTGAGAACCAGGATCAGGCTCTTGGTTTTTGAAGTATGTGTAGCATGGAAAAGTGTGTTAAGGCCAGCTATATTCCAACTTCATTCTGCTTATCTGCTGAAATTAGCCCTGAGCTTCATATCTAAGGGTAGCAACCTAGGCATGCATGTTGAACCTGTTCCTAAAACCTTAGAAACACAATGCTCACATTAGTTCTTTGTGCTTTGAAATAGTTTGTTAGCCTGTTATTGCTTAACAGTAGCAAAATTAAAAGTATTTATGAATTAAAACTTAGATCCTCAAATAGATGCATGAGTTACATGTGCTTTCCTAGGGTCTGAATTATATATTGGCAAAGACAAGCATCTCAGCTAGTATCCATTGCCACAATTGCACAGCCCCTCTTTTTTTGACACTGATTTATCTTTGTATGCAATAACCACAACTGGAAAGCAACTGTCAAAGATGGCAAAAAAGAGAAACAGCAAATCAGCATTTAGTGAGGAAGATGAGGAAGGTATGATGAAACAAGCCCTGATGGATCAAGTAATGTCATTACAACGTTACCTGATAACTGACACTACTAGGTTTAAGGATTTCTGATCAAGAAGCAGTGCAATGGTTCAGTTGCCCAGGGGCTGAGAGAGTTTCTGTATTGGTAGAGCCCCAAGGTAAATCCTTTTTTTAGCTGGTAAGAGAATAGATTCTGATATCAGTTGTGGTTGTTCTACCTGTATCTTTGATTTGTTTATATTTATTCTTTGTTTATCTGTGGACAAAAGAAAAATTGGACCATATAGCCTAACGCTGGCGACATTCTTCAAAAAACCTCCTACTACCTTGTACCTACGCAGTAAGACTGAGGGAAATAAGATGAGATTTTTAGGTGTGTATCTTGTTACTGTAGCACTCGTTTTCAATAGCTGGCAGATGAGAGTCTGTAGAGGAAGGCTGATAGGGAGTTATTTGGCCATTTTCAGTATAGAGTGTTCACCTACACATCAAACAATAGCTGACCTTGATTAACCTAGACATTAGGGGGAGGATATTTGTCAGTATTATGTGCATAAAAGCATATGCAAATATGTGGTACATCAGAAGACTTTTTGTAAACCCTTTAGTAGTCAGTGCTGTGGGATGCCCTCAATATCTTCTTACGCTTAATGCTCACCTCTAGCATTTCCAGCAGAGCGCTGGGGGAAGTCAGGAGCTGACTTCCCTGTGTCTCAAGTCAGGCATTGCTGACGACTACAAGAAATTTGCCTTTATTTCAAGTGCCATCATATCATTTGCATGACAATGGCATGTAGTAATATGACAGAGATTGTAACTGTACACAGTTAAAAAGATACCTTCTATTCTGTTGAAAGTTTCAATGTACTTCCCTTTCAGAAAGCAAAGTCCTATGGCTTTTCTTTTCCTTTTTGAACTATGTCTCTGAGTATAAATTGCTATGTAGCATATTAGGTAGCTGAAATAACTTTGTTGTGCATTTTCTTTGGAGATATGTGACTTAACAGGAACGTATGTATTAAGGCAGTTAATCCAAACTCATCAACACTCACTTGGGTGGTGTACAGGAAAAAACCCCTAAACTGTAAACGTTATTAAAAAGGCACATGTATGGAGTGAAAGTGGCCTGCAAGACATGCAGGCATCTGTAAATAGGAGGAACGTTCTGTTGTAGGTAAATTCTTCGGGGGTAGGTGGGTGGGCACCAGCTATTACTAAATCAAAGTATGAAAGTCAGATCAACGTTGCCATCTACTGGGGAGTTTCAGGAGTTGCCAGTTTGTGTAGCTGGATAATACCGCTTTATGGTATTTATAGGCTGGAGATTGAAAAGAGTGCAAATAATAGTGCGTACAAGCTTGCGATATATCACCATCTGAAAAAGAAAAGCCTCCTGCCCAAGTTCTTTCTGTTTAAGTTTACATAAAAGAAGCTTCCAGAAGTTGAAGATGGAGAAGTCTTTCTGGACTAAACCTGCTGGTACTCTTTCCCTGCGAAACCCCACCACTGCTTTAGACATTACCTTCAAGCAGTGACTCCTGGTCTACAACTTTTCTATATATTCCTCTATAAATTATTCTGTATGAGGCATTTTGGCTCATATTCACTTGCTCTGTGCCCAGAACATCTCAAATCTGCCAATCAGCAGTTTTATCAGATAGAAGCCTTAGTATTTATCTGCTCCTAACATCCCCATAACACTATGAGGAAAGGAAAGTTATGCCTCATCTTCTTTGTTGCATTAATTAGTTTCTCTTGACAATATAATGCAGATAAACTTCTTACGTATATGTCAAAGCTGGGTCTGTCCTTTCCTTTTAAAGACACAATAAAACCAGTATGTGAAATGACTTTTCAAAGGGCTTTTATAATTTAAACAGTTTCAACTTGCTAAACAATTCAAGCTCCTTCAGCTTTTCCTTTTATCTTACATCTCTCCAGGATATATGTCCTGTCAAAAGATGAAAGATACATGCATTTAACAAAAAAAAAATCTACCAAGCATAAATTAGTTAATGAGACAAACTTCTTTTCCTCCAATGCCACCTTAAAATTTATAAGGATCTTTACAGGCAGAGATATGCTGTGTATGTCTGTTGCCAGGACTTGTTGAATAGGGAAGTTCAAAAGCAGAGAATTCAGATCCCAATGTCTGATTTTAGGGCCAAACAAAATCTTGAACAGCAAAAAAAAAAAAGGAAAAAGGTGTGAAGCTGAGGGGCATGAGGATATTGGGCAGAGGGTAACAAAGCAGAAATGGTGTAGCTAATATTTATTACTTTTAATAAGTCCGGTGTGTGCATGGGAGGATGGGAGGATCCACATGTTTCCTATTACTGGAATCTTTTTTTTTTTTTTTCTAGTTAGGGAACTGTTGGAAAGCCAGTTTGTTACAAGAAACAAAACAGCCAAGAAGACTGACAAATCCCATTAAGAGAGAGAGTTTTAAAGGAGATGTGAAAACCCGACTTTGTAGAGTCATAATTAGTTAAGCAGAGTTAGTGTGGTCAAACCAGGGTGCTTCCTTCGACAGAAGGCAGCCCTGGCACTGGTACTTACAACAGTCTTCATCCAAGTCATATGGCTGGGCATTGCCCTGTGGAAGGATTGCCTAGTAGGGTGATGGTGGGGCTGTATCACTTAACAGCTCCAGAAGAACACAAAAGAAGGCAGATTTTTTTTTAAACCTGTCTTCTAATGCCTCAATGTAAAGCCTCTAAAAATCCATTTGTATCTCTCAAGATTTCTGTCTGTTCCTACAAAATGACTTTGTGCTGAATGAAGAGAAAGGGCAAATCTTTTTCCTATCTCCACTGCAAAAGATGTATGAAATCCTTTGAATTAGGAGAAGAAATTTGTTTTCAGAAAGGCTTTATTTATGTTTTCCATTGAAAGCTTTTTTTTTTGGTGCAGGAAAAGATTTTCTATCTCCAATTCAGCTAAAATGGACAAATTGGCACTGAAGGCCTGGATTATTAAGGTGCAAATTCAGCATAGATGCATACCTGTTTCAGTAATTTATGCATAATGATACAGACTAAGTAGATCTAAGAGCGGAAGAGATGACTGTACACTAAGCACAATAAAGGCAAAATAAATCAGGCAAAATGGAAGGCAGGCAGTTTGTAACAGTAGCTCCAGTGGTAAGGAACTATTTTTTTCCAATGATAGATGCAAAGGTATGGGAGATATTAAAAACACTTTTCTAGTTTTGTAGTCACTGCAAACGTAACCTGCTAAGAGCAAGAAGTGTGGTTTGTTCCCTTTTCTTACTTTAATTCAATATATGAAGAAATTCTTAAATAAAAAGATCTTAGTTTATTTAAAACATTACTAGCAGACAATTAAACTGCCCTGCCTAGAAGCCTCAGACAACCCAGCAATCTCCAAACAGTTTTTATAGCTTGCAATTCACCAAATGCCAATTGTGGAAATCTCCTTCCTGTCTGTCACTCGGGTTGCTAACAGTGGCATCCTTTTATGGACTCTTACTCCTTCACAGTTGCTACTTTTTTCCCTCAGAAGAGGGGAAAGCCATCCAAATTTTTTATGGGTGAAGTGTGCCATATTTTCAAGAAACCCTGGGGAACAATGCTGCATTGAGTGAAACAACACATTTATCTTGGGGGTTTGCCAGTCTCCAGAATCCCAGTGGACATCACTATCTAAATGTTAGGGAGTTTGTATAGGTTTTGTAGGCTTGGTCTGTCAGCTTGGCTGTACAACAGCATTGTTATTTGGTAAGAATTCTCCACCTGCATTCGCATCAGTTTTTCCTCCTGATGATATTATTTTGTTTAGCTGTGAATTTCCACATTCCCTGGACTGTTATTGCCTAGCTTGTGATTGTGTTTTTACAAAAATCTGGTTAGATTGGCTCCCTGACAGGAATATATTCAGAGCAGCAAGCTGAATAATATTTTGTTCATTTGGCATTAGTCTGCAGGCAGAAGCAGCTCTCATCTTTTCCTCTCTCTCATGTGCTCCTGCTTCTGTCAGCTCATGGATTTTACAGTGAGGTGCCCTGTTATCCCTTAGCAAAGCTTTTCCTGGAATATCCTCCTTTCTTCATATTAGTTATTCTTCCAGCAGGGCCTGTGATGACAGGAACGTGTTGGCTTCTGGAATAGGTGCCACAAATCAGTCTAGCACTTCTT
The DNA here is from genome assembly GCA_033558185.1 of Dromococcyx pavoninus. Lineage (NCBI taxonomy): Eukaryota > Metazoa > Chordata > Aves > Cuculiformes > Neomorphidae > Dromococcyx > Dromococcyx pavoninus. The sequence goes on along the minus strand of JAUMJL010000194.1, from coordinate 1,407,604 downwards.
TCTAATTTTAATGGAGATGAGCTACTAGTTGTAATTTCTTGAATCTGTCAGTTAGGATGTAGGGAGACCATAAATCTTAAAGCAACAAACATCCCCAAATCCTATGCTTTGAAGTGAGCAGGAGCTCCTGGGTCATCAGCACTTTTGGGAAACAGGCTGCTTAACTAGGTGTCTGAAGCCATTACACTCATTTTTTAAAAAAAAACACCTTTTCTCATAATGTTTAAGGAAACCTGCAACAGGTTTCCTTAAAAGTTTGCACGATGTGAGCAGGGGCTTTCCTGAACAGCTTCAAACAAAGCTAATGGATGTTGTTGCACCCAGACTCATTACTCCTGTGCCAAGCCAAGTGTATTGTTTTGAGGTTTATGCATTTGTTATTGTTGTTTGATTTGGGAGGAATTTTGGGGGTTTCTTTGTTTTCAACTTTATTATTAAAAAAACACAAGAAAACCTGGCCCAAATGCCAGGGTGTTGTTTGTTTGGGGTTTTTATAAGCTTCTTCCATCAGAGCTTTTCATTCTCAATCTTACAACTTCCTCTTTTAAAACTTACTCTTACTTGGTATGGAATATGATACTGTAAGCAATTTCTATAAACATCTGCTAAAACATGTTGCTTTACAGATTACAACATAACTAAAAGCATGCAATGTACTATTATCTTCTTCTTATTGCCTCCTCATTTTTTTTTTTATACTGAAAATTGAACTTCATAGTCTCCATGGATGAATAGTGAGTTAATTATGCTGTGTGAATAGTGAGTTAATCATGCTGTGTGCTGTTACTTGAATTGGAGACCTTTGGGGTTTTTTTGAGAATTAGTTCAGTTTTCCCATTACATAAACTATGTAAGCAATATACTTAAACATAGGTATTTCAGGTAAATCCTTGCAAGTCAATTAAGGAGGTAGGGGAAGGTAGTACCATGGCTTATCTATTAATGGATCATAACATGGCATAAGTGTTCATGTTTTACCTCAGGATAAACTCTTCGTCCTTTGTTGGGCACTTCTTGAGGACTGACTCATCCTGCAGGAAGCCTTCAACAGCCCGGCTTGTTGGAGTAACAGCCTGCATGGTGTGGGACTCCTGTCTTGATGGCACAGCTGTACTTCCACCACAGCACTTTGTAATCTCATTATGAACAGGTGCTCATATTTTGTATTTGGGGTTATTCTGGCTGAACAATTTTGCACTGAACATTTAGGGAATTCACAGGCACCTGAACACTGCAAAGAAGCAGACAAGAGCTGCCTGGAGGAGAAGGACCTGGGGGTAATGGTTGACAGCGACTGAATATGAGCCAGCAGTGGCCCAGGTGGCCAAGAGAGCCAATGGTATCTTGGCTTGTATCGGAAACAGCATGGCCAGCAGGACAAGGGAGGTGATTGTGCCCCTGTACTCAGCGTTGGTGAGGCCACACCTGGACTACTGTGTTCAGTTCTGGGCCCCTCACTACAAAAAAGACATTGAGCTGCTGGAGCACATCCAGAGAAGGGAAACGAGGCTGGTGAAGGGGCTGGAGAACAAGTCATATGAGGAGCAGCTGAGGGAACTGGGGTTATTTAGCTTGGAGAAGAGGAAGCTAAGGGGTGACCTCATCACTGTCTACAACTGCCTGAAAGGAGGTTGTAGTGAGGTGGGTGCTGGTCTCTTCTCGCAAGTGACAAATGATAGGATGAGAGGAAATGGCCTCAAGTTGCACCAGGGGAGGTTCAGACTGGACGTAAGGAAAAAAATTTTCACTGAAAGGGTCGTCAGGCACTGGCACAGCTGCCCAGGGAGATGGTTGAGTTACCATCCCTGGAGGTGTTTAAAAGGTGGCTGATTGAGTTTCTTAGGAATATGGTTTAGGAATGGGACAAGTATGGTTGGACTTGATGATCTCAGATGTCTTTTCCAACCTTATGGTTCTATGAACTACCCTAGTAAAGGAGGCAAGGGGCATTCCCCGTGCTAGGAAGTGTTTTGTGCTTCACTTTTGCTTGCATTATTTGTGTGTCAGGTCCTTGGCAGGTTGCAGCAGGATTGTCAGCAGTCTGAGCTCCCTCTTTGTAATCACACAGTCTGGACCTTCACTTGGTGGTGGCTGTTTTTGTGTTTTGTGGTGGTGGGTTCCTCAGGGTGGTGCCTCTTGTGTCCAGAGGCCCCAGGGCGATGATACTCACGTCCTACAAAATGACCCTGGGCTGGCTTCCCTGACAAAGTCTCTGCCAACTTAAGTCTCAGTAAAACACACCCTTCCATGCATTTGTGACCTGGCAGGTGCAACAGTTGTGCCTGCACAAGGGTACTGGCACATCTCAAAGATGTTGTTTTCCCCAATATGAAGCCTATGTGGTTTCTGATTCTGTTTTTATTCCTTAGTCAGAAGGTGCTCTAGAAGATGACATATATCCTGAACTCTATTTCCACGTTCCATTTCTACCGCAGATGCTGGATCACCAGTGTGCAATAAATATCTTCCTTGTTTCTTTTTCACCTGCCACTTACTTTGCAGAACTTTGTCGTTTACTGTCCTTCTACTCTTGTTAACATGGTTTTGTGCAGGTGGCTCATCTGTTCTTCACAGCTTGCACGGGCTCTTCTTTGATTAACACTTCAGCAAAGCCATCCTGTCTCACTGTCCGTGCTCCAGCTAAGCCCACCCACAGTGCCTGAATTATTTTTCTGGCACTACCAGTCTAGTCAAACCCCCCATCAAAGGATTTGGAGACTTGCTTCCAAAAACTAAAGCAGAGTGTAAGTGGGTATTTCTCTCTATGCTGCAGGCCACTTGGGAATGTCTCGTGCTTATTCTGAACGCAGCTTGGGTGGAGCCTGTGGGCTTTAGTTTTATTTCAGATTTGTTTCAGTGTTTTTTCTGTGATAGTATTACAGTTCTTCGCAACATTTTATGCAACACATAGCATAGTGGAAAATGTATGAATCTTGAGTATTTCTTTCATGCTGTGTTTCAATGATTAGGAGAGTTTTAAACATGTGATTACAAAAAAAAGTAATAGTCTAATTTTTTAATTCTTTTTTTTTCCCATCTGTCCTTTGTTCCTTTGAATGTAATTACAAATGGTAGAAGAAGGTTTAAGATGCCTTCTGGGTGGAAGTATATGCAAACATTTTATATTCCAAAATTTTTAGATATAGATTCCTAATTACATAATATTTTTTCATTAGTTTATTAGGAAGGTAAAACTTAAGTTCAAAAAATCTACCCTGATTATTATGGCAAATAAAAAGGAAAGTAATTGATTCAGTAAGTTACATTAATTTGAAGTATAGGTTTCTCCAAACATTTATAAGCTTCTCATAGGCATCATCTGAACTTTATTTTTAAGCCTATATATGTCATACATTCCTTTTTCAAAAATGGCATTTCTTTTGTTTTGAAATTTTAGGTGAATTGTTGTAACATCAGATATAATTAATCATGTATTTGGTTTAGTGTAGCAAGGTTTTGCTAGTGGGGGTCTGCAGGAGTGGCTTCTGTGCGAAGCTGCTGGAAGCTTCCCCTGTGACTGGTGGAGCCAATGCCAGCTGGTTCCAAGATGGCCCTGCCAAGGCCAAACCCATCAGCCACTGCGGTAGCGCCTCTGGGATATTTAAGAAAGGGTGAAAAACCTCCATGCTGCAGCAGGTTTGATCGCAGCATTTGTGACCCTGTGGGAGAACCACACTGGAGGAGTTGGTTCCTGAAGGACTGCATCCGGTGGAAGAGACCCACACTGGAGCAGTTTGTGAAGAACTGTAGCCTGTGGGAAGGTCTCACTTTGGAGAAGTTCATGGAGGACTGTCTCCCCTGGCAGGGACCCCGCACTGGAGCAGGGGAAGCATGTGACGAGTCCTCTCCCTGAGGAAGAGGAAGGAGCAGCAGAAACAACACGTGATGATCCATTCCCCATCCCCCTGCACCACTGTAAGGGAGGAAGCAGAGAAAATTGGGACTGAAGTTAAGCCCGGGAAGAAGGGAAGGGTGCAAGGAAGGTGTTTTTAAGATTTGCTTTTTTTTCTCATTACCCTACTCTGATTTGATTAGTAATAAATTAAACTAATTTCCCCAAGTTGAGCCCATTTTGCCCATGATGGTAATAGTTGTGTGGTCTTTCCCTGTGCTTGTCATGAGACTTTTGTTATGTTTTCTCTCACCTGTCCAGCTGAGGAGGAGAAGCAATACAGCAGCCTTGGTGGGCACCTGGCATCTAGTCAGGGTCAATTTGCCGCACAGCTTGAGGATTCTGAAGAAAAAGAATTAAGTAAATCAAAACAGATCTGTGAAGCTTACTCTTTGAAATAACAGAAAGGTCAATAGAGCATTTTCTACCAGAAGAGGAAGTATTTGTCTGTGCATCCATTCTGTTATAGAACGGTGCAATCATTCTGGCCCCAGCTTAGGAAAGCGCAGTATCCCTGCTCTGGGCAGTCTTTTGGTAACTACAGACCTCAAATTAAGCATGCATTTCAAATGCTGCATAAAATAGAGCTGTTTACGTGGTACATTCCTCATTCAGAGTCTGCTAATTGCTTTTTCTGTTGTATTTTGTCTTGCGACATTCTTAATGATGTGATATATTTTATATATAAAAATATATAACATCAGAAATATAAACTTAGGAATGGAGGTATGGAAGCTGTGAATGCCCATTTATCAGTTTCCTGGTCTAACAATCTAATATCTTTCATTTTATGACCATGAAGACCAGCAGCATCTCTCATCTTTCTTATGCTTAGGCTTTGCCTTCAGTTTCACAGGATGTCTGTTGCTGTTTGTATCTTCAGACAAGCCAAGTCCTGCCGGGGGAGAACTGAAAAATCAAAGGAATGGCTGTCAATGTGGGGCAAGACAGACCAAGTACATCAGCTCTCACAGGCAAACCTTAGAGTGGTCAGTAAAGCATGGTTAGCATCTACGGGACACTATAAGAGATAGAAAAACTAGGCTATGGTTTTCTGTTTGAATGTTAGATTGAAAATTCTTTGAAAATTAAAAGAAAAATCAGAGAAAGAGCTCCAAACAGAAGATGTTTTAATTTGTAAATAATAAAGAGCATTTCTTCTTCTATTCTCCAGGTTTGAAAATCTGAACATTTCATAAAATGTCTTGTTATACCCTGATGGTATCTATCTTCTAAAATATTAACTCTTTCCACAGAAAAATCTGTTGTTTTCACTTATCTACTAGTCTGATGAGAGAAAAATGCACTTTCACAATGCAAGTGAAAGCATGCTTATTATTCTGAACCTAAATAGCCCTAGATCAAATAAGCTAAGCTGTTGTAACTTGGGGGTTCCTTTTTCCTTCTTCCTTTCTTTATTTATTTACTTTTGTCCCCGGAAGAACAATACAGTTGTCAATACTGCTTCCAGAGCCTTTAAGGTTCTTGTGTGATGCTAAATTTTGTCTTCCCTGGTGAAAAAGATGTGGGTTTTTGTGAGGGCAGTTAGCAAGCTTAAGTTGTTCTGAGTTGCTGTGAAGTGAATTTGCCAAGATTAGTTTCCTTGCTGACTTTAGCAGGTTGACCTTAGGGTAAATCAGCGTCTCATCTTCCCAAAGGTAATGATTTGTTGTTACCTTGGGGTGGGCTCTATGTGTTGTTTATGCTGAGAGAGATCTCCAGTGCTGCAAACAAGCCTCGAGCAGACTGATGGAGGAAAGCAATTGTCTGCTGGCTTGGGTGTCTGCTCTGGTCAGAGGCAGCAGGCAGGACTTAGGCTGGGGCTAGTGATGGTAAGATACACACCGTGACCCAGAGCAGCTTTCAAAATTTCCCTACTGGCAGCAATGCAGCTGTTCTGATATTGGGGTCCCCAACAGCAGAGATCAAAATTAGCTTGTATTTACCCAGAAATGCTATAGTTTCAGCTTTGAATGCAGGGTTGGCATCTCCTACAGGTAATGTGCATTTCCTAATAGCTCAAGTATGCAGGACTCTTCCCCACAAAGCATTCAGCCATTGTTTAAGTGGATTTAGTTTCTCCCATGTGTTCTTTAACAGCTGTCTCAAGTCAGAATTTGAACTGAGCCTGTCAGGGTTGACAGGAATATGGTTGGCCAAGCCATTGGGAAAAACCTGGCTTGACTTTGCACATGTAGGCTGGCTTCATGAGTTTAAGGATGCTTTTAGGCAGAGAGTAATAAAGACTGTACAGTTTTCAAAAGATAGTGCTTGAACCAGGAAGTCAAGATGGTTTTGGAGCATTGTCTGAATGACAACCAAAGTGATGGAGCCCAAGTGCTACAAGCACACCTACTCTTCACATCTCGCCACCTGCAGTACAGAATACATCCAGTGGTGTCTTTGTATGTAATTTGTAAGTTACAACAGCATTTATATGCATTTATATCTACACGCAACCTGTATATTTGATTGATCTCTGGTTTGTGGCTTGCCCATTTTCTGCAGATGTAAATGTTCCTCCCTTCAGCCTGCACCCTGGCTTTTTAGGTCATAGAGCTGGGAAATCAAAGTACATTTGCAAGAGGTACCAGTGGTTACTTGACTTGTTGCTGTTCTTTGAATTCAAGTGCAACACAGACTTTGCAGCACAGCTCTCAAGGTTGTGTGACCATCCCCTAGAGCTGTTCTCCCCGCTCTGTAGAAGAATCCAGTGCCTGAAGCTCAGGACTTTCTTCTGTGTATTCTCAAAGCTGGAAGCCAGACTTCCGCAAGAGAAAAGCGAGAGACTTTTCTCCAATACAGTGGTCTTGTGAGCAGGTGAGGTTTAAAAAAGAACAAGTTTGTGTAAACCACGGTGCTGTGATGGCTGCAGTCACGAGAAACAGCACCTCTCAAGTAGTGCTGGGTGCCTTGTTTCAGAATATGCCTGATTACTTTTATGAGAGCCATTCGCATGGACTCAAGGGCATTTTGAATCATTTGCAGCAAAGTCATGAGACATCTTTGTGTCTCACTTTGCTTCTGCTCTTCTTTTTCTCTTGAGAAAAATGTTGGTTAAGTGACCAGATGAAACTTACTGTGTAGAAATGGTGGGGAAGGGGTGGGGAATCCCTTATTGACCAACGTTTGAATTAATAAACTGGTGTGTAATTTTAGAACTAAGCTTGTTTATTGGCTTTTGCATTAAAAGTAGGAAGGCTGCCAGATTTTCTTCAAGCTGAGAAATAAAAGTAACCGATGATTGACAATTGTCCTTTTTTTTTTGTTAGCCACTGAAACCAAACAGACCAAATATTGTCAGTACAGCCTTGAGCTGATAGAAATAGGTTTAAAGCCGAGAACCTTCCCAGGACAGTAGAAGGTATTTGACTCAGTTTTACTGGTGTCTGGCCACATACATGCTGGCCAATTGACCAGGCTGGAAGTATGAATATATATTGAAAACAAATGTAAAATGCTTAAGTCATATAGAATCTTTTTTTAAAAAACAACAAAAATTGTGCTATGATTTTTCATTTTAGTTGCATTAAAGCAACAGTTTATATAAAGGACAAGTTTCTGTGTCAACAGGTTAGGAACAATCTTAGTGTTTTCCAGGATTTTTATTTTAAATTCGAATGGAGGTCAGTTGTGGGGTTTTTTTCTCTTTCGTGTGTTACTTTTAAGAAAAAGACCTTTTTTAGTTGCTGGTGATGAAAGCAAACTTTTTCTAAACTATTTTTATTGTTCAAGAACTAAAAAAATAAAAGTTGAAATAGTGAAAAACAAAGTTGTTTTGAGGGGAAATATGTACAGAAGACTTGTTTGAATATGTTATTAAATTAAGATTCTACTAGGTTTAATTTCTAGATTTTTTTTAAGGGTGACTATAAACTAGGATATATACATGGTCAGGATGAGTCTTACAACTTATTTTTTCTTTGTATCTCCTGCGAATTTTCTAGGCATGTTTTAAAAAAAGAAAATATTTAACTTTGAATTAACTCTGAAATTTACAGCTAAGTAAGATCTCTGTCTCAAAGTTTTCCTTGAGATGCATGACATCTGTGAAATACATGCTGCCAATTTCTGTGCTCCATGATTTTGATACCCAAATTGTTTTCATGGCCTATTTATTTAAGCAGGTTTGCAACTGAGTGGCCTTCTTTTGCATGTAAGATTACCAGTTAAGAGTAAAATCTGCTCCTAGTTACTCTAAAAAGCTGGGCTTCTGCCTTTATGTGTTGAAGGTTTCTTTAGCTGGTAAACAGTCAACAGAAATAATTGTGTAACTTGCAAGACATTTTCATCTGAACTTGTAGTTAAAAATTCTTAGACTGATTCTCTCCCTGAGTGTGAAGGAAAAAAATCTTCTGCTTAAGAAGGCTGGTAGAGCTGGTGCCACATATCAGGTTGTCTCTTCAGGTCCCTGTTAAAGTTGAGTTGTAGGCTTATTAGCATCCTATTAATATGTGCATGAAATGTAGTCTGTGTCTGAGCCCAAATACACAAGCAGGGAAATCAAAGAGAAATCCTTCACACCTTTTGCTGGCTTCATCCTGAACTTTTATTTATCTTAAAACAACTTCCTTAAGGGAATTTCCTCTTCTAAAGGAAACACTTTTCTCTATACTTAACAGGGGAATACTGCATTGAGTTATTTTTGGAGTGACACAGTTGTCGTTGAGAGAGAATTTCTTTAATCATGATGTACGAATCTTAATTTTGACTTGTGTAAATATTAATCACTTTAAAAAGTATTGAACCACATGGGACTTGTTTTTTTTCTTTGTAGGTACAGGTCAGGGAAATGTTAGGTATAGAGTATGTTCAATTGTATTTTATCAGATGCTTAGAAAGACAGGAGTGTAATGCCTGCACTGTGTTACAAGTTTTATTTATTTCCATGTACAATAGTAGCATACTTGTTTCTGAGTACTTTAGTGCTTTATATATATTGCAGAATTACCTCTAAAACTCGGGCTGGTTTAATATTAACTTAGATAATGCAGTTGGAAAAACTTGTATTTAACAGTCACTGCAATTTAAAATTGCTTCTGTTTAGCTTATGTTAGTAAGCAGTCAGTTTAGGCTGAGTTAATATATGTCATTATTAAATTGAAATAAGAGGTTTCCACAAGTTTAAAATTTGCTGTTTAAGTGTTTCCTAGCACAACTTGGTGTTCAGCCAGAGACTGTTCCTGTTGTAAAGTCACATAGACTGAAGTTTGATGCTAGTTAAGCACCAACTTTTTCCAAGGTAGACAAAAATGCTGTTAATTTTATAAGGCAGAAAAGAAAAGAAATGATTCCCAAGTACAGTACTCTGTCTTTTATATTCACACTGCATTTTGGAAATGTGGCAAGTAGGCTTTTGTCAACTTATACACATCTCAACCATTTTCCCTGCACCAGTAGTCAGACTACCACTTGGCTATTAATATTTTTTAACCTGTGATACTATTGGAGTCCGATGGCAACTGCTTATGGAAAAGTGCATTTCCTAACTTTTCGTTGTCCAAGCTGGTTTGCATGGTTATGCCTGAGAGCCTGGCCTGGCCTCCAAAGTCATTCAAATGATTTGTGAGGAATTGTGGTACTCTGTCCCCTGGGCAGGACACAGAGCATGAGGTGTCATTGTTACCAGGATAGGAATAATATTCAGGGTGGCACTGGTGTAAAGCAAGCTGAGAGTTGCAGGTGGGGAAGGGGTAGGATAGATCCTTGCATATGCTGTTTTGTCTGGTGCCTCATGCACTGTTAGGAATTGTTTAACAAAAATTAGGGAATTTACTAAAGTTTGAGGGTTGAGATAAACTTTGTTTGGCAATGGAATTTGAAGTTTGTGCTTTTAATATCAGACTAAGTACTTATGTCCTTTAAATTAATCCCATTTAACAATTCAGAAAGTTTCCAAAAGCTTTATGTTGTTCAAACCATCAAAAATCTATTTCTGTATGCCCTTTTCCAAGATTTTTTTTTTTTAAGAAACATTTTTCCCCTTCATTTTCCTGACTTGTAGCTGCCAGTGAAAGCGTCCCCTGAATTGCCTGCAGCCTGATGCCTACTGGTATCTGCTTCTTGGCAGAACCAGCATAAGCAGCCTCTGGGCAAGCTCTTCCCACACTTGTGTGCCAATGGGTCTGGAAGCCTGTGTGGAAAAGTCACTGTATCCAATTACTAAGTTGTCATTCAGATTTGTAAAACTATGCTAATGCTTCTTTTTACAGGACTTACTCTCACATTATTGCTCAGGGCTTCCATATTGCTGTTTCCCACTGTGTGTTAATGTCATAAATACATCAGTGACCATAAAACATAGCCTTCCTCTGCCCGGGCCTGCATACACAAAATAGCTGAATTTTTTGTAGACTTGTCCACTGTGTCACCAGGGCTTCAAAGTCTAAGAAGATACACTATCTCAAGTTTTCTCCTCTTCCACCATCTTAAGCTGGTTTAAAGTGACTATTTTCTGTAGTGAGTTGTATATGTGGATATAATGCCTATTAGATTAATATGGAAATGAAAAAAGAAAACAACCCCACAATATTTTTTTTCTGCCTAAGATTTATCCATGGATTAGACCACTTTTGTTGTAAAGGCCTGAACATGTCTAATTGCACTCATGTTAATTTGCAAGCAGTTCTGCATTAACATGGAAAGCCCTGAGTGTTTTGGGTGTGGAGCAGAAAAAAAGCAGTGGTAAAAAATTTAAATATGTGATCATGACTCCTGACAAACTTTAAATCATCTTTATCCTTACTAGTTTTAACTTGAAATACCTGAGATACTTTAAAAAATCTCCATATAACAGAAGTCTTTAGAGCTAATTATTTCACACTGGCAACATACTTTGAAGTCAGCCTCCAGTTGCCCACCTTGGCACTCAGCAGCTCACATCATGCAGCAGGGTAGAGGTCAGTCAGATGGAAGGATGTGCCTTGCCTCACGCATGCCAGCTGTTAGCAGGTGTTTCAGTCCATAGATCCGGCTTAGAGGTGGCCCAAAGTAAAAATTCCAAAGTGTATGTTGGGTCCTCAGCACTGACTTTTGTTCTGCAGGTTCAGTTTCTGCTGTGCTATTGTAGACAAGGCCAGAAATGTGCACCCAGAATCTGCTCATTTCATTGCTTTTAAAGTGTCTGCAGTGCATCTTAGGAGGTGTGAAACTCTTGATCCCATGAGTCATTTGTACAGATGGAGTCTGTAAAACTGTATTAGGACTTAAAATCTTTGCCTGGGTATGTAATGCATTGATACGTGATCAAATAATAACTAATTTTTAATCTTGACAGCTATTTGTTTTTAGCATGTAAAATAAGCTACAGATTCAGTTTTGGTTTTGCCAGTCCATGTAAAAAAATTCAGCTGGAGCAAAGGACAGGGTCATTTGGGATTTTTTCCTCAGATGCTTTCTTCAGAAGAAGAAATTCTGCAGAATTTTGGGGAGGAAGGGCGAAAAACTGACTGCAGGGAAACTGAGAGCAGGGTTCTGCTCTGGCCGAAGTCCTGCCAATAGCAGTTTCTCTGTTGGATGCAGTGGGTATTACAAGAAACACTCCACAATGTATGTTCACTGTGAAGCAAGGCATTTAAACATACACTTTAATGCATCAAGTTCACTGTTTTTTTGGACTCAAATCTTGCAGTATCACTGTGTATGAATTTATATATCCAATCAATAGGTTATGGACAGTAGAGGTAAGTGGTTTGATAAAGCCTAGATGCTGCTTTGCTCTACTCGTTGCCTGTAGATGTCCAGGCTTTGACTGACTGTGAGCTGGAAGCTGGGGCTGTAAAACCATAGCGTGTGACCTGTTGATCTCCGTGGTGTCTGCCGGTGTTTCTGGTTTACAGTCCTTTTAAATCTCTGTAGCCTTCTCAGTGCTTGAATTACAGGAATGCAGCACCAAGGTCTGGGCTAAGGCAGGTGAAATCATTGTAAACCAACGAGAAAATTAAAGCTTTCTGCTCCTGTCCTAAACTATTTTGGATTTCAGTGGAATTATTAGCATGAAGGGGTATAGGTGCATTTAAAGTAACACAAAATCTGAAATACTGTGTATAGGCCAGTGTTTCAGTTGTGACAGTTCAGTGAAAGTTATTTATTAACACCGAAATATCAATGTGGTGAATCTTTTCAACTGGCCACAGCAATGCAGTGAAAGGCAAATTTAATGTCTACATTTTACTCGCTTCGTGAGACCAGGCTCTGACTTGAAGGATTTATCGCCACTTTCAATCAGGTGCTCACTGAATCACATTTTTAAGCTTTCTCCCCATTTTGCAAATAACTGACACGAGAGAAGAAAATCCTAAATGGGGAGATGGCAGGAAATGAACAGATAAAAACAGTAAATGCACTGTCTCTCCTTTTCTCAACCTGTTTTGGAGTTTATTTATTCAGGACTTCTGAAGTAACGTGCTGTCTTTCTTGTGCAGGGAGGAACTGGGCTGGCGACCAAAGATTATATATGTTACTGGCACAAACTCGAATTTTTCAATTCCTTTGGCAAGCTAGCCTTGCAGGAATGCCAGGTGTGAATCTCATCAAAGTATTAAATAACATTTCTTATTTAAAGTAAGTATTAGTGGCTTAAAACAACTTGCAAACTAAAAGAAGTAGACAAAAATAATTTGAATGAAACGTCAAAATTAGTGTCCACTTGATCTGAGTGGTTTTTGTTTTGGTAGGTTTTGTTTGTGTTGGCTTAGCCACATTTATAAGTAGTAAATTCTAGCATATACATGGCTAACATGAAGAAAACAGAAGCAAGACTATCATCTGTTTCAGTAGTGTAAGAGGTACCGTTGAGAGTTATTACTAACAAAAGCTGTTCTTACTGTTCGCATGAGTATTATGCTAAATCTAAACATAAACCTTGCACTGCTGAACAACTGATGTGAAAAACTATTGTCTCTAATTGACACCGTGGTGCCAGATGAATGGGAGTAGTGAGCTAAACAAGTTCCTCCTCTGGGTTTGTGCCTCAAGTCAGCTCTTACAGTTTCACCTCTGGGCTGATGCCATGTTCTCACCTTTTCCCTTTGGCCAGCACTGACAGATCTGTCCTTTACTTGCTGCCACAAAATGTGTAAGATTTCTTTTTTTAATTGTGTCTCTTTGTCATATGGAGATGAAATCAACTAACAGATTTGCAACAAATAATTTCTTAACCCTGGGAAAGCAGAACAATGTGAACCTTGTTTCTTTAGGAACATGCCCCCAAAAAAGATCTGTCTACAATAGATTCAGTGACCTACAGCTTGAGTGATGGAGACTGCATGGTGATTTTTTTCACAGGGAATTTCAGATTTTACTTTCTTCAGGAGCCCAAATAGAATGTGAATTTTTCACAGGAGTGTGAGTCTATATAATCCTGCCTAATCTTGTAGTATTGGATTCCTCTCAACATTAGCTGCTGAAAGTTAAGTATCTCTCCTAAACTAGTAATCCAAGATGCTCCCTCCCCCACTTGGCCGATAGCAATGCCAGGGTGATTCATCTCACCTGTTTTACTCACCTATCCTAGAATGGGGTAAATGGCAATCTACAGGCACTTATCTCTCTTGCTTGACTACAGAAGGAGCCTAGATGACTGGCTTCAAGGAGCCACCTGATTTGTCGGTGGTCATAGACCTGGGAGACTATGTCTTTTGATCTCAGTGTATAAGTTGTAGTTTTCAAAGATGTTTCCTTAATGATGAAAAGATTGCTTATATATGTGTGCTCATAGTTGTACAAATAATACTGTCTTTCTGATTAATCAGTGTTTTGTGTTTGGATTTGTGTACAGTCAAGCAATCAGTTCTTAAGTCTATCATTTTGTGTCCCAAATTTCTTTTTGATAAGTAGCAAGACAAATCTGAACAGTGTGTATGCAGATACAGCTACACAAGCGCAGTAGATCCCTTCCCACAGAGGAACAAGACACCTCTCACTTCAATGAGTGAAACTCCCAACAGTTTGATACCTGGGAAAGACCAACATAGTCTAATCTCCAATGGAATAAATTCATTCTGAAAACTCAGTGAATGTCCGCCATAGTGGTGTCCTTTTAGCTATGGAGGAGGATTTCTGAGCTTGCATTTATTCATGAAGCAGCACATCAGCATAGCCCAGCTCAATTCACTTCTGTGATGTCGGATCTGTGGCAATGGACAAGCTGGTTAGGCTTTCTGTACCTGGGTTTCCCCATGTGCAGTGTTTTTCTGTATTGCTGCGGAACTTCAGTGCCTGGAGAGTTTCAGTATGCTGACCCCCAGTTATGCAGCCCTCCTATCCTCCAACATCCCAGGAAACAGTGATACAGATTCTTCAGCACTTGTTTCCCTGCTGAGGTGAGAGGAACAGGCCAGGTACTGAATTTCTCTGTCTTGGTGGCTACATGGTCTCTTTGAAGTGCTGAGCTGCAAGGCAGCAGCAGTGAGAAGTCAGTGCTGTCGCAGTACTCAGTGCTTTTTAGCCAAACTTCCCACCATGTGACCACTGGCCAAGTGAGTTGTGAGTGCATGCAGGGACTGTGGAGGTTTTCCAGATATCTTTCTGAATTCTAGGCTGCCAATATCTGGTAACCATAAGCACAACTCTATACTACACCCCTGTGCTGAGATCCACGTTACGAGGCTAAGGCATATTGCTCTTTATTCTTTGAAACTCATCAGACAGGCATCCTGGGAACTTTGTGGCAGAGTTTATCCCTCTGTCACAGATGGTTTTAAGTGCAGGTTGTGGGAGTTGTTTGATGCAAAGGTTACACATGAACAGCTCTGGCAGGTTGCTGGAGGAGCAGGAGTTGGGAGCTTTAATAAGAACTGTTGTCAGAGGTGGTGTAGGGAGCTAGAGGACGGGTAGCTGGGCCCACCTTTGCCAACAGCCAGCAGGGATTTAACATAAAGTGCTATTGGAAAATAACTCATTGATCTGCTGATATTGCCTTTGATTTTTCTGAAATGGCAGAGACAGGGAAAAATAAAAAGAAATTATTAAAAATGAAGGAAATTAAACAGAAACATAGAGAGCTCTCAATCAGCACAGTCATGGTCTTCTTTCCTTGTTTTCTTGTAATGCCAAAAGCATCAAGAAATGATCAAATCTCAACTGATTGTGCTTTGATTAGCTTTCACCTAGCAGTGATGATGGAAGCAGAAATGGCACATCACAGAGCACGACAGCTGTGAGTCATTGATAAGGTTAATTTAGTGAAGCCAAGTGGATTTTTCTACCTATATCACCTTATATTGTGAAACACAGTAGAAAGAGGTCTCAGTTGTCTGGGCTGGATTCTGACTTTCCTTGTCTTTTGCAGTGGCATAACGCTGCAGAAGTACTTCATTTTGGCAAAACAGTGGAAAATGGGCAAAACCTTGACTGGGAGATTCCAATCTGCTTTTATTTTTTTTACAATCTCAAGATGCAGAAGTAAGAATCTTATTTTGCATCATATTTCAGTAAAACTCTGTACTTCCTAAGGGAAGAAGTGAGGCGCAATCTATGAGTGTCTTTAAAAGGTTTGGATGATATATCAAGGTTCTTTGGATAGCAGATAAAAAATACTTCATTGTTGATATAAGGATCTCAAAGTTGCCTGTATCTTGTGCAACGTTTTTGGCTGAAATAGAATATTTTATGTGGCTCTTTATTAATTATTTAAGGTCTTGGCTCAATTTTAATAACAACATCCTTTTCACTCTGGTCTACCAAAAAGCTTACGTCCTTATTGCAAGATCTGAGAATTCACAATATTTTTCTCCATGAGCCCATTTTCCTGACCTCAGCCATTGTGTTGTGCATTCTCCTCCAAAAGAGAAGTTGAAAAGGAAAGAGAGAGACAAAGAGGAAAGGGATCACAGTATCTCAATTTTATTTTCTTTCCTGAAAGTATTCTCTTTGGACAGACAGTAATTGTAGTTTCTAATGACACAAACTTGAAGGGAAACAGAAGAAGACTACAAACAGGTTTATGGGCCTATCAGCAGGAATATGTGGCTACAAATTGCTGAGTAAATGAAACAGCCTGTTGTTTCCTAAACCTGAGTTTGAGAGTGTTATGCCAAAGTATTTGAGGAGGGGCTAGAGCACCAGGCGGTGTAAAGGATACCTGCTGGGTCCTAATTGGTGCCCACTGTTGTTAATGGCTTCCTGTGGCTGAATGTTTACTTGTCATTTGTTTTGGGCTTTGTTTCCCAGCTACTGGAAAGAAAAAAAAAAATACTGGCCAAAACTTTATTTTGCTTTTAAGTGGACATCCCTGGACATCAAGTGCTGCGCTGCAAATAGTCTCATGACACTAAGTACCTCGAGTCTGTTCCTCAGTCCTGTAATTATGAGGTATGCTTCAAATGTTACATTTGCTTTGGATATTGGTTTTGAATTAAGAAATTTATCTGCAATATATTAATTATATAACTGAGAAAAATACATAATATAAACGTCACGTTTATGTGCTCCAAGATTTTACATGATTAGACATTTTAGAAAACCTTCAGATAATACCAGTCTATTTTTAAGCATCTGTTTTCCTAAACTGTTCATTTCTCCCATAAATCTTAATTTTTGCGGGATACCTGTGAGTGATCTGTGAAAGATGAGTAAGATTGAAACTTTGTGTGCTCAGAACTCGACTACAAAAGAGTTCCAGCATGTGATGAAGCCATTGTCTATTTTAGGGGTATTTTTCTATTCTAATCCAAAGAGACTAAATAAAAACTTATGCAGGTCAATGTTTCAGACCCTTTGCTTACTGTCTTTGGTTTCCCTAACAAGACAGCCTGTTAGTGCCAGCTACGGTGTGAACAACTCCCTGCTGGGAAAAAGGAGTGAAACTGCTATTTTTAACTAGGCCACAGAATAGCTAGCAATGAGTAACCATGTACACACATTACTGATCAAGAAAGAATTAGAACTAGTGACAATATCCTAATCCCATAATCTTGAATCATCTGCTTCTCCTACTCTGGGTTGTGGGGTTGGGGTGTTTTTAAGTAGCGTCAAGGAAGATTTAGTTTCAGTGATCCTGGAGAGCAATACAGACTTCTGACAAAAAATACCCATATCTCAATTCAGCAACTAATTCTTATTTTGCCTAACTTTGAAGAACTTCTAGATATTGGCCCTCTGTACACATAGTTAAACAGCTTGATATACAGAAAAGTAATAGAATTACAAAGGACTGAATCAGTTTGCTAGTGATAAGACTATGTTTGAAAGCCACTTCTGCATACTAATGTATTAGATTTCAGTCAATGTTTGAGATGCATTCAGAGGCAAACCAGACAACGTGGGAGAAGGTTGCAGTGAAGTATAGAGCATTTTGCCTGGGGACATAAATCTGAATCCTTGATTACAATTGACTGTCATTCCAGCTTTGTTTCACATATGTGTCAATTCCATGTGCCTTAGACTTGTACACCTTGTACACCTTGCAGATGCACTGTCCACGCTGTTTTGTGTTACCACTCCAGATAACACCATCTGGAGGTCTCCTTTGTCAGGCACTGAGTCTAGAAGCTGCTAAGAGATGAAGGGAATTTCACTCAGTGTAGGAGACTGGGTTTTAGATATCGAATTCCAGATATTTACTCTGTGCTCACCTGGGTATTTGAGAGAGAGAAGGAAAATGGGTCTGAAATTGTTCTTGACAGGCAGCCATGCAGATACCGACTTTACAGTCTGATCTTAGGAGAAAGTAAATCTAACTAACACAGGAGCCCTTTTCTATAATTCCTGAAGGGTTAAGGTAGGAAAAAAGAGGCATCTAAGTTCTTTTCCCTGAGTAGGAAGATGATAAACAAACAGCAGAGGAAGGAGCAAACAGATTAGTTCCATCTTCAAGGAGAGGCTTAGTGTATTTTAGGGTATTGTCATTCCTAAATATGTTTCTAACACATCTCCTGGCATTAAGCAAGGTATTTGCTGTCTTTTTATTTGTTTTGTTATTCAGTATTAATTAATCTAGTATTTTTACACTCTTCTCTCAGATTAGAGACTAGAGTATAAACTAATTAATCTTGGGTCTTCAAGAACCAAAAGGGCTGTGTAGACTTTTCGATGCTGATTCCACAGCACAGGTCGGGCACAGCTCACCACTTGAAGAAAAATGTGAGGATATAAACCAAAAAAATATGGATTTCTTACTCACTTGGTCGTATCTAAGTCTTTAAGCAGTTTAGATTTAAAAAAAAAAAAAACAGCAAAAAAAAAAGTCTAAATCCAAAATGGATTGTGAAAAGCAATAAGGCAGCAAGAAAAGAAGCCAGATCTGTAACTGCTGGATGAGTGTGTAACTCATTA
Organism: Dromococcyx pavoninus; assembly: GCA_033558185.1. Lineage (NCBI taxonomy): Eukaryota > Metazoa > Chordata > Aves > Cuculiformes > Neomorphidae > Dromococcyx > Dromococcyx pavoninus. Next base: position 1,389,438 of record JAUMJL010000194.1, on the reverse strand, counting down.
AAGCAAATGCAGCTGTTCTCATTTGTGTCACCTGAGTATCAAGCTCAGCAATACCTCTAGATTAAGTCTTCTGTTTATCAAATCTTTTTATGCTTGTTAAACAAAAAATATTCCATGTTCTAGAAGGAAATCTGAAGTACATTTCAAATAGAGGTACAAAATAACACAATTAAAAGTAATCTTCTTCCAATTATTTTAATAAAAAAGAAGCCTATATGCCAGAGTATGTAGAAAATCTGATTAGTTTGCCCAATGCATTTTGAACAAGTGTTTTCCATGACTGACTATAATAAAGTATTAAGCTGAATATTCATGTACATTAATGTTGGTGTTAAGATGAAAAATACCTTGGCTTTTGGTTGTGATAATTTAGATATCGCTTGCTTATTTTGATCTTCTTAAAAGTCATTGAAATATGCGGATTGTGTTCTCCATCTTCATTACCTTGCTCTTCTCTTAACCTTTCTCTATTTATTTTACACTGTTGTTTAATTTCATATGCTAATTTTTACCACTGTTCTACAAATATGTACTTGGTTCACTGTAGCTGTTCAATTAATCTAAGCTTGTCTGTTGAATCAAGGCTGCCAGATCTGTGAATTAAGGGAAAAAGAGTATTTCTTGATTCAAACTGATCCCTTGATTTCTACAGAGATGTCTCCATCTCCATCAGCAGATCTGGAACATAGATTCGTCTGCTCTTAAACACTCCTTACAGTATAAAATAGCTTATCTTGTACAAATCTGTGAGTACTACGATATTAAGAAATTAAAAAATAATAGATGCCAATCTAAAAATTGAGTACCCAAGAGTTGGAAAACTGCTATGATTGAACCATTTTTAATCCTTTTGCAAGCCAGCAGCAAAATTTGGACTTGGTTTTGCTTTGACTTTACAGTGATTGCTTCCAAAACTTTGCCTTCTGGTGCCTTTGTAAGAATGAGTACGGAGCAGCCAGCACTTTGTCTAAGCCAAAGAAGTGGGGAGCTGGAAAAAGTAAGCAATTATTTTATAGTTAAACAAAACAATTGTGCTTTCAAACAGTGCTGCTCAGACTCGAATTATGTCATCCAGAGTGATTTCTGCCTGTGTTTAAGCTGTGCTTGCAATGGGAGAAGAGCGGAGCAGGCAGCTACTTGTGACCCAGTCTGCTCTGGCGGGACACCCAGTGCCTCAGTCCTTGTCGAGCACCTGACTTCAGGAGTGTGCTCATCTGCTTCTCCTTGGTCTCTGTGTTGACCATTCCCTAGAATGTTGAAAAGTGGTCCCTCGTGCTTGCAGAGCAGGAAGAGGGGAATGTTGCATTTTACCCTCAGTTCTTTGTAAATTCCCGATTGTGAAGAATGAGAGTTAACACTGTTGTCTTTTTCTTGGAGAGCTTGGGGTGATCCTTTCATTTTTACTATAAATTTTAAAGTGAACTCATACCCACCTGCACACCATAGGCATAACACTGTGCCTTATGGTGGGAAGGGAAGGAAGTGTAGAAAGCTAAGGGAGAAAAATAATTGTTCAGGCAGAGTTTTCAGACTAGGAAAGTTCTGTGTCAAATTTAGGGACCTGCTGCTGCTGCTAGAGAGAAACAAGAGAGCTAAGAGCCTCCCTGAAGGTATCCAAGTTTTTGATGTTCCACACAAAAATGAAGTGGCATGGAGACAAGGAGAGTATTTGAGGATATATAAAGAAGAAGAGGAGTGATATTCATATCGCTTTATTTTTGTTTTCCCCTGTATCCTTGGTAGAACCTTCCCTTCCAGCTCATTATTGCCACGTGTCCTGTGCAGAGGTACTGTAGACTAAAGATGCAAATAGGGTGTGTTTAAAGGACAGTGATGGAGAATGCATGAAGACACTCAGTACCACTCCAAAAATGATTCAGTTAAAAAAACACTTTTCAAATAAGGTGGTAATGAAAACTGCTTGGCTGAAACAGCAGCAGGCTATGAAAGAAAGAAAAAAATTTCTCTCACTTTTGCTTCAGGCCCCTTCTCACCTCCTCCCCTCAAACCTGCTCATTTCCCCTCTTTGTGTACAGTTCACCAGCTGTGCCCTGTGAGATGAGTTGGGGTGGGCTGCGTTCCTCACACCTCTGTGCAATGCACACATCTCTCTCCCAATCTTCCAGACTTAGCAGTATTTCTTGGGCCAGACTGTCAGGTTGCTGAGGATAACTGAGGGTTTAACTTGCAGTTTACATTCTTTCCCCAAGTACAGCAGGCTCTGGACAGAAGTCAAAAGCAGTCGTATGATTATGAACTCAGTGATTCCATCCATCCATCTTTTAATTTAACAGTCAGTTCTGCCCAAAAGGTATTTCACATGTTGGGCACACAGGTCCTTTATATTGCAAGGACAAAAATAACATCCCGATTCTACAGGAACGGAGCAGATGGGAACCGTAGTCTATTCCTGCCAAATTAAATATTCTAATCTTAAATCCAGGAGAAGGTTTATACACACAGATACATATACAGTCATTTTTGTATCTGAATTTACCCATTTTGGGGATATAATTTGCTGTATAAATTGCTATGTTTGTACAAATTAGGCACATGGTTCCATATCTGAATTTTCTATATAACGTATTTTACAAATTTAAAGCCTATTTACCCAAATGATAACCTTTGAAAGATAAAAGAAGTGGTATGTTTTTGTTTTGGGAATTATCAAATATAAAATTAGGTTTATTCTCTATAGTTGACTATAGGACTTAAAGTTTAATTTGTAAACACACAAAGTGTATTTCACTGCATTGAACAACTTTGAAAGAGTTACCATTGATGTATTATGGCAATGTTACTATGAGGTAAAGAATAGTAGTGTAAATGAGGAAACTGAGGGGCGGTATAACAGGTCTGCTAAGGCTGTTTTGCGGTAAGAGAAGATGAGATTTTGATCTTATTTCTCTTCCTTTTTTTTTTTTCCTTGGGAGGAGGTGAGGGCGGTCTTTCTTTTTCTTTTTCCTTCTTTTCTTTTTGGTGGTTTTGTTTTTACTATTTTCGTGATTCCAGTGATGGTACAGGAAGCAGAAGTGATTTTTCTTTTGGATGACATTATTTGGCTTGAATTTTTTTAAAAAAAAAAACAAAACTAGAGAATGTTTTGAGATGGAACTTTAATCACCTTTTGGTTTAACTTTAAAATACTCTTCTGGGTTTCCTTGGTATAAGGCAGATGTTCTTAAGTGACAGCCCATCTGATATAGTGATGTCATTCAGCTTTTTTTTCTCTTCTCAGAACAGCTGAAATAAAACACCGCAGTAGCTGATCATCAGAACACCTGTTTTTCCTAGCTCCAGAACTCTAGTGTGTTCATCACTGTTATCTAAGTGATGGTTACAACATCAGCAATTTTAATAGCGTTTTTGTAGAGGACTTTTCTCCTCCCTGCCACTCACCCATACATTGTTGGTTCCTTTCTGTTTTGACTGAAGAGAGAAGTTATAGAGCTACACTTCCATTCCAGAGTGGGGCAGACCTGCAAAGCATTCAGACACTGTGATGATGTCCCTGTCTCCAGTGGTGAATAAAGGGCCCGCCAAGACCCAGCTATGAGTTTGCACAACTTCAGCTGGGTCTGTCACAGATGCTGTCATTGTAAAGGCAGCACATTCTTCCTGTGGCAAAGATGCAGGTGACAAGGTAGGCTTTAGTTAAGGAATTTAAACAACAAGGCCTTGAGGGTGGTCTTTAACAGGAAAAGAAGAGTCAAATCATTTAGTATGATGAGTGCTTTTTGTTTTGATTAAAAGCGGGCTTCAGCCTCTTGTTCAGCTTAGAATCATAAAATCTGGTTGGAAAAGACCTCTGAGATCGAGTCCAACCATACCTGTCCCCTTACTAAACCATGTCCCTAAGAAACTCATCCACCCGCCTTTTAAACACCTCTAGGAATGGCACCTCCCTGGGCAGTTGTGCCAGTGCCTGACCACCCTTTCAGTGAAGAAATTTTTCCTGATGTCTAATCTCAACCTCCCCTGGTGCAACTTGCGGCCACTTCCTCTCATCCTCTCAGCTGTCACTTGCAAGAAGAGACCAACACTCACCCCGCCACAACCTCCTTTCAGGCAGTTATAGACAGTGATGAGCTTAAGACCCAGCCTCTCTCCTCCCAGTTAGACTAGAGAAAAATGTGCTATGAAGCCAAAATAACCTTGACTTTCTGCAGATCTCCTCTGTTAAACTGAAGATGGAAAAATGTATTGTCATCAGTTTTCGATTAACCTTGATGCAGAGAGAAAGGACAGCAAGGGTGGTGAAGAGAGACTCGGGTTCTCCTGTTAGTTCACGTTTGACACCTGCTGTTTATCAGCTAACAACTCATCTCTGTACTACCTCTAGTGCAGTGCTAGGGCTTCCTTTTAGTACCTGCAGGGCTGGAAAGAAATGTCAGCAGTGCACAACAGCTGTGTCATGCTTACACCCTGTCCCAGCTGTAGTCCCCTGTGACAGAATCTCTTCTATAGCATCACTTGGTGTGGAGGGTTCGCCAGCTGTTTCACTAGCACCTGGGATGTCTACACAGCCACCATCACAGCAGTAAAGGGGCACTTCAGAGCGAAGCAGTGTCTTGGCTGTTGGAAAGTGGGTGCCTGCAGATAAGGGAAAGGGCAATGGATCTAGTTGCCTCTTCTGAACATTTGTCTTCTTCCCTAGTATCATCATCTTTTTAGGTAGCACTGTAACTGTCTACTAAATGAGAAAATAGGTCGTTATAGCAGGCATTGCCCCATGTGGGCAGCAACATGCCCTGTGTAGTAATAAATTAACAGCTACTTAAGCTCTGGGTAGGATTTGGCATTGGAGCACAGGGCTTATGAGACCTTTGCTTTGACTCAAATGTGGACTTCTTTCCCTGTGTCCACAGTAGACTGGAATATAGCAAACTAACTCTTGGCTGTAGGCTGAAAAAAAAGCAAGTAAATGTAACTCTGTTTTCTCTTTCTGCATCTGGCAGCTACACTCTTCAAGCTGAACCCAGGAGCAGTTCACGGTGAACCACTCCGATGAGCGGACATCCTACGCAGAATAGAGGAGCTGGGGCAGGCTTCATGTTTTTGTGTAGGCTGACAGGAAGGCTTACTTGGGCAGACATATATGACTAAGACTGATTTATTCCATTCCCATTGAAAGTAGCTTCGAGGACACGTTTGTTTCCATCTTTACTCTCTGGGTAGATGTTTCCTCTATAAACTGTAGTTTCGTGCATTCTTAAAATTACTGTTACACAGGACTTAGCCATCAGCTGAGGCCTGTAAGAGGTTTTACGTTAACTTGGATGAGGCATACAGATCTGGCAAAAAGCACCATGAAAGAAGGTGAATTTTACCTCTATAAACAGAACAGAAGTGAAATCATAAAACTATCATTTGTATCATTTTAAGGAAAAAAAAACACACATGAAATACTGTGCAGTCTGCATTAGCCCTGAGGAAGCTGATTCGCACACTCAGAAAAAAGCCTAAATGATTTCCCTCTGTGAAAATACCCCGAGCTCCCCTTTGGTGTAAGTGACAGCAGGAACTGTCCTTGGTGTAAGTGACAGCAGAAAACGGGTTGTAAGTGCAGGAGGTGAAGAAGCACCTTCTCTCTTAGTGATTGGAAAGAGGTTTATTTGTAGACACTTTCAGGTGGCTTTCTGTAATTGTTCCCAAACGAAGGGAGGATTAGCTCAGATGTCACCAAACCGTGAGGAGGCCTGGCTGGCCTTTCATCCTGCCCCAGGTTAAGGGCAGGCCACATGGTCCCTGTTTGCCTGACCCAAGGCAAATATGTCTTGACTCAGTGCTTGTTTCTATATGCTTGACTGGAGCAGAAGTGATTGCTCACAAATATGTGAGAGAAAAATAAAGCAGAAAAATGAAAGAGCAGCTTTTTATGCGTGAAAAAGGGGAAAGGTGACTTGAAAATCACTTGAAAACCAAACTTTTCAGGCTATTATACTGGCAGAGTGATTAAAATAGAAAATGTAGTGTAGTCAAGCTATTCGTAAAAGAATTATATTTTATGGAAAATGGAAAGTTCGGGCCAGGAGTTTGGAGGGGCTGTTTGAAATGAGTTGGCTCAATGTGGAGTGCCCAACTCAGGGCAAGCTAACAGTGTTCCCAAGGGAGGGCTGGGCAAAGAAATACCAAGAGAGGAAAATGGCACATATGCAGATTGGCTTTCCCCCTAGTATTCTGCATTTCAGGAGTATATTTCTAGTCATACAAGGAGTTGTAAGTAGTTACAGTACTGAGCAATTATATAGTGCTAACAGTATACCTGTGCAATGGAAGTACATGGGTAGATACATGGGTACAAGTCTGTGGAGAATCAGGCCCAGAAATCAGGCTTCTTTTTGTTTTTCTCCATGAAATGTAAATAGCTTTCAATCAAAGGCCTTGCCTTCTCACAGGCTGGCACTAATTTAAATTTATCTGCCTTTTTTAGCAGATATAGGCAATCAATGTGGGTTTTACATAGACATTGCCTAGAGCATTTCCTTGTTTTGTATTCCTGCCCACCAGGCTTAGAGAAATATATTTACCCCTGCATTAAGTTTCACTTGTATACTTAGTTGCTTATGTTCGCAATGTAAACATTTATAAATGTTAGTGTCATTTCACTCGTCTTAAATTCTCTGCTTCCATCACACAAACACTCACAAGTCTTTCAGTTTTCATTTGATTTGACTGTGCACTTCAGCTATATGTTAAATGAAGATCCTCAGCCTAATAAACTTAAAAAATATTTAAAATTATTTTCCTCTGCAGTTCTTTTTTTCCAGCTCTGATTTTTGTTTAGAGCAAGGCCAACTTCTTGTTACTATGAGAAAAGAGTGTTTTTATTGTCTTGCTGCAGGGAACAATCTTAGAACAGAGGAGGACCAGCTCCAGAGTATTCAATACATCGTGTCGTATATTTTCAATATTTAAATATAACATTTTAATACTTCTCCTGAGTGTTAGAATAGAATAGAATACGATACGATAAAACACTTCAGTTGCAAGGGACCTACAATTATCATCTAGTCCAACTGTCTATGAGTATGCAAAAAAAATCAGTATACAAAATATTCTACAAATACAGTCCTTCTTGTAAATGTGTCCCAAATTGTAGCTATTAAAACAATTAAAATGTTAACAAGGAGATGATATTATTTGGGTTTTTTTCTTGAAAGATGCTACTATACATAGTAAACGAGTAAACTCTGAGAGCGAATTAAATTTAGCTGAATAGCAAGAAAATAGATCCAGTTTTCAGACTTTACTTACTCTTAGAACATTTTTTATGTCTAAGCAGAATAGCATATATATAACAGTTGGAAGCCAGAGTTTTAACAGAATCCATCTCAGCAGAAAACTGCAAAGTGTGATCTTTGTTTAAGCAAAGACATCTACATTAAGCTATACATTCACGGAGACTGGAACACGCTGTTAAACTGGCAGTAATGTTAACCCACCCTGGGTAGTGCCAGGCAGTTGCAGTGCTCCAGGGATGGCTTCTGACTGGCAGCTCTTCGTGCAGTCACCTTGGTTTGAAGACTAAGGGAGTTTCCTAGCGTAAGTACCAGCTGCTTCTTGCCTCTTAGTTTCTGTCCTAGAGAGCTTCCCCGGGCACGCTTGATTTACTGCTGTTGGCAGAGCACCAGCAGCCCCTGAAAATGGTGTGTAGTCTGGTTTGTGATGAAAGCAGTGAAAACACTGAGACCCAACAGATGTGCATCAACGTTCTGAAACAGCAGTCTCATGAATCAGTAGCTTTCATTTCATTTCATGAGTCTTCAAAGACAGTTAGATCTGAAATATAAAGATGACAATTTAAATGTAATGATTGTTGCCTGTTTCACTGTAATTATTTTAACTGAAAATAAACAGGAAGAACTAAATCTGTAAGGAAATGTATGGAAATGTGATGAGGTTTGTTTGTAATTCTGCTGTCTGTTTCATCTTAAGGTTCCGAAAAGTTTTGTGAAAATTGGTATCTAGGAACAGGACTGTGAGTGAGGCACAAATTTGAAGGCGAGATGTCAGTGCAAGTTCATGTTGCCTTGCCTTTTTTTCTTTTTTTTTTTAGGGTTTAGAGCAAGTTTAGCATTGCCACTGTTAAGAACAGTACTTTTCCCCCAGTTCTTGGTGTAGATTTTATGGATAGCAGGCAGGAAATAGAAAATCAGCAGGAAGGGAAGTCACAGAGTATATGGAACAACTATTTTTGTTATTGTTTCTACATTTTATTTTTAATGTAATTAAAGTTGCTGTGGACTAATTATCTTGCTATATCTAAGTGTACCAGCTCCTGGGAGTGTGATGCATCACTCAATTTTATCACACATCCAGAAAGACAGTAACAGTGAAGAACTGAAATGAGAAATATTTGTAGTAGGTCAAGATGGCAAAGATGTTGGCAAGCATGTTGTCTAGATTTATTTGTTTTATTGTGGAAAAGGACCTGAAAAGCAAGAAATATTTCAGCATTGATAGACGGACATAGTAAAAATTGAAGTTTTGGAAATGGGAAGGCTGTTCCTGCTAACTGCAATGGAGAAAAGGAAAAAAACATAAAAGGAAAAATACAGGCTGTTTGGTAATAAATGCAAAGTTTAGCATTAGATAAATAGTCATGCTTCCTGGGCAGCAGATCAGAAGTGTTATTAGATGTATAGGGCTAAACCGAGGGAAATCAGTTTGGTATTGAGATGTAGATTTGCAAGCCATTTACCTAAAGGTAATAGTTATAACAGTGTGAAGAGAGGAGGCTCCCTGAGGATAAGATATAGAAGATGAGACCCAGGATAGAGCTTTGAAGAGCTCTCACAGACAGGGGACAAGAGACAGTGGAGAATGAGAAGTAATTAGAGGGTGATGAGAAATCCATATATGTGCTGGTCTGCAATGTAACAGAATGATTTGTTAGAACCAGGGAGCATCAGAAGTGCCCATGGCTTGCTCTATGCAAAATAATCGGTGTTTGAGCTTGCCTGTTAAAAATAAACCAGATGTCTCTACCTTAAATTACAGACATATCTTCAAAACTAGGGGACAAAGTCAAGGAAAGAAGTCTAGAGTTGTTAAGCACAAATGTTTCCATGAGTGGAGGAGTCTTGGATATGATATTGGTGGTCTCTTGACATCCTAGCAGGGGTAACTAATCTTTATAGAGGTGTGGAGAACAGGAGGGCTGTGCCAGTTCATTTTTAGGAGCATAATTAAGGAAGGCTGGAGAGCACCACAGGTCTTCATGCTTTAAGTAACCTCACAGTGAAAAAGCAAACGACAGTGTCACTTCTTTCTTAGAAAATCCAGCGTTATTCAGCCATATAGTTTACAAATAATAATGGCTGAGGTCACATGCCAGCATGGTCAGGGAGTTCAATATTTAATTTCATAGTCATCTGTGATTTGTTCTTGAAGCTGTGTCACTGGGACAGGTACTTGCCTGTGGAAACTGGAAATGCTCTTCAGGAACCGTGATGCCATGTGATGCCAAGTTCTTGATTGGTGTGAACTCTCACTGTTTTCTTCATCAAGGTGACTGCTGGAGGAGTAGGTCCTCCTTCAGGTGTGCCAAATCCTAATCTATTTTTAGAAATGTGCTTAGAATGTAACATGTGACCGGGGCATTTTACTGTTTGTGTATATATTGGCCATTACCAAAGCTCTGATAAGTCCAGTGTGTAAAATGTGTCAGTTATGTTGTTGTATGTAGTTCTGTATAGCTTATTAGTATTATTGTCACAAACAGAGAGTTAGACATAAAGCAATATATAGTTTGCTCTGTGGAAGCGTTGCAGGTGGGTTTGGCTGAGGCTGTAGATTGCAGACCTGTTCTCTATCACCTTGCTCTTGTCCTGTCATTTATGTCAGTGCAAGTAGGTGTAAACTGCTGCTAATTCAGGGAGGTGGCAATGACAGGCCAAGGTACAGAGTTGAGAGAATCAGACTTTATATCTGTACCTGGTATTGCACTTAAAATATGCTGCTTGTTAATTTCTCTTCCTGAACACTTTTCAAACAAATAGCTACATCTTGTGGTGGGGTTTTTTTGTTTGATTTGAAGTTGATGATATTTTCCTTCAGAAGAGCATAAAGTCATTTTATCAAAACTGGCTTTTGAAAATCTCAGTAATAGTATTGTAATCAAATGCAAAAGGAGCACTTAAAGAAACAGTTATTAAAAGTTGGTTTTTTAAAGAGGTTTTTTTAATCCCTCCTTAAAAGGATCCTCAGTTTTGTCTGACATATGGACCTAAGACCCACACATTCCATTGTGAAAGTATCCCTAATGATGTGCTAGTTCTCGAGGATGTATCAGAGTGCTGCAGCTAACACCCGATAACACTGCTCACTCCAGTGCTGGCACACTTTGCCTGCTGAGTGCAAAATCTCTCCTGGAACAGATCTGAAGCATGAAGTGGGGATGTGCATTGACTTACAGGACAATGCAGCAAGCAGCATAAAAATCAGTTCTCACTCATACTCCTCTTTTTCAGGAGACTAGACAGAATGCCTAATCCTTTCCCTCTTTGGATGTCATCTTTTTTCTCCTCCTTTCCTGTGTGCAGGAAATTGCAAGCGTTACTTGTCTTACAAGCACTTAGCAATTTTCTTCTTTTACAGCATAATAGTCGCACGTTGTGGCAAGATTTTGAAATGAAAGCAGAACTCCTATTTTTGATGTATTAACAAAGACTAGAGAAGTTATAATTGATATCTTTGCTCTGAGACTGACCTTTGGTTAACTTTTGTTTTGTCAAAAAGAACGTGCCCAGTTAAAGCAATGAATGTCTCAGAGTTAAGGCCAAGTGTGCATCTGACAAAGAGCTATGGGATGAACGCATTTGTGGAGGTTGCAGGAAATAAATCCCTTTTCTTGCTTTAGGTCTTGTTTGCAGGATGCTCAGGGTTTCTGCAGGAAGAAAACTATGAGGACTTTGTTGTTTACAAAGTGCAATATATAGCCAACCTCTGGCACCACGTCTGTGAGGCTGGTTCCCTGCCTTCTCTCTTTGCTCAGCTGGCCTCCTGTCTAATCTCCCTGCTGTAACTGGGATGTTTGCAGTTACTTTCCCTCTCAGTAGCAGCTTGTGTTGTACTGTATGGTCAGAGAGACACTTACAAGATTGTTTGTGGGTTTCCTTAATTACACCAGCAGGAAAAAGGAGATGGTCTCTGAGGCACGGAAACTCTTCTCCAGGCTAAAACTAATAATCTTCTAGTCTAAAGAATACTAACAGAACTTCAAAGAGTGTTTTCTCCCTCACATCTCTTCATCTAATCCTGTCTTTATTCATCATGTTTTAAGGATGGGGGGCCTAACTGATTACTGACCCTGTCTCCTGTTCAAGGATCCTTTATATTTCACCCAGCTGTCACATAAATAGGCCGGTGACTTGTGTTTAGACAAAGCAGGTAGTCCAGAGAGATGTTCAGTTTTGGTAATGACCTTAACCTTTACTGGTTTTAAGTGCTCTTGGTAAAGTACTCAGTTGAGGTAGCGTGCCTCTGTTGAAAGGACTATATCAAAACTACTGCTATGTGCACTTAAAAACATTGGAAAGACAGTGGTACAAGGGACCACTGGAGGTTTCTAATCCAATTTCTGTTCCAGCTTCAAATCTAGATCAGTTTACTCAGGGTCTTTTCTAGTTGAACTTGGCCTGTCTAGACATACCCATTCTGAATCTGCCTGCTAGCAAGTGCAGAATTTCAATTCAATCAGAATTTCAAAGGGAAGTTTTAAATCAGGTCCATTACAAAACAAAGTACGTTGCATCTACACAGTTGTTACTGCCAACCTAACTTGCCAGATATTGAAAAAAATGCTGATTGCACTCATTATGTTTTTATTCAGTAAATCATTGTAATAATTTCTTTACTCTAAGGGTTTGTAAAATCTTTGAGGCATTGTCACAAACTTTTGCATGAAATTCATCATCAACTCATCCAAGTCAAACCTGCCTTGTAGCTGAGGTTTCCTTTGCTGCCTCAGTCATGAAGCTTTGCACTTTTGACTCATGCAAATACCTTACTTGTACGCTGTTTCCACAGATCCAGACATTTTTAGAACACCTCTCTTCAGAGGTACCAGTCACTTGATCAACAGAGATTTGAGGCAGATGGTGGAAGATATGGGAAAAAACAGTGAACTGATGCAACTGCAGTACTGCTGGTATCATGGAAGTGTAATAACCATTTGGAGTAAAATTACCATGTTTAAAGTTTCATCAGAACAGCTTTTGTACGAAGATTACTAGGGTCCTCTCCATCCCTCCCTTTTTCTATTGCAAGAGGAGTAAGATGGTCTTAAAAAGGCGTTGTGTGTTTCCAAGCCCTAGAGTTTCAATTCTCGGCCTCTGAGCCAGATCTTATAGCTTCATGTATTATGGGCTTTTACAAAGTATCTCAGAAAGAACCACTGTAATTTCCTAGTCGCTAAGGAAAAACAAAGCAATTTCAAGAGTTTTGAGGTTTTGCTGTTGTTAACAATCAGTTTACCACAGATGCTGTATGTGACAGATTAGTACTACAGCTCAGCTGATACAATAGCTATTGCTGCCAGGTCCTGCTCCCCTCCCCTTCCTGTCCTTGGTTTTCTGCTAGTGCTTGTCTGACACCAAAGTGAGCCAGCTCACAGAGCTGAAACATAAAAAAAAAAAAAGTCAGGTTTGGGGTTGTTTTGACTATTTCTTTGTTCTTTCTACTGATTTGTCTCCTTTAATTGTGAACTAGACCAGGACTGTAGTTTCACAATAATTTTGGATTGATGTGTGTTGTGTAAAGCAGTGGTGTCATGCGCAGCTTGTCCCTGCTTGTTCTCCCGTGATACTCAAGCCACCCATGCTGGAAGGCAGATCTTGGTGCTGAGATGGAGGGAAATCATCTCCCCACTCCACTTCCTCATTTTTCTTCAGGTTAGTTTTGAACTGGTTTCCTGATATGGCTTTCTACATAGCTGCACATATTCTAGAAGGAGGGGACTGGATCTCCTTTATCTGGTAAATTCCACTTGTTTTGACTGAGAGCAAACATGGAAGAGCTACTTCAGCTATGCCCATGTAAAACTGGACCTGCTTTGTTCACACTAGACTATGTACCCTGCTCCCACTGAAGGCAGATGACAGCAGGATACAGCACATATTTTCTTTTGAAAATATGTAGACTATAAAGAGAGTAAAATACAAAAAACTAGACTGTGGTCCTGCTTAGAAGTCATCTTTTCTTTCAAAGAAATGGAGATTGGCTTGAATAAGGAACATATAATCTCTAAACCAGTCCTGCTTGCTATTTCATTTACATTTTTTCAAGTGAAGATGCACTTTAGAGTGGCACAGCAAAAAGCAAATATACCATCATGAGTTGAATATCCTGTTTAGAAAACACATCCTTCTAACTTTGTTTTCTTTCTTCTGCCCACAGCACTCAGCCAGAGTGCGGGGATCGGCATGCTGCCAGCGTCTGCCTCATCGTCATAAGCACACAAAGCCCCAAAAAGAAACTGAGCAAATATTTCCTAAGGTAAGTGTGAAAATCCCAGCCCTTGCTGGGTCCTTTCAGCTGAATCTCGCTCTAGAATTACTGAGTGTATGAAATAAAGGCCATGTTTGTTGGCAGTTTTTTCCAGTGGCCTTACTGGAGTTGCACTTGGTAGCCATTTCTACAGAGTAACTCATGAGCCAGTGGTTGTTTGGTTATTCTTGCCTTCAAAGTACTCAAAAACTGATTTCATTGCTGAACTAAAAATGAAAATATTTTTAGTCAATCCCCACCTGTTGAGAGTTATGTTACAATCATCCTTTTTTTTAATACTGATTTCAATACCTCTCTGATGTGTCTTTTAAAAATAGTAATAAAAAACAATCTCACCAATTCATTCAAGGCATACTTTTTGGCTTTAATCATACTTTATTCATATGTCCATAAGGTGCAAGAGGAATAGTCTGTCCTTGCACAACATGAAGGTAAGACATTACTTAAGTTGTGAAGATCTTGCCTTGCACATAGAGAGGGTTTTAAAGCAGTGACAGTTCCCCCATCTCCAGGCTTGCCAATGAAATTCCCCATTCTAATGCTCTACAGTAAAACTATATTCCATATCACTAGTCTAAATGTTATGCATACACTGTATTTAAACAAGGGTAGCTTCTTCCTTGCTGCTGAGGATGAAAGGGTACATTTTTGAACTTTTTTTTTCCTCCAGTTAGAACTGGGAGAACTTTATCTGAATGTCATCTCTTTGTTGCACTGGACCATTGTTCAGGCCTACATTTAGTCCCATCTTTATAATGTAATGATGGTTAGCACTCCCTGTCCTCCAGGAAAGATACTTCCATTCTTCAGAGCATAAGAGCTAAAATAATTTCTTGGCCTATTGCCTGACTTGTGCCACTCCTGTGGGAGGGCTTCTCACTAGGTCACCATCATTTATTATCTTCAAAGCTCCTTAGAGCCTTTCTTCTCCAATGCAGTACCTCATATTGCCTTGCTTTCCTTATACCCTCAGCTATTTTCTTTTTTCCACTGCTGCCTGTACGTTACTGCCTAAGCATTGCACGTGCACCTTCATCTCATCCAGAGTGCCCAGACCATGGTCATCCTAATAGCCCATCGCACTGCTCTATTTCGAGTAGTTCTCAAAGCCCTGTATCAATTCTTTGCTTCCCTTCACTGATTTTTTTCTGTGTGTCTGCCTCTTGACCAACTTGAGAAGTACAGCTCTTTCTTGAACATTGAAAAGTAATATTGCTACATAGAAACTGCCATAAAAAAACCCATAGATGCTACTCATAGAAAGAGGTGGCTAACTTTAGTTGGGAAGAGAAAATCAAATAGACTCTGAAGACAATATTTTAGATTTCAGCTGTAGTTGGAAGTGATTAAGTCTTCCAATGCCTTCTAATTCTTCACTAAAAAACACTGATTCCCCCCTTCCTCACCATGATTGTGATGTCACCTGAAATCTTGCTTATAGTCAGGAAATTTGTCTCTACTCCATTCAGCACCAGAAGAAATTTATAAGAATGAGAGCTATGGGGCAGAACTGAGGTGTGTCAGCTTGAAAAAATGGTCAGTACCAGGACTTCAGAATTAAGGAGCTTAATTATTAGTAATTAAGGCGTTTTGTTGGTTTGGTTGGTGGAATTTTTGTTTGTTTGTGTGTTTGCTTTTTAAATTTAGATAATTTCCCTCTGGTTGTTTTGATATCTCTCTATACCATACCTGCTCCAACCAACAGTAGAAAATGCCACAAAAACCCTCTTACTCTTGCAATAGAGAAAAGTTCATTTTTTTACTAAGAGAAAAATGAACAGCATTATTGCTTTAAAACACAATGATCTTCTGAGTCTGAAAGTGGTTTACTTGATATATAAAGACTGTAGTTATCGACAACAGCAATAAAAATAAAATCTCAGCTGGTTAATTTGTTTCTTGCTAATGTGGTGCTATACTATCTGCTTTTCAAGATTTTTAGGTGAAACATTTTTCAAACATCATCTTGCTAAGCCTCTGGACATCCATTTGGGTGGATAGTCCCTGAAATGTGGCTACATCTGGTGGGGCATTTGCAGTCAGTGCATAGAAAAATGCACTCTAAAGTTTGGGATGTTGTTTGAATAACAAGGTGAATTTAAGGAATTATCTGAATTGGGTTAATGTAACATAGCTAAAAAATCAACTCTTCTGACCAGCACTAGGGCAATTACTGGGTTTTACAGATTTTCTTCATTCATCTCTCCAGGACAGTAACACATTTTTCTCACTGTGCCTGGGAATCCTTGTTCCCTTTGATCACCATCTCATGGTCTTGCAGTTTCACTTCTCACTCCAGCTGCTACCTCAGAATTCCTCCCACCTTCCTCTTGGTTGCCAGATCAGATGGAGTTAGTAGCTGTCATATTATCCTGGATTCATCGAGTTTTAATATTCAGTAGCATTTCTTCAATTAGAATTGACTGAAAAACGGAGAAATAAATATTTATAGCCTGTTTGAACTCTGCTGGTTTTCACAATATGTTTTGTTGCATTAAAATTTCACACTCTTCCAGTGTTTTGATAGTTTTGAAATTTCTGAAGTTTGAAAACAATGTTTCAAATTAAAAATAAAAGCACATAGACTTGGCTATACCTTATACATGTTTCCATGTTATAAGGTGATCAATCAGAGTTCAAGAAAAATTGCAAACGCCAAATATTTCTAATTGAAAAAGTTTGCAAACAAGTCTGGGAAAGTCAAGGTGTACTAGAAATTTCTTTTTCTCTGAGTAAGCCAGCAGAGTTGTAAGAAGCAGGAGAGCCCTGGTAGCCGGATGTTCCGTCCAGGTTTGAATAAGAGATTTAACACACTGCATTATGCTGTGCCTCATTCAGCCTTAGAGTTAAAGCCTTTGATTTCAAACTAAGAAGGACCATGTCATAATAACATAACTGATTAAATGTTGGACAAATAAGCTAGTAGAAATCAGAGTTTGAAATTACAAAGATTTTTTTTATATAAAAATATGTCCCTTAAGTACACTGATACAGAGCAGAGATGGCAACAGTTTTCTGCAAAAACTCGTTTGCCAGTGTGCCACCTTAATAACCATTATGTGTTTTAAGCAGCCTATTGGATTTAGCAAAGCAGAGGATGCCCTGTTGTGCTACGTCACTTGCAGCACACAACTCATCTAAGTGTAGCGTGTGGCTGGGACATGTAGTTGTCACAGTCCCAGCTGTATGGGGAAGGGTCCCAGCAGGAGGCTCACCCACTGAACCCAGGCAGAGTCATAATTGCCCATGAGAGAAGAGGTGAGCACGCATGGAGGTGAGGTGCTTGGTCCTTAAGACTTATAACTGGCTTTACCAAACTGTATTTGAGGCATTTCAAAAGGGACTTTTGCAGCAAAAATGAGGATGCTGCCTGTAGCTCTACAGTTGCTGGCAGCATCCATAGAAAATAAGCTTGGGAATCTCAGAACAAAGAATTCTACAGAAGTCTAGAGAAAGATAGAACCTAAAAATCAGTCCGAGATAAATTTATTGCCTCAATTATTTTGGTATCCGAGCACCTCACAACCCTAAAGATAGTTTGTTTGCTTGTTTCATTGCAATCCCTAACTATGAGATGAGGGTTGTGCTGCCATCACCAGCGGAGAAAGGAGTTGTGGTGCAAATAGGCTGTATAGCTTGCGTGTGGCCATTGAAGAGACCTGTGGCAGAGCACAGAATTTACCATAGTGTTCTGCAACACCCATGCACTGTGGCCACTCTCTCTCAGCTTTTCAGCTTTCATGCTGTTTTTAAAATTTCTTTTCTTGTGAGAGCACAGAAGATTGTCTCATCACCCTCCAGAGCTGCAAGGTCAGAGGTTCTTTCTTGAAAAGCTGATGGCAGAGAAGTTTTTAATGAACTATATAACATAGAATTGGGAAGACATTTTTGGGCACCACAAACGTACTGAGACAGGCCAGTTCACATAATTTAGGTGGCTTGTGAATGCAGCACAAAGACTATTGAGATTTCTTCAGTTTAGAAGGTTTTCTCTCTTGCACTTTGCTGTTAAAACATATCTGCTGGGGAGGTTATCACAGATGGCTGCAGGATGGCTAACTAAACATTAGTGTGGCA
Source organism: Dromococcyx pavoninus (assembly GCA_033558185.1). NCBI lineage: Eukaryota > Metazoa > Chordata > Aves > Cuculiformes > Neomorphidae > Dromococcyx > Dromococcyx pavoninus. The sequence goes on along the minus strand of JAUMJL010000194.1, from coordinate 1,371,849 downwards.
GTCAAGGGAACCAGCAAAAACAATTACTCACGAGCTCACCTAGTTCTCCCTTCTGACAGTTGGGAGATTGGTTTCTAGTGAAAATATAGAGAATTGTTACCTACTCTTTCTCTATTTTCCCTGATACTCTTGCCAGTTCCGTTCCTAAGTTAGGTTTTCGAGCTTTGGTTGCTTTTTTTTGGATATAGACTGTCTTTGTGGAGTCCTGGGATGAACAGTTTCTGTTACATCTCCATGCTGAAGATACTGGCAGTTTCCACAGCAGCTACTGGAAGAGAGGAGAGACAGTGTTTTATATGTATGAAGCTCCCTTAAAATTCTGTTGTCAGAACTGGACTGAGGAGCAGCATGAAACACATGGTCAACATTCCCTAAGGGCACCTTGTCCATTTCTCTGTCAGCAAAGCCATGCCTGACAGTTCTGAGCAAGTTGTAACATCAGGCATGGAGAAAACCACTCTGCATTCTTCCGTGTTGCAAACAATAAGGTCCATTCTGGTTCCCACTGGCCTTTCTTAAAAAAAAGATGTCCCACTTTTTCATAACTTCAGATGCTGCTTCATAACACACCCGAATTCTGAGGTGGTAGCAGAAGTATAATGCTCCTGGTTGCAGCTCATTTACAGTTGGCACTGCTTTTATTCAGGTTTCTGATTTCTCCCAGGCCTGTTTTGATTTTCTAGGAACTGCTACATTAAAAATGGTTGTTCAGGGAAAGAAAGTATTAGGAAAAAAATATCTGAGCAGGTTCAGGAGCCTGAAATTCATCTACCTCTGCTTACCACAGGGGGACTATCCATCACATAGGTCCAGATAGATAGGCAGTTCCAGAACTGAACTTGCATCTTTGAGCTTTGAGCAGTGCCTGGTAGCATTGTATCTGTAAGAGATGTAGCAATTGAAAATATAACTCTCTTACAGAATTACATGTAGACAAATCCCTTCTTTGCTAAACTTTTAGTCTAAGTAAATGATGTACGGATGAACAGCAGAGAGGACAGCGCAGCTGGCACCTTTCTGCTGCAGTAGCTCCTCTTAAACCTCCCATCCCCTCACAACTTCTTTCTCACTAGGCTGCTTCTCTCAGTCCTTATGTGCCACCCCCTTCGTTAACACCAAAATACTCCTCAGCTTTAAAACACCAATGCAAAGGGCCAGGGTTCAAATGCAGATGCCTAAAGATTGGGATGCTATGGGATCTAGGACCTAGAGGCTGCAGAATTGCTAGCATCCACAGCTAATCAGAGGCTCGAGGATGGAGTTTAATGCCTAAATACAACTGTTCAGGCTCTGTCTCTTAGTGGAGATAGAATTGTTAGCTGAAGTTGGGCACTAAATATTTTGTGAAATCTGGGCTGTGCCTCAGTGTTGGAATTACCTGCAATTTTAAATCTCATTGATTCTGAGTGGTGGAGAATATCATGTGTCACTTGTGTGTTCTGGAAAATGGTTCCTGTAGGCCATTAGTTTCAGGCACCCATTTCTAAAAATCTTGAGCTGGAGTTGTTTCAATTTTTCTTTTGGCACAATTCAGATCATGGCTTGAACAATGTATAAAATAAAGCAGACTTTAAAGTTATTTTTATAAGCTGTTTTAGGTATTACATTTTTCACTTATTTCAAGAATAGAAAGTTGTGATTTTTCCTGTTTCTTTTTTCCAGCAATTGGTTGCCTGTGCCTTCATTGCCCAAATGTAAATGGATGCAGAATTTCCAGATTAAAGCTTATGAACCCCTAATGATTTGATTTTTGTTTTCCTCTGTTAAGTCCACACAATGGGAGCTGGCTGCTTATCACTGAGTAAGATCACGGAATGATTTAATGGGGGGTGAAATGAAAAGTAAGAGTTTTCATACTGGTGTCATGCAAATCCTGTGTCCAATTAAAGCCTCAAAGCATTTTTTAAAAGCTGTATAAAAGGTGAATCATTTCTGTAAACAGCCCTTAAAGTGAAAGCCCAACACCTTTGCTGTGGGAGAAGTAATACGATCTTGAATACCTTTGCAAACAAAGAGTCACTTGCCTTCTGCGGGCTGCTCTCTTTTTTCAGCAGCTCAGCATGGGGTGCCAGAAAAATCATTAACGGGCCCATCTTGCACTTCTGGCTTTTCCACACCTGCGTATCATGATCCCTGCTGTAACTTTATGGACCGTGAGGAGGCAGGTTTGACGCCACGAAACACAGGCTCAGCTAACAGCTGCAGGATGGGCAGAAAGCCAGACAGTAAAATGTAAAGAGGAGGAAGGAGAGGGATCACCTTTGAAGTTTACAAAAAAAGCATGACTTTGACCACTTCCTTTTTTAATTAGCTGTCTCAGGTACATTGAACCATCAGCTTGAATGGAAACTGGTGGGAGTTTGTTGGAAATTCTGGAGGCAATACTGTAAAGGTTTCATCTGTATGCAATTATTGTTGGTTTTAATCTTATTTTTTGCTGTTGTGGTCCTTTTGCATTTGTTTGTTTGGTTTGTTTTGGCTTTTTGTTTAAAAACCTAGCACAATGTCAGGGAAAAGAGCTTATTCTATTTTGAACACCTGAACTACAGCTAAATTCAGCATCTTGCAAGTGTGAAAAATGACATTAATGCAGCATTGAAAGTTAGGATTTTGATCACTTAAGCCAGGAAATTAATGATTACCATTCCCATAGCAACCAGAACACATCTCCGGGGTACACAGGTAGAATTTTTTCGTAAATGTATATCATGTTAACTTTTAGTAAATATCTACTCTAGCACCAGGAAGTTGCTTTTAATTTTACTGTGGCTGAAAGCCAAATCTGAGGGATCTTGTAGAGGAATTGCAGTCATTGCAGGAACCAAACTTTCCCACGTCCTCAAGAGACCAAAAGTCCGTTTTGGACTGGTGTGTTCTTCGTACTTTCTATGCATGTTAAAACGTGTTCACGGAAACGGATAAAGAGAAAATACTAACTATAGTTGGCATCTCTGTAGGACATACATGCATTTAACTTACAAGAATGTAAATAAATAAAGAAAAATAGCTTTACACTTAAATATGCTTTAAGGATAAGGAAACCTGTTTGTATCCATATAGGGATGTGTATTTTTTCTATTAAAACAAGCATTTCTTCTAGAGGGGGATTAAAATTATTTTCTTATTTTTGCCTATGCAATGACAGTGATACTTCACAATATGTATTAAGAGATCCAAACATTCAAAACATTTTCAATTTCTCCTGCTGCAAATTTGGCAAAAGCATTCTCAAAACTGAAGAAAAGAACTAGAAAGAAAAAAAGGAAACCAAACCTATCTTCAAACGCTTTGAGAAAGCAGATGAAAAATATGCCTTAACTTATAATGTTAATAATAAGTATAACATTCTAATAATTCAGAACAGAATTAGCTCTCTACCAGGCTGACAATTTCTGTGAGGTGACTAAAGGGTAATACAGTTACTCACTGAAAGTATTCAGGATTTATTCCTCTAGCCGGAGAAAATTAATCTGGGAATTTATTGGAGATGCAAAAAATCCTGGACCGGAGGGGGAAAAAACCCCACAACAAAATTACCTACTGTTGTGCTGTATGTAAAGTACAGAGTGATCTCACAGTAAAGTTCAAGGGTGTGATATCAGTGATGTAAAACTTCATTACGATTTGTAACTGTAATAGTCCTGAGTCTGATTTCTGCTTGAAAGAAAAAAGAAAGAAAAATTATCACTGGATATTGGTATAAATCCACTGAATCCAGTTAGAAACATTTCAAGCTTTATACAGGAGCTGAATCTCAGCCAGTATGTTTTAAAAGATTCAAAAAAGGGCAAAAGGGGGCACCAAACTCTGTATCATGTTATACACAGCTGGTTCATGTAATTTAAAAATATTTTTGAGTCATTCACTCCTTGTCATGTTTTTCATGCAAAATTTTTAAACAGAAAATTAAAAAGAATGTTTTAGCTCATGTTTATAAACTGTAGTAGAAATACTTCATTTTATACATCCCAGGCAAAGAAAAAGTTATGTAAATTAGTTTAAGCTATTATTTTATTTTTAAGTAATCTATTTTTAATACTATAGCTTACACTAATATAATAAATCTGTCTTTCATTCCTTGATGTTTGTTCTTATGTCTCTGGACATACGAATTAACAGAAAGGCATACAAGAGAGCGTGCAGACAGATGTTTCCCTCTAGGTGATAAATCTCACAATATAGGAGTGCTGATTTTGGTTTTTAAGATCAGGTACTGTAGGTAGGCTTAATGGTGTTTTCAGAAGTCATTTTTATAGACAAATGGCCTTGAAAAAGCCTATCTAATGTTTGAGTTCTTGCATCCTCTATTCAGCTAAGCATGAGACAGAAGTTGTTTCCTGATATCGTATTAGAGTAAAATATTATAAAACTGCTGCTTAAACCTGTTCTTTCTATTTCATTGTTCAGCATGGAATAACTAAATAAATAGATAAAAAATGCCACAATTTCCTTTTCATAGATTTGAAGATAATAGTGTCTTCAGTCTTCTTTTTTGAAACTAACACCTTTGTAATTGATGGCATTTTTCTAGACCTCTTTTCATCTTCATTGTTCTCTTCAACTGCCTGGTGTCCCTCTTGAAGCACCTCACACACAACTGGACGCCGTACTCGTCTTGAAGCTGCAATACAGCATTTAATAGAATGATTATGCTTTGTGATATCCAGGCTGGACTTAGAGTTCCTCTTGCAACGCTTGGGTTTGCTAAGCTTGCAATCCTCTCTAGCTCCTCAGCTTTTTATCTCTGTGGACCTTACTCTCTAATCAGCTGATTTGTATATAGTGAATTATTCTTGCTTGCTTGCCCTGTCTTGCATTTTTTCATGCTGGATAGCCTAGGACTTCTTCAGAACACGTTTCTAATTTGTCAAAATCACTTCACGTTCTAAGCACAGCTTTCTAGTAGTCTCTTCCCACTTAGTGTCATCCACAGGTTTAATAAATACTTCCAGTACTCTGCTATCCATGTCACTGCATGATGTATTATAGCATCTAAGATTAATACAGGAGGAATATAAACATATTTTGTCTAAAGGATTGAAGCTATGTCTAGTGGCTCTAATAGCAATCCTCAGAATGCTAAATCAGGAGCTGCAATGGTGAAGTGTACAGAGTACAAGGACTTGTGATCTAGAAAAATAAAAAAGGAGTTGGGAAGTAATAGGATAAACAGCAACAAGATCTATTTTCCTGTAGAAATACACTCCCATTTCCTGAAAATGTAGTAGCATGTTTAGTGACAGAACTAGATATTGAATTGGAGATAAGAGAAATAATTCGTCTATTGAGGCTAGGATCACTTTTCCCAGGTGTCTTTGTTCTGTTTGGTTTATGAATGTCACCAGAGTAAAAGTCTAACCTTTGTCATGGTTCTCCTTTTCACACTGCATTAGAGATTGGATGATGGCTGTGTTACATCACCAGCTGGCCAGCTTTCTTTTTTTTGTATTGACACAAAGGAGAACCCCTTTAAGCCAGTCCCAGCTGAACCATAACTGCAGTTGTGACTCATTTTCTGTCTTAATGAAAGCAGAATTGAGCTCTGTAACATCTGGATCAGAAAGATTACTTTTCATGAAGAGCCCCAGAAATATATTTATTATTCTTTTAATACCTTGCAACACTAGCAACACAGGAATCGTTAAGTCCTACAATTTGAGGAGAGCAGGTCGTATTGAGTTTGGGGACAATCCATGAATTCTATTGAGTGATAGAGATGTCTGAGGGGAAAGCAGTTCACTTCACATCAGCACTGAATGATTGCTGTACCAGACTGTAAGCCACCATGCTATTTTGCAGTGTGATGCTTTGAATGAGCCTTCACATGGGATCTTCTTCTTTTTAAAATTTGAGGAATTGTCAAATTCTTTCTCAAGATAAGAATGGTGAGGTCTCATTGGAAGAAGGTAGAGTATTGCGCACTGAAATACAGTTGAAGGTCTGCAATTCGTATTTGTCCCGCTGGACTCACTTTTTTCTAATTCTGATTTAGGCTAAACCTGAATGTTGGATTATGTCCCACAGTTACAGCTTTCTGAGCCTTCTGAACTGCAGAAAAGACCTGAAGAGCTGCTTCAAACTGTGGAGGAGGTGAGCTCTCCCAGCAAATCTTCACAGCATCTCTCTGTTACCCATGCTTTCTCCTCATTCCCTTACTCCCTACTCTGACAAAACCAAGATTTATTTGAACTCTTGTCATTATATCTGTCTGGGAGAACAACCAAGGTGTCAAAGTATCAAAGTGAAATTCAGAAAAGTCAAGAGCAAGTAGAGACTTGAAGGGGCAAAAGGGAAGTAGAAAAAAAAATGCTGGTCTTTATCATGGTAATAGTAATGAAGCCAAGCTGAAAAGCCCAGACAATGGGCCGAGTTACTGTACTATAAACTGCTTCCTGCCACTGGGCTTCACAAGGCACCTTTACTGAGCTGGATAGGGAACTATGGAGCCACTCTGGTTTGTTTCTGACCCTTGGAGAATCTTGCCAGGCCTTGGGACTTCTCTCATTTGAGCATTTTTGGTTCTCACTCCTGAGAAGTGAAGGAGCAGGAAAGACTAAAGAAACAAACTGCTTACTGTTTACAGCTGTGGAGCGTTTGGGTGGGCAAAACATTTCTTCTGTTGGAGAGCCTCACCGCAGGGGGCTGAGTGTCCTCACCTACTGGCTGCTTTCTGTGTCAGCTGCGCCCTCAGCAACCTGCAGGAGGTAGCACTCGGGTTTCTTTTGCTGCCCCGTTCTCTCCAAGTCTACAGTCTGATTTTGTTCTTGGGAACATGCTGGGAATGGGCATAAGCTCTGATCCAGAACTGGTCAGCAGAGAATGATTTCTCACCGCAGGCTCCAGCAGCACAGGAGATTCCCTTTCTGTGAAGCTGCCATGTAAGCTCCCGGCCCCTGTGCAGCATCCCCCCCTCCAGGCACCTAGCCCTTCAGGGATGAAGCCGGGATTCTAATCAATTAGGCAAATTGACTGCAGGGGTAAGCTATTTCCTATTCACGGCAACAAGCCTGGGTTAAATTAACTCTATATTTCCCAGGAGCCCTGTTCCTCTCCACCTAGGTGTTTTCTTGAGATGCTTAAGGGACAAAATTATAAAAAAGCAGAGGAGCTTCTAGGAACAGGAGACATGCTCTGTTAAATCAGAAAGCAAAATAATTTAACTAATTGTGGGAGGATTTTGGTGACCTTTTAAAAAAAAGTATTCATTTGCATTCTTAGAATCATAGAATCATCGAGTCCAACCACACCTATCCACTACTAAACCTTGTCCCTAAGAAGCTCATCAACCTGTCTTCCAGGGATGATGACTCAACTGCCTCCCTGGGCAGCTTATTCCAGTGCCTGACCACCCTTTCAGTGAAGAATTTTTTTCTAATATCCAGTCTGAATCTGCCCTGGTGCAACTTGTGGCCATTACCATTCAAATGTGAAGGGACAAATATTCCAGTAAGCAGACATGTGATGATTTTCTCTTTAAATTCTAGTCTCCTAAAAACCAGTGCACATGAGCAGAATTACCCAAGTCTGTACAGTTATTCACAGAACTAGTGCTGTATGTATTTAAATCTGTAGGTGCTGCAAGTGGTTATGACACGTGACTTACCAAATACAACTTTAAAAGTCCTGAGGACAGAAGTACCAGATGAAAGTTAAGCCTCACTTTCCCTCTCTGTTGTTCTTTATAGCAAGGATTTGATTTACCAGGCTCCACAAGGAGTTCTGCATAAACAAGTCACCAAAGCCCCAAAGATTTCACAGAGGTGCAGGCGTATTGGAGGGTCAAGGCTATAGGATGTCACGTCTGTTCTTCTTAACCATTTAGATGTACCAGACTACTGGTTCCCAAGATTATTTCCAAAGATGACATCAGGCTACTCTATGGTTTCTGAATTCATTTGCTATTTCAAGATTTTTCTCAGTATAACTTCTTGCCTAGTCTTACATATGGGACAGAAAAGCCAGCCCACGCTGTAATCAGTTCCTTGTAGTGTGTAGCTGAGCAGCCCACTAAGCATATGGCCCTGCTCTTGTTTCTGTACAGTTCTACCAGCTGCATTAGCCTCACTCTGGTGCAACGCTGAGTGCAGAAGCTGTTATAGTCACACACATAAGTAATTTATATATTAAAAGTGAATCCTGCATTAAGAATGGTTCCTGAAGTCTTCTGAATGCCAGCTCCAGAGCCTTTGCTTACATTTGGCCCTCAAGTCATTCAAGAACTTGAGAAAACAAATAACTCTTGTTAGAAACAAAACACCTTATTGATTACTTTACCAGATTTCTTTCCCTCAGGAGGCAAGAAATTTGCTGAATTTATGCAGAAAAGCAAAATTAAGAACTTGATGAGTTTGCCAGCATACACATATAAAAACTAAAGATTGCTGCAATTTAAAAATTGCTACTCAAATTCACTAATGACAGTTTATCTATTTGTTGCAAATGACAAGTTGAACTTTGCATGTATAATAATGACACAGTCACATACTGAAATAATGGAAAGCAGAGAGCGTTAGTGACAAGTCATGTTTGCTTGCTGGACCGGTCAGCAGAATAGAAGTTAAAAGCCATATATTTTCATATATGTAATATGAAAAATACATTTTATAAGAAATATTCAATCTCTCTACAGCTATCCCAACAGGGTAGAAAACTGTAATTTAACCATTTTTTTTTACATTGGATTTTTTTTTGTGTGTGTGATATTTCTGAGACTAATTCATGGCTTTATCAAATGAATTAAGTGAATAGGGAATTTCAGGAAGTCATTAAATATCAAGTGTTTTACAGGATTATAAAGACAACGTATATCTCCTACTTGATCCAAATATGAATAGTCTTTTAAGTAACTTCACAGTTTATAATGATATTTATAATCGTAAGAGTTTATAATAATCACAGCTTCTAATATTTTTTTTACCTACAGCACAGAATATATAAAAGAAATAAGAAATATTTCAAACATGAAAGGGACTTTTTTTACTTGTATCATATGTAACATCTTGCTTATCTTAATATAGCATCATCCAGGAGGTCTGTTATTGCCATGAGTCATGATGTTATTTAATTTTAACTTATATGAAGATATTTCAAGGTCTTCTGAGTATTATTCAACATAGCTAATAGCTCTACTGTTAATAGATTTCTGTTGAATTTTAGAATATATTATTATACTAGCATTTGTTTTACAAACATTTCTTCTTGTTTCCTCATTTGCAAACTTGAGGGCAGGGTTTTATTCACAACTGTTAATCAACAAATACAAAAATGATGAAGCAAAACAATGTCCCAAACATTAAAAATCATTAAAATAAGATGACTCTCCTGCTCCCATGTTAACCATGTGCTCAAAAAAAATGAAGTCTAGTCAGTAGGTACCTGAAAAACGGATTAAAATTCAGGTATATTTTCTCACCTATAACATCAAATTTTGGTGAAGCAAAGTTATAAATTTGCTGTGTTTCATGCCCTGTGTTGCATGAATTAATAAATTTCTGTTGTGCAAAAAGGCCTTAGACACAGAAGACCAGATCAACCCTTAAAGAAAAGCCCAGTTGCATTAAGATTGGAAAATTGTATTCCCACTTTAAAAAGCCTTTTTAACTACCAGAGCAATAAAACAGAAATGTGGTGCATCTTCATCTAGGAATGTGAACTGAAGTGGCAACCAGCATTTTCTGTTGTAAAAAAAGAAGATCCCCTCCTTATGGACTTTGTTGCAAACGTCTTGCTCAAGCTTCTCAGAAACACTTAGGAATACAAACAGCTTTCTTGATAGCGATATTATCTCCTAAAGATGGTGAGCAGCCTTAGTGTTTTGATGGTCCCTCACACACGATAATTTCTTTCTCAAGGGCAAGGTCACAGTGCGGCTCCATATTAGACAGGAAGCCAAGTTATTTAAAGGTTATCCTTAATACTTGTGCAAGAAAATCTGTTATCATACTTGAGCTCTGGTGAAGCAGTTGTTTTTATGACAAAAGATCCTCAGTCCTCCACGTCATTTGTAACATTGAGGGAGAACCATTATAGACAGGGTACACAGCTGTGTGGTTTCTCATGGTAGCTCCACAGTTAGATCCCAGGCATGCTGGGACTGTGATTTGGCAGTAGTGATAATATCTGCTATATATTCAAAGACTGTTGAACATTATTTCTTTTCTCCATATGCATTCCTTTATTTGATGCTGCTTGTAACAGGAAGCTGGAGCAAAACAACCAGTTTGCACCTGTTAGAAATGCGTACAGCATTCATGACCTAGTTAGTGATCAAATTATTACAGCTTTCTTCTCTGCTTTGTTTTGTTTTAATGAAGAATTTGTGAAACAAAGTAAGGGCTAAAGCACCTTTCTGGAGTAGTGCTATAGGGGTGTATGGGGGTTCTAAACTAGAACTGGTTTCTTCATAGTGAAAGCTGGTAGCAGACAGATGGGTGGTTAGGTACCAGAGGCAGACAGAACCTTTAAAATCACCACACAGTATGGCATAATTGGCATAAGGTTGAACTCAGGACTGAGGCAGCAGAAATCAGGTAGTACTGAGTGGCAGTTTGTGGGCAGGCAAGGACTGTAGGCTGGATGCCCTCTAGCACTTGTACCTTCTTGTTCTCATGAAAGCTAAAACTAACCAGAATTTTTATTTTAAAGATTTTGTGAAAAATTGCAGTCTGCTAGAGTCGATGGTAAATCTGCCTATAAGACTGGAGGAACAGGAATTAGCATCTTCTGTTTTCAACCTCTTCTTGTTCGTCATCCGTTTTCAACCTTTCCCTCTTCACAGTATCACAGTATCACAAGGTTGGAAAGGAAGTCTGAGATCATCAAGTCCAACCTATAACCCAACACAACACCAACCCATCATCTAAGCCATGGCACTCAGTGCCTCATCCAGTCTCCCCTTAAACACCTCCAGGTTCAGCAACTCCACCACCTCCCTGGGCAGCGCATTCCAATGGCCGATCACCCTTTCAGTGAAGAACTTTTTCCTAAGATCAAGCCTAAACCTCCCCTGACGAAGCTTGAGTCCATGCCCTCTAGTTCTGTCACTGGTCACCTGAGAGAAGAGACCAACCCCTGCCTGACTACAACCTCCTTTTAGGTAGTTGTAGAGAGCAATGAGGTCTCCCCTGAGCCTCCTCTTCTTCAGACTAAACAGCACCAACTCCCTCAGTCGCTCCTCGTAGGGCTTGTGCTCCAGCCCCTTCACCATCTTCGTTGCCCTCCTCTGGACACACTCCAGCATCCTGACATCTTTCCCAAACTGAGGGACCCAGAACTGTACACAGTATTCAAGGTGAGGCCTGGCCAGTGTCGAGTACAGGGGGACGATAACTTCTCTGGTCCTGCTCACCACACTATTCCTCTTCTGCACAAATTTTAATTAAAAGAAATTATGCTTGCAGGCCATTATTTTAATTTAAAGGAATACATTTTAAATAGTTCTTGGATGTAAATTTCACATTTTTGTTACCCTACAGGTTAGAAATGTTGTATTCTCAAGTATTAACCAGAGAAAAAAGATCAGACTAATTTTTTTTTTAGATCTTCTATGTTTTAAAACTGGGTTTTAATATCTATTGATGTCGAATATCTACAGACAGTCCTTTCAAACAAATGACGTCAGGATCCTGGGTGGCAGAAATGAGCTGTGGGTGCTATATGCCTTTGAACAATAATAAATTAGAAGTAAGGCTTAGGTTTCCAATGGAACGCCAGTTTTCATGTATTAATCCAGAATCATAGTAAGACCAAGGACTAAGCTCTTATTTTTATAGTACACTATAAACAGGAATGCTGTATATTACTGCTAATAAAATATATGAAAGTCAAAAGGAAAATCTGACATTAAAGGCCTATTTTGTTTGAAATTAATATTTGATCTTTTCTGGTATATGAATGACAGACATTTGACCAAAAGAAGAACTATTATTTCAAGCAATAAAATAAAAAAAGTAATAAGTTAAAATTTCCCTCCTTTAGTTAATATTTTACTGAACAGTATCAAACCCATAGAATCATAGAATCATCAAGTTGGAAGAGACCTCTGAGATCAAGTCCAACCGTGCCTGTCTCCCTAATAAACCATATCCCTAAGAAACTCATCTACTCTGAATGGGTTATGAAACTATGAATGGGTTATGATAGTCTGAGATTATGGGACGTTCTTACTGAATTCGGGGATGTTTGTCTCTTAAAAAGCAATACCTATAAACCCCTGCTCTTTGACAGTCGTCTCTTGTGTGATTCCTACAATTATTTCTTTATACTGTATGCTTAACAAGTAGTGTGTGTAGGTGTTAATTGTGTTTGCCTAGTAGAGCAAACTTGCATAAAACAATAGTTAATTTACGTATTTTTAAGTACCTACTTTAAATGTCTGACCTTCTGCCATCTCATTAGAATTGAGTTAGCCATGAATCTTACCCACTGTGCTAACTGGCAGTAATATACTTTCCTAAGTATTCCAAAATTCAGTCTAAAACTATTATCGAGACTCGAAGGTGGTGAATAGTTACAGGAACTAGCAGATGTTATCCAGAGCTTGAGATAAAGATGCATTCAGTTCTGAGTTACCATATTTGATGCCTTGTAGCTGTGTGCAACATTCTGCTGTGAGTGTGCAGAGTTATTTTTCGTTGTTCAAAATGATTTTGTGTTTCTCCTATCATAAGGTGAATTATTTCTTTCAGAGATAACATAAATCAGCAAATGCTACAGAAAAAGAGATGAAAGAAAATGTATTTGCAGTTATGGCCAGAAAGAAGCAGCAGGGACAGCACTGCAAGAAAGTATCCAAAGAATGCAGTTTTTGATGAATGGAGAAATTAATATTACGGAGTCACAGAAATGTGAGTATATTTTCTCCAAATAATGATTTGAATCAGCATGTTTCCTAGATCACAGCCATTCTTGTAGGAAGCCCTATTTCAAGTTTCTTTCTACAGGAATAATAGTATTTCCTGTGAGTAAAATGCCTGTATTCTCTCATTCTCTGACTGGAACCAGAAACCTGATTTATTATAAATAATGTCTCCAACGCCTTTTTTTTTTTAAAACTGTGCTTCAGAACAATGCAGTTCCTAAAGTAATCACACATTCAAATACAAGTAGGTGTGAGCTTTCAAATATACTGAAAATGAATATTCAGAACATCACATCCTGGTGTTTTCTTCTGAAGTTAAGAAAAAACCTGCTGTGCAAACCAGGATGCATGTTTTGAAAAGTCTATAACTTTGTTATTTTGAAGCTAGATTTCTTCAAACAGAGCAAGGCACATATTTACTTTCCAGGGATGTGTGCCATTTGTGCCAGCTTTGGTACCGTTAAAAGAAACTGATTTTCAATTTTCCTGAATGCAGAAATGCATGCAAATACATGCATTCACAGCTTGGTTTTAGATAATTTTTTTAAGTGTTCAGAGCAACATTTTACTAATATTTTTTTCTCAGTTGAGGTGGAGAAGGTTGTACTACCAAAGGAGAGGTGTTCTAAATACATCAAGAAATTAATTATATTAGAAAATTTATATCTAATATAATTATTTTGCAAACATATCACTGTGCTGTAGACATTAAAATTAGGTCCATTAAATTAATTGTTTATAGCAAGGTTTTTCAGAGGAGTTGATGTATCTTACAGTGTGGAGCATCAGAAATCCAGAGCGAGTGCTTTAACCCCAAAAAGAAGTAAACCCCGTGCCTCTGACTCTTGAAGAAGTGGCTCTGAAGCATCCAGTGCAGGTATGCTGGTCCTCATGATCAGTCCCATAAAATCTGGGGGGTTTGGTCTGTTATACCAAGTTTGGAGACTTTATCCAATTTCTGATTGATTGAAGAGACATCTGTCTGAAAACAGGAACATACAGTTTCTCCAACTCTACTTCCTGTGTACAGGCATGCAAATATTGGTATTAATGCCTAAAAGATAGTATTAGGAGCTTTAAAAGTACAGGTTGTTAGAGTTCTGGTTAGAATTATAGATGATGAAAAATGGGAATGTGTGAATTTTGAAACATTTGCTCCTTCCTGAATAAAAAAAAAAATAAAATATTTTGGTCCCTCCCAAAAGAGAAACCTCTCCAAGACTCAGTCTGGCAATAGGAAAGCAGAGTTTTGACTTAAAAATACCTCATACAAATCCCTCAAATAAAATACTGAGGTTCTTGGCTTAGAATGTGTTATTTCTGTATGTTGCAATGACTCTAAGTGCTCTAGGTCAGCTCAGTGTTAGCCCATACTCTTACTATGTCCTCCTGACTTGCAGGGACAGTAACTCCCACAAAAAGAGATGCACAGGCTACCTCTGCCAGACTCCCACATCAAACCAAAGTCCTGTGCTACACTCACTCGTGAAACCTCCAGAGTGTTACCAGAGAGTAAACATCCTTTCATTATACACAAATAGAGGACATGCAGTCCAGCCAAGGGAGACTGGTAGAAATAAGCCACCACCCTTACATGGAATCTGGCTCAAAGGCAGGCAGGCTCCAAACATTTAGACTGGTGTAAAAAAAGTAGTATTGGGTCTCTCAGATCTCTCAGGTTTGTTTTAAAATCAGAATATTTTTTGCATAGATTTTTCCTGTTCGAATTACACATGTTCTATGAAAATGCTTAGTTCTGTGAATTCTACAATTTTCTCCCTCCTTGAGTAGGCAGTAAAGTATATAAGTATTTTTAATAAGCTGATATAAATACAGTGATAATAAATTTCTTGATACTATTAATGTACATGACTTAATTCTTCAATACAATGAACTCATATGTTTGGTTTGGGTTTTTTTTAACTTCAGGAAGATAAATCAAAACTTATCCAATGGACTGATCATGCAGATAAAGAAAAAGTCTCCTAACCTGGAAAAGAATGACTAAAATGTAGAAGCTAATACTTACATTTTCATAATTTCTCAAAAATCTACATCAAGTACAGTTTATAGATAAAAACTAGGAAGTATCACTATTAATAATCATTCTGGTTCTGCATGAAGATAAGAGTATTTGCTGCTCATTTTATCTTCCTCTCCTGTAACAAATCTGCAAAGTAATTTTTCAGAATGGTTGGTATTACTGCAACAGAAAACTCATACTGGTATCATGAAACATGAATTTCTCCATTTGATCTAATACATTTACAGTGCTGAAAATCACAGTACTGGCATTTTTTTTTATGTGCTACAACTAATTTGGAAGAAAATGTTTTCCAGTGAAAGATGTTCCATATCCCAGTATGTACAAGCAACAGAGCTGAATATGAATCAATTAAGCTTCCCAGGAATCAGTACAATAAGCATATTCAGAAGTCTCTTCATATTCGTGGGATGTTGAAGTAAATGGGTTTCAGTTTTGTTTTATGAATGATGTTGTACCTCACAAAGGAGTGGGCTGTCTTACGTTCTCTTTGTAACTGCTATAGAAGTAAACAGACTACAGATTCATGCAGCAGAAACAAGACACTCAGCTGTATGAGAGAACACAACGGAAAAGGTGGGAATACTTAAAAAGTCAAAAAAAGCTAGCGGAGAAGAAAAAACTTCTCATAGGTGGATCACCAACTATTTTAAACTGGAAATAGTCACTGAGAACTAGGAGTTTCAACAAAAAGAAAAACTTAATCATTTATGAAGCAGAAGAAAGTAATATGCAAACCACAGAAAACTGTGCATAGATAAAACCCCCAAATATTTATATATGTAAAAATTGGTTCCCTCATTCTTTAGACCATTAGATGGATGTGAAAATGTGTTTTCCTGTCACAGCTGAAAATTTCAAAGCAAATTTAGCCAGGTGCAAAAAGTGCCCTCCTAATTCAGTCCCTAAGAACTGACTGGCCAACTCTGTTTAAACACGGATAAAGCCAAATTAGCAGAAAGTCCCCTGAACTGTTGGAAGAAAAACCCCACAACAGGTACTACAAGACCATGAATTGGCAGCCACTGCAAAGTAAGCAGGCTTTTGGAGGATATTACACTGCAACCATGCAGAAAAGTGTGGGTTTAAGGCTTGAAGACCTTAGTTACTAGCAGTGCCAGGGATGTGTATGTAAGGACAGTGTAAACTTCATTGCAGAAAAAGAAATCTAGAGAATAAGTTCATTTCTTACTTCCAGAAATGGCTGCTGGTTTTATGTACCTCGCCCAGAACACAACCAACATGTCTTAAACCAGAAGCAACTGGAAAGGGAAATGTGTGAAAAGTGAAGTCAGTGATGACATTTTACCAACAAAAATGGGGCACCCAGCCTGTTTTGCAAGAACGTGGATATTCTAATAGATAATTCATGTTCACAGGAAGAATCTTCATGTCATTGATAGCCAGTGCTCTCTTTTAAGCCATTTATTCAGGGTAGAGCAATACATTTATATTTAATCCAGTTTTATAACTGAAAATTCAGAGTTTAACCCCATCCATGCCCAAATAAATACCTTCATTTCCAACTACCAATTTCAGAGTTCCAGGTACAGTAGAACTGGAGAAAAATGTATCCATGACCAGTAAAGAAGGTTTTCCAGCCTTTACTCATATCTTAAAATAAATTTTAAAAAGAAAACAACAGTTTAAACAAATCAAGGTGTCCTGTTTCTTTGCCTTATACTCCAGGCAACAAGCTGGGGGATAAAAATGCTATTTACAACAGACATGAAACCTTACAAAAGGCATTAGTAAAGGCACATTTTGTTGAAGCCACCTAAAATCCAGAACAAAGGTTGTAACATTTTTAAATGGTATATTTCTGCACTTAGCTGCTAATAAAAGTGGCTACTAATTGTTAGGCCCAAGAGTTATATGGGAGGGACCATTAACATGTTGTTCTGTTTTTGAAGTATCTGTCTGCATTAACATAGGGCATTGTAGTGCAGATTACATTGAAATGCTGACTACTGTGCTGTAATATTGGTAGGAGGAAAACAGTCCTACAGTAAAGAACTCATATTAGTTAACTTAGAAAAGGTAAGTTTTATTTCCTTTTTTTTGATATTTTAGATGGTCTGATTGATAACTGGAGATATATTTTGATTTCTCATGAAGATTTGGCATTTCTGCTTTCCACAAATAGTTTCCACCAGAACTTTTAAAAAAACAAAGCCATTACCTATACAAACAGTACAAAAGCTTTGACATTAATGCCAAATCTCTTGTACACCAGCAGAAGTGAAGCAGGATACATCACAAATTTAAATTTATATTTAGAAGAAAGTCAGATTACTGTGGGTCAGGTTAGTATTCTTTGCAGCAGTCAGGCCTGTCTAAGACAAACCAGGACTGAGCTGCTAGAAATATATACATTTAATGTGTCAAGATCAATAAAGTCAATACCTGTAGCCTTACCATCTTAGATTTTCAGCTTTACATCTTCATATCTAATTGCTTTGTCCAAAGTGAATTAATTGCCAAAAAAGGAGGGGGGAGAAGATAGTAAATTGTCACAACCTGAGGAAAAGAAGCATGTATCTTTGCACATGCTAATTGGTTCCCTCCGTGTGGTTACATTTTCCCCTTCACGGGTGCAGACTGACAGTGGATAGGAGTAATGAATTTCTTGTAGCCTGACAGCTATGCTTCTTCCATCATCTCTCCTTGCCCTTTGTTCTTTCCTCCAAACAAAGAAGTTTCTCCTACAGGCCTTCTCCTCAGCTTACCACAACCGGCTCCTTTCTGCTCCGATTCCCTGTCAGCCCCTTCCCCCACCACTCTGCCCATGTCCTGCTCCTTCCCACTGGTTTTCCGTCCTCCCTCCCAGCACTTCTTGCTCTTTGTTCCCACAGTGCTCTTGAGCTCTGCAGCAGGAGTGCAGCACTCTCTTTTGTTTTTTTTAAATCCTTTTTCTCAGGGGGGAAACCTGGAACACCTCAAGTCCCATTGAGAGCAGACAAGAAAATAGAAGAGAAAAGAAGGAACCATCATATGGCTCAAGAAAATGTTATAATAAGACATAGCTATGTTTTGCCTCAGAAGGAATTATACAAAAAGACTGCATGCAACTTGCATGCAATTATGACAGATTGCTGTTGAAGTAATTTGTATGGAATTAAGGACTTTCCTTTCCAACATGTTTAACAACATTTTTAGAAGCACATTTGTATCAATTAGGGAAAGTGAAGAGAAATTAAGCTAAACAGTCAGTTTGGGCTGAAGTTTCCTCATAAGGTTTCTGAAAAGAATACAATTAATAAATATATTTTCAAATCCATGTAAGGATGTTTAACAAGGAACTAGCATTCTGTACTACAGGACAGAAAGGCTTCAGCTGCATAGTATTAACTTTCTAGTGTAGTGGTGCTCTCAGTAAAAGTATAATTCTCTTCAAAAAGGGAGAGAAAGCACAACTGTCATTTTTCCAGCTTTGGAAAGGCATAACCCAAATGTTTCACTGGAACTGTAAAACCAACTTTCATCCCCACCATATTCTGATTATGATACTAACTGCCAAAAAAAGTTTAAACCACCAAGAAAAGATATTTATAAAGTGATATATCTCTCTTCTATTTCCCTCATTTAAGAGAGGTACGATTGCAAATGAATGACCTTTGCTTTTTTATCAAGTTCTACTAACAGTTTTAATAATCTCAGCTGCTTCCAGTTTATGTTTGAGATAATCATAATGTGTTGCTTACCACTGAGTAAATGGAACAAGCAGCAGCCAGACCAGTCCAGTAATCCATGTTATGTGGCAATGCTGAGGAAGCTGAAGGTGCCTACAACTCCTTATTCCTAATATCAAAGATCAAAAGAGTCAAGTGTTGCTCTGCAGCACAGCATATAAATTACTTTATAGGGGAATTCTCATGTGTCCTGATGAACCTATGAAAACTGGCAGACACTAATAGGCAGGAAAATCATTTCTCTAGAAGTTGACTTCTGCTGTTTGTTTGCATAGCTCTCTGGGACAGAAGAGAAATTTGCCAGTATGTCCACCTGAATCCTCCTCCTGTGCATTGAAAACAATGAATTCTACTTGAATTAAGAAAATAGGAAAGACAATTTAAGGGGTCCGTAAGGATTCAGTCGCTTAATCACAACGGTGACAAAATACTGTGGTCCTTGCTGGCAATTTCCTAGCAATTTACTGTGTACTAGTGTAACAGGAGACCTTGCATTGAGAAGAAACCTGACTAGATAACCAGATCTTCCTCTTCTGATTCTTCTGCCCTGGCAATATTTAACCAATCCTAGGGATCATCAGTTACTCTGCCATCCTGAAGCCACTCAGGAGCTGCATTTCAACCCTGACATTGTATCTAAAGTTATTCAGAAACCAAAGTCTGCCCTGACTTTGGTTTCTGCATAACCTGTTTAATGAGGAGGGTATTTCAGTAGGACTGTGTCAATGCACACCAGCAGCCCCATTAGGCTACAACAGGAGGCAACCTAAGATCACTTACTCCAGCTGAACTGTCCCCAGAAAGGGTCTTTCTTCCTGCATATACGACACAAATTGCATTGCTGTGCAGCTTTTCCCTGGGATGTAGTGGAACACCCTTCCCCCGATCTAGACGGCACCAAGTCTAGCAGTTGGTTCAGCGTATCAAAAAAGTAATACATGATTGGGAATTTGGGAAAGAGCCAAGGAACTTTGGAGAGAACTTCCCAAAGAAGACTGAAAGAAGGAGTTACAGTTTTTTTTCTTTTAAGTCATTGCTGGGCTGATTTCCTGCTAAGTAATTGCTCAAATGTAAAAAAACCCAAAACAACAACAATTGTTGGCTTGTCAATGGAAGGATAGAGATGAATAAAGGCATATTTTTATTATCTGCACATAATTAAAGGTAATTTAAATTGTAAGGAAAAGATAGATAGCATAAAGGCCAAGAAAATACCTCAAGGATCAATCCTGTCTTCAGGATTGTGATGCTTCTAACAACTTATTATTTGCTGGTATATCGATAAGTGCCAAACTCACATTACAGTTTCAAATTACATTCCAAAGGAAAATGCATAGAAATCGCCAACCTCCGACAAGCACCACAGAGAAAACAAAGTGTACATAGCTGGGGGTAATTTCTGAAATATTGTAATTCTTATGACTCTCATAGGTATCTCCTCTCTCTCAGGTCTTTTCTTGCTTTGTCATTGCCACTGCAGTCTTCAAATTTTAAGTATTTGAATCTTAGTATCCTTCATCCGAGATGCTTAAATAACTGGAAATTCTGTGAGGTTGTTTTATACACAATGCTGCTGTCAGGAAAGGATCCTCACTGCAGCCATTCAACAAAGAGTTCACTTGTAGGCCCGATAATTCTGAACATACATGTATATATAGATTCAATTTACCTCTTTACTGTATGCAACCATTTCATAGAGAGCTTCTGGAGACAACTGCTTGAAAGACTTTACTAATGCCTGTTACTAGAGTTTAAAAAAGAATGTATAAAAACCAAAGGGAAACAGTGCACTCTCAGCTAAACTTTTGAAGAATACCTACTTTCTTTCACCTTTTTTCACAGATCTTCCCTAAAGAGATGAGTGTAACAACAGCCTGCTCACATTCATATCCACAGGTTGAGAATCCTTCCCTGAGAGGACTTACAGTGTCATCTACTCATGATAGTGTTTAGATATTGAATATGTCGATTGATAACAAACTTTGTCAGATACTGCTGTGTGCTTTCATTCTTAAGGACTGGGAAAATCTGAGTAAACACTTAATAGCAGCCTACTTGCAAAAAGACAGATTGATCTGCTGTACTGCAAGTGGTGAAAACCAGAACAAGTGTATTAACTAAGGAGTTTTGTCTCTGTGAGATATCATTATATACACATATAATTTTTATATTTTTTTTTAATACACACACACTTATCTGGTGTATATATGTTTTAGTTTTCTGCACAAGGATTTCTAAATCTGATTGCTAACTGCTATTAGAGTATTAATCATTACTGATCGTTATTAATCATTAATTAATAATTTATTGATGCCAAAATGCTAATCTCCTTACAAATATAAGACTAACATCTGAACTCATGCCAGCAAATATTGAGCTTCTATGTATCATCTTCCTTCTCCTCAAGAAGTCCTGCCAGGCAGCAAACCTTGCTATTCCAAACTTGACTTGGTCCAAGGTGTTACTGAAAAACAGGTGACTCATGAGAATCAACAGGCAAAACAATAAGGTAGGATATTTTAAAACTTCTTGCAGATTACTTCACTGTTCTGGAATGTATGAAAATGAATATTTACTAACTATAAGCCACTGATTAGAAGACAAGGATGGAGAGTAATAAACCTAATGCCACAGTGCAAGCTAGGGCATGGTACATTGATGTATTTAAATTCATCTCATTCATCTCCGTTATGCCCCCATGAAATGACTTAGAAATGGTGAGTACTGTAGTAATCATTCCCAGTGAATTTTAAAGTAGAAGAAAGACTTGCCTAATAGCTAACCTGAGTTAAAAAAAAATAATAGTTTATTAATAAATTTTTTGTCAGATGGAAAACTACTGGGAGTTTTAAATCT
Organism: Dromococcyx pavoninus; assembly: GCA_033558185.1. Taxonomy (NCBI): domain Eukaryota; kingdom Metazoa; phylum Chordata; class Aves; order Cuculiformes; family Neomorphidae; genus Dromococcyx; species Dromococcyx pavoninus. The sequence continues at coordinate 1,350,398 of JAUMJL010000194.1, read as the reverse complement.
GAAAATCATGGTGTTGTGCCTTAAGGTTTTGCTTGGTTTACTTGTCTGAGATTCAGAATACAACCTCTTTCTTCAGTTAAAGTTAAATATAAACGGCAGAATAGACCTTAATATCCTTGTGCTTCTTTCCTTAGATTAACAGAGTGTATGCATAATGCCAGGCAGAGGAACCACGAGAAAGATCAGACCCCATTTTGTTCCACTGTTTGACAGTCATACAGCTGCCTAGTGAATGGTAATGGGAATTGACTCAGCCTCCAAGTTTTAACTGGAAGCCCACTGTGAGTGATAGTGGTATAAACCTGAAATTCAGTCTTAAGACAGCTCAAAAAATAAAAATAAAAATATTTTGGTTTTAATATATCTAAAAAGTTACAACAAAGATTATAGTCTTTAATCTGGATACCTTTGACAAGAGTCAGGAGCTGTTCTTGAGACAAGACTTAAGGCTTCTACCTTACCATTTCTTGAGGGTGAAAGCATTCCCAGCACAGGATTCTGCATCTTTTCTTTTTCTTTTTCACCCTCTCTCCTCTCTTTATGACCAGAGCATTGGAAAAAAAAGGCAGCAGAAACATGGAAAAAGTTAATTCTTTCAATATGTTGTGTGATTAGTGTACTGCTAAGTCAGCATTCCTTTCCAGAATAGCATATTTCTGCTGATGGCCTTTTTATGCAAGACCTTCAGTCTACTCTCCAAGAAAAGTACAGCTTCCAGCAACCTGTAAGAAGGATCCTTTTTGAGCTTTGGATTTATGTAGAGTCAAGAAAATAATTTCAAAATAGCTATGAAATGGGCAATTGCCTTTCCCTTCCTGAGGTTTCCATGGGTTTGTCCTCTTGAAGGAGGTTCTCACTGTGACTTTCAGGAAGAGAAAGAATTGCTCCAGTGCTACATGCAGCTTTTCAGCGACAAGTGGAAGGAAAGATAATGCATTTGCCTCCACTACTTGGAATTTCTTCTTGGATTTCTACTTGGAAGCCTAGTAACAAAATATTGAAGTAAAATCAATTAGAAATACTTGGGATTTACTGTCAGTTTTTCAACTGAGGCATCTCAAATTTATCTGTGGAAAACACTTTCCTACCCTTTACTGTTACTGTTCAATATTTCTGTTCAAATTATGTATTTGTTGGTCCAAAGCTGTTGAAATTTCACTTTCCATGATTCAATACTAATTCAAGAAAAGTTGTATACTCTATAAATAACTCATTTTTTGTAAAGTTTGTGTTGCATTTTTACCTGTGAGAAAATTCGTCTTCTTTTGAAAAATCTTTTTAAAATATGGATCTTGTTTTTAATTATGATTAAAGCTTAGCCTAAATTTTTACAGGGACAGACAAAAAAATATGCCCATGAATACTTCAAATATGCTGGAACTCACTATTTTCCTCTAATCTTTCTTTGAGTCAGAATATTTGCAATATTAGGAAAATTAAGTTTTGATTAAGTCTTTGGGAAAGACTAAAGGGAAGGATTTTATTCTGTTTACATCCTTCACATGGCTTTTGCAAGGCTCTGTGAAGAACGAAGCCTGGAGAAGACAGTTATTCCATACCCCTGCCTCCCATGACAGCTGCTGATAACCATACGGTTTCATGAAGCTGTGCTTTCTCCTGGAGGAAAGACTAAGATTCTGTGTATTTATCTAGTTGTTTTCTTCTGCCATCTTCTTTTTTCTTTACTGTTTAGTCAGAAAAATGCACCAAACTTCTGTGGCCAAGTTTAGGGATGTGAATTCAATTTAATAACTTAATTTCTGCAATTGCTTTATTCAGTGTGATTGAGCCTAATACAGTTAGGTTGGTGAGTAAAGCTGAAAGTATGCACATATGTGTCTGGGGCCAGGTGGGAAATGGAGGTTGTTGGGCTGAATTATCCTAGTTTTCAAAAGTTCTAGATTTCGGTATGAATTGTAGGTATTTAGTGCCACTGATTAACAGATAATTTAAATAAGTCTTTAACTTTAGGCACCCAGACAAGTTGTGTTTTGAGTTGGTTTGAGTTGGTTTGTTTCTTATACCCAGATGGGTATAAGTGAGGAGAGAGTGGCATTGTGTATCTTGTGTATCTTGTGAGATATAAAATCACAGAGGGAGAGAATTGGTTTGAGGTTGCATATGAAGATAAGTCTAGGAGAAACAGGACAAAATCTAAGCGAGTAAAATGTGTGCAACATATTAGAAAAAAAATATGGCTTACTAGTGAGATACTTGTGTCTGTAAGAGGGTTTTTCAAGACAAGGAAAGGAAATTTTAGCACGCATGGATGTTTGAAAGGAATCTGGATAAAAGGAGGCATTTACTAGACGCTGCATCGAAATGGCTTTATTCTCTGGATATTAGGCATGAAACATGGTGATTTTGCTTCAAAATACATGGGGAAGCAAAAAGCTTGTAGCCAGCCATCTCGTGCCTTGCTAAGAGATCAGCTTCCATAAAACTGAGTTCCTTTAAAGAAGGTGCCACGCTGTCAGCACATCTGTCTTGAGAAAGGGAAGGAAGCACTGAAGGTGGAGGATTGCTGTTCATTAAGTGCATCATATTGAGCTTTTCCAGGCAGACAAGTACTTGAGACAGCCAAAAGGTGGAGATTTTTAGGTTCCTCCCCCTACATTTCCTTCTTCTCCCCCTTTTCCAAAGGAAGTGCTTTGCCAAATCCTCCCCATGACAAAACAAAGTTTTTTAAAGAAATGTCAGGACCAAAGAATAAATTTTGGAGCCTGGGTTAATTTCAATCTTATCTTTTCTGGAAGGACAACTTGTGATGTATTCTCTCTATCATGTTACACCTCATCTTGAGTGTTATTTGGGATGAAAATACGAAAAAAAATAGAAACAAAATCAAAATAGAGGCACAAGTCATTATCCAGTCTTGCAAGTACAAGAGTTTCCAGCATCCAGTTGTTACTCTGAGAACAAAACCTGTAAAAATTATGGAGGCATTCATACTCCATTCAGCTTTATTCTTCTGTGGATTACTCATGGAAAAACTTCCTATGCTTTCAATAGAATTTTTCACAGGTAAAATCCGTAGAATCTAGCTGATGTTTAAGAATTTTTTTTAGCATAAGAGTTCATTAATAATTTGTGGATTTTCTGATTTCTTGATCAGAAACGTGTACTTATTAACTTAGTATTGTTTCAGTTTTGCACACTGTAATCTTGTATTTCTAGACGTACAACAAGGAGAAACTTTTCAGAGTGTGAAGTTCAGTTCTTCTTGATCATTAAGGTGATCACAGCAGTTGCTATTTCAATAAAATTATAATTACCACAAGTGTACACAACTAAATGCATGAGACAAGACGTGTGCTGAAGATGCAACCTTGAATTAAATTGTATTTTTATGAAAGCATTAAGACTTGAAGTTTTTTCCTAAATGAAGGTGTCTTGAAGGTAAAGTAGTTATTTTTCTACTGCTCAGATTGACTGTGTCCTTGACATCTGGACAGCGAATCAGGAGTGAATTCCTGGAAACAAATGGCATCTGCCACAAGATTCTGAAAGTGAAATGCACCTTAAATTACAGACTTGGACAATACTAAAAATTTCTTTCTGGTTTCTTAACGAAAATTTTTACAAAACCAATGTTTAACAAATTAATAAATAATCTAAGGGATAGAATTAGTGATGTTTGAGGACTTTTTTAGTAATATAAACCAGCAATAACTATAAGATGGTTGAGATTTGGTTTAATTCAAATGAAGATTAACATCTTGTTTTAAAAAGCTGAAGAAGACAAATAAATGTTTGCAATGCACCTGCAAGATTATTAAAGCATTACTTTAACAAGGATGCAAGTTGAAAGTCTATGATTGAATGTAACTTGCCAGATTAAATGAGCACAATTGGTAGCATCAGCAGACTTCAGACTCAAGAAGTTCTGGGGCATCAGAATACCTCTGAAAAGAACAGAAATGTAGTTCAGATTTCAAATGCTTGATATCTCTTATATGATCGCTATTGTCTTTTCGCTCACGTACCTGGGACATGGAAAATGATACTCTGGATTACCACTGCAATCAGGTCAAAAGCTTGCACTGTTTACTGTGAGAAAATTCCCATGACATCATGCAGAGCATGACGATACATCTCGAATTAGAAGCTATTAAAAGTACTAATGCAGACAGACATGATTGGGATCAAATCTTTTATATTCCCACACAGATTTGTAAAGAAAAGGTTAAGACAAGACTTGAAGGTTCAGCATTGTGCACAGCAAGAATATTGATGTGAGCATGCTGGACAGTCATGTTGGTGGAATTGCATAGTGGAACGTTAACTACCTAAGTATTACAAATTAGAAGTTTGTACTTGCTGAGAAAGGGATAGAAATGTAATCATCGAAGGATTCTGTACAAGTAAATACCTAGCAATAATAAAGCTGGATATCTCTGAATTCATATTCTCTCGTTTAGAGATCTGGGTGAATTAGCCTGTGGTTCTATCGATAACTTTAAAATAAATGTTTCAATTTCTTAAATTATCTCACATATTCAGGGCAATGTAAAAACTCTTACGAGATGATGAGAGGAAGCTTGGGAAAGAAGTTTCCCCAGCTTCAAGGGTTTAAAAAAAATTAGCTGTTCCACTGCTGTTTACTTGGTCTTATCTGAGAATTTGATGTTAGGCTGTTGGAACCAGCATCAAAAGTAAGAGATTTTTGTGCACAGCATTATCAGAATTGTGCCTCTGTAGAGTGTTTTGAGCTAGTTAACCACTAATTGAGGCCACCAGTGTTTAAAATTAAAATGTGTTCAAGGCAAGGGAGCTACATATTTTTGCTAACAACCTGCAAGAATATTTATGATAACCCAGGAATGAAGTGAACATTTACTGATCTGAGCTAGACAGAAAAATAATTTCATACGAATGAGCAATTTTAAGCAGCATAAAGATCGGATGCAAGGTGGTTAAGAAGAACATTTAAAGTTAAATTGACTTATAAAAAATATAAGTTTAAGTCCATATACTTTGGAGAATACGTGAGTCAATAAAACCACAAAGGCAATGTCTCTGACTGGAAACCTTATAAAATAATATGTATAATCAGGGGTGAAGGATCACATCTTCTAATGAGAGGATTAACTTCTAGATAGGACATCAGACTGCACAGACTACTAGTTCTAGGTCACAGTTGATATTTTCTTAGCAAGGGCAAGAAGTATTTTCTGGCTCTGGGAAAGCATCTATCATGCAGAGATTTCAAAGAGAGGCGTCCCATGGCACGTGTGCTAGTGGTTATTACATGATGTGGTCCCCACACATTCATCATTTGTTGATCATTCATCATCTCGTTGTATCTGCAAGTGGAACCAGCAGCATGAACCGCTAGACAGAAAAGTAAGTCTTAAATAGTTCCTTTTTACTATGCAGACTTCTTTTTGAAACAAATTGAAAGAGTAAAATGAACCAATGTCTGCAGCATGTTGGAAATAAATGGGAATAAACTGAGCAGTTTGTTAAAAACGTAAGTGTTCAAAAGGCATCCAGCAGGAAAAAATACACCCTTGTTAGAGAATCAGACCAAATTTGTGTTACCAGAGAACAAAAATAGTGCATTTTTCTTTTGACAGGTAATGACATTTTTATTGGATACTTATTTTCATTACAAATGGTTCCAGAGAAAATAAGGATGGGATATTTCCAACAAAAATTTCTGAGCAATATTTTCTTTTTGAAGTAAAGCAGCTTACCAAAATGGAGGTCTTGAAGACCTGGACAAAGTGAGACAGTGAGTCAGTGGAGTTCAGATTCAGCTCTCCTGGCTTCCAGTCTCTTGTGCTGTATGTTACATTAACCATCTTCTCACAGCTGAACTCGTTAGATGGCATAAAGCAGGAAAAAAAGTGGCCAAGACACAACTAACCTGTGCCGAATTCAAAGCAGGAAACTGTAGATACATTTGTATTTGTCAGAGCCTGTTGGGTATGTTTAACACAGAAAGGCTGAAGTCTGCAAAGCATTTGACACACGTGGTCATGAAACAGAGGACCACAACTACATCTGTACTTCCCGGAAGATGCTGTCCAGTTCTGAGCTCTAGATGACAAGAAGAAGCTGGCATCAGTTCACACACAACTCCTCTGAGAAGACCAAAAGGAGCACCTTTAAGGAGCTGTTCTGACAGTACCTTCTCTTTTCTCTTCAATTGCCATTTTTCTGGTGAATATTCCTTGCTCATTTATTCCTTGCCTAGGTTTAAAATCGTTGGTCTCACAGTCCTGTTCTTCTGCTCTGTGTGGTCCTTCTAACATGTATTTTCCTCTGAGCAGACCTGTCCAGAGTGGTGCAAAACATAAATGCTGTGTACATTACACAGTAATTATTACAGTAATCTCTATGAACTATTCAAAGGAAAGGGAAAGGAGAAACCATGGATTCCCAGAGGCCTTAAATCTTTTGTTGATATTAAAAGAACAGCAAAAGGAATATAGTCTGTTTGATTCTTAGCACTGCATACTTTTATAGAGAGAGATAATGCTCAGGGTAAAGATGACTATTTCCAGTAAAAATATGTTGGTTTAGTTGTCAAGGTCAGAAAATCTGAGGACTTTTGTACCTGAGACCTGAACTTTAACTTACACTGATTGACCTCAGCAAGAAAAGTCACATTTTTGTTAGTGGTTTTTTGGAAACTACCCGGGCTAAAGCACATGAAAAGGTGGTGTTTATGGTAAGGTTTCTCGATAGGGCTCCTGCTATGATGTTTATGACCAAAAAAGTAATTTCTGCCACCAGGTCGCTATAGCCCTTGTTTGAAGATGAATATGTCTTCAGGGGACAGATTGTTTTGTTTTGTTTTGTTGTTGTTTTGGGGTTTGTTTGGTTGTTTTTTTAAGTTTATCTTTTAGGCCAGGAGAAAGCAGTAAACAGTATCTATTATTCTACTATCTCTGCTTGCAGCCCTGGTGGTCCATTGTGCCTGTCCCTCTGCAGTTTTTGAAGAAATGACCTGTTAAGAGTGGTGGATGGCTCTTATTTGTGTCATCTACTTGTTTCCCCAGCTAACTCAGGATAATTCGGTTTAAATAGTCATAGTCTTCTAAGAATATTATTAAGTTATTGAAAGGGATATTCTAGCTCAAAATTTTTATTTTGGATTAAAAATATCCTGCCCTCAAGTTTGCTGATTTCAGCCATCTTTGAGCCAGACTGTCCTTAAAGGGCTTTCATGGGAGCTTCAGTTTGTTTTGTTGTTTTTCCCCAGTTGGTGCTGTCTAGTGCAGCAGGCGTTGAAGTCATTGGAAGTTTGATCATTGACTTTCATGAGGCAAACCTCAGGATCTGAGCATTTGAGATGGAGAGAGTACTTAGCAGTACTCAAGCAAAGATCTAAGTCAACGGGAGGTTTGCCACCTTCAGAAAATGCAGGATGGCACTCTGCCTTTGTTTTGCCCTCCCAAACGCTAAAGGGGCAAAGCAAAACAAATCAAAATCAACATGTTGTGCTCTGTTCAGACTACTGGAAAATAAAATGTTTTTCAAAAACGTGTATACATTAAAAGATATGGAGCAAATCAGTCCTGTTTCTTAAATATTAAAAGTAGAGAATTTGAAACATAATTATTTTGGAGGCCTAATGCTCACAAGATATAAACTTAAAACGGATAAAACCACTGTTTTTCACTTGTTGTCGTTTACTCTGTAGGTATACGTGTAGCACATCAGGGTTACAAAGTGGTGAGTACTGGAAAAGAGCTCTCCCAGAACGATCTTTGGACTTTTTGTTGTTTAAACCCTGTATACAAGGAAAAAAATATGCCAGATTAAAACGAAATCCAGAAGCTTCTTATGAAAATGGCATTTACATCCTCGGTCAATGCCTCAACAGCAGTATCAGCAGTATCATGTTCCTCCCCTATGTCCAGAAAAGAAAAACAACTCACAAATAGAGATAGAAAAATACATCTCTGTTACAAATATGTTATGTTATATTAAATGTATTCATTATTCCGATGGAGGGAAAAAAAAAGAAGAAAAGAAGAAAAAAAAGGTAGGTCATGGGAAAGTGGGTGTTTATTCTTCAGAGGCGGGACGTTTTGACCTCTGAAGGGTGGATTTCATCCCCGGGTACGGAGGGTGCGGGCCCGGCTCGGCGCTGCTCCCCGGGGCGGCGGCGGGAGGCGGGGGCTGCGGGGACGCCGCTCCAGCACCATAGGCGATGTTAATTGTTAATTGCCTCTGTGTCCCTCGTCAGTCGTCCCCGATCCCCTCCTCCCCCCCTCCTCGAACTGCAAGTTGAAAGATAATTAAATAAATACCTCCAATACCCACGCTGTCATTTTCGCGTGGCATCCCCAGGCAATTAAAGCTGCGCATGGGTCAGGTGCTACGGGCTTGCTCCCGTTTGGGAAGGTGTCTGGGGATTCGTGCAGTCCCCGAGAATAAGGCAGGGGATGATGGACAGGTCTTCTGAACTCCAGGTAACAGCTGGAGGCTACTACTCGCCCCATGCAAGAAAGGAAAGTATTGCTATAAATTGGGAATCTTTATAGCTGTTCGGCTGGAGGAAGTTTTTTGGCTGTAAACTGTCATGCACTGCAGCTCTCGGTGAAAAGGCTATGAAAGTGGGGAGTCCTCTCTCCTGAGAACCAAAGAGCAATTAGGATCAGAAAGAGGGAAAAGAAAATAAAATAAAGACGGTAGGAATCCAAGCCGAGGAAAAAAAAAATCCAGTTTGTGGCCGTCCCGTCCCCCCGCCCCGTTCTAAAGATTAGGTGTAACTTATGGAAACTTCTGTTTTAATGATCAATAAAAAAATAAGGCTGGATAAACTTCTTTTTTTTTGAAAGACGAACTGAATTTGAGTGCATCCATTACTCGTTTGGGATGAGCAGCGCAGTCATTTGCTAAGTGTTAAGTAAAATGTGAAATATATCAAATTCAGTTCGACTTCAGCTCCCCTTCCTTTGCCTAGAGAGAGCCATTGGTGCAAAAAAAGTAGTAATCGTATCGGTAAGTGTCTGGTGCCGAGGCGGTTGAGGTTGCTGCCTATTCCTGGTATATGTACTTACATATGTGTATTACGAATTAGCCCTTCCTTGGAGTATTCATCCAGGAGAATTAGAATAGTGTTTTTAAATCTCGGATTGCCTAAATAGACATTTAGATCAGTTCTATTAAATTTATTTATTCATTTTCAGAACCATTCCTTTTACACTGAAACGTTCCCGTCGGTTTAAATTCCGGTTGGTTCTGCTGCTTTCAGCTCTGAAACTTATTTATTACCAGGTGAGGTCGAGTTGAGGAAGCACCAAGGCTGGAGTTTGCCCTACACGGGACCCACCACCGCCACCTCTCCACCACTACTACTAATCTCGCCCTCCCCCTCCCCTGCAGACCGTACCCTCAAAGGGGACGCGATTCCTAGAATGGGGAGAAGTCCCTTCTCTCCCCTTCATCCGCAAGGAGTGAGTGACTGTCCGTGCGAGTCCTTCTCTGGGACTCGATTTCTTCTCATGCTCGGCTTTTTCGGGATTAAGATGTTTGAAATGTCGCCTTCAAAGTCCAAAGCCAAATTAAGACGGTGCTGACAACCCAACCGAGGGACAGCGTGGCGTGTTTGAATGCTCATGCCTTTTGCTAGTTTGTTTGTTTGTAGTGGAGCACCCTGAGTGAAATAAATACCTGATAGCCAAAAGAGCATCTCAAACTATCTATAACACCCACCACGTGCCAACTGAGTAAGCTTCGCCCATTAATTTCTTTGCAAATGCTGCTCACCCCTTCCGAGGAGAATAAAAAGCGGGCAGAAAGAGTTTTAAGAATTTTTAAAGCAGGAATTAATTTGAAGGGATAACGTGTTTCTTTCGTGTGTTTCTGGACAGTGGTTGAAGAGAGCTAGCGTGCGGAATTTAACAGGTGAGGTTGAAGCGGGGGGAAACTCTGCATGTGCCCGATGGTGCTGTGTAATGAAAATACAAGCGTAAGTCATAGCTCCTAAACCAAAAAGAAACCGAAAAATAATAGCGGAAGCCTTGGGTTTATTTGAAGTTGGATGAAGGCAGACACGCTCAGGCTGCTACTCCGCTGTGTGCGGGGCGTGGAAGGGCTGGGGGGTGCGGGCAGGGGGTGCCTGCCCGCAGAAAGAGCCGCTGCCTGAAGTGAACCGCTGCCTGAGTTCTGCAAAAGGAACTCCTTCAGTGTGCATTCCCCTGGTAGCCCTGATTTCCAACTGCTGCTCCCAGACAGCTTGCCAGTGTACCCCGGGCACTTTTTCACAAAGACTTAAAAACCCCGGCAGCGATGATGCGCCATGTTTGGAGAGGAGATGCCTATTTTAAAAGACACCCTTATTTTTACACCGCGCAGCTCCTTTCCCCTCTCCTTTGCTCCCGTTTAAAGAACTTGTTATTGTAAAGAGACCCCATTGAACTATTTCCTGCTCATTGTCACCTCTCTCACCCTCTATCCAGGGATTCTCACGGAAAGGTAATAAACTGTTTCCCTCACACCACAGACCGCCGCAGCCCCGGAGAATGCAAACTATTAAAACACCGGCGGGCGGGAGTGTTTCAAAACAGCCCTGCTCTGCCTCGCTCCATCTCTTGCTTTAGCGCCGAACAACTTTAAAATAAGTGTAACCCGCTGCAAAGTTTCACCCGCTCTCGCCCGCAGAAATTCGCGGGGGTTTCTCCTCGTTAAACTAAAGGAAGACTTTAGTTATCGATCCGGTTTTTAGAAGTATGTTTGTTTATTTAGGTAGGATGGCTTGGAGCCATCCATTTCCAGATTTTTTTTTAACATATATACATATATATTTAGGTGAGATGGTTCGGAACCATCCATCTGATTTCTAGATTTTTAATATATATATACGTATTTAGGTGGCATGGCTCGGAACCATCGTGGTCGAACATCCCGGCTGCGAAGGTGATGAGAGACAAGCTTCGCCTTTTCCCACGGGTGGGCTCTTGTGACGGCTAAAAGTCGGGGAGACGGTGGCGGGGGGTACCCTGGTCAGCTTTTCTGATTCTTTTTTTCTTTTTTTCTGCTGTAAACTGTCATGCTGTTTTTTTGTTTTGTTACACCACCACCCCCCCACCACCCCCCCCCAGTTTCTGGTCAGCTACTCTGCGGGGGTGGGGGTGTTCAGCTCTTTGGTTGAAGCAGAGCAAGGGTTGTCGTTGCTAAGTGCCACCTTCCCCTAAGCAGAAGCACCACGACCTGGGACAAGGGAGCGTGGGAAGCGGCAGAGCGGGCACAGGAGGCTGTGGGGGACGGTTGGCAAGAAAAATTTCTTTTTTTTTTTTTTTTTCTTTCCCTAATTATGAGGTATCTCCTGCCTAGGAATGGCTGCCTAAAACCAGATCCCGGGGCTTGGTGCCGTGGCCCCGGTGGAGGAGGGAGGGAGCCGCGCGCAGGTTATGAGGCTGTTGCCGAGATGGGCCATTTCCTCCGCGGCTGCCGGAGCCCCGGCCCCGGCGGCTTTGATAGAGGTGCAAACATTTGGGGCTAGATTTACATAAAATAGCCGCGTTTAATCCCGCGGGCTGGCAATTAACATCACAGGCTTCCCCGGGGGCACCGTTGTGATATGGCCGCGGGCAGCCAATCGGGACGCCCGGCCGGGGGGATCAAAGCGGCCGCCGGCCAATCAGCGCGGCCCCCCCGCCGGCGTCGTGATGTCACCGGGGGGGGTTTATGGTGGGGTTATAACTGCGGTGCCCCGTTCCCCGCTCCCGCTCGCTGAGGTCAAGTGGAGGCAGCCCGGGCCCCACCATCGCCGCCTGGGGCTCTGCCGGGCGGGAGGGAGGGAGGGCGCGGGGCCAGGATGAGCTCCCCGGGCACGGAGGGCGCGGGGAAGCCGCTGCAGTACCGCGTGGACCACCTGCTGAGCGCCGTGGAAAGCGAGCTGCAGGCGGGCAGCGAGAAAGGGGACCCCACGGAGCGGGAGCTGCGCGTCGCGCTGGAGGACAACGACCTGTGGCTGCGCTTCAAGGAGCTCACCAACGAGATGATCGTCACCAAGAACGGCAGGTACGAGGGGGAACCTGCGAGCGCCGCGCCCCGCCGCCGCCTCCCATCCGCGGGGACAGGGGGCGAGGGGGTCCCGGTGGCGGCGGCGGGGGGTCGCGGTGCACTTCCCGGGGTGCCCCCCTCCCGCCGTGCCTCGCGCCTCCGTGTCGCCCCGCAGGAGGATGTTCCCGGTGCTGAAGGTGAGTGTGTCGGGGCTGGACCCCAACGCCATGTATTCCTTCCTGCTGGACTTCGTGGCGGCCGACGGGCACCGCTGGAAGTACGTGAACGGGGAGTGGGTGCCGGGCGGGAAGCCGGAGCCGCAGGCGCCCAGCTGCGTCTACATCCACCCTGACTCGCCCAACTTCGGCGCGCACTGGATGAAGGCGCCCGTCTCCTTCAGCAAAGTCAAACTCACCAACAAGCTCAACGGCGGCGGGCAGGTAAGCACTGGGATGTACTCCGGGACGTGCCCCGGGACCGGCATGTGCACGGGCACCTGCATCGGGAAGGGCACCGGGACCGGGGCCTGCTCCAGGAAGGGCACTGTGACCTGCGCCGGGCAGGGCACTGGGATCTGCAGCGAGACCGGCATTAGGACAGGCATAGGGACTTGCACCGGGACGGGCACTGGGACCGGGCCAGCCTTGCCCCTCTCATCTCGGAGTTCGGCCAAGCCACTGCTCACACCTCCTTAAAGCTTATTATATTTATCAAAAGTGTTGGGACGTCTGTGTGTGGCGCTCCTTCCTCCCCACTCCTCCCCAACTGCATTTTTTCAGCAGCAGCAGTCTTTCGGCCGAGGATGGGTGCCTTGGTGTTTTGACTTTCTTTTCTCAATGTCTTTCTGTTCTGGATATCTGATAGTGGCAGCAGTGTAGTCGGTGTGTCATTGTGGCTACTTATTGCTAACGTGTTCGGGATTGTGCAACCTGCCCTGGTAACAGGGATGAGGATAACCAGGCAAAAAGTTGAAGTGGCTGACTGCAGCGTTCCTTTCCTTTTGTTACAGCTTCAGTTTTAGGGTTTATTCGTACCCATTGCCTCTTCTGCTGGAAATATGTACCATTAGATACTTTAAGTCTGAGTGCCTTCTGTGCCTGCCAGCATCTGTCTCCACTCTGTAACTGCTCACCTGCTCTACCATTTGCTCACAGATCATGTTGAACTCCCTGCACAAGTATGAGCCAAGGATTCATATAGTGCGAGTGGGTGGCCCACAGCGGATGATCACCAGCCATTCCTTCCCAGAGACCCAGTTTATAGCTGTGACGGCCTACCAGAACGAGGAGGTAGGCACACTGGGGAAGAAAGGATGCAACTACCAGGAGGCTTCAAGTGGCAAACTGCACGTTACAGAGCAAACTAATGGATCTCGTTTCACATTTTTCAGTTCTTTCTGTGCTTTATTTGAACCTAAATATAAAAAAATGTATATAAATAACACAAAATTCTGGTCACTGTTTGTCCTAATATGTACTGCAGGTGTATTACAGAGGAATTGTTAAAAGATCCAGTGGGGAGAACAAGTATGGTAGGAAAAAAAATTGTCATAAATAGTGGAAGAAGTGGATGTGCCATTTTCAAAACTGGCCTTTCTCTGATGGTCAAAATGCACATCTATATTTAATGTATCTATAAATTATCAGTCTTAAGGATTTCTTTTAATGCCCACTCTACTCTGGCTTGAAACTTGAAGCTTTTTGTAACTCTGGTGTACTAACTTTCTTAGCTGTTTGATTAGCTGATCGATATACTCAAGCAACTCAGTTTCTTAGAGTTTGGCAAAGGGACTAATTCCTAGCCCTCTGCTAATACTTTAGACTTCAGGATTTAATTGAAGTTTGTAAGTTGGTCTCACAGGCCCAATCTTATTTCTTCAGAAATCTACGATTTTACAAACTTTAATGGATAGCCTGGTCTAGTGGGAGGTGTCCCTGCCCATGGCAGGAGGTTGGACCTAGATGATCTTTAAGGTCCCTTCCAACCCAAACCGTTCTATGATTCTATGCTCTGCATGGTAATGAATGATGATGCTTGCAAATAACAATATTTGTTGCTATTTTTAGATCACAGCTTTAAAAATTAAATACAATCCATTTGCAAAGGCATTTCTTGATGCAAAAGAAAGGTGAGAGCTCTTAATTTGGTTCTAAAGTGTGATTTTTTTACACAGATTTGTAAAAGCATATTCTTAACTAATACGACACTCTTTGTTTTATAGAAGTGATCACAAAGACATGATGGAGGAAGTGGGAGACAACCAGCAGTCTGGGTATTCACAGTGTACGTTTCCTTTCATACTGCATCATGAACCTAACTTTGATTTCTTCCATCTCGTCTGTTAAGTTAAGCAAAACTTGAAGAGTGATGTTTGCTGGCTTGTTAGCTCACAGGAAGAATAATATTACCAGTCCTCAGGATTTGGGCTCATACAGGTTTATGCTTGTATAAACATAATGATTTGTGTGTGGGTGAAATTAAGACTTCTGTATTAGATTCAAAATCCTTTAGTGGAATCTTGCAGTTACCTTCGTGCCTAAAAAGACAGCTGCCTTTGTATACAAGAACAGCAATATTCATGTGGATATGAAGACAAAAGTTTATTTCAGAATGCAGCAGAAAATTATTGAAATGGTGCTTATGTTTTAAGTAATTTGAGAAAATTAGAAATACTTGCTTAAAAAAAATCAGTTGAATAAAAAGCATTTATGTTTTAATGATATATCTTTTAACTGATTATTGCCAAAAAATGTCTGCAACCTATAAACAGGGAGAAGTTGAGTTACAGTAGGAATTATTTTGTTTCAGTGAAAATACTTAATTTTTAAGAGTTCTTCTTAGCAGTCTAAGAAACTGCACTCATCTGTAGATTAAGACCCCTAAAGAGCAATTTAAAACTGAAGATTATTCTGAGCACACACTACCTGTGTAAGGGAAGGTTTTCCTTAGTGTGATTGCAATTAAATGGTAATTTAGAAAATAACGTGAGCTTGGCACAGGGCTTCTTCTAAGCTGTTTTCTACTTTTCTTTAATGATTGTTTAATCAAGTTGTAAAGGTCCAGATTTTTCAGCCTTGTTGAAACTTAGTTTCCTTTTCTATGCGTGCATTTCCTCACTGATCCATTTCTTATTTCGTTGCTCTGTGGTTCTGTCCTTGCCTGGCTGCATTACATACCCATCTTGCAAACTTCTCTCTTCCCTACAGTAGGTGGCTGGCTTATTCCTGGGACTGGGACTCTGTGCCCACCTGCCAATCCTCACCCTCAGTTCGGAGCCCCCCTGTCGCTCTCCCCTGCTCACAGCTGTGAAAGGTACTCATCGCTGAGGAACCACCGTCCTGCCCCCTACTCCAACCCCTACACCCACAGAAACAACTCGCCAAGTAAGTCTTTTTCAGCTCTGTAAAAAGATGGGAAATGAGCTGAGGGATGTGAGCTCTGAGCAGCGATGCTATGGAAATTGAGGTTGCTGTCTAGCTCGGATTGTGCACGAGGCTTAGGACCAACATTGTAAAGAAATAGGGATGTTGAGTACATGTCCCCAGTCTCTTTATGATGGAAAAAATGAGGGTGTGTGGTGCTGCCGCCTGCTAATTCATTAGATTATATTGTGTGGGCTCCGTCTTGCACTTTGTCTTTAACTCTTGTAACCAGTAAACTGAAACTTATTTTGACTTTTAAAGTTAAGTTTGAAAGTAAGGATTTTAATCATTAGTTATCGGTATTACAATGAAATGAAGAATTATATGTCTGGTTCTGTTAGTTTAACTCGTTATTAAGACATGACAACTGATGGCCTGATTCTGACAGTTCTACTTGTCTGTTGCTGTAATTAACATCGGTGCATTATGGTTGTTCTCAAGGAATGTATCACAATTGGATACATGGAAACAATATGCAGCTGAGTAACCTGCAGAGTTATTTAAAAGGTGTGCTCAGAAATAGCCAAATAGGTATTTAAAGGAGAGGAGAGAAGGGAATTTTTAACAGTGATTTTTTAATTATTATTTTTATTTCTTCTGGAAAAGGCCTCAACAATATTTGCCCTTCAGCCTGAATGGATATTGACGGTCCCCATTTAAAAACTATATTTTTTATTTTGAATTCTGGAGTATTACACAGGCTTCCAGATGCACCCTGGTCAAACTCAGATGGAGCTTTGTAGTTAATTTTAAAGCAGAAAACTAGCTTTATATGGGCCCTCTTGCATCTTAGAAATTTTATGCAAGTTTTTGTGACTTGAAACAAAATAAAAGAATAAAACACCTCTGGTGTTTCTCCTTGTTCTCCGGTCCTCAACAAGGAACCTTTTCTCTTTCCCTTAGCCAGCTGGCACAGTAACAAGGCAGATTTCATAGCCTGCCGTGGCATTTTCAGCTCAAAACTGAGATGTGTGCTCCAGTGATGTGTTATACAGGGCTGCCAGGTTATTACAGTCAATGTAGATGATGGAGATAAAGAAAGTGACCTGGAAGAGTGATTGGGATAGAGTAAAAAAGGAGCTTGCCTCTTCCCACTGACTGAATAAGGAAGCACGGGATGAATTAGCTGGTGATTTGAAGACAGGTTTTTTGCTGTATGTGCTTCATAGAAATGAGACTTTGCAGTTGTAAGTTGAAAAAAACAGTGCGCCAGGAGGGGCATGCCAGGGCTCTTGTAAACTTGACACAACTAGTACCTGACTTCATTTTTCTCTGTATGTGTGTGAAGTTTGTTTTCTTGCAAGGCAGTAATAGGGAGAGTGGTTTAAAACTAGATGTTGTATTTGAAGAAAAGATTGTTAATTGATCCGATTCTAGTGTGTTTAAGGGCTTGTTTCTTTCCTCAGCAGCCTATGCCGATAACTCCTCTGCCTGCCTTTCCATGCTGCAGTCCCATGACAACTGGTCTTCTCTAGGAGTTCCCACACACACGACGATGGTGCCCATGAGTCATAGCACTGGCACAGCTACCAGCTCCAGGTAGGAGTCCATCCCTCAGCACCCCTCAGATTGTTACAGTGATACTTTCTAGGAAGAGAAGGCTGAAAGATTGTAAAGAGTCAACAGCAAATTAGAAGTTCTTATCGCCACGTGCAAATCATTTGCCATCTGGGAGGTGTGCACTGGGAAAGACTATTTACAAGTAAAAGATTAAAGAAACAGATAGCAACTATTTTTTTTTTGTTGGTTTTGAAAATGTAGACACTTCTGACAGCAGTGTTTGATAGACAAAGCATTGCAAATCACTTAAACATCCATTGAATATGAGTATGCTCTTTTAAGCTTCATCTCCATTTTACAAAAGGTGTCTAAAAAGTTTATTTTTGATCTGTTTCATTTTGGCCAGTCACTGCTTTCTTGTCTCTCTCCACAAACCCTTGTTCTGCTACACATGAAGGCAGTGAGCCTTACTGTGGAGAAGGAGCAGTAGTTCTTTGCTACTAACCACAGAGGGATGAGGTTTGGGCATATTTCTTGGCAATTCAGATCTACCACTCTGTTTGTGGAAACCATTTTTATTTGAACCATGCACATAGACACTTAGCTATTAATCAGAGTATGTTCTACTACCCAGTACAAAATAACTGTATTACTGTACAGAAGTTTAGTCCTGAACATATATTCATGAAGTAAACAGGTCCTCCAAGGATATATGTTTGGAAAGTTGCAAAGTCCACTGAATTTCAGCTGTTGCACTAAGGGTTATCTAGTAGAAAAAACGAGTAGAATTGGAACTGTGGGATCTCAAGAAAGGCATTTCAGTTATCCCTTTTGTCTAAGCCAACATTTGTAAAGTAAGTCAATATTTATCTTTTTTTGCTAAACTGCTTGGAATTGATAGGTACAAAGCACTGTGTAGTATTACATAGCAGGACCAAAATTTTTCTCATAGTGTTTCTTGAATCAGCTTGTTTTTTTTTAATTCATATGTGTGTTTATACATATACATGTGTGTATATACGTACCCAGGGAAGAGGGAGTGCAGATGTTGCAGTGTCCTGGCGAGGCTTTTTTTCCTTTTAAGCAGCCCTTTCTGTAGTATCCATGCAATGTGCAGCCATTGAGCTACTTCTTCCCTTTCTAACATGAGATGATGAACAAGGAGGGCTGAATTGCTGTTTGGAGGCACCTGTCCTTTTCTGACTAGAGAGGCACTCAAGGGAGATTAGGGTTTTGACAGACCCATGACAATAGATTCAAACCTGTCTAGGTCCATATTGCTGTGTTCAGCCACCTCCACCATGTGGCCTTCCCCAGAGGCAAGGCTGTGGCCTGGCTCAGGAATCAGATCTCGGAACCTGCATTTTTCAGGCCAGCTTGTTCCTCAGTTTGGCTTAAAATTTTCTAGTACACCTAGTGCTGGAACCTGTGTTGGGAAAACAGGGAGGTTAGATTTATTGATGGGGTGCCATGATCCTTCCTACCTTGCAGTGGTTATGAGCTTTCTGAAGAAATTCAGTTTCCAGCAAACAAATCCAGCCTGGGAGCTGTGTTGTGACCTGAGTGACTGCCAGCAGGCACCAAAGTCACTAATAACCTATTTTATCACTTTCTGTCTTTCAGTCAGTATCCTAACTTATGGTCTGTGAGTAACAGCACCATCACACCGGTGTCTCAGTCGAGCGGAATGTCCAGTGGCCTGAGCTCCCAGTTTTTACGCAGCTCTCCAGCACCCTACACTGCCCTCCCTCACCCGGCCAGTGCTGCCTCCTCCACATCCCCCCTGTACGACAGCAGGGCACCCACGGACCTGCCTGACAGCCAGTATGATGCCTCTGCACATGCCAGGCTAGCATCCACGTGGACGCCTGTCACCCCACCTTCCATGTAAACCTGGACCTTTTCCTATAAGACTTTTTAGCTCCTGAATTACTTTAAGTGCTTAATCCACAAGGAAGAGAAAAAGGACACATGAAGTAAATTACAGACAAAGCGTCTGCATAGAGCAGCTACGTTATTCCTCTTGTAGTGAACAGTGCATCGTTGACTTCATTTAGAGTTTACAAACCTGGTGAGCGTGCAATTCTGAGAGCAGATTCACTGCTTTTAATATTTTTTTTTTAATTTTAAGTTTGATAGTCCTAATTTTTCAGATTTTTACTTAGATTCCAAAGTTCTCAGTGTTATGATATGTTTGGACTGGAAGTTTGGCCTCATTCTTATCTGGACAACTTTCCTGAGTGAGTTACTCCTTGTTGGTTTTCAGTTAATTTTTTTTTTTATGGCAAACTTAGCTATAGTCATGAAAAGACTTTTATTAACTGTCTAGTTAGAAGCATTCTGAAATATGCTCAAATGTAGCTGAGGAGTGAAGTTTTTGGAAAATCATGTGCACTAACACGTATTTGCCTCACAAATACGTTGTGTTCTTAACTGTATGCTTATTTCCTTGCTGCTGAATTAATGTTGAGACAATCTGCAAGAACTATATTCTTCCTAATAAACACAGTATTAATGTTTGTTTTAAATTGTTTTACCGGAAAGACTCCTTTTAGAGATAAGTTTTGCTGTTTGATCAAATAGATTTCAAGTATCTGCCTGCTAAGCTAAACTTCTCATTTCAAACAGCCAGTGTCTAATAAGGAGCCCAATCCAAAACCTTTTTGAGCCATTGAAAAAACAATACTGTTTGTCTTTTTTTTTTTTGGCTCAGGCCTTAAGGGAGGGAATTCAATACCTGAAGAATCATTCTAATTTATTTTATTTCAATATTGTACTCTGTTGAGCTATATTTATTATTTGGTAAGTTACAACTTTATTTTCTACATGTTAAGATTTGTAAATAAACCCTCAACCTATGGTGTACTCTTTCAAGACAATCATACGTGGGATATGTCACCCAATGGCACACTGAATAGCATGGATGTAAGCAGTTAACTTATTGGAAGAGGGAAATATCTATATACCAGTAATTTGGGGAAAAGTACAGGCAGACTAAACTTTAAAATACACTGACTGCTTGACTTACTGGTCTTGATACTTCCTTCAGGACTGGCATTGAATAATTTAATCTAAATTTCTAATGTAGGCTAACGCACAGTGCTGGTTTAAAGTGTGCCCTTGGACATGTCTCTTTTTCCCACTGACTCTGGCAAGTACCTATTGTAAGGAAAGTGAATTGTTTTGCATAAGCCATAAGAACTTTTATAATGAAGTGCCTAATACAGCGAAACAATATTCTGTATCAGGGAATTCCTTGAATAACTCATCCATGCGTGCTTATGTGCTATAGTGGCAGCTTTAAGATGAAAAAGCAAATAGTTGCCACCATTTTGGTCTCTTTGGCACCCTATGGGCAGGTCCCTGCACCTAGAAAAACTTTGGCAGGGCTTTCTCCCTGCAGAAGGATTTGCGTGCGACTGCAGGTTGTGATCTCCCAAAGGTTCTCCAGCAGGAGACGACACCAGAAGCAGATGGCTGCACGACTGCGTTCTCTGTCAATATGTAAATATTGATCTAAGCGCTCCTATTTTATTGTGAAGGTAAATTGTGTAAATGATGTAAGTGCATTATTATTTAGACTATTTTGTAGAAATTAGTAACATATTTCATTGTGGGTTTTTTTTACTTGTATTTCGGAAGTATAATTTAAATTGAAAAAAAGAGTAAAGATTCTTAAATAAACTCAATGCTTAATTTTCAGTTTGTGAGGGGTGGCAGGAAAGATGAAACAAATACACGTCAGACCTATTGAACCTGCAGTATGTTGACCTTCCATGGAGCAGTTTCACAAATGGTTCCTGCTGCACAACAGCTTCCGGCTGTGGGCGAAGATGGGTCAGAGAGTTCTTCATAACCAAATTAATGATTATTTAGTCATGAAGAACTTAAAAAGATCTCTTGAGATGCCACGTTCTCCTCAACCACTTCTCCCCTCTTCTCTCCCTTCCCCCTTTTGTTTCTCCCTCCATTTTGTAAATCCCTGACTGGTGGTCAGAGGTGGTACCTGCAGCTGGTGTTGGGTGAAAGCTTTTCCCACAGTGATCAGTTTGTAGGATAAATGCTGGAGCTGGATGCAAGCTTGAGAGGTGCTGTGTTCTACTTTGATAACCAGATTTTCAAGTGTGTTTCTGAATAACCTCTCCCAGTAATAAATGCGTTCTCCTCAGCCTGTTCTTGGCAGTTGCATGAAATGAGCAACTCTGTGTTGTCTGGCCTACTGAGCTACTGAAGGGCTCTGTGTTGTGTGTAGCTAGAGATGTAGCTGAGCATGCAAATGCTCTTCTGAGAGCTGATGGTGCCAGTGCTGATGGTGCCAGTGTGGGAGCCCATGTTATAGAGGAGTCAGTGTTATCCTTTGCACCAGAGCTGTGACCTCAAAGCACATATGTCAAGTGAAAGGAAAAGGGACATGTGAGGTGTGAGAGAGCTACTAGGTCCAGGGCTGCAAGATGTCCTTTGCAGGGCCCCTAGCACACAGTCCACTGTGGGGCTGTCTTTACTCCAAAGAGGTTTGCGTGGAGGACAGAAATCTCTGAGGTCCTTGCAGAAACATTTGCCATTATGTAGACAAAACCAGTTTCTTGATCTGTTGATTCAGCTTAGGCTTGCCAAATTAATTGTTCTGCAGCTAGGATCAGCCTGCCATGATCTGGAGAAGCCCATTCCCCATTCCCTGCCATGACTTGATGGGAGTAACTTGGAGGCCCAAGTGACACTGTTTTGGTATGTACTTAAAGCCAAAAGGACCTTTCTGATGCCTGGAAGACAGTGTGATGCTAACTTAGGAGCTGAACTCTAGTCCTCTAAGAGTACAGTTCTTAGGTGCAAGACAACTGTTCTACGTGGCAAGCAGCCCTGGCGACATCACAGGTAACTTCTTGGTTGGTCAATACTTGAGTACTTTTTTAGGTCTTCAGCCAAAAGCAGATGATTATTAAATCAATTACCTTCAAAAGATTTCTGAGCTCGAAGAATAACTACACACACATATCCTTCATAGATGCAGCATCGTATATCTCCACTCAGCTCAGTGTTAATATCAGATGAATCTTACCTAACTGGCTTTTTTGGTATGGGGCTTTTTTTCCTTCCCAAACTTTCAAATCAAGTATACCGAAACCTTTCAACCCACTGAATACAAGTTGCACACAGCTTTAAAGCAGATTGAGCATTTCAACATCTGTCTTTTTGCACCTGCTGTGCCACCGCCTTCTTCCTGTGCTTTTTCTCTTACTGGGTTCATGTGGCCAAGCAGCCAGAATCACCTTACAAATACTGTTGGGGTTGTAGTTGCTGGAGGAGCCAGGCAGCCAGACTCAGATGACTCTACAGATACTTAAGATGAATTTTGTGTGAGTCAATTGTAGAGGCTTTTCTCACTCATGGGCTTGTGACAGCAATGCTGTGCCATGTTCCCACCCCAGCCGCCCACGGGCACGTCCCTGGGGTTGATGGTGGAGGCGAGGTGGAGGCACAAACATACCCAATGTTTCCAAATGCTGAGGAAGGCTGGTGTTGACAGTTCACCTTGGCCAGCCCTCTGGTGAGCAGGACTCTGTGGTTTCCCTGCACTGGCTCCACCAGAGCTCTTTGCTGCTCCTGTCACTGTACCGCATGCAGACAAACACTGGGGCTAGAGATGACTGTGAGGCTGCGAGAGGTCCAAACGCACAGGGACTAAGCCACCAGCAAACTCTCAGGACTCTCAGGAAATCTATATTGTTTACCATCTCAGCATGTTAATGTTTTTTTCTTCTTTATTCTCCATTGGGTAATGAATAGTTGACAGCTGCAAAAATGTCTGTAGATCCCTCAGCCCCATTGCACAGAAATGTCTTGCTGTGTCGACAAAAGCCATGTGAGTACTCAGTCTCACACAGGAGTAGAACATGAGACTGGGTATTCCCATGCTTGTTTCCAGTCTGACTCTTCCCCATAGATGTCAATTAAATTTGTCAGTTAAGTGTCAGTTAAGTACATCAAGGTACTGCCTCAGTGATGTAAATAGTCCAAGCAGTAAATGTCAATAAAATAAGAAGTAACTAAAATTAAAAGTAAAAAAAAAAAAATTAATCCACATATATTCTTAGGCAGGTGTAAAGAAGATAGAAATATGTGAGTTTTTTTTAAATCACAAATGGAACCATTCCAGGGGATTAGATCTGTGGAGAAAATAATTCCCTATTCAGAGATTCTGGGTCTAGCTGCTCCTGGATTTCTGTGCCTTTGGAAATGGAGATAAAGAAAATGAGGGAGCCAGTCTCAGTGGTGCATAAGGCAGTTTCAGTATTTCTCAGTGTCTAATATCATCTTCCAGAATCCTGTATTTCTGATGTCAAAAATTCCTTAAGAAGAGAAGAATAAAGACAAACCCAGGTTCTCCTACTGCAGACACCGCTGTCGTATCAAGGATCTGGATGTTGTGAGCTTTAAATCTCAAGGTTATGCAACTGTTTATAGCAATTGCTTTTATAAATAGAGAAGCGACAGGGCTTCTCAGGGATCTCCTTCTGGAGACACCAGTGCTTTTCCACTCACAAAATTTGTCTTTCTGATCTTTGCATTCATCTGCACCCCTTGCTCTCCCAAGCTGACGCTGCTAGTTTTATACCTGAGAACCACAGCAAAGCAGCCATACACACACTGAGTCTCTTAGCTGAAGTGTTGACTTATGTTTATCATGTTTACAGTGTCTCAAGTGTGTCTACACTGTTGATAATAGCAGAGTGGGTGCTCAAGGCCAGTGATAGTTTCCCACAGGTGGATATTGGCTGGCTGCAGCCTAGAATGTGTAGAGTGAACAGCAATGCATTGGGCTCACATATAATGCAGATCACCTTGTATGATCACACAGGTCACTGAACTCAAATTTCAAGCCAATCAGGGCTCCCTCCTCCCCACCTTTTTTGTGGATAGTACAGTTATAACAATCTTTCCATGCTTTTATTCATGAAGTCCTGACGTGTCTCCACGCGCTGTCTTCTGCAGGACCACCTCGGGTGATGCCATGGGCATGTGACCAAAGGAGTGAATATGTCCGGTGGTGGCTTTCTGTACCTGCTGGGCAAGGAGGTTGCAGCTTTTTTTCTTGCCATTCCCTCTCCTCACCCAGTCTTGCTGCACTGCAAAAGTAGGTCACTGTTTCTTGATGTTAATAAGCTAATTAACTGCCTCTGTCAGACCACCAATACAAGGACCATGGCTATGAGGGAGAAATGGTGCTGGGGAGAGATGCATTTCTATACGGTTTCCGCCTTCTGAAGCTCTGCATATTGTCTCTGGTCCTGTCAATGAGAAAGTTCACAGGAGGTTCAGAGGGTTAGAGAGGAGCTGTGACACCTTAGTGCTTCAACTGAAGCCAGGTAACAATAAAGCCACAGGCCATACCAGCTCCCGTTTCCATCCCTATCCTTAATTATGTTTTCTTTCAAACTTCATAGTGAAGGCATTTGATCTGGAAGATGAACCTCCCGAAGTCTGCTGTGTGTGTTTGCATCTCTGTGAGTCTTGGCCTTGCTCAAGTGGCTTTTTTATGCCACCTCAGAAAACACACCTCTGACACCCGCTGTTCGCTAAATGTGCAACACCAGGTCTGAGCTGAGGAATAAATGTTTGCTGCGGGGTCACAATTTCAGGCTCCAAAATTCTGGAAGAGGAAAGATGCATTTATTCTGTAAGCTCAAGTACACTCAGCTGCTCAATCCTTCTTCGCATTTTAAAGGGCTCCAATTCCCAAGCCTCAGCTCCTATTAGCTTTTCTACTTTTGCCACCACATTATATCTCCCTTTTCTCATCCTTGCTGAAAACAGAAATTAGGCTAATGAATGCTTGTGGAAAGAAACTGAGTTATCCTTAATTTCCATCATGTTCTAATGGCACAGCAGTCCCACTTCTCTCTCTTCTCTCTGTGCACACTGGCCGTAAGTTTCTCTGTTCCTTACCCTTAGCAGACACTAAAGAAAGATGGAGTTTGTCAGGTTTGCCACACTTTTGAACTATCTGAATACCATTAAATGACTTCTCCTTGGAGTGTAATTCAAGGCTTAAGTTATGTAGGTCAGTATGGGGAGAGTTATGTGCTTTACAAAGGTAGCTTGGGAAAATGAATGGGGAAAAGCCTGGAGAAGCCTAAAGGACACTCAGAACATTTTCCTAAAGGAAACCAGAACATTCAGCAGCTCATGAATAAGATCGATCTGTTTGTTCATATTTGTGAGGATCCCTTACTATTTGTGCAAGCTGGATGACTCCCAATCCATTACGAAAGGCCTTATGGCCTTAATGGGTTGCATTAGGCCCATGGAGCTGGCCCACAAGCAAAACTGACCCACCTCATGGCTGGTTTGTCTCTGTGGGGAGTGGGAGAGCAGGCAGGTGAAGCTGGTTCAGGTAGGTACAGGTGGGGCTTTAGGAAGAGATAGAGCTAGCTGATTGCATGGGTGGTTGATTCACTAGGGGAGAAGAGAGGGAGCAGCGGGTTTATTTGGGATGTGCAGGATAACGGTAAGTCTGTTCTTTCTCTCAGGAGTAGCCAACCTGGCGTTTGTAGGTAGGAACAAAAGAGCTGCTGGACTGGGGGTTTATGCTGTGGTATGGATGGTGTTGGGAGGAATGAACTGTTGTGGGCAGGTGAGACCTTTTTCATTATGTTCTTCTGCAGCAGAAATGCTGCTTGGCTGTAGTCCTGTGGTGGGATGGCAAGGAGAGCCTGCAGCTTGGTCCCAGAGGTTGCCCTGTGGCTCAGCCTCCAGAGGGGCAGCTTGCTGTAGTCTAGTCTTAGTGCTCACTAATGTACTTTTTCTGCTAAGAAGCTTGTGGTCTGTAAAGGTAAAGCCTCCATGAGCCTTGCTGCAGGCATCTCTTGCCTCTGGGTGGAGAAGATGCTTATTTTTCTTCCTTTCCTGGTAACAGGGAGGTAGTGGTGAGGCTGGCTGCTGCTTGACGTCTCAGTGCTGGGGAGAAAGGGGCATCCCTGGTGCAGAGGAACTTGCTGGTAGCTGGCATCTGGTGGCTCTGCCCACCTTCACAAAGAAAAACCTGTCTCAATGTCAGAAAACTCCTAATGTCTCCCAGAAGAGGAGGCTTCTCTAAGAGAAGCTGAAAAATGCTGGTAGCTTGTCTTAGCCTCAGCTGGGCTTTCTGAATTTCATGTTAGTTCAGATTCAAGGTGGCTGCCACCAGTTACCCTGCACAATCATCGGCACTGTTTTGCAAAAGGTTTCATCTGTTTGAGTTGGGTTCTGGGCACCATACTGAATGTGCACAGCTTAATTCTTGATGTGTTTTGCCATCCTTCACCTTAATGTAACATTAGTAATACTAATTGTGAAACTGTAATCATTCTGAGAACTTCCCACTTGAAAACTTCTGTTTCAATACACTAGAAGCGATGTGCCCTGTCGTGTTCTCTGCTTGAATTTATGTCCAAAGGTGTAGAGTCTGTGTGAGATGCAACTGCAATACTTGCAACCCGGGTTCTGCTTGACCCTCTCTTACTAACATGTAGATGGCTCATATGAGTTTCCATCATCTGCTACTTCTTTGCCCAGATACACGTTGACTGTGGTGGGTAGGAGGGAAAAGACAGAAATTTCCCCTTGCCCTAGCAGTAGGGTTTTGCATTTCCTGTAGTCATTTTCTGTCTCTACAGAATGAAATGCAGTCTTACCATTGGGGTGAGTGGAAACTTCTGGCTTCTTCCTGTTCCTTGTTTTGGACACAGGCAAACTCTCAAAAAAAAAACCCCAAAACACACCCAAACCCAAACCAACAACCTAAAAAGACAACAAAATAGCTGGATACAACTTTCTTATGCCCTTGGCAGTCACAGAATCTGTTACTTTTCAGTTGTGCCTCATCTACTGTGCAGCTGCCAGGATGCTTTCAGGGCTGGAGCTTGGAGATCTGCACAGAGGAAGGGGGAAATCCAGGCTTAGGATGAGACATGTAAGTGGAAGGGGAGCACTTAGGAAACTTGAGAAAAAGAGCCCTTTAACTTTAACTTGACTTCTTTTTAAGTACAGAAATTGTCTTATATCTGTCAGTGCATTGATTGTAGTGGGTGTAGTGTTCTATGGTGCATAATGAGCATTGACACAGTGTCACTAGGGTATTCATAGGGCAGATGTTAACATAAAATTTATGAAAGTCTAACTCTCCAAGCTAGAGTTATTTTTTAGCACACTAAAAATACCCAGCAACTGGACACTAACTTCAATGTAAGGCTAGTGACAATTTCCATTCCAGGATAAGTAAAAAGAGACAAACTTTGGTAGCTGGACGTGCAACAGGCTCACAGTCTCTTCTCTATTTTTTCTTTTTTTTTTTTACTTGCAAGCACATTTTTCTATGTAGGTGTGGAATGGTGCTCATCTGGGAAGCACTCTCTTCTGAAAACTGCAGAGCTATTGTTGGGGAAATGCCAGGGAATTCTGCAAACATGCTGACAGGCAAAAAACGGTAGCAATTAAAAAGCTCTTGAAAAATTGCCTGTCAGAGAACTAAATTTGTGGTTTTAAATTGACCAGTGACAGCAAACAAAACTAACTTTTTCTTTTTGCTTGCCTTCTTTGCTAGTGAGTAGATGACAGCATTTTCTCAGTGTGCTAATTTGGCAGTTTAAGAAATATCTTTTCTGTTGAATTTCTGCTGTCAGGTAATTAAATAAGGCAAACATCTGCAGTTCACTAAGAACTTCAGAAGTTGGTTTCATCAGGTAGCCAAGTTCTGGGGGTTTATCTTTCTCTTATTCGTTGTATGAATTTTCACTAGTGAAGCATGGCTGATGACATACATAAAGTCTGTGCTCGTGAAGGCTGCCAGCACAGTATAATTTGCTTTGACAGACTTGATATCAAATGGCTGTTACTCCCCCCGCAGTTTTAGTTCAACTCTGATACATGTGGGTGTAGTGGTCCCAGTTAACATAAGGATTGAAATTTTTCACCAAAATGTGCATTTTCCCCCTGAACCTTGAATTTATTAAATTAGTGCAGAGAATTTGCTCACGACTATTTTTAAGGGAATTTAAAATACTCTGACAGACAGTTTTTTCTCTGCTTTTGCTCTTTCTCTGTCTCTCTGAGATGGGTTAAGGTGGCTGCTGCCAATGAGGTAGTCCTCCTAAGAGTACAGGTGTGAGTTGCCTGGCTCACCCCATTCTCTATGGCTGCAACAGCATCCCTGCTGCTTTCTGGTGCATTGCCATAGGGAAGTGATCTGGAAGGAAACTGAGACTTGGAGAACAGGCCTCATGCAGAGACCTCCTTCTACAAATAGCACTACCCTGAAATGTTTGTGGAAACACTTTGCTCTTTTTCCTTGTGGCCCAGGGTACCACTCTTGGTACTTGGCAAGTATTTAGAGTTGATAAAACTAAGGTGATTATTGTGGAAATGGTAGCGTCAGCTGAGATGCTGACCTTGAGATAACAGAAAGTTTGAAGTTAACCTTCCTTAAATAAGAATTCCCCCCATCTCGAAAATCCCATCATCCTGAATGGGAAGGCACTGACTGTGCAATCTCCATGTGTGGCTCTGAAGCTGGGCTTCAGGCAGTTGCAGAATACCATTGTGAGGGATGGAGACCTTCCTGACATCTGTATGCTGTGCCATTGTTTGGGCTGTGTCTAGTCCTCTGTATCTCCATTTTGAGGAGAGCATAGCATATGCCATGTACTGGTAGTACCTGGACCTCAATAAACATCTTCCAAGTGAAAAGTCACATTGCTGATCATTAAATATCTCTATTTTTATTTTTAGTATGCTGGTTGTGTTGTGGCAGGGTCTCTGTGTACGTGCTGACGTGTGTAATGAGACGAGGAGGAAGGCAGGGAAGAGTCAAAGCCCCTTCCCCTGCTCACCTGAAGGCTGCTACTTTGGGAGCACACGCTGGCCCAGGAGAAGGAAAAGGTCCTGGCTGCATCGCAGGGCTGGGAAGTGAATCCCATGTGGGATATCCTGACAACTCTGCAGCGACTGCTAGGGGCAAAGTAGTCTGCAGCTACTTCTAGGCACAAGTGCAGGTGCAACAGTAGCGCTGGGTAGGAGCAGCCAGCTTGTTCCTGCTGCTGGGGAATGATGTACTGGCATGGGAAAACTCAAACCAGCATTTCCTAATGGATCTGCCAGCCTGTGGGGAGGCTGTGATGGGGTTTTTGCTCATCTGTGTGATAAGGCCCCAGAGACAAGCACTGTAGGTGAATCCCTCCTGAGGCTGTCGCACGATTAGGTGGTCAGAATGCCATTTCTGGCACTGGCTCCACTCGGGTCCATGCTGCAGATGTGGCACAAGTGTTCCCTGAGACACAGGAACTCGAGTTTTGCTGGCTTCCTGGGAGTGTCAAGCAACCACCAAAATGTCACCATTATTTCTAGAACGAGATCAAGCAGATTGCTTGTGACAAAGTACCTCCTATTGGACAGCAAGCAATGCTAATATAAGTGTTCCCTGCCTTGTCTATGGAGCATAGGTCAGTTTCTACACTTAGACCTCTGTTACAGAGCATAAGGACCACTCCAACAGGGAAATGCTCAAAACCAAATGCTCATTCTTTAGTATCATTCATTTAATGTCAAACACTTGACTGATAAACAGCCCTGTTGCAGCATCAGACCTTGTTTTCAGGCTCTGCTGCAGGTGAATTTCACCAGCCACACCTCAAAAACCTTCCTTTGCCTTCCTTCAATGTAATTAACGTTGCTTTTGCAACTCAAGAAATTTTCTAACACATAATGAGATGCATTGAGCTGATTTTTCTATCTGCCTGCTCAGTTTTTCCTCAGTTTCAGAAGTCCGAAGCAAGCAAGTTCACGGGGTAATTGATTGTTCTTTTAAAGTACTTCTTTCCCCCCTTAGCCCCCTTCTGCTTTTCCCCTTCCACCGTCGTAGGACCCTCTCTAGGCTGCATTGCAGGAGAGGGAGGAACACCTCTCCGAGCCTTTGACTATGTCAGCCTGTTGATTTACGCCTGTAATAGAGCAACTTTGCTATTGCCGGTCTGCTAACTCCCTCTTGTGGACAGACCTCTTCCCATGAGCATGCCACATAATAGTGGTATTGCGTGTGGTTTGGTGCAGCCCACAACTGATATAAATTAATTGCTAGGCAAGGCTTGTTCTGTGTACGAAGTATTAAAACTCACTGGGCTGACTTTCTCTGGGGTGTAACTCCGTTGTGTGAACCAACCTCAAATTGGCCCTCTGAATAAATGCTGCTGCAGAAAAAAAAATAATTGTTATATTTGCATTTGTCAAAGCGGAACAAGAGTTTTTAAATCTGCCTTCTGTGTTTGGGTTGTCACTTGCTACATTTTTCTGTCGATAATTTGTTGCATTTTAGCTACTGAAATACTACCAAATCTTCTAGCGCTGTTTAAGTCTTTGGATATTTTAACAAAGAGGGGAACAACACTAAGCTTGGTTTAAATAGTGCAAGAACAGTAACTTCAGATCTGCCAGTGTCATGGTCATTCTGTTTTCTGCCTTTATCTTACACATGATAAACTACCATAAATCCAGCCCTTGACTGCTTGTTGTACAGCCATTCTGCCTCTGAGGCAGCTCTTCCAGGATTGCCTTGCTGAAAGTCTTGTACTTTAAACTTTGTTTTAATGACATCTGTGTTTGTTTTTCTTGAACATTTAAATCTTTTGTTTGGATTTTTGAAGAGAAGAGCTGAGTCAAAGACAGATGATGGCATTTTGATGAGTATGATTTCATAAATGTGGCAAAGCATGTTAACTCACTGGTTAACTGCTGAGTCTCATCTTTCTGGATCTTGAAGTCTGTTAGTAAACATGAATTTTCATGCTTCAGGTCATTTACTTTAAATCAAGTACACATAAACCAGGCTCTTTCTTTTTGTATCTCCTGGCCTGCCTGGACTGCAAAAAGCCATGGGAAAGAAGACCATGAAGTACTTCTTTGGGCTGGGACTCTGTGGTCTGGCATTGACAGCAGCAAGGGGTTTCTCTTTGGGGCTCCTCAATGCTACACAGGAGGCTTTTCTAGTTTGGAAAGAAGCATCTTGGAAAAAATAAAAAAACCCAAACAAATGAAAGCCTGTAAGCATGGACAGGGCAGTATGGTGGATGAGAAAAAAAGTGGTCCTTAGCCAGGTCAGCCCTTTGTGCTGCTCTGGCTTGTTTTTGTTGCCTTACAGGAGACAGGAATCCTTCACTTGCACAAGGCAAAGGCTCTACATCACCAAACTGGGTTACACTTAGATATGAAGCTAGGAGACACAGCTGAGTTGTTGCAACTATAATTTTCACGTTGTAGTGAAGTTTCCTAACTGATTACCTGTCTCTGGGAGCATCTGAGGCTCCTGACAATGATGTTGAGCCCTGACAATAATGTTTGTGAGTGATTCAGGAACAGGGGAACTGATGCTTGCTGCTAAGAAATACTCTCTTCATACAGGGCTTGATCATTAAAGACACTTGCAACTGTGCTCAATACTCACTGCATATTTATGCAATTCTTATGTCTATTTTGGTAAGGGGAAAGCACCAGGAAAAAAAATGATCTCCTGAGTGCAAAAACTGTATAAAAATATATTCTGAGGCTAAGCACACTTTAAAAAAGTACAGATAACTAATCAACTGGGACACACTGGTTAAAACACTTGTCTAATAACTTAATGTAGCTTTGTGTTGGGTAAGTATGCTGGATAAGTACTTAAAACGACTTCATTTAGGAAACCTGAGCCTGTTTCAAGAGAACACTTTGGCAATGGGAAAAATCCATTGGGAAGTATGGAGGCTGATTACGTAATCTAATCTAATATTAACTTTGTAGTTGCTTTCTTTTACTATTCAGAGAAGAGAACTGTTTTTGCTGAAGAATTACCCTGGATATGATTTTGTGACCTAGGTTAGGAGAGAGATTATTTGAACTAAATAGTCCTGGCAGCGCTTAGTTGTCAGGTGTGGAATGTACACGCTAAATCTGTATTAATAATATTCCTTGCTTTTGTGAAATTTCTTTTAAAATTAAAGCAAATTATTGATTGTCACACCTAATGTAGCTTCCTAATTCATGCTTTTACTGCAGTTTGTTCTTCTGCTGTCATGCTTGTGGCACTTAAAGAGCTTTCTGAGCATTAGGTTGTTGCCAGTTTGCAAAGCTTCTTGGGGACAAATCCTCAACACATAGTGCTGTGTTTTAAATGGGAAGAGGTTGGAAGGTGAACAGGTGCTGTGTGAGACTTACTGTGGATTCAGGTTTAGGACCAAGTTCTTAACTGCACACTGTCACCTTATCCTTCTGGTAGGAGAAAAGAACATTGAGGAATGTTCATCCAGATGGTGTGCTGGATGCCAACAGCAAGGTCACATTGGCACCTGCCTGCTTGGTGGTACTTGGTGCTCCTCTGGGCTGGGTGGATGGTCTGTAATGCCATGACAATGGCCCAGCCTCACATCCACCCCACAGTGCCCCTAGGCTTGGCTGTGTGAAGTGTCTCTTCCTTCCTAGGTGAAATAGCCTGAAGTTAAGCATAACCTCCTTGCCAAAGTGATATGTGATGCTGTTTCAGAGTACCTGTGCTTCTTCATTCTGATGCAACCTGGTTGGGTTGGTCAATCTTGCATTGAATAGACTGTATCAGTAACAAATTGCCCAAGGAACTGCTCTTTCTAGCTTTTGTGGAGAAAGAAGTAAAATAAAGTCTACCATAGACAACTTTAACCGTGTGTTTCTCTTGCTCCACTCCACAAGCTATTAAAGTTGTTTTTCAAATTTAATTCATAAAAACCAGATCTTCTACATGTAATGGTTAGTATGGCTTTTTTTTTTTTGTCCCTGCTTTGCCTTCATGTTCTCTCAACACTTGCTTTGTAAACAGCCTTTTTCACCTATTAGCCTCTATTCCAGGGGGAGAGAGTTGAGATATCAATGGAAATGGGTAACTAAACCCCTTTCCATGGAAAACCAGGTTAGAATTTGGAAAAAAAACCCAATTTATTCAGCAATCCTTTTGTTTCCCAGGGAAAGTGTTCTTTAGGGGCTGTGGGAAGACCAAGGCACAGGCCAGAGCAAGGTACATTAGAGCAAAATGTCTCTGGAGTGAAGATTTACTTAAAATTCACAGTGAGTAAGCATGTGTTGTTCTTGTCCTATGTGTTTTCTTTAAGGGTAACCTTGAAAACCTTACTCTTAAAGGGTAATCTTGTAACCATCTGCGAAGAATAACCTTTCCTTCTGAAGTTTTGACTCAATGTTTTGAGTTTTCTCCCCCAAGCTTCCTTCAGGAGCCACAGATGCTTTGCATCTGTGGGAAAAGCATGTTGGCCTTCAAAAAGTTGAATCAGGTTTCTATTGGCAGTGCAGCTTATGATTTTATTTTTACTCATATGACAGAGGGTATATTTTTCAAAAGGTGAATTTTCAAAATTAATAAAAGACTTACTGCAATGTATGTTCAGCAGCAAGATCAAATAGAAAAAAACACAACCCTCAACATGTCTCTCCCTCCTCTTTCGCAGCAAGTTTTGAAATTTTAGTCATCCAGTGCAGCTTTTACCAAATGTTCATTCTTGTGTGCTAAGGAAATGGCACTGGTGGGGCTTTACTGGCTGCCTATCGACTTATTGATCAGTATAATCCTAAACTTTCGAACACATTGCTCAGTTTGTCACACGTGAGCAGGAAGACAGAGATGTCTCAAAATGGAGAAAGCAACTGAGACTTGAGGAATGTTCTCACTGAGGAGAAGACCTGGAGCAGGTCTCCTCACTGACTGGTGCGTGCCTGCAACAACCACACATCTTTTCGACCCTGTGTGTGTCAATCAGGTGTCTTAGGGTGTGCTGGAGCACGTAAGCAGGAGCATCTAGTGTGATGAGGTGCATGGGCTTTGGAATCTGGCTGAACATGAGCCAGCAGTGTGCCCAGGTGGCCAAGAGAGCCAATGGCATATTGGCCTGTATCAGAAACAGCGGGACCAGGGAGCTGTTTGTGCCCCTGTACTCAGCACTGGTGAGGCCACACCTCGAGTACTGGGTGCAGTTTTGGGCCCCTCAGTATAAAAGGGACATTGAAGTGTTGGAGTGTGTCCAGAGAAGGGCAATGAGGCTGATGAGGGGGCTGGAGAATAAGCCCTACGAGGAGAGACTGAGGGAACTGGGGTTGTTTAGCTTGGAGAAGAGGAGGCTGAGGGGAGACCACATCACTGTTTACAACTACCTGAAAGGAGGTTGTGACAGGATGGGTGCTGGTCTCTTCTCATAAGTGACAGGCGACAGGACGAGAGGGAAGAGCCGCAAGTTGCGCCAGCGCATGTTTACACTGGACATTAGGAAGAATTTCTTCACTGAGAGAGTGGTCAGGGATTGGAACAGGTTGCCCAGGGAGGTGGTGGAGTCTCCATCCCTGGAGGTGTTTAAAAGACAGGTAGATGAGTTTCTTAGGGGTGTGGTTTAGTAGGGAGACAGGCACGGTTGGACTCGATGATCTCAGAGGTCTCTTCCAACCTTATGATTCCATGAAACTGGGCTGTCTTAATTCTGTTGTCCAGGGAACAATTACCTGTGCTGTGTGAACTGCCTCTTTCTACCCCAAGATGTGCACTTCTGAAGTCAAGGAGATTATAAGTAGAGAGAATGGGTGGTTCTACCAGTAGGCAAAGGGTATAGACTTCAAGGAAGTTGAAGTAAATATAAGCAAAATCAAAGGTCAGAGAGTTACGGCTCAGATTTAACTTCTTTTTGCACAAGTGTTCCCGAGGAGAGGTTACCTCCCCCCTTCTCCCTCCCCCCTTCTCCCTCCCCCCTTCTCCCTCCCCCCTTCTCCCTCCCCCCTTCTCCCTCCCCCCTTCTCCCTCCCCTGTGAAGAATTCACCTTGATACTTAATCTTTCACAATAAAGCCCTGATTGTCTCACACAGTTGGAGGAGAACACTGATTAGCAGCTTGTCTGTGAGTTTCAGGGGCTACTGCAGCTCTTGACATTATTCATCCTATCACTTCACTCTGGAACTGGTAAAATTCAGACTTGTCCCATGTGAGGACAATGCAGGATCCTACTTGAGTAACATTAATAAGGATCAGCAGAAGGAAAAGAAAGTGCCTGAGAGACAGAAATCGCTTGTGGACAAATATCATCAGCTTAAGCACTTCTGGAATATCCCTAGAGCTGCTCTGTCCTGCTTTCTGTGTCACTCCAGAGCTTCTGCCCATGACTTTCCTAGGGCCTTCAGTGCCTTCTTCTGGAGCTAAAAAGCCTTGAATGGATGTATAATGCTTTTTCATTGTTTACATACTACTTTCTTATTGGTGAGACAAGACTACTAAATGAGCATTTGGAAGTTATACAGCAATTTAACTTGATAGTTAGCGATGATTTTAAACTCTAGTTAAATAGCTTTTAATGAGGGGCATGGAAACTAGAATAAATAATGAAGCTAGGCAGAAATGAATTAGTAAACTTGTGTTTGCTTGTGTGGGGAAATATGTTTTGTTGAAATGGAGGTGTGTGGCTGAATGGCAGGTAAAGCCCTGGAAGGGAAGTGGTGCCTAGGTGTTCCTGTACGTATCTGCCCCTCTTCCAAAGTTAATGGTTTAGATAGATCTGGAAATAAGAGTCTGTGGAATAGCGACTTTTTTAATTGAACTAAATTCAAAAGACCTACAAGTGGAAAGTAATGGGTCCCAAGACACGCAAGGTCATACACTGAATTACATTCTCTTGTGAAAATAAAATTTAGTTTGTTGCTGTCCATCTTATCAGATTCAAGCTGGTACTTGTTTAAGCAACTCGTCCAGGAAGTTCAAAGCTGGATCTCAGCCATCTATGCTTTCAAGCAAGAGAGGTTCTTAAGAAAATTCAGAAGAAGGAAATGTAAATTCAGGTATAGCAACAAAGTTGTGAGGTGGGTTTTAAACATATTTGAGAGTAAATTCTAATGTAACGCTCAGTATTCGATTGGTGTTAAAACAGAGCTTTTTGTGAAGTTAGTGAGAGTTTTGAAAAAATCTTAGAATAAATTTCCATAGACCATAAATGCAAGCTACAAGATATGTCTGAGATGCATGGCTGTGATTTCAGCCAAGATCAACTGATTATTCAGCTTCACCTATTGCAAGATATTTCTCTGCCACAAATATTGTGACAATATGTTCAGAAATACATTGGACTGTTCACCTGAATGAAACGTTGTTGTTTCTGAGAGATGGAGAAAAAGCTAATATTCTGGTAGTAACAGTAATCTTCTGGAAGCAAGTATGGCTTAAATCCACAGTGAGGCAGTCATGGTTTACCTAGTGCGTGACTGGTTTTAATCGCTAACATGCACGCAGAGATGAAATGGAAATTTTGCAACATGTATCATTTATTCCAGGGAGAATCGTGGTTTGGAACTTTTTGCACAAGTGCAAGTTCAATCTGTTTAGTGGTATTTAGTGTAGCTCTCTGTCCATTTTATTAGGGAAGTCTGTTAGCCACCTGTTTTTCCTCTATTAATTGTGGGGAAATATTGATTATGTGTGTCTTGTTTGGGAATTACACTACGGTTTCATTTGAAAGGATGGCTGAGCTGGAGCATAAAGCAATGCTTCACTTAACTGTTGGGCAATTATGAGCTCTGCTTTCTGGGGATGTATGGCTACAGGATGTGCTGTTTAAAGGTACAACTCCAGCAATGTGCGTGTAAGAGAAAGCTCTTGGCACAATTGTTGAAAAGTAGCTGGAATGGTAATACTGTATGACTTTGTGTCTCATAGCACAAGACAAGGTTTTTAGGAAAAAGAGCCAAAACTTTTTAAAGGAGAGATTTATAGAGACAGGCACAAAGTTTCTGTAGGTAAACTTTGATCTTTTGGTAGTGAGTCAGAATTAGTATCCTACTTGAATAGAAATAGAAGAATGGGTGTAGGAGAAAAGCTTTTCTTAATCTAAAAGCTATGGCCAAGGAGTAGCGAGGAGATCCGACTTGGTTACTTGCTGTAATTTAATTTTGGCAGAAAAGAATGGTCTGTCATTTGCTGCAAACTCAAGAAGCATCCTTTAGTACTGTGCCTTGTTCACATTAGGTTTGTACTTGTTATTTACTCATGCCAGCACATATTAAAACTTGCCTGTTTTTTACTGCTGCAAAGGGACTCTTCTCCTATACAGCCCTGGTTTGAGTATGAATATTTGTGCTCTGGGGTGCTGATATCTCTTTCACTTCATGGTCCATTGCAGATTTTAGAGCTGTGGTTGGCCTTTCTTCAGGAATCCAGCTATTCATATTTGAAGGGTGGACATTCAAATGTGTGCAAGCTGGAAATAGTTATTGAAATATTTTTTTTCAATGAAAAGGAAGTGGATGCAGCACAAGGTTATCTGTCTGCGAAAGAAAATTGCAACATTAAAATAGACAGTTTCTAAAACTACCAA
Source organism: Dromococcyx pavoninus (assembly GCA_033558185.1). Classification (NCBI taxonomy): domain Eukaryota; kingdom Metazoa; phylum Chordata; class Aves; order Cuculiformes; family Neomorphidae; genus Dromococcyx; species Dromococcyx pavoninus. The sequence goes on along the minus strand of JAUMJL010000194.1, from coordinate 1,313,127 downwards.
CTTGTAATACATCTTAAATATGAGCATGCTGAATAGTGTTAACTTGCTTGACTGTGAATTATGACAAATTGTTGCCCTGTATTAAAAATATCCATGGCATGAGATAGATATCTCTTCATGAGACCATATGTCTGATTGCTTCTCTCTTCCAACTTGTAGTCTGTTTATGCTCCAGCACCTCACTGAGAAGTGTGCAGTTGCCTTCTGTGCCCGTGCTCGGTCTTCTTTAAATAAGTGTTTCTGGGCAAGCAAAATTTCCCTTGTGCCATGCACAATATGGAGCTGGGGTCTTCAATTGATAATTCTTTGGAGCATTGACCTGATCTGATTATTTATGTCTAAGGCACATTAACATAAAGCATTGGCTAAACCACTGTGTTTCACAAGAGGACCTGGCTACTCAAAACTAGATCTGGGACCTTGTGGGCTGCTACAGGCATGTCAGCCAGAAAAGGAAGGTCAAAAAAAGCATAGCCTGCCTTTAAGCAAGACTGGCAAACTGGTAACAACAGATGAGGAGTAGGATGAGGCACTCAACTATTTTGCCTCAGTCTTCTCTGGCACTCTCTCTTCACAGACTGGGGCAGCAAAGTCCCTCCCACTGTAGGAGCAGATCAGGTTCATGACCACCTGAGAAACAGGAATGTGTGTAAGTCTATGGGACCTGACAAGATGCACCCCAGAGTCCTAAGGAAATTGACTGATGTAGTTGCCAAGCTACTCTCCTTTATATTTGAAAAGTCATGGAAGTCAGGTGAAGTCCATGGTGACTGGAAAAAGGGAAATATAGCATTACTTTTTAAAACTGGCAGAATGGAGGACCCTGGGAACTACTGACCTGTCAGCCTCACCTCTGTGCTGGGGAAGACCATGGAACAGGTCATTCTAGAAGCCACACTAAGGCATGTGCAGAACAGGACGGTGATTCAAGACAGCCAGCATGGCTTCACCAAGAACAAGTTGTGCCTGAGCAACCTAGTGGTCTTGTATAATGGTGTGACTACAACAGTGGACAAGGGAAGAGCTATGGATGTAATCTGTCTGGAATTCTGTAAGGCCTTTGATGTGTTCCCCCACAACGTCTTTCTCTCTGAACTGGACAGAGATGGATTTGATGGTTGGACTATTTATTAGGTGAGAAATTAGTTGGATGATGGAATCCAGAGGGCAGTGGTCAATGGCTCAGTGGAGACTGGTGACAATGGTGTCCTTCGGAGTCTGTATTGGGACCAGTACTGTTTAAGATCTTCATCAATGACAAAGGCAGTGGGATTTAGCACACCCTCAGTAGCTTTGCAGACAACACCAAGCTATGTGGTGTGGCTGACACACATGAGGGATCGGATGCCATCCAGAGGGACATGGACAAGCTTGAGAAGTGGGCCCAAGATGAGGCCAAGTGCAATGTCTTGCACATGGGTCGGGGCAACTCCTGGTGTCAATACAGGCTGGGGACTGAAGGGATTGAAAGAAACCCTGCTGAGAAAGACCTGGGGGTACTGGTGCATGAAAAGCTGGATGTGAGCCAACATTATGTGCTTGCAGCCCAGAAAGCCAACCCAGGCTGCAGCAAAAGAAGCGTGGCCAGTAGGTAGAGAAAGGTGATTCTGCCCCTCTACTCAGCTTGCTGAGAACACCCCTGGAGCACTGTATCCACTCTGAAGCCCTCAGCACAAGAAGGACCTGTTGAAGAGAGACCAGAGGAGGGCCACAAAAATAATCAGAAGCACGGAACACCTCTCCTACCAAGAAAGGCTGGGAGAATTGGGGTAGTTGAGCCTGGAGAAGTCTCTGGGAACACCTTATTGCGGCCTTTCAAGACTTAAAAGGTCGCTTATCAGAATTTTGGTGAGAAACTTTTTAGTAAGGCCTGTTGTAATAGGACAAGGGGTAATGGTTTTAAACTAAAAGATGGTAGATTCAGACTAGGCATAAGGATGAAATTTTTTACAATGAGGGTGGTGGAAGCCTGGAGCACATTGCCCAGAGAGGTGGTAGAGGTCTTATCCCTGCAAACATGCACGGTAAGATTGGATGGGGCTCTGAGCACTCTGGTCTAGTTGAACATGTCCCTGCTCAATGCAGAGGGGGTTGGACTAGGTGACCTTTAAATATCTTTTCCAAACCATTCTGTGATTCTATTTTGTGCAACCAATATGAACTAGTTCACGTCCCAAGTATTCATAATAAAATATTAAAAAGATAAAGTGAGTTAGGAGGATATCTGCTCACCAGTGTCTTTATTGTTTTACTGGAATACTAAAATAAATGCCCCTAAAACTCTGATTTAACAGTGTCTGGCATAAATAAGCATGTTGAAGAATCTGTTTTTTGGCTATAAAAATCAGCTCTGTGATTCAAAGTACTACAAGTGCTGTGTCTTGTGAAACATATCTGTTCTATTAATGCCTCATTTTAATAAAGTGGAAAGCACTGAAAGCTGTCAGAGGGTCAAACAGGCTGGATAGCTGTCATATTGTTTATTGATATTTACTCACTTGACTTTGACATAGTATATTTCTAATTGGCAGGCAGGGAAATGAATTGGCTATAATTCTTCCTCTAATGTTCTCAGCAGGATGCAAAGGAACAGGAAAGGAAAGAAGCTTGAATAGTATCATGCCTAGGGGAAAAATAACAGGACAGAAAGCCCAGAAATCAGAGCTGAAAGAATAAAGGAAACTTCATGCATGCAGAAAGTTCCATTGCACTGATAGCAGCTTGAGAGAAGGAATTGGAAACAACCTTCTCTGTTCGCTAGGGGACTGATTTTTGTAATCTCTTCTGTGTGGGGATCACTCATGGAAAGCAGTGAGGAGTGCTCTGCACCAAAAATGACTCCAAGCCTGGTGCTATGATGGGTCCAAATTGCAGAAAGTTGTTTGATTTTGTGTTTTAAACTGTTCTTAGGGTTGTGGCAGATCCATACCAGCCTTAACTTTTTTTTTTTACAGTTGCATTAATGAGAGTGTGAAGAGTCCTCTAAGCTAACATATGGCAGAAGAGACAGTCATGTGCACATAGATACACCTCCATGCCTCTTAATTAAGCTGTTGTTGAGTTTTGAGGTATATTCTTCAGTAATCAAACTTAAATCAAAGGGGAAAACGTAATAGTACTGAGGTGTAGCCTTATACCCACAATACAAATTGCTGCTTAAATTTGAAAACTGCAAACCAGCAACATTTGGTAGTTGGCTGCTGTGTATTATTGAGCCTTGGAGCACAGAGAGATTTAATGTGAATGCAGTAAGGACCGGACAGGATACTCCATCAGTCCAGTGCTCGGGAGGCTTAATGGGACCCAGCCTTCCTTGCTGGAAGGAAAACCAAAGAAACTGAAGTTCTGCTGGTGATACTGACGGTTTAAAGACAGAAGAGAGTGCAAAGAAAGAAACCAGATCCTGCTCTGTGGGTAAGGAGGCTGGAAAAAAAGCAGGCAGGGAAGCACAGAAGTGTTTTAAGGGACATTCCATAAATCTCAGTTAACAACCAAAAATCCAGATGCATATCACCATAGGATTCATGTGCTAAGGAAAATTATTCTTAAAAAACAAGAGGGAGAATTGTGCTTCAAACAGGACTTCTCAAACCCTATTAAATGCTCAACTTCTCATTCCAGCATTTGAAAATGACTGCCAAAACCTTGTAATGACTGTCCATTATGATAGTAACCACTGCTATTAGCCATTCTCTTTATTACCCTTTACTTCAGAGAAAAAAAGAGCTGTTTCATTAGAGAAATTTGATGTTGTATTCTCTGGGGAAGCAGCAAGCAAAGGTTGGACAGGGATTGGGTGGGATGGGGGGTGACCACAGTATTTACTACCTCAGACTGCTGTTTTCTTGTTTCGTGACTAACAGACTTCCAGAAGGGAAGCAGGGCTTAAGGAAAGAAATAACTTTTCACAGGCATAACAGGCCTCAGAAGATTAGCCTGTGTTACTTTAAATTTGATTAAACTCCTGCCAGGATATTGCTTTCTGATACTCTGTTCAAGGGGAAAGTGATTTAAAAAGTGTAAGGAATTTAAGTCACATATTAATGATTTTTTCCCATTGTTTTCCTTCCTCTCTGGTTAATAAACTGTAGCAAGATTCGGAGAATTTATCATGTACAACAGTTGCAGGAATCACCCATATTACAATCTGGTGACTCTTCTATTCAAGATGCATGCTGTTTATGATATTCTTTCTGCTTTATCTCAGTCACCAGCTGCGTAACCTCTATGAGAGAGACTCTTACTGAATATAACTCTACAGGTAACATGCTCATTTCCAATGTTGTTCTTTCCTGATTTTTCCCTGTATAAACATCACTAAAATATGTAGCTACATAATATCAGCTGCCATTTTAAGTTTGAATCTGCTTTGTTGAGTATCTTTTTGTAAAAAGCTTGGAAATTGATTCTCAAAATGCATTAAGATTAGTAAGAAAATGCTTGTGATATGACATCGCTTCACCCAATGTACCTTTTTGAGCAATTTTACTTTCCTAATATCTCTCCATAAAAACTGAATAAGAACAGGCTAGATGAGTCCGGCTGAGGTTAAATTAGAAGCTTGTGGCAGAGCATAAACTAAGCTCAGGTCTCTCATAGCAGGAGCAAGTATCCTCCTTTCTTTCTAGGTTTTAATGAAGTTGCAGAACTGCTTCTTGCCTTCCAAAGGTGCATCCTGGATGATTTCCATCAGCCAAAGCATAAGCTGGTGTTACAGTGTGGGAGGAGTGTAAGAAAAGGAAGAAACAAAAGACATTTTTCACAATCCCTGGAAAGCTCTCAAAAAAAGTATTAACGCACTAGGGGAGAAAGTATGAAGAAAGCGTGCACAGCTGCTATCACGTAAATTATGCAGGCTGATCAGATGACAAAAATGTTGGAATATGCTTCAGGGACTACAACTGCATCACCAGAGGAAATCTGGTAGAAGTTCCATACTTGGAGTTTTTGTTGATGGAAAAACGATTCTGATGGTGTAATTCTAGTTATAAAATGACACTTAAGCTCTCCCTGCTGCTAGATCCTCACCTAAGGAAGTTCTTACTGTAACTTAGAAGAGTTTCCATCATTAAAGAAAACTGAAAGTAACACTAATATTTTGTATATTCTGGCTTACAATTTTGTGACACATTTCTATGCAGAATCTCCAGATCCTGGGAACATGGGGAAATTTAATTCCTGCGATAAAGGGCTTTGTCCTCTTCAGAAGGAGGCACTTCTATGCACCCAATAAACTAGGGAAGGGCTTTGGAAAGCGTGGCTTACTTGTTGACATGTGGACAACTGTCACTGCAATGTGAAAAGCCTTTTGGGAGTGGGGCTGAAGTTAGCCATTGTGTGCAGGCCATGGCAGTTCTGCAGCGGGGCTCTGGGAGGGAAGCTGCGTGTTTCTCAAGGGATAATGTATTTTCTGCAGTGCTGTTGTGCATAGCTTCCAGTGCCCTTCGGATAGTCACTTCGTCAGTGCTGAGGTCGACAGGAAGAATAGACAGGATTTTTTTGCTAGATGCAAGCTTTGACTTGTTGAATTTAGTTATATGAAACAAAATGCAGAAGTCAGGAGGCAGTGGGCACAAACTGAAATACAAAGTATTCCATTTAAAAATACTAAACATACTTTGTTACAGTGAGGTTGGTTAAGCAATGGAGCAGGTTGCCCAGAGAGGCTGTGCATTTTCCATCTTCAGAAATATTCAGAAACAGTCCTGAGCAATCTCTTGTAGCTGACCTTGCTTTGAGCAGGGCTGAGGGGGACTACAACATCTCCAGAAGTTACAACTTGCCAATTCTGTGATTTTTTTTTTTATCAAGTAGGATAATGTCCAAGCACTTAGCATTTTATTCATCTATTGAATATGCATTCTTTCATGATATTTCACCATGTCAGTAAGTGGAAATAAATAAGAATAGCTGTTAGCCAATTCCCAAGCTGAGGTTGAAATATATCCTTGCCTTAAAGCCTCCCTCTCCAGTGACAGATTTTACAAAGTAAGTTTACAGGAAATACAAAAGCCCTATTAATTCAAGATTCTTGGAGTGAGATCCTAAATGCTTCTTTTTACACCTAAAGCATGATTTCAGTGCCATTTAGTTGCCTAGAACAAAGACAGCAAACTAGGTAGTCCATACTCAATGGCTGCCTAGATAGAGATGTGTAAAACTAATGAAGTTCCTTCTTGTTTGACCCAAAAGTTGCATCCATAAGATTGGATGTGCAAGCGCACACTTAAGTAGCCAAGTGTAGGGAACTGGATCCCTTATGAAAACCTGGGTGCCTTTATTTTCCCACAGTAGAGGTAGTGTTTGTGAATAAATGCTTGTGAGGGATTGGCTCCTCTTGTACTTGGAGCACACCTGAGCACAAAAAAACCCTGCCTGCTGCTGTTGCTACTCTCATTGAAAAGAGCAGAGAAGGAAGCAATGTTCACCTTTTGCACAGAGGTTTGGCAGCTACTTGCAACTCCCCCCAAGGAAGTGATAGATAGGTCTGGGTTCAGCTATTTCCACAGTCCATCTCCTGCTTTCCAGCAACATCCGTAATTCACAAGCTAGGAAACTGTCCAGGCTGGACCTGGACTTTGGACTAGTTGTGCTGCAAGGAAGTAATGAAATCAACTGACAGCCAAGAAAGAGCAACAGAACTCTGTAGCATAGTGTACAGTGGTAATTTTCAGGGTTATTTCTGCAGCTAAAAAATGTGTATTCAGCCCTGGAAACACCCAGTCAAATGCTTTAACTATGAGGCCATCATGTTAAGTCACATTCAACTGCTCTGCTTCAACAAGACCAAGACTAGCTGAGATGAATGTAGAATCCCAGAAGAGCACTTGCTGCTTTGGATCTCAGACAGCTGGAAGTGCCTACTCTGTGTATCAAAGAGAGTTAAGTCCAGAAAGAATCCAGTTATACATCATAGCATTCACTATGAGGGGGTCCAGTAACTCACTGCTCTGCAATTCACTTTCTGGGTCATTCTTCAAAGATTAGCTTGTTTCTTGACACTCTGGAGTAAATTACCTAGTTGTGAGTAGACACACAACTCTTAGGGGTGTACTAGAAAGAAACAGACCTAGATCTATCATGTTACTATTTGTCACTGACAGCTGATGGTTAGGAAATAAGGATAGGAGTGAAACAAGAATACTGCTTCAGAGTAACCTCACACAACAATGCCTGGATGTGCCCGAGGGATCTTGTCTCCAGTGACATAGTGGATTAGAAAACTTGCAGAGATGTCTTAGTTGGATTGCTCTCAACAGCTGAGACCAAAAATCTTTGTTATTTTAGGTATCCTTACAGGCAAACCCTACATTCTGTGCAACACTTAGAGACTCTGCCCTACAACCATTGCCTCATCCATTCCAGAGGTGTTGCCTTCTGTGATTGCATCCCAATGAGCTACATTACTCTTCAGCAGTCTGATTTCAACAGGCCTTGTGCCACCGAGGTACGTTGGAAAGGTTGTACAGGTTTGGAAAAGAGTAGAGAAGTGTATCAGGCTTTGGCCAGGAAATCATAGGCTATGATTTTGGTAACTCAAGGCAGCTGAAGGTTTTGATAATAGCGAGATGAAAGTTTGTCTTTCCCATACGTTCTCTTGACTGGGGGCAAATGCAATCCATTTGGTGCCAAGCTTTGCAATTTTTGCTTTCTATCCTAGGAGTCATGGTTGTAAGCCATCTTACTCACCATGGTATTCTTCTGTTGATCATTTTATTAGAACAGACACCTCAGTCTGATGTTTCAGCTGTGCACATTGACAACAAAATAATTAAGACTGTGTTGTAACAGCAATGACCAGCAACCCTATAGCCACATTAAAAAAAAAGAGGAAGCAGGTCTCACCGTAATAAATTAATCCATAGTCTGAGCTGTCTGGCTATGATTTTGCCTGTGATTCACTTTCAATTGTTTGGGGTTTTTTGATTTTTTTCTTTTTTTTTTAAACAGGTTATCTGCTATAGCAATAAGAGCTGTATATTATTTATATAGACTATTAACATCAGAGTACAGATTTTCATCAAAATTCCTCAGTATATGTAAAATGGTTTTAGCCTTTGTCACTAAGTTTGAGGGACACCTAGCTGATGGGTGCCTCATCCAGCAGTGAGGTTTCCAGGGAGGATTACAATCAGGTCAGTGGTTCTGTGTGTTTTCAGGCAGAATTTGATCATATTGGTTGGTGAAGGAGGATGTTATCCTTCCCTGCTTTCCCACAGTACACAGATTAACGATGTCAGTTAATGACAATAGAATGATAATACCTTCAGCAGGTAGGCTGGCTGTATTCAGTATTTCTGTACCTTTTATGTCTCTTAATTTGCAATTTAAAAAAAAAAACACAAAAATGAGCAACATTCTTAGATGCTTTTGTAATAGTTCTTGAAGGAAGATTGATAAAGTTGTGTCTAATAAAAGCATGACTTCTCTAGTCCCAGCTTAAGGCTTCTTCATTTACATCTATGAAACTCTCTAATTCAAGGTGGTCTGTAATACCCACCGTTACTGCATTTCAGAGCTGACTTGTAAGTTCAGTACTGTAGCAATATGTGTGTCTAGATACCAGATCTGACTGGGATTTTAGGGAGGAGAACAAGAGCAACTATTTCTTTGAAGGCAAGGATGTACCAGTGCTTTAAAAGGAGATTGTAAGAGATTGCATGAAATGGCATAGAACCAAATCTGCCTTATAAGGGCTACAAAGTCAGAACTGTGGGGTATTCACTAATATCAGAATAGCCGTGTGCTTACTTATATGAGAATATAGTTTACCAAAACACAACACAGTTTGGACTCTGTTTTCCTGCAAGGTTACTTTTCACTTTTTTTTTACAGTCAATGTTGGCTTGCATTGACTGTAAAATTAGGTCAATTGCTTTGTGGTATCCTGGTGGAATTCACTTTACCACGTGTGTTCATCTGATGACCATCATCTGTTACCCACAAGGTCTGAATAACAGAACCACAGAGCTAAATACAATAACTTTTTTTTTGCATCTTGAAGTAAGATTTAACAGGCTTGCTTCCTGAGCCATAAGCTAATCTTCCATTCCTAACTTGACTTTAAAACAAACTTAAAATACAGATTTGTCTTTCCCCTGTTTGTTTTCACAAAGCTGAGCATTTGAAAACTGTGAGAGTGATTTAGATGGGACATGAGCTAAATGCTAACTGGTGTCAAAAGGAAATAATCCAATTAAAAAGTTAGTTGATAAGTGTCTACAGGTGAAGTTGTGTGAAGAGTGGCTGAAGTCACTTGGTCTATTCAGCCTGGAGAAGAGGAGACTGAGAGGGGTTCTCAGAGCTGTTTACAGTCTTCTCTCAAGGGAGAGAGGTGAAGCAGGTGCTGTTTTCTTGTCTCTTGCAATCTGTGATAGGACTGGAGGTAATGGCAGGAAGATGTGCTAGGGGAGGTTTAGACTGGATATTATGAAGAGGTTCTTCATCCAGTGGGTGGTGAAGCACTGGAACAGCTCCCCAGGTAAGCAGTCACAGCACGGAGTCTGCCAGCATTTAAGAAGGATTTGGACAATGCCCTCAGTCACACAGTGTGAGTGTTGGGAGTGTCCTGTGTAGGGATAAGAGTTGGACTCGATGATCCTTTTGGGCACCTTCCAACTTGGGTAATTCTATGATAACTGCTTATTGAAGTTCTCCCTGCTTGCCTTCAGAAGTTGACGGGTCTGATATAGGGTAGCAAATATTGTGTATTGAAGTTCATTAATTTTAAATGTAGCTCTTTTCTTTTTTCATTCCAAATGGACACCACTGATTTTGTGTAATACTTATTCTGAAGAGAACTTAGTCAGATTTAATTTTTTTATTCTAGAAGAGTCAAAGGAAAATGAGACTTTAAATCAAGAATATTCTAATCTAATATTGTGTTTGATTTTTTTCCTTGCACAAGCAAAAAAGCTCCTCTAGATTTAATATTCTAAATTCAGACATTGCTTTTCACCGTGGTGCATGACTGCTTATAAGGACTAGATCATCAGAGCTTGGCTTCAGTTGCTGTTTGCAGATACTAAAATTTAGTGCAGAAACAGCAGGTGCTCTCTTTCTGAGGCAGATTCATTGACAATATAATACAGAATGAAAACTGAGCTGGATAACACTGCAATTGTAACACAATAGAGCAGAATCTGTACTTCCCGAGTGCCCTTTATGTAAAATATTGCAGGCAACTTGGAAGTTTCAAATTCACTCAGACATGGGGAAGTTAAAACAAAACTACTGAGTTCTGTGTAGCCACTATATATGTAATCTATTTAATGATGAAATTTTTGTTAAAGTGATTCAAAGATTCATTTATGAAATGTAAATAGAAAACAACAGACTTCTGAGGGTTATTTTGCACTTAGTGGCAAGTTTAAAGCTGACTGACAAGGTAAGGATAGAAGAATAATTTTGCTAGTCTTTTGTCTAGCACTGTTCTGATGTTGTTGAGCAAGGTCCCTCATAAAAATGAGTGACAACAACTTTAACAAACATGGAAGCTTAGCATGAAACTTACATAAAGATCATATGTGTCATCAGTGACAGAGCAAGGAGTGCAACTCACATCACAATTTCTGGATCAAAGCAGGAATATTTGCCAGTTACAACTCTGAACCCTCATTTAATTTGGTTTATGGGGACGCTAAATTCTTGTAACAGATGGTAAACTCTGATTTCTTGTCCGGGTGATAAGGTGATAAGGATAACAAACTATACAGGTTTGGCATTCAGTTATTCCTAATACTGATAACTTCAAAAAAGTAACTATTGGGGATGAGCAAGTACTCATTCATTTAGGAGATCTGGTATAGTTCACACCTATTTGTTATGGTAGAAGGAATTTTTCATGCTCTAGCAGACTGGGTCAATCAGAATTAGTCATGAAGTCACATTGAATGCAATGAATAGATTTTCCCCTGTCTCTAAAAAAGAGATAATTCTGGAAAGGACTGAATTTTCTGGTTTAAGTTTGGGATTTTTGTTTTATTTCAGGAATATATTTTATCTAAAGGACTCAGGAAAAGGAAACTTATCGATATTAAGATTAAAAAAAAAAAGTGGTACATTTATCCTAAAACTATCTTTTTTAAAAAAAAAATCCAATTTCGCAATAAATCCCAGACCCACTTATTTGTCCCCTACCTCTGGGTTAGAGATTTGATGAGCCAGTAATTTATTAAAAAGGCTAGGGGGCCCCAATAGTGAATGTTGTGGCATTTACACCCGTTTGTGAATCAAAGCCAAATTTCTCAGTGCTCAATGCTCCAGCTGTGTGGAAGGCCTGGAAAACATTTTTCTTTGGCATCCAGCACTAGTGAAACTCCTTACAGTAGAATTGTTCCAATTAATGGCTGTCCTGGTGGATTTGGACTGCCTCCACCTGAAACATGGTCGAACAAGAGACACTTTCAAACTCTGAGCAATTTTCTGTTTTGCTGAGAAGATTGTTCTGATTTAAATTAATCTTCCTCCCTCCCCCCCCGCCCCCGACAGCAGCAGGGTCATGTCAGGAAGGAATGCAGCATCTCTGGTTTAATTGAGTGGGTAATCTTATTGGGTTTGCAGAGTTACTTGGAGGACTGAGAGCTTTAGTCTGTAGGATGGACTAGTGCCCACTGTGGCTAGTAAAAGTAAGAACACTGTTAAAGTCATTACCAGAGAAAAAACACACCAGCTAGTTTCAAATAGGCTGTTGGTTTCTTGAGACAGGGCCAAGCTTCTTTTGATACTGAGAATCTTGCCAGTTAGCCACCCTTTATAAATGTATATATAAAATGTTCCCTTTTAGCCTGAACTGCTAAGAAATCAAGATGTAACTCGGCTCACTATCTGTTTATCCACCCATATTCCTTTCTCTCCCATAGCTTTGAGCCCCACTACTCAATTTCCACCAACTTCGAAAAAAAGTTTCATTGATCACTAAACTCCCCCTGGTTTGGGGAAACACTAGGAAATGAGCTGAGGAAGGAGCTGCTGCTACTACCCCTCTGGCAGAAGAGCAGGGACAGCCCAGGACCCTGTGTGGCAGCAGGCTGGTCGGCTTGCAGGTTACCTAGAAGGTTTTTGAACACAGTGTTGGTTGCCTTTCACTCCACAGGGTGCTGAGTGGATGCTGGGGAACCTGGGCTTTTGGCAGAAAAGATGGTTAAGAAGTAATTCTTACAGTGTGCCAGCAGGTCACCAAGCTTTGCTAGCTGTACTTCTTGCAGAAGAACTTTATTGACTAGAAACAAAGGATGAGTATAATGCAGAGGTACCTAATGCCTTCTTTGCCTCAGTCTTTAATAGTAGGGTAAGATGTTCTCTGTGTACGCAGTCTCCTGAGCCAGGAAACAGGGAGGGAGAGCAGAACAAAACTCCAACAATCCAAGAAGAAATGGTTAGAGACCTGCTCAGCTAATTAGACATCCACAAATTTATGGGGCCAGATGGGATCCACCCAAGAGTATTAAGAGAGCTGGTAGATGTGCTCACCAAACTCCTTTCCACCACCTACCAGCAGTCCTGGCTGACTGGGGAAGTAACGCTAGACTGGAGACTGGCAAATGTTACGCCCATTTACAAGAAAGGTCAGAGGGAGGATCTGGGGAACTACAGGCCTGGCAGTCTGACCTTGGTACCAGGGAAGGTCATGGAGCAGATCATCTTGAGTGCTATCACACAGTAAACATAGGACAACCAGGTGATCAGTCAGCATGGATTTATGAAAGGCAGGTCCTGCCAAACTAACCTGATCTCCTTCTATGACAAGGTTACCCAGTTACTTGACAAGGGAAAGGCTGGGGATATGGTGTACCTAGGCTTTAGTAAAGCCTTTGACACCATTTCTCACAGCATTCTGCTTGAGAAACTGGCTGCCATTTGTTTAGGATTGATGGCGGACACTTGGACTATTTGAACTTGAGCAACCCTGTATTCGAGCCTGAATAAGGGCACTTTCGGTCAGTAGAAGAAGAAAGAACAAAGAGCTGTACTCAGCTCCTGGACGTGGGAAACAGACGTATCTTGTCAATCAGAAACTGCAAGTCACTTCATGAACTGCTTGCCGTAAGCCTGTCAGCAGTAGCAGGGAGATGTGTGATAATTTAGCATAAACCAATCACAAACTGTTATTAGATGCATGATTAGCTGAATGATGTATAAAAGGGGTTGTAACCCTGTAATAAATTGGTTCATGTTGATCATATTGACAATGGCATGAAGTCCGTTCTTAAAACCATCGCAACACCAATTGGCCTGGACAGGCACACCCTCTGCTGGGAGAAAAACTGGCTGGATGGTCAGGCCCAGAGGGTGGTGGTAAATGGAGTCAAATCCAATTGGAAACCAGTCACGAGTGGTGTTCCCCTGGGTTTAGTGCTGGGTCCAGTTCTGTTCAATATCTTTATCAACAATCTGGACAAAGGGATTGAGTGCTCCCTTAGTAAGTTTGTGGATGACACTAAGCTGGGTGGAAGTTTTGATCTTCTTGAAGGTAGGGAGGCTCTGCAGAGGGATTTCGATCGATTGGCTGAGACCAACGAGATAAGGTTCAACAAGGCCAAGTGCCGAGTCCCTTGGGATACAACCCCATGCAGCGTTACAGGCTTGGGGAAGAATGGCTGGAGAGCTGCCTAGCAGAGAAGGACCTGGGAGAGCTTTTCGATAGCCAGCTGAATATGAGCCAGCAGTGTGCCCAGGTGGCCAAGAGGGTCAATGGCATCTGGGCCTGTATCAGAAACAGGTCAGCAGGACCACGGAAGAGATTGTTCCCTTGTACTTGGCATCAATGAGGCCACACCTCGAATATGTGTTCAGTTTTGGCCCCTCACAACAAGAAGGACATTGAGGTACTGGACTGCGTCCAGAAAAGAGCAATGAAGATGATGAAAGGGCTGGAGAACAAGTCCTATGAAAAGCAGCTGAGGGAATTGGGGTTGTTTAGCCTAGAGAAGAGGAGGCTGAGGGGAGACCTCATCACTGTCTACAACTGCCTGAAAGGAGGTTGTGGCGAGGTGAGTGTTGATCTCTTCTCCCAAGTGACAGCCAATGGAATGAGAGGAAATGGCCTCAAGCTGCGCCACGGGAGGTTCAGAGTAGATATTAGGAAAAATTTCTTCACTGAAAGGGTGATTGGAGGTGTTTAAAAGATGTGTAGATCAGTTTCTCAAGGATATGTTTTAGTAGTGGACAGGAATAGTCGGACTCAATGACCTCCAAGGTCTTTTCCAACCTGGTGATTCTATGGTTTCGTGATTTAGTGAGACCAGGTACGGAGATGCATCGCTCCTCTGACTTCTTCAGTTGTTCTGTCATTTGTTGTGCCTGCTTTGCTGCTTCGCTGCTTCTGGCTATGCACAGATCTCCACTCGTCTCACTGTTCAAATAATTCCTATACTCTGACATAACAGAAAAAAAAATCTTGGCCACACTGAAGCCAACAGCAAAATTCTGATGGCCTTCCCATTGTGTCTGGTTTCACCTGAGGGCTTATTTATTTCTTTAGGACCACAAGCCTGTGACATAATTGCAGATAACATCAACCTTCCTGTGACATGGAATACCAAACTTGTGTTTAAGTGGTTTCCTTTTTTGATGAAGAGGTCTGAGAAGGGAAGGTTTCAGGTGGTGATGAATTGGCCAAGGAAGCTCTTTCGGGTAGATATCACAGGATCTTGTTTGGTGGTTGCTCCACCTTATTCCCTATATGTATGATGACCTGCTTGAGTGTGTAACGTGTTCTGTAAAAAATATAGGCCAAAGGGTTTCTCTGCAAAGATGTGCAAGTTCAATATGTCTCTGAGTTTTTGATTGTGGTATATTCCTAATGGATGTGGCCACCTGAAATTCTCTGGAGAGACCATTTTCTCTGAAAGGCCCTTTTCTGTGAAATGGGGTTCTACTGCTGGTTTAGCAATGGGTATATACAGTTCAGGGCAGATGACAAGATGATGGATCTTACCTGGTGTTACATATCTGACTCCTTATCTACCAAGGAGAACCTATTCAGGTGATACCATCTGCCTTCAGTTTTGGGACATATATTTCTATAGAATTATATTTTCTGGGGTTTATTTCATTTTTTAATATATACAAACATTCTCCCTTAATTTTCTTGAAGCAGAAGTGCAATAAACCGACCAGCAATTTTCTTTTTGTTGCACAGATGTTTACATGACTTGTAGTCTTACTGTGTGGAAAGACACGTGTAGAAATGATTATGTATAAAGAATCTGTTCCAGTACGTAATCCCTACACTCCTTTTATAAACAAACATCAATTCAAGTGTTCTGTCTTATGGAAAGAAAGCATTGTTTAGTATTTAATGGGTTTTTTTGGGAAAAAGTGAGTGGAAATCTAAGAAGGAAACAGTAAAGGAACTAAATCCTAATGAATTAACACAAGAGAAAACAGATGAGTCATTAAATGTTTACTGGATGAAATATCTTCCCAGCTAAAATGATTTAACATTTTGCCCTTGCAGACTTCAGATGGGACTGAAACTAACCACTTTGAAATAAAAATGTACATGTATGTTTTTAAATGAGGGAATTTTATTTGTCGCTACTAAGGCTGTAGCTACAGTATTACAGATGTAGTCTTCTGTAACGGGTAGAAATGGTTGTAAATAAGTAATTCCATTCAGATGGAAACTTCTGTTTCAGCACTTGCTTTTTCATCTGTGCCTTGGCTCAGACTGACAACACGCTGCACCTCTGTGCACCACGGTGTCACACCACAGCATTGTTTCTTTTTTGGCAAGTACATGGACAAAACACCCAAAATGTACCTGGGATGAATTATCCCTTTTAACATAAAATTAAAAAACCCCCTCAAAATGAATAATATTAAATTATTTATTTCTAAAATAATTTTTTTCCCAACAAAAAGAGGGTATTCCTAAGACTATTTCTGTCTTGTAATATGTTCTGCGACACACTGGGATGTTCTGTGAAGGTTAATTATTTTTTTAAAAAGTCTTCAAAGGGTCTTTCTGAGGAAGGGACTATGCAAGTACTGTCACTGTGTCAAAGGTGAGCTGAGGGGAAAAAGAAAAACGATTCAGGAAGTAGCATCCTGGCATTTAGATTTCCAGGCAGCTGTGTGAGCTGCTCTTTCTTCCTAAATCAGTGGTGTCTCATGGGAAATGGCTGGGACAAGCTGCTGGGTGTTTTTACGTCACTGTAGTGGATCTGCTCTTCCTGAAAAGCTGGAACGTATTTAACAGCCCCACTTATTCCCCAAAGGTCAGCGTGTTTTCACATACTGCATTTAAAAAATTTCTGAAGCAGAAGTGACAATTAGACCTGTCAGTCCTTTCACAAAGTAAGATTTTGTTTGCTTCCGGCTCTCTCGTCTCCTTTCAGGGTGGTAAGCCATAAGGTTTTGAGAGAAGAATAGAGTAAGTGACTTATTTCCACTTTTTGACACTCCCTCCACTTTGCTATAATCATAAACCAGTTCTAATACTCTGTTTTTTGAGCTAATCTGGCAATAAAAATTAGACACTGGCATATACAGGGTGAGTATGTAGATAGAGAGGTAGTACAGGCAGCCTGCCTGAGTATTGATTGAAGGCTTGTGGTCCTGTAATTAACCTCTTATGTGCTAATTGATTCCTGTTGCAATTGGTAGCCCCTCTTCTTCTTCCAGCCCCTCCTTGCATGGAGCTCACCAGTTCTCGTGCTGCAGGCAAAGTCTGCAATGCCATGTGAGGAAGGGTGTAGCTGGGACATGGCCTGTAGAAGAAAAGAGGGTTACAGGCACCCATACTGCTGTTCCCATCAAACACAGCAACTGGTCAGGGGTATTAAAATGAAGTTGAACAGGATGTACAAGCTTGATTGTTTAGCTGATTTCACAACTGGTTTGTGAGAAATTCTGAAATCGCCATTTGTTGTAAAACAGGACAAAAATGTGTATGAAGATTTTCTGTAAGACTGAAATTCTAGCTCCTAATCAGCTCGAACAGCAACCCTTCTGCTCTTTCTCTGCTGCATATTCTTGACATATGAAGTGTGGGCTCTCCCTATAGAGATGTTTATCCATGACTGTGTTGGTCTTCCAATATGCATGGGTATTTCTGTGAAAGCATGTAGTGGTCGCTATTTTTCCTCTGTCTACACCCTACAGGACTTACAGCTTCAGTAAAGTCCAGTGTCTCCTAACACTATAATGAGGTATCCATCTAAGCCTGCTATGGAAGGAAATAGTCTTCATTTATACAAACAGGTAGCAGGTAAATTTCCTAACCTGGTCATCATATGTTTCTTCTGAAAAATCTTAATTCCAGTCAGTTGTAAATACTATAAAGTGGCTTTCAAATCTTGAAAACAACACTTAATTCAGCCCATAAAAACAGCTTTTATATATAAATCTTACTAGAACAGTTCAAAATATTTTTCCATTTTAATTAATTGTTCTTAGATCTACATTCAGGATGTATTCCCTTACTGTAGATACATTGGGACATTAGATGACTATTCCAGAAGTGCAAAGAAAAGTGATTCTAAAGATCTATTGGCTATTTAAAATCATTTGTGGTTAAAGTGAATTAGGAGAAGAGCAGTATTAGTAAAACTGGGAAATGTTTATGTATTTACGTTCCTATACTTTAAATATCAGGCTTTTGAAAGAATGAGTTGAATTGTAACCCAGATAATGGATTGCTTTTAAATTATTACTTCATGTAAAGAGCTAACCGAAGCACTTTGCTGCAGCAAGTTAAAGGGGTTTTTTTATTATTCAATACATACATCCTGTCCAGATATCTACAGGGAATTGACAGAACACCTCAAATGTCCTGTTCCAGAAGAAGTAGAGTGTGGTGTAAAACCTGAGATGGATCATCTAGCTTGGTGTTTGCTTCGTTGGTTCCAAAAGCCCTTCTGGAACACAGACTTTGTTTTGTTTGTTTTTTTTTTAAGAAAACCCAACCAATCAACCAAATAAAACCACAAACAAACTGGGGTAAACCCCAGGAACAAATACTCCTATTTTTGTATTATTATCTTCAGTAAAACACCAAAACAAGTTATTTCAAAGACACTAGCACACTCGGTGAAAACACAGAGGAGTTACATTGCTGATGTAAAGTCCCAGCCAGGTGGCTCTTTTCCATGACAGTCAAGAACTGAAGGTAAATATCTCCTTGGAAGATAATGTTGATTATAGTCTTCTCCAAACTGGAGATAGCTCAGAACTGCTTTATAAAGCAATTTTGATGAACAACTACCATAATTTCCCAGATCGGGAAGAATATGAGACTAATATAGTTGGGACAAATTATGAGGTAGATTTGTAACTCCATCTTTGGGGACTACTGTCATGAAAACAATAAAGCTTGCCTTTGGAAACTGAAGATACTTTAAGAAATTTCACGCATGAGGCTGAATGCTGTTTCCATACACAGCATGATAAAACTTCCCTAGATTCATTTTTTTTCAAGAGTTTTTTATGTGGACTCCTTCACTAGAAATGGTATTTTCAAGGCAACAAGTATCCTGCAGGAACAACCACCAAGTCAAAGTCAAGACAGTGCAGAACACTATTCCAGCATCCTTCTGTTGCCACCATGGGCATTGTCCCTGTTACAGTACTGTATTACACTAGAATAAGTTTAAGTACCTTTAATTGTCAAAGTGCAGTACAGCAGGCACAGGAAAAAGCTACTGGGAATTCAGTCAGGTGGTGAAGATCCATTCATATCACAATAGATTTTGATGCATGTGGCAAAGTAGTGTATCAACTTTGAGACTAGAATAACTTCAAAGCCTAGATCTGAATTTCCTACAAAATTGCACCCTCCAGGAAGAATGTGAGGAAGGCTTGTGCTTTTAAGTCAGAAATGTCTTTACTTAGCACACTTTGCCCTGGATAGCAGAAACAATCCATACAGAGTTTTTAATTCCTCTCTTGCTAATGAATGAATGGGCAAGATTGTTCCAGGTGTGACTCAACCTCAATTAATTTCAATGATCAGGGATTGTGTTGGTCCATTCAGTTTTCCTCAGGTTTGGTGGGCTGCCAAAATGAATCATGGCAATATGAGGACTTCTTATAAACAAGGCTTGAACTCCAATTCATTCATTCATTTATCTTTCTTTCACTGGCAAACCACGTAGTTGCGTACATTGGCACCTGTAAACAGAATAGTGAATCCTCCACAAAGTGTTTCTCTCCACAGCTTCTTGAAAATGTATCCCTCAATTTCTTTTTGCCCTAATCATAGGGAGAAGTGTTCAGCTTAAATTTTCCAGGTAAAAAATCACTTTGTGATTTTATTTTTTTTGATAAATTTAGCTCTAGTTAAAAGTGTTAAGCTTCATTTATATTACAACGAACACACTCAATCTTGGAAGCTAAGCGGTTTCATATCACTCTGAGACTTGAGACATTTGAAAATCTCAGGGACCGAAGGCACAAGCTAGAAAGTCCAGGCCAAGAACTGGTTTAGAAAGACTGACTTAACTGATAAATCTCATTTGGTTTTCTTGGGCTGACTACAAGCAGGAAAGGAGAAGGGGAGAACAGCAAGCAAAGTAACATCCCTGGAGGTTGATGTCTTCCTTCAAGAGACAAAGCAGGGGATGCTGCAGTGCAAGCTCTCTTGCTTGATGTGATGCCACAAGGGCACCCTCAAACTCATTCTCGAGGGAATGTTTCTGCACCTGTGACCTTGCTGTTTACACTGTCAGAAATGACTGCAAACTCAACCACTTTTGAGCTAGAGTGCCTTCTTTAGTCTGGACTGTGGATCTAACGTGCTTCCTTACATAGGTAGAGGCCTTGGAATACAAGCTACCTTCTCATCTAGAAAAAAATAACACTGCAAATTTCCTTTTCCTGGTGATCTCTTCCTTGGGAAAATCAAAAACACTCCTCTGAAGTGGCTCTTGTTTGGGACACATTAATGTTTGGTATGCAATAGTGTTTGAGCTTGGGCCAGTATTCTTACTATCCTTCCTTTGTCCTGATGTCCTAAATCTCCTACTTCCTTCTAGATACACATCATTGTCTGAATATTGGCTTCACCTCTGCAGTCATAGGGATTATTTTGTTGTGATTAGATAGTTGTAAGTAGTATAAACCCTGTACTTTCTTAAGCAAAACCTCTTCAGAGCTTCCCAATTATTGTCTGTCTTGGAGAAGAATATATGCAGAGTCGTGTAGCCCTTGTTTATTGGGTGATGGTAGAGAACAGCTGGGCTCCAACTGCGATTTTGGATAGTTCCTCATCTGTAGAGTCAGAATTTGTGAGCGTAGAAAATCTGGAGCAAGGATGTGTGTGTGTGTTTTTGTGCACTGAGAGCAGGCGTGGAAGGAGACGTGCTGAGAAGTTGAAGGAACAAGGCTGTAGCCTTAGTGAGATATCCTGGTGCTGACTGCTGTAATCCCAGAGCCTGTGACGACTGCCTGCAGCAGCTGCAGGCCATACAAAATGGAGGGGACACCTGATGTTTTGAAACCCTCTAGTATATACGCAGTAATTCTTCTTGGTCTTCACTCCCTCGGCTGATGATGCTTTTAAATACACGCTTGCCCCTGTGGATGCGGTCATTCAGCAGGCTCTAGTTCATGGACAGAGACCCAAACGTTCCTCCACAGAGCAATGCACCATGCAGCTTGCTCGGTGGAGCTGCAGGCATGGCACGCTGTGTGCAGCACTCCCACTTCGTTGTGCAGCCTGTGTGCTTGTGGGGCCTCTGGAGACGTAGAGGCAGGTTGAAACTGGCTCTGCCTACAATGCAAGGGAGGAGTATACTGCAGTAATGACACACTGCCTCTTTTTTAGACTTTCTAATCAGGGATTGGGTGCAGCCTGAACAATGGCAATCAGGCTTATTCACACTATCTCCATCAGCACACTTCAGCCCTCTTCAGTTCTGGATCAAGGAGGTATTTTCAGCATTGTTTCTTATGGTAATTTACACATTCAAAGCTGCTTTTTAAGACCACATAACCAAAACTGCCAAAATAAAAAGCTCTCCTAAGAAACCAAACTTAAGGAATTAAAGGAAAGCTTTTGTTCAGGAAGGCTCCAGAGAGAATAAGAGGAAATGTAAACAGTACATATAATCTCCTTTCCATCCAAGTTTTACATTCCCCCTTGGCAAGGAAGGGCCTGTTTGCTTTCTCCTAAAGAAGTTGGTAACTATAGACTCTCTTCAAAGCCAGGATGTCCCGATGCACAGATCCTGTCAGTCGACAAAAGGCAGCTAGATGTCTCCACTCCACTGCAGTTCTCACCAGATTTTGTATGTGTATTTGTTTGGTTTAATTCCTACTTTTTCCTAGTCCAATAGATACGAGGGAGGACTGCACCAAACCAAGATTAATTCCCCCTGAAATCTGTTGTTTTTTTCTCTTTCCTCCTGTAAATTTGATCTTTCGTCCAACAACCTACAGCCTCCTTGTGATACAAAGATGCTGCATGATTTCTTAGTTGTTTTTAAGATCTGTGAGCAAATCATACAGATGAAAATGTACAGAAGAGAAGAAACTGAACTTTGCTCAAGGGAAACCTTACCTAAGAAGTGTAAGAGTAGGCTAATCTATACTTACCGTTCACCAATTATCATCAAGACATGTGTTCAGTGTTAGAAGGACTCTTACAATAACTGTCTGACTTCCTGAATAGTGGGGCCTAGAGAATTTCAGCTGGGAACTTCTGCAGCAAGATTATAATCTCTAGGAAGATATCTAACCAGTCTTGAGTTAAATACTCTAGGCAGAGTCCTGGGGAAGCAGTTGCAATGGTTAATTATTTACTCTAAAACACAGAAGATTTTGTTTAGTTTCATTTTTCATGCACTGGATCCCAGTCTGACTCTTTTATTATAAAAATATGTATAATATTAATTTTTTGAATCAATGTTACATGGAAATGAATCCAAAAGACTTACAAAAGCCTGTTATTTCAAGATAGTTCTCTTTCAGTATATGCATTTTTAAAATAAAAGTATACAAAATAATAAAAAAATAATTTTTGTTTAAGGCCTCTTCTGCTGTTTCTAGAAAACTATGGTAACTGGCATTGATCATGTTATTCTCCTTTATTTTAGAATTGCCGCATCCTAAAACATTGCAGTTGTGCTGGTTGAGCTATAATAACCATGTGTACGTGCTCTTAATCAATGAAAAATGAGAAAGAATACTGGCTAGGTTGGCCAGCAATGAGAAAGAGGTAATATAAATCCAGTTATTTTCCATTTGTCTTAGTCGCTACCCATTCACAGGACAACTGTGACAACTCTGGACTTTAGTGCCATATAATTGAAGACCCCGTGTCTGCTCTTTTGCTCTTCCACAGTTTTGACAGGGACCAGTGCCAACCTTACTGACCAATGGCTACATCCATTTTTAAAGTCATTTAAAAAAAATATTGGCTCTACAGTAGCTCTTTTCCAGTAATCTGGAACTTCCAATTGACTTTCCATTGAGTTCAGTGAATTTTGGATCAGATCTTAAAACGAACATCTGGTTGCAAACTCATTAGCCAAGGCCTAAAAAGACAGCCTCTGTGAAACAAATACCCTCAGACTTTTTGCCTTGATACTCTTTGAATGTCTTGCTATAAAAATTTGGTGATCTCAGGAACTGTAATGCAGTGGTTCCGACAGCAGCATCATCTTGGCGTTGACAACGTGCTCACCTGCTGTTCTCTGATCCTGTTATTTCCTCTTCAGAAGTACAGCTCAACGTATTTCTGGCTACACTGCCAATACACAGGATTTACAGCTCAGCTGAGCTAATGTTGGTATTGGAAGGTTATCTTCTTAATTTATTCCATTCCCTTTCCATTTAGTCAAGAAATCGTGCTGCCTTTTTCTATAGCGATTCCAGGTTCTTGGTAGGTGTTAGGAGGAGAGCTCCCCTGCTCTAGGGAACTGCCAACAGGTTAGTAGCAGGCATTGACACCATCATTTTTATCTAATGGTTGAGTGTTCTTTTAGAACTTGGAAGAGATCTAAGCAGTATTTTAGGCTTTGAGGGTTCATTTCATCTGCAAAGGAGATATTTAGCTTTCTAAAATTCTAAATGAATGAGAGTCAACCTCAGTTGTACATTTGATTTTATTATTATAAATACACAAGCATATAAACCCAAGGAAAGTAAAAACTGACCCACTTGATCTATGCTGTTTTAATTTGCTTCTGGTAGTTTACACAAGCATGAAAATACATGAGGACACAGGGGAAAACAGGCTTCTAGAGAGGTTGCATTAATCTGAGGGAAAAAAGTCCCAATGCATATTAAGAAAGGCAAATTTGATAGTTCATTTAGCAAAGACATCAGTGCCTGTAGACACAGAATTTTTACAGCTCTGCTGGATTCCACCCTTTAAAAGTTTTTGTTGTTGTTGAAACCATAAATGTATAAATTTTATTCTTATGCTTTTTTTTAATTTCTCTGATTAATTAGTTAAAGCATATGCAGATTATCTAGATCCCTCCTGGTCTTGATTTTTTTCTGACTAGCAGTGCATTTATAGTTAAACAAGTGAGGCATTTGGACTGTAGTCATTTTGATTTATAGCAGCAGGAACAAAGCGAGAGAGTACAGACGTCAGTGCTGCTGCTGCTGATCTGGCAACAGAGACTTCCTACTAATGCACAAATTACGTCTTTCACCACACAATTCCCTCTCTACCCTAACTAGAGGCAGGGACGCATGCTTATTTAATGCAGTGCGTGCGATCTATGCAGAGGTGTATGTACAGTATTGGGTGGATATTATATCGTTCATTTTAGACACACAGGTTATATTACACTGTGCCTTATGCATTTTAAAGTTAACTTTCCATAATGCAAATAGGTAGTAATTCAGTTTTCTCACCTCTTCAAGACAGAACAGTCAAGTGAGAGTTAAAGCCAGTTGTGGAGGTGGCTGTGGTGCTTTACTCATACAACACCTGTTCATGATAAACCGCAGTGAAACTATTAATTCATTGTCTACAGACCATCAAAACACCATGGTGTTTGTCCACTTCTGGCCCTGGAGGCCTTTAAGTAACTACTCTGTGGGTAAAAGGCTCCAGATGTTCACGGCCAGCTCCCTGCACCACTGAGTGGAAGGAGAACTGTTTTGATAATGAATATCAAATATGGGTGGTGGAATAAAGCAAACCTCCAGAGAAGATCTTGTTTCAGTACTGGCATTTCAGACTCCAGGGCTGAGTTAACTGCCTATATCTATTTCTATTCTGTATGTAAAGATCCTGACAGTTTTCCTTTTCAAATGGCATGAAGTATTCCATTAGTCAAAAACCAGACTCAACTCAGCTGGATAAAACAAAATCTTCTGGCAGTCATCACGCCCAGGGACCAGGCATCACACAACCCTGGCTAATAGGTGGCTGCATTTCATTAGTGGCTGGAGTGATTCCTGGGCATATAGCACCATAGCCTGTATATCTGCTAAGTCTTTAAAGCACTTTGGGATGAAAATAGCTCAATGCAAAATAATGGTCTCAATTTAGCACTGCAATCTGCAGTCAAAGACTTGGAGCAACTCCCAAGGCAGAGCACAGACTGACTTGTTTCAAACCTGCTTCCCCAAATCCAGATCCATTGAGTGCAGTGTCGTATTGTGTGCAAAGGCAGGGAGCTACCCCCCTCCCCCCCGTGTCCATCAGGCAGGCACTGCTCCCGTGCTGACAGGAAAGAGTGACTGTGTCTGCATAGACAGCAGGCCACTTCCCGCTCTGCAGGCATCGTTCCACCTTCAGTATCACTTGGCATAAACTTGCAATGGACATGCTCTCACAAGGTCAGCTTTTAATGTGGGGAAATAAACAGTAAAGTCACCCTTATTAATACATATTAGTGCACGCTATTTGTCCTATTTAACTTGCCTGGAGTTGCATCATTCATAAAACAAACATGCAAAACCAAATCCTGAGGTCGATTCTGCCACACAGAAATAAAAGAGTAAAACAAAAAAAACCCCAAAAATGCAGTTGCAGTCATAGAAAGTAAATGATGATGGGTGAAGGCAAGCTGTTTGCTATCCCTGGGACTCCGCAGGAGCCTTTCTGAACGCCTGCCTGCCTTTCCTCACATTTCCTGTGACTAGAGCAGTTTGCTGAGCCACTCACATGCTTGAATCCTACCTGTTACAGTGAGCCCGGGCTTGGTCAGTTCCCTGAAAACCTCTGTCCTGCATGGTCTTATGCCTTATCTGTTTAAATGCATATTTACTGAGGTGAATCCCCACTGATATAAATAAGGAAAATACAGCTGAACAAAGAGGTAATGTCAATGCTGGTTTATGCGCAAGCTGGGTATTAAAATGCGTAACCACATTCCTGCTGTCGTAAGGATCCCTACTGCCATCCAGCATTGTTTTTGTGATACCAGGTTTATGTTTCCCTTTTTTTGTGCAAAAAATGCAAATAACAATAAGTTTCAAATGCAGAGCAAAGCTCTTGCTGTGTGCAAGTTATTCAGTTGTTACATTTGTTTTTTTTCTCTTCAGAAATCTAGTTTGTGGTCTAATTGCTTGCCCTTTTAAATTTTTTTTCCTTGTATTTTGAAGCAAAATGGTTATTCAAAGTAGTTGGCACTACAGAAGTGAACTGTTTCTGAAACTGCTGCTTTTTGCATTGACAAAACCCAAGATTTGCTACCATGCAATTGTTAATACACGCAGTCCTGAGCTGGAGGACAGCAGGGGTAGGTGCAGCTGGGAGGATGTAAAAACGGCTGTGCCTCATGCCACTGGGAGCTGGATGGAACCAGGCTCGTTTGCAGCCTAAATTAATATAGTCTTTAGGCTGCTCTAATTTACCCAGCCAGTCCCTGACCTCGAAGGACCTTTATCTGCTGGGAAGATGCCGAGAGGTGGAAGCAAGTTTTGGGTTCCTTGCATGGCAGTAGCAGGGAGCTGCAGGATCTGTTCCAGCTGTTCAACGTCACTAAGGATTCCTGTATGGAAGGGTAGCACTGCGCCAGCAGCACAAGCCAGCCTCCATCAGCTTGGCAGTGCTGCAGTTAAGCTGAATCGAAACAGGGCAGGGTTTGGCCAGAGCATGGCTGCTCACTCTGCCAGCCAAATCCAGTGACGCTTGAATTCACTGATTCCCATTGACTTTAATAGGACTGGGATATTGTCCTCTCTGCAGAGCTAAGCACAGATTCATTCTGAAGTAGGGCAAGGACTGACCCCACAAAAATCCAGGGAGCTTTGCCATCCGATTCTCCTGAGGAAAAGTGGTGGAAGGAGACAGGAAAAAAAATGTAAATTAATATGTTTTGGGTTTAGCTGTGCCCTCAAGACCTCCCTCTGACCTTGATGAGCAGGAGAGGAACACAGACGGGAGGATGGGGTTATACATGCTCAGAGCATAAGGACATGCTCAGAGCAACCATTTTATAAACCATTATTTGTTACAGCCCAGGACTTGATGATTAATGGGGTGGGGGGGAGAGAGACACACAGTAGGAAGGGAAGAGGAGAAATAACGGTGGGTGTACAGATAATGCAAAAACGCTGAATGAGTAGGCTATTGAAAAGAAAAAAAAGGTTGCTTTTCTGGGAGAGAGGGAAATCCATTATAATATAGTAAGCTGAGTGTATGCTGTGTATGGCCTCCTGCTTCCAACCTCCCTCAGCACCGCAGTGACAGGAAGACCAGGGCTGCAGGGGATGTGAGGGAGGTCGCTGGTATCTGAAGAGACCTAGGTATACGTGTGACGTGGGACCTATGTGAAATAAATAATTATAAATATAGTAATTATTCATCAAAATTGTTTTCTTTTTTCTTTTAAAAATTAAAAAAGGAGAGGAGGATGGAAACCCCCTAAACACACACAAAGGAACCGTGTGCAAATGGCATCTGCTGGCTGGCCTGATTTATAAGTGGGATAATAAAAAAAAAATTCCCATTAAAGCATCTCATTAAGAAAATAAAAGGAGGGGGAAAGAAGTAAGAAAAAAAGAGGAAAAAGGGGGAATAAAAATGGGAATAAAAAGGGGGAAAGGGGGAATAAAAAGGGAAAAAATGGGGGGGAAGAGGTGAGGGAGAAAAAAAAAAGAAAAAAAAAAAACCGGGAGAAAGGAGGAGGCGGCTGGGGGTGGGGGAGCGCAGAGCCCCGGTGCGTGTCACTGAGGCAGCATTGACGCAAGCAGCTCTGACGGCAGCAGCCGCCGCGGCGGGGACGGCGCGAGGCTGAATGGGAGCGGCGGGAGCGCGCGGGGGGAGGACGGCGGGAGGGGAGCGCCGCGCGTTCCCGCAGTCGCTGCTGCGGCGCTCATCGGTGTGCAGGGCACGGAGCGCGGGAGGGGAGCTGCGGGGAGGCGCTGTGCGTGGGAGTGGGAAAGAGTGAGGCCGGGGGGCGAGGCTCTGTCTCCCTGACCCAGCGTCGGTGCCCCCCTTCTGCCCCATCGAAGGGCAGGGGCTGTATCCTTCCATCGTGGCGATGTAGGTGTAGCCCTGCGGGCTCACGGGTGACCTCAGCACCTGCCCTCACGGCCCTGCGCGGTGCGGGCTGACCGCTGCGGGTACGGAGGGCTGGTTTTCTCGTAGTTGCCGCTATACAACTTGGGAAGCAAAGGCTGGCACAACAATACTGAAAAACGCCCGCTTGCCCGTTCAGTTTGTTCCTCGCAGCTTGTAGAAGGTTTGGGGACTGTGGCCTTTGAGGGGGGAAAAATTCAGCTTTCCTAGACATTTCTCAAGGCTTTTCCCATACAGTCTATCCTAGATAGAAAAGAGAACAATAATTGCATTGCTGATAGTACAGAACTTTATGGTTTGCTTGGCTTTGCAGCTGACTTTTTTTCTCTATTAAGAAAGGAGAACTTGAATTCCATTCCCACGTTTTTCTTTGCAACTGCAATGTAATCATTTGTCTTCAGGACTGGAAGACTTCTCATAAAACAGGGAAAGGTGGCAACACTAATTTTTTTTGCTGTGCTTCCCTGCTTTGGGTGTTCCAACTCCTGTTAAGTAGCCCTGAAAATATCTCCTTGTCTGTGTGACTGATGTTGTGCTGTTCCCGAACAGTACTTAGAAAGGACCTCACATTTTGGGGTCATCAGTCTGGTAACTTCCAGCTCTGTACTCACTACAACCGTTTTATCAAAAGGACAGTACAGGGAAGAGTTTTCCCCCTCTATCAAGCAGGATGATTTCTAAAGGGAAGCAAAAATGGAATGTCCAGAACCTGACTGAAAAATTAGAGGCCAATACAGTGACAGAATCTGTGGAAGGAAGCTGAAAAGGTGACTGCTGGTGGCTGTGTCCTAGAAGGCGTTAAAGCATGCAGTATGTTGCTTTTTCTTCAAGCAGGCAGGACATTGATAGGAGCACACGTGAGCCCGTGGCATCTCATTGTACTCTCACATCTATCAGAGCAATTTTGGTGCTTTTTTTGGTCAAATGTGTAGATTAACATTGGTGGCAAAGGAGAATCCTTCCTTTCCTCCTCTCTGCTCTCCCCAGAAAGATCTCTCTCCTGTGTTCTAGGTCCTTGTTCTACCAAATTTCTGAAAGCAAATCTTCTGCAAGATAAATTCTGTCCTGGAAAAATGAGGTTTGCTGAAGGTTTTTATGGAGTGTTCCAATCAAAAATGCCACCTGGAATATTTTTGAGGCTTCTGACTATGAGTACTGATGTTTGTTGCTGTTCCTGTCTGATTTGAAAAAAAACAAAACAAACAAGACTAATTCCACCCACAAAAAAAAGAGTATGTTTAGAAAACCCTGAATCTGTTCCCATTCACAGTTTGCTGGTGAAGATGCAAGTGAAAAGAACTTAGAGAGCAGAGTTATAGGTTCAGGTGGGCAGGGACTTCCAAAGAAGCCCAGCCCAAACTCTTCCTCAAAGCATAGTCAGCAGGGAGATCAGACCATGTTGCTCAGCTCAACCTACCCTCTTCTCTGGTCCATAGTAGTTTTAGAGCACATCTTAGCAAAGCTGCCACTGCTCATAGGTTTGAACAGTAGGAGCCAGATTCGTCCTTCTGTCACTTACACTGGGTTCATACTTTCTGGGACTTGATGCAACTACTGCTGCTCTATATTAATATAAGGGAGAGGAGAAACCAGTGCTGTTGAATCAAAATGTACCTTAAAGCAAAACCTCTTCTTTGTGTTGGTCACTGAACTGCATTTTAAAGGCTACACTTTGTTATAACTAGTCTTTTAAAATTATATTGTATTTTGACAGTATCCTACATTTAGTTTTCCATTCTTTCTTTCCATTACCAAATATATTCAGATGAAAATATGAACAATTATTCTCGATGCCAAAATAGTATGGGCAGATGATTTGCTGTGGAGTAGACTTCATTATAGGAATTGCACATTCTTCTTGTAGCACTTGATTTTATTCTGAGTTCCTTAAATAAAGGGTTAAAAATAACTGGAAACACAGAGAGGAGCATATCTTGCAGAAACATGCAGTTAGAATTGATTTTTTTTTCTCCTTCTTTCACAGAAAATCATGAAGAAACAAAAATCCTGTAGGCTGGACATCATGGCAGGGGTTTAAAAGCGTAACTCCCGTGAGGCACTGGGATGGCTGAGGAGACGTAGCTCAAAAGCTGAATGAACAGTAAGTGGAAATTATGTGATTTTCCAATACCGAAATTGCTTATTTAGACTAAAATATTGCCCCCACTTGTACAATCTCAAATGAAGTTATTTCACTGAAAACCAAGAAGAACCTGATTTTCTATTGCTCATGCTTGTTCCTATATAAATTATACATAATCAAACATGTTTTTACCCAGACGTTTTTGAGAAGGTTTTACTCTTCAGTGCTTCAGACATTTGAATACAAAAGACATGGACACAGGCTGTGTGTTGCAAAATATGCAAGCCAGAGGAAGTGGGGAGGCAGAGCAGGTAGCCCACCTTGATACTCCCCAGGTGCAACAGCTTTTCATGTAAAGACAGGCCCCAGTAGAGCCCTGCAGGCCCAGGCTGGCTAGCGCTACTTGCAGGATGCCTCTCTGGACTACTTCCATGGCCCCCCTCCCAGCTTGATGTTGGCAGCACTCCCGCAGAGCAGTTCTCTTCTTACCACAGACCGTGCCAGCATCATCAGGGGCCTAGGATGAGTCTCTATGTCTTGCTATAAAGCAGAGACTTTAGTCTGTAAAGGATGCTATAAGGAAGAGGGCTATAGAAGTAAATAAATCAAATAAATAAAGACAGGTCTTAGATCTTTGGAAGAAGGTGTCATGGAAAATAGCAGGGACAAAGCCCGAGTGGTAGTGTGTGAGGACAAGACCTTTGCAGACTGCTTTCTCCTGCTCCAGCCGTTTTGATTACCAAAGGTATCACAAATTACTTTTCAAGCATATAGTGTTTCATGTGTCCCCATCACAGAAACTCTCAGTACTGACCTTCTAATTCTGGGCTGGTGTGTAAGACACCTACAAACTTGTAAGCAGAATGACCCAATGTGTTTTTTACAGAAAATAACATAGTTACAGTTTCACGTCATTGATGTCATAGATGCTTGACAAGGCAAGTGCGTGCTTTCTCAGCTGAGTAGGGGACAGTGGATTTTAACTCCCAAAAAGCAAGGGAGTTGTGAAATTCCTGCCGTAGAAAGAGGAGAGGAAAGAGCTGGAGCAGAGACAGGGTAGGGGAGGAAAGTGCTGGAGAATCAGAGTTGTTGCCACTAGGAGATGGGGGAAGTTTCTGTACACTCCCCCTCTCTGTCTTGAGCAGTACCTTCTACCCTGAACACTTCTCTCCTTCCCAAAAGAGAGGTGCGCGAAAATCCAATCAACAAATTCACAGTTCTAAAAACTGTCAAAGACTCAAACTGTGCAAAATAAGCTACCGTATTTTTGCAATTAAAAATGCTACTACTATATGATGATAGCTAAGGTTTATTAGGAGACATGAATCAGGACTTGGTGGCTGTATGTATTGAACAAATATAAGGTAGGATGTAGGAAGAAAAAGCGGACAAAATAACTTTATTCTTGAAGGTGAAAGCACCCTATTCCCTGTAACCTGACAGAGCAAATTCAGCAAGGCCTTTCTAATGTGCCAGTCTTCATCGGTTCTATGAAAACACAAAGATGAATGTGGTGAAATTAGAGCAGGCATTTAATACTGAAAGAACAATATTAAAAAAAATATAAACAGAGACATGGCTTTGTCTCTTGAAACTGACTTAGTTCCACTTTCCTGGTAGTGCTGCATTTCATAGGAAACATTTAAATGTGCCTTTCACCCCCCTCATCTGAACTGTTAAATTGTAAGATCAAAAATGTGGTCATTTTCATAGCATAATAAATTGGGAACTGCATCAAGCTTCTGAGTTTTCCTTATGTTATGGGTAAAGTTGTATTGTATGTAATGTCAGTGCAGTGGGGCTACTCGATTATTATTACTACAGTAAATTAACTTTTGTGGTGGAAAAATGACAGATCTGCTAGTAAATTCTGGGTTTTGGTTTTAAATTGGGAAAATGGGTGAAGCAAAAGTATGTATGTGTGTGTGTGTCTGTGTGTGACACAGAGAGAGAGATTTCAGTTCTAAACCTGCACTAAACTCTCTCCAAGACCTTGCTTGAATCACTTAGTGGAAGACACTGTGATTTTCAATCATATCAAACAGTATCTCACCACGCAAGAATTCCCACTGAAAGTAGTGGAAGTAGCCAGGGATTAAGGCAGTAATCAATGTGAATAAAGATGACAGAACAGGCTCTCCACCTCTCCGCTGCTGTTTCCCAATTTATAAAATGAGGATAATAAAATTTACCAACTGTTCTGGGTGTTGTAAGTATACATTTGCTCATGCCAGCAAATCACTTTGAAGACGAAATCGAATGCTATACAAATGCTAAGTATTCTGTCGAGATGTGCAGGAGTGTATTCACAGTTCAGAGACACATACGCAAACAACTGCTTTGAGTGGGGAGAGGGCTTTTGCAAGAATTAGGCTTTAATCATATAGATGTCTACAATATCTGGAATACTGTGTTATAAGTCACCTCATAAAGACATACAATGAAGAAATTACAAACTGATTGGGAAAAGTGATAGCATGGCACTGCATGAAAGAGAATTGATTCATTGTGCTGTTTGTTGGTTACGTATTGCTGGGTCAAATAGTTCTGAACTGAGTCAGCCATGTGGGGGAAAAGGAAGAGAGAGCAAACTTGCCATGTAAGACCTCTTATGGCTGTGGTGTTTGGTTATTTGCTGTGTCTGTGCAGTGTGCATTTTACAGAGGTGGGTTCATCTCAACCAATGCTATTTCTATCTCTTCTGAACTTATAATTTTATCTCTCTTTAAAATATGGTGTGTTTAGACTGACTAATCACAGAAAACGACCGTGAATGGTCCTTTGTGAACGACTGACAGACTAGGCAGGTAATGCTTTAAAAAATAAAGCAAAAAGTGAAGTGTTCGCAAACTGAGCTGTTTTCATTGAAGGACCTTTGCCTGATCATTTCAGTTACTGACTTATGTGAGGCCAAATCCATAAGTCTGAAAACACTTCAAGTCTATCTCCAAGTATGACTGTATAGCGGGTCCTTAATTCCAGGTCCCAAGGGTGCCTTCTGGAATTCCACAGTGAGGGATCACTAAGTGTGATGCAATGATTCCTATTTACCTTCACAAGTTCTAGATCAGGACCTTCTCTTCTAATATAAAGACTTTGGACTTGTTATACTGAATGCCACTTGCTAAGTTTGCTGACATGAAGTCCGCCAACAGAAAATAGTTCATGTAATCCTATCTGAAAGAAATTACCAAAGTCACTGAAAGTGGGTTAGTATTTAAATGAATAATAGCATAGAAATTATTTAATTTTCAGAGCATTAAAAAGTACCTAGTATCAGAGCTCTCATGGACCATATTAGACTTTTTTCCTTGAGGCCCACCTGAGTGAAGCTAATCACAGTGTCCAACAGAGATGGAAGGCAGCATTCATGTAGAGGTGGAAGTAACAAGTACTAGAATGCTTACATAAAGAAAAGATCATTAAATAATGATGATACATCAGGAAATTACAAACACTGGCAAATTATTTCAGACTGGTACTAATCCTCCTTTCCCCCAGCTTTTTCTTTGCTTTTCTCCTCTGGATGGTATCCAGTAAACTAGCAACAAACTGTCTTTTCCCTTTCCTCTGTTTCCCTCTGAGACTGTGTCAGAATGATCTGAAGTGAAGAATCACTTCTAGACTATGAGCAAAGAAAGCCAGTGCTGGTACAGAACATGGTAACTAGTACTGCATTCCCTTTTTTATTTCCTCCTTCTCTCCTATTATTGTATGTGTCAAAGAGTTTAACTGTGGCAAAGGTAGCTCCTTGAGATGGTCCAAATCATATATGGAGGGGAAGAAATTTTACAAAAAAGGGTGCTTAGGAGTAACCACATGGAAAGCTTTCCTTTGGCAACATCTAATAGAGAGGATGGAACAAAATCCCCAAAGGAGTTAGACTTAAAATTTGGCTTGGTTCAGCCTCAGAGATATCCTTGTTTATGGAATTATCCTGTTCACCACATATCCTCCCCCCAGAAGATGATCCATTCTGTATTTCCATCTCTGATTTCCATGATACTGTAATCAAACCACAATCTGCCAGCATGGTAATAATTTAGTGGAAACTCTTGTGTAAAGATCTTGATGGGAAATTCCTAAAACACAGATGTTGGATAATGCGATGTCTTATATTTTGACAGATACATTGTGTGTTCTGTGTGCTGAATGAGTGACAAAAAAGATTTAGAATATAGTAGTTAAGATAAAATGAAATAAAACATAGCATAGGATTGCCCCTAAAGCTTGACAAATATTTCCAACCCTGTTCCCTGTACATTTTTTAGAGTGACTCTCTTAAGAAAAGGGATATGCTCCTTGGTGCTGAAAAACTCCACACATCATTCACAAAAATAAACACCTTGCTAAATCAGTCTGTGAAAGAAAGTAAGCATCTCCTGCTGACAACTTGAAAATCTACTCCTTTGTTTTGCAGCCAAATCTTACCAAAGCCGTGTTTGGGAGATTTTCACAACAGATATATCAAAGGCCATCACGAATGCCATATTTAACATCCATGCTAGCAAGAGGGTCATTATGCCCCCTTTCCCTGCTTGGCGCTCCTGTTTGCTGTCTTTTCTTTCTCACCAATATAAACTTTGAAAAGAGAAAGAACCCAGCACCTTGTGAGTGCTTCCAGCAGACAACGGACATGATTTGGGCTTGCAGTGATACTATTTACATTACCAGTATCTAAAATTGTTCAGCAAAGAACTGGCTTAATGGTTTGGGCAAGTAGCCACTTACTGCATGTAATCATCTGGAGGCCAAACGAGCCGTGCCCTAGACCTTGAAAGAGGCAAAAGGAAAAATCTGACACTAAGTGTGGGACTGGGGATGAACAGAGAGGGGAGAAAGTAGCTATCACAAGGCACCTAAAAAAATGGACCTGGCCACACAAGCTGGTTGGGGATGGCCACCTCAGCCACCCAGCACTGCAGACCCCTGTATGGCTCGACAACAGAATGAGGACATGCTTGGGTGCCAGGCTGCCACATCCACCTGCAGCTTTGGGATCCCCTGCACTGTATGGTCCCTGCCAGGGCCTCCTGCCCACGGAAGACGGGTGGCGCTTTGGAGGAGTCATAGTATCACAGAATGGTTTGGGTTGGAATGGACTTTAAAGATCATCCAGTTCCAACCCCCCTGCCATGGGCAGGGACACCTCCCACCAGACCGGGCTGCTCAAGGCCCCATCCAACCTGACCTTGAACGGTTCCAGGGAGAGGACATCCACAGCTTTCCTGCGCAACCTGTTCTAGTGCCTCAGCACCCTCAGCGTGAAGAATCTCTTCCTAACGTCTAATCTAAATCTTCCCCCCTCCAACTTAAAGCCCGGCACTTCTTGTTCTCGGAGCGCCCGTGCACCCGCTGCGAGGAGCCCACAGCGCAGCCCGCTTGCCCCGCGCGGGGCTGCAGGTCCCGCACCGCAGCGTGGAAGCCGGCCTGGGATCCCCGGGCAGCTTCCTCGCCTCCGCCAGTGCCTCCGCAAGGCGCGGGGAAGGGGCTGCTCGCCTTTCTCCCAGCACGGCGGCTCCGCAGCGCGGCCACGCGTGGGCAGGAGCAGCCGGGCGAGGCGCTGCCCTCCCCCGCGGCGGCGCCGGGCGCGCTGCCCGCAAACGGGAGCCGCGTGCTGCCGGTTATCCAACACCCAGGCTTGTCATTTCTAGGACAGCGGCTCACGGGAGGGGCGGGGAAAGGGCCCCCGCGGGGATTGGCAGCCCCGAGGTGCGGCCACCGCCCCCGCGCCCAGCAGCCCCCGCTGCCGCCCCCGGGGCTGCTGTCCCCATCTGCGGGCAAAATCGTGGCAGTGGGAGGGTGACCCCACATAGAAAGGACGGCGACTGCTTCGCATCGGTTTTTTTTAAAAAAAAAATAAATTTCTTTTCCTTGTAAGCACCTTCCAGTGCTGGGGGGAGGGAAGTCATTGCAGCTTATTCAGCAAGAAATTACAAGAAGATCTAACCATACACCAGAAACACTTTAGCATGTACACGAGTCTAAATATATTTGGAAAGATGGGGGGGAGGGGGGGACGGCACTTGTACCCAGCTTTCATCAATGGCTGCTTCAAGAGAGACAAAAATAATTAAGGAAAAAAAAAATCTCCCCTCCCCCCGCCCGAGCAATCATAATAGACTGAAATTTCCCAAAGTCTAGTCAGCTGCAAAAAACAAATGTTTCTGGAGCTAGAGGATCGTGTTGCAGATGACTGCAAGACCTAGATTCCTTTCCTCGCTCCCCCGTCTCTTTCCTTAGGTGTTTTTTAGCATTATTATTTGTTTTGGGAGGGTAAAAATCATATTCGCTTCAGTCTCTTGCTAGAGGTCCAGACTGCTTACGTCTGAGCGCCCCTTATCATTTCAGTGAATGGCAATTGCAGCCTTGGTGCTGTTATAGCAATGAAGCTACAGACGTCATTGCCTCCTGTTGGACGTGAGATGTGTCCAAGCATCAGCCCCTTTTGCTTAAGAAAAACTCTTTAACTTCCACGCAGGCGACAGGCAGGCTTTTCTATGATCCTGTGGACCCAACATTGTATTGCTAGAGTTATTGCTTTTTATTTATCTATACATGCTCACTTACACAGGTGTGCATGTGTATGTGTGTTTGTACGTATGTACATAAGAGAGACAGAAATAGATAACTTAAAGCTGCAGCTATATTGCGAACGCCTCTAAAATTTCCTGCTCGTCAGAGTAGCTCTCTGCATCGTTTTGTTAAATACAGCCCGGCGGGAAAGCCATCATCAATCAATTTCGGGTAACAAGGAAGACTTGTTGAACACCTTGTTTTCCAGACCCCGGGAAGATGCTGGGCTGCTGGAGCGTGGAAGAGCCAGGATTGTGCCCTGAACTTCACCCACTTGGCAGCCGCTATTCCTAAACCATTTCCCCTCTCCTCCCTTGCCTCTTTGCCTCCCGGACTGAGAATCTGCTCTTTAAAGTTGATCTGAAGGGGAAAGCAGAGACGAGCTTGTGCATAGTTTGGAGGGTAAGTTGTATCCTCGCCTCCTCCCTCCCCCCACCCCTCCCTCCTCCCCCACCCCGCGAATAAATACCCGCTACCGAGCCTTGAAATCTGCCAGGAAAGGGGGCAGGTGGCGGGGTGGGGGACTCGAGCCGGGATTCCTGGGGGAGCGCGGGCACATCCCGCACCCGGGACTGAAAGGGTTACAGAGGGAGCGAGAAAGACCGACCGGCTGCGGGGGTAACTGACTTCCCGGCGGAGTTTGCAAGGTGCGAGTTCCCGGCGAATATTCCCAGCCGGCTGCGGAGCCCAGCGGCCGCGCTCCGCTGCCGCTCCCGCAGGTGCCGGCCGGGGTGGCCGCAACCCCCGCCGAACCGCCCCTGCCCGCCGCCACCAGCCCCCAGCCAGGCCGCGGCAGCCTCCGGGGAGCGGAGGATCCCCGGCTTCCAGAGCACATGACCTCTGCAGGGAATTTAGCCTCCCTGCACCTGCAGACTCTTGTCATCCTCCTCTGCTCCTGGTTTTCTTTTTAATCCTCTCATCCCCCCCCCCCCTCCCCCCGCCCCGCACTCCACCCTCCCAATCCATTCAGCTTTTATCTTTTTTTTTTTCTTTTTTTTAACCAGAAGGAATCCCAACAGAGGAAAATAATATCAGTCGGCTCCCTCCTTCCTCCCCCCTCAATAAAAAAAAGCACCACCCGCTCACATGTGGAAAAACAACAGAAGGCTATTGCCTCTCTCTTTAATTTTCACTCACACACTCAGATGAATGAGCAAGGAAGGGGGAGACCTCAACAAGCCCCTTTAGACATGGGGCTGAATTGATGGGATTGTGATTTGTAGGATTTCTCCACTTAGTCCCTGCCTCCTGCTTGCTCTCCAGCCACTCCAAAGTCTCTTCCCCTCTCTTTAAGCAGCGATTTCTTTCAATCTCTCTCTCTCCCTCCCTGTGTCTCTCTCCCTCACACTCTCCTTCTGTCTCCACATACACTCATCTCCCCGGAGAGAGAGAGAGGAGAAACTCAACTCCCAAACATCGACCAGATGTCGAAGAAACGCAAAGCTCTGGAGGGTGGCGGAGCTCAGCTCCCCCCCGAGGACCCCAGAGCCTGCTTTGGGGCCGGCGAGGAGCAAGGTAGGGCGGTAGAGGCCTGCAGGTGGCCGGGTGGTTGGCAGCCAGGAGCCCACTGCAGGGGCACATCAGCCTGGCTGGCCTCCCGCAGCCCACCGGCACTGGGGTGACTTTTGTGTTTAGGCCAGGCTGCTCCCACCACCGGGCTTGAGACTGCAGGGCTGTTCCCACTGCATAGACACTGAACGTCTGAGAGGGGAAGGGTTAAGGGGGGCAATGGGAAGGGGAGAGGAAAAGGGATACGGGAGGGTAGTAGAATGGGGCATCTGGTCTGCTTAGGAGTCCAGGTTCCCTTCCCCACTGCAGTTGTGTTACTGGGATGGGCATAGCCACATTGCCTCGTTGATTTGTAGCTTGTGTAAATCTCTGTTTGCAGGGCATTCCTCGCTTGAGCAGCGAATGAGCTATAGTTATCTAATATATATGTTGTGGTTTTGCGTGGGTCCAGTTTCCTTCAGCAAGCCCCCATCCCTGGTACGATTTCGGTTGCGTCATGCTGAAGCTTCGAATGCTGCACTTGTAGTGCACTTTGCATCCAGCTAAAGTTGGTTTTTCCCCAGGCTTGGTGCTTTGCTGTAATTTTCGAGATCCAAGTATTTGTGGTGAAAGCTGCTCTGTACTTTTTGACAAGATAATATCAATGTAGCAGCCGGGTGGTGTAAAATCAGCTATGCACACAAGTGCGAGGGAGTTCTGCAGCCAAATTTCTTGTTGTGGTTCAGCCAGCCCAGTGGGTTCCCAGCCTTTGTCTTTATTTTAACTAAGTGGGCCCAGATGAACCAAGTTGAGCTACAGGGCTCTGGGCTTGTGGCTGTAATGCAGAGAGGAGAGGAAAATACCGGTTGGATTTAGAGCAGTGTTTCAGGCTGTTGAGAATGGCTCTAGAGGCTGCAGTGGGAGATGGTGGGTGTGTGGTGGGTTCAGATAATGATGTGAATATGTCTTTCTGCATGATTGAATTTAGAAATGTGGTGCTTTTGCCTGGGCAGGTGTACACAGAGCAGAGAGGAATGGAATGAATGTGTTCTCCAACATGGAGTCTGTGGCCCTTTTTGTAAAGGATACGAAGAATCGTAATGTCACAAGTCACCCAGATCATGAAATTCACTTACCACCACAGGTGTTTTTGCCTGTTGCAAGGAAACATGTCCAGCACAGTGGCTGGTGTGCTCTTCTGGTTTCATTAGGAAGGAGCTCTCGTAGTGATCTCTCTTGAAAGATTTGGTTTAGGGTTTATGTGGTGGTTGGTTTTAAATTGCTTGGCTCTCCCACAAGAAAATAAGACCAAGTTCATATTTTCTTGTAATTTCTCTGCTTGAGAACAATCTTGACATGGGAGGGACATTTTCAGACCCTGTGAATGACTTTATTTGCATGACAGCATTCAATGATTTGCACTGTGGAATTTTGCTGTTACTAACCTGGAAAATCTTACCTCTTTGTCAGCAATGGAGGAGGTTAAACACAGAAAGGGCATTCAGCATAGAGTTGGAAGTTGGCTATAGATTATGTGTAGTTTTTTTTTAAATATATGCCAATAGTGGGTGTGAGAGCACCGTACGCATTATTCTGATGCTGTGCTGTGTGCCTGGTTTTCATTTTTTTCTAATTTTTTTTTTTTGTGAAACTCCACAATAGTTTCCTATAGCACTTCTGGTTATGTAATAAGAAACAGAAAACAAAATATAACTTTAAAACAGGATTGTTTTTTCCTGATTTCAGTGTGTACAAAAGGAATGAAATGGAAAGTGAAAAAAAAAAAGATTTAATAAAGAATTGATTTGTATTTAAAGAGATCAAATAAGATATTGTTTTCTTGGTAAGGGGACATAAGGTATTTTGTAAATCAAACTGATTGAAAACCTGTGCTTAACACCTTGGTAGTCCAGGCTTGTGTTGTCTTTGACACAGTAAATGATGAAATTGAGTTAAAAATGTAGTTTTATTTCTGAACTCAGATTTATTTTTATGAACTTTTATTCTGTTTATTTTCTCCCTCCTGTTTTACTGGAAGGAATGTTGGTTGTTAATTACATTGTCTGTGACTACGTAACTGTAGAAACCGTTAAGTGTGTGTGTAATGTATCACAATGTTGTAAGCAGTATATTTTTGTGTGAGATGGTGCATGAGGTCCAGGTGATTTTTTTTTTGGTTAATCTGAAGTATTTCACTACAAAGCGCTGTGCTCCTACAGCAGGTTTACTACCTCTGTGGAGAAAGCATACTTGCTAGTTTGGAGGGAGAAAATTTGCCCAGAAGTATGGAAAAGCCATGTAACTCCTGGGTTTTAACATTAAAACGTGTGCGCATTGGGAGCAGGGAGGCGGGGAAGGGGAAACAGGCATTAGTAAATGAAGGGAAGAAAAATAGGGAGCTCAGATTTCTGGAGGCTGCCAAATCCTGTGTTCCTGGAGAAGTCAAATGCAGAAGCCCTGCTGTCCTCAGCTAATGAGGTGACTTCATTTGGTGACAGAAACGTGAGTGTGCGAGAGAGCCTTGGATCCGGGTCTGCAGTCTTATGTCTCCAAATCACCTGGTCAGCTGAGGCCATGCATTGCTAACAGATGAATCTCAGACCCTTGTGAGGGTCTGCACTTCTGTTTTTAAATCTTAAGAGAATGCAGACTAATTCTTAGCTGCTACAGACTGTGTTGGATATTTGGCCAACGGAAGTGTGCGCTTGCAGAGTTTCATTCAGCTCTTGTTTATTCTCACTTGGCAAAGCTGTGGGTGGACAGACACTATGTAGGCCATGATACAGATTTTTCAGACTTAGCTGGTGTGGTTGTGTTTTCACTCTGCTTCAAAGTATTTTATGAAGGACTCTGTAATACATGCTGTAACCTCACCTTTTAGTTTGGGGTCTGATGCTGTGTTTCAAGACTCACTGGTCTGGAAAGGAGATATGGGATGAAAGTACTCAGCATCTCCCATCTTCTCAACAGCGAGAGCCTGAACCTGTCTGTCTAACTCAAGGCACTTCAGTGCTTCACATTATTAAGAGGCTAGCTCCTAAGATTCATTCCCATAATCTGTGGAGACAAAGTGGCATTTCCAGGGAGAATTCAGATTTTTACAATGGCCTGAATTGCCTCTCAGAGGTGCCCCTTTCTTCCAATTGATGGTGAATGGAGCCTAGGATTTACTTGTATGAGTCTAAATAGCAGAGACTCCAGCAAAGCTGATAAGGTCTTACTGAAGAAATCAGATGTGGTTGTTCAGTGTGATACCCAGCATGGAGAAGATGGGATTTGTCTGTTGAAACGCATCTCTGTGGACTCCTTTTATAGTCAGGAAGCAGAGCATTTCTAGGGAGCAATTAATCTCTTCCTGAAGTGGAAGTCTACATTTAGTCAGCAGAATCAGATCTGAGAAGTGCTGTTTCTGCCAACTGAATATAAAAGTAGTCCAAACATCTAGCATGGATGTAGACAACTGTATTTCAGCAGATGACTTCTGCCTTTTGACCAGATCTTCCAGGCTTCAGTGCAAGTCAAATGGCAAAGATTTTTCAGCTGCATTTGAAGCAGAGGTATTCCCTTCTGGTGATAACCCTTTTGCTCAAGATTGTAGTACAAAAAAGATTGGAGATGGATTCTGTTTTCTGTGAACAGCTGTTTTCTATGAATGTGTTGAATGCTACCGTGGAAGGTGTAAAAATGGAGAGTGTCAGTTTAAAAAAAACAAAGAAAATGTGGACACTTCTCGGGACCAAATGTAACATGAAATTGTCCCTCAAGTATTCAGTAATGCTGTTCACAATTATCTGGCAGTTCCTGGCTGTAGTATAATACAACATTATTGAAATTTCCTTGCAGAGATTTTTGAGCATGATGGATTCAGGGGAGGAATAATCTGTAAGTTCTCTTTGGGCTGCTCTTTCTCTATTTGGATTGCGTATGAAGAAAAATAAATGCATTTCTTCTCCACCTCCCCTGTGGTCCAGTTGTTCAGAGTGCTGAATGGTTTCCATTGTCACAAATATGAGTGACAGTTGAGAGTTGTCTATGCTTTACAAAATTGGTTTCTAAAGAGAGAACTGTTGCAAAACTCTTTCAGAAGCAAAGTTGAACTCCTATCTGCCTAAGGGTAACTTCTAAGTCTTGAATACTTTCTGTGATTTCAGTGGGGCTGGCCACGTACATACAAGTTAATCATGTGCATAAGAAAGTGTTTGCAGGATTTTGAGGGCCTTAGTCATTATTACCCAAAGCCTCCTTCAGGGTCACATCTATGCAAAGGATACTTCCCTGGTAATTACTTGGGGAGCAGTTAATGCTAAACTGTTCTGATTAATACTATATGATTTTTGTCAGTGCTTAGCATTCCCGTTTGTCTCGAACTTTGGTTTTATGTTATTGATTATTATTAAATCTTAATTTTGGATCATCAGACACAGACTAAGTTCTGTCCTTTTATTCAAGACTTATGTTGATGTAATGGAAATCAAAATTGAGCCGAACTTCTGCATTACACTTTCCCCCACATACTCAGTCTTCATCAATACGATTAAAGTTACAGCCTTTACTCCTGTTGTTGTTTTATCATGCAAGCGACTATTCCTTAGAGCTCTGCACACTTGTTGATCTTCATGTTTCTCTGATACAGGCAGAAAAGCAAAGCAGCTCTTCCCTTGTGTGCAATTGGAGGCTTCAGTTTCTCCCATACTTACTTTTCTCCATCCTCTATGTCCTGACCTTTCTTTTCTTTCCACTAAGATTCCAGTCCCTGAAACAAACAAGCCTTTTCTGTCTCTGGATCCCACTCTGGAAGATCTGGCTACTTGGAGTTAAGGTGCTTAGTGACAGAGACGAATGCATTT
The DNA here is from genome assembly GCA_033558185.1 of Dromococcyx pavoninus. NCBI lineage: Eukaryota > Metazoa > Chordata > Aves > Cuculiformes > Neomorphidae > Dromococcyx > Dromococcyx pavoninus. The sequence goes on along the minus strand of JAUMJL010000194.1, from coordinate 1,270,697 downwards.
GTGAGGGCATAGGAAAGAAAAGGGAATTATTGTACAGCTTGGATTTTGTGTTAGTACTGTAATAGCAGAGAAAAAAGTGATCCTTTCAACTCTATTCAGAGGAAAAAGTTTGTGTCACCAAAAAAAGAGAAAAAGAGATGCAGCAATAGCTTTTTAAGGGCTTTGTTAATGGAAAAGAGACCATGCTGATTAGCTCGAAGGTTACTGGTAGTTTCCTGTGTTACATTTTGAGCTTTGATCTCTCTCTCCTGAGAGAGTCGAGAATCTGCCTTCCAGATGCTATGAATGGTAGTTGGGGTCTAACTTTTGGTTTCAGAGGATCATATTCAACATGCAGAAAAGGAAGACAATTTTACCAACCCCCTTCATTGTATATGAAGCTGAAGCTGTAAACTGAGAATGATGGAAAGATCTAAAGCTAAGGAAAATTCAAAATGTTTGGGAAGAGAGAGAGGGGAAAAGGTATATATGCTGTGAAATAGTGTTTTAAGTGTTCCCTGGAAAAAAAGGTCTTCCTCCGGTGTTACTGCTGACTTGCCTTCGCATCCACCGTCTTGTAAAGACTTTTGAGGGGCTTCTTGTTTTCCATTTGTTTCAGAAAGGTGTGTTAGTGTGTGCCTAGATGAAAGTATATGAGCCTTGATTGAAGTGAAATACAAAGGCTAACACTTGAAGGTTTTGCTGTGTCGGTATTTCCAGGTAGGAGAGGACTTCTCTGTCCAGCAGTGCAGTACTGCCCAGTACACCTTGCTCTTTAGCTGCTGCCAGCAAGACGTGAGGTCAGTATATGTATTCTAGGGGAAAAGAGCTATCCCAACTGACGTCACGAGGCAGAGCTGTAGGGAAAGGGGTGATATTTTAAGTAGTTGACACAGTTACTTTGGTTGGGAAGTGTGACTTTGGGTGAATTACTGACTTGCCCTATAAATAAACTTATGCAAACATTTTAAAAATGGAGATGACTTTTTAATTATTTGTGGGCACTTAGATATTTCAGCTATGCTGGTCATGTAGCGCGTATGGTAATGCTATAAAAATGCCTAGTGAGTCGGGAATTGAAATTTCAGTGCAGAACAGTGGAGAAGTCTTCTGAGTGACTTTTAGAAATGCAACTTCGGTAAAATACACAGCCTTTCCAGGAAACACATCTCTTGAAGCTTTGTTATAACTATTTGAAACTCTGCTTTGGGTTCCATGAAGTTGTAGAATAGTTGCCGTGATGATGGTGCTCTAGTCCCATTTTTGTCTGGTCTTGAGTACAAGATATTTGTTAGTCCATCCTCCTGGCTGGCCCCAGCCTGCAGATGGTGATTTTTCCAGTGTACCAGGAAGTGTTAACTCAAGGTAGTGACTGCTGTTAAATGGAGTCAAGTTGTGTAGTTGGGTGAGTCCACACTCGATGGCTGCTGTCTTTCTACCTAGGGAGTCAATGGGAAAAGAATAGCTCTGAAAAAGATCTTCAATGGAGACATCCCCCTGACTGCACAGTGAACCTGAGTGGCCTCCTAGAGGGGACTGGGAATATTTTCTGGCCTCAGGTGTTCCTCTGACTTGTAGAGGTGCTGCCTGGGTAACGGAGACCCTGGCTAACAGAGTTCTTGATTTAGGATACCTTCCAATACTTGCAGAAAAAGCTAAATAAGGAACACAGTTATAAAGGTGAGAGGATTATAAAGGAAGTGACATTGAAAAAGTAGAAACTTTGCAAGTTTCTGTTAATTTCTGGTGCAATAAAAATCTGTGTGAATCTCCAAGTTTTACTAACAATGTGATGTGTCATTTCTGGTTTTGTTTGTTTGGGTTTTTTGTTTGGGTTTTTTTGTTTTGTTTTGTTTTTCCTTTGCCACTCTCCTCCTCGGCAAATAAATAACTAAATGAAGCTGCTTCTCTGTTCCTGGTCAGCCAAGGAATGCGTGTCTTCCCTTGCTATGAAGTGCATGAGAGAGAGTCCTGGTCTCACTGTTAAGGTGCTCACATTCACCTGATCACACAGTGTTGTCAAGAGACTGCGTTTTATTGATGATAGCACCTGCCATAGTTTCTGAACATATCTGAGTTCAGAGCCTCTATATGGGAAAGCAGGGGAGTTGCACAAGCCAAGCAACGTGAAAATGCAGATGTATTTATTTTTTAAAGGCATTGTGTTGTTAATATGCAAAAACAGAGGCTGTAATCATCTCTAACAAAGCACTTAATTATCAATAAATGCGTTTTCACTCTGTGGCCTTAAAGTTTTTGTACTGTTTGGGCATAATCCTGTTTTTAAGTCTCAAGTGATAATGCAGAAACCTTGACAAACCCGTGAGCAACAGTTGTGGCTTTATGCTGAAGGAGGACAAGAGGGGACGCTGTCTGGGTTTGATGGGCTAGAATACAGTTGATTTGTATTTTTATCATTTCAGTCACAGTGTGGTGGTTAATAATGTTGACATTTAAGGTGTGCCCACACATTGGGCAATTGAGCTTGTCTTCCTAAGCTCTGTCCTAGTATGTCTGCTAACATGTGGAATGAGCAGCTCTATGTGGGGTATCAAGCTGTGTTAAAGCCATCCACATTGTGTTCCAGTTCAGTACTGTATCTCAGCTGATGGGCAACTGGTAATAGATTGATTCTTACATTGTTCTTCAGTAAGTATTGGGACCAGACATAATACAGGATAATAAAAAATGAAAACCAGTACAATATGGATCAGAGGCGGAAGAGTCATATATGGCAGCAACATGAAGTGGTAATTATGCGAAATGAGATAGGAAACAAAGATATTCCTCAAATTTTAGTTGGAAAACACTGAGAGATGTTCAGCCTTTAATGGAAGGCTTACATAGAGATGAGGGTAGAAAAATGACAGAGCAAAGATGTCAAGGCACCTGGAGAAGGCGAATTCTGCATAAGCGTAGGCTAAATGTCAGAACAAAACTATGTTAAAGAATAGCCCTTTTTCATAATAATTTTTATGCAATTGTGTTAATCTTTGTATAGCTGCTAGGTTAGGATAACTAATATCTATGTGAGATAAGCAAATTAACTGGTCTGTTCTGATTGTGATCAGGTTAGCTATCTAGACCTTGTACATGGAAAGTCTGATTTATTTTTCACTTTTAGTCCTTATGCACCTGCGTTATTTTATTCTTCTGTCATATTTCCTTTAGCATGGATACAGCCAAGATGGGCTTATGCTGTCTATAATTATTATTCAGGCTTTGCAGATCTGTTCTGTATATTGCTAATCACTTTCTAATGTTATGTCTTGTAACTAAGGGTTGCAAATGAGTAAGATCAGATGGTAGGTCTCTGTTTTAACTTCCCATGCAAGTTCTCCAGCTGTCTTTGAGAAAAAAAAAATTAAATACATTACAGGTGGCCTCTACTTTGTGTGACCTTGCCAGAAATGGGACTAGGAGCACTCACACCCCGAGAAACCACTGAATAAGTGACCTTCCTCCTGCTTTTTGGCTGGTATTTTTTTGCCATCTGTATAAGACTGCATAAGACAGGCTCTTTCAAGGCAAAAAAAAAAAAAGCACTCGGTTGCATCATGGCTTGTCTGGGCAGTGGTAATTAAAATTTGAAGGTGCATTCAGGGCATGAAGAGTGTCCTCAGTTGTGTAGTGGGAGCTGTGGACAGTTCTTTCCACCCTGCTGCTCTTTCTCAGTGTTAGGAAGCCTTGGCTTCTTGTGGAGCTCAGTACCTTCTTAGCAATGCAAGAAATGTTGTACAGGCCAATTTTTGCATTGGTTAACTCAAGGCCCTTGCATTCAGTGTTTTGGGGATGTTGGTGGATTTTTTGTTTTGTTTTGTTCTTTTTACAGATTGTGATGACCCGCACCATTTTGTTGCAATGGTCCTTTTGATTCCAGCATACGGTGCTGTGGCCTATGAAGGGTTTTAAAGCAAATCATGTGGCTTGCATTGAGTTCTTGTCATGGTATCTGGAACAGGCTAATTTTTAATATCTTTTAAGGTACTTTTCTGCGGAAGGTCCTAGTTGAACATTGGTCATTATTATACCACTTGTCTTTTGATTTGCATAGCCTTTTAGTTTCAAGCAGTATATGCATACCTTAGCATGAGGGAGTTTGAAAGTATGTGGGATTTCAGTGCTGTATGCAAGAACTACATGCTGAGATTTAGGAAGAGATGTGAACGTGCTCGAGACACAAGCATGTGTCTAGATGACAGGTCTACAGTTCATACATCAATAATGGCAGCATACAGCTCCACACATTTAAAACTACACAGGGAGACAACTGTGACCTAGCCACACACCTTCCTCTGCCACATCTGGGGGAAGGAGAGACCTATGGCCGTTAGTCTGCATAGGCAGGGAGAAAGCTACAGGTCTTTTGCTCCCTACTTTGTGAAATATGAAGCCACAGTCCTGAGTGGTGGTAGCTAGTACTTGTGAAGAAACTAAATGTACACCTCTGCTAGTGCTGCACATGCATTTTTGGAAAAGATATTAATGAAGATCTGAAGCTGCTAAATCCAAGGAAGGGGTGGATTAGCACCATGAAGAGACCGATGTCATTATACGTATACATTTTTATGCTGCATACAACTTTTTTATTGGGTTACTAAGGGCCAAAGCATCTAGGTAATGATTTATCTAAGGCTTTGCAGCTAATGATACAAGTGGCTTCTGTTACGTACCTTCTTACAAGATGCTCTTTACAGATGCCATTCATTCTGCAGCTGGAACCTAGGCCTTGGGTGCTCCCTAGATTTTCCTTGGTAGAACAATGTCTTCTTGCCTACTCCTAGGTAAATGGAGACTAATCAGGAATAGACCGTGACTCACTTTTTTTAAGGCAGATGATGTGTGACAACCATTTTATAAATCATTAAAGAATGATAGCAGTCATTTTTGGCTGGGAAGCTGCAGAATAAGCACTGCTAATCCTGAAGCATTATATATTTGTAATTTGGGATTGTAATAGGCTATGAAAGAAGGAGGAAGAAAAAAGTTAAAGCTTAACATGAAGGAATATTTCATTTTATTCAGGAAACATTTTGGCAAAAATCCCCTGAATCTGCACAGAACCTACAGATTTAAGATGTCTTTGCACAGCCAGAGGCTGAGATCATGGCTGTCTAACTACAGTTGGATATTTTCATATCTGCCAAGTTTAGTCTTAAATAAATAAATGAAAAAAAGGTCATACTTCATGCTTTGTTCAAACTCTTGAGATGGTTCTCAATATTCTAGGGGACAGTGACCTCCCTTGGAAGATATTGTCCTCCTGTTCAAATTCCTACATGGAACCAAGAAAGTAGCTGTTTAAATGAAGCCATGAAATATCTGAAGGTACATTCTGAAATCCCTTAAAATGACCCTGGTTCAAGAAATGTGCCTTATTAACTGCTGGGAGTGCAGTAAAGTTGTGCGAAATTGCAAGCCCGTTACCCAACGTTAACCCACAAAAAGGAAAATTAACACAGTTAAGAGTAGTTCTTGCCAGAGAAAGATGAACAAATAGGAGCAGAAGCTGTGTGGGAAGCTTCTAGCAGCAGGAGGGGACGACTGTAAAGATCATCTGTTCAAACATGCTTTTTTACTTCTCCCCCCACAACTCCCCAGGTGTCTCTGTTATTTTTTTAAAGACACAGATGCGAATATACCTAATAGCACTGTGAAATCTCTAATAAGGATCAACTAGCCAGGAGGCAGTTTTCAAGGATCACTGTGATCGAGGGTAATATTTTTACAATGAGGACATATCCAAAGGCAGCCTCAGCTCATGTCAGGCTTGTACTTGAGTACTCAATAAGCACCTTGTCTTCCATGGTCCCATCTCCATAGGGCCTGCAATCTAACAAATCTGGCGCATGCATATAGGTCTGTATTTTTAAAATTGCTCATTTTATGGGTTTGGGGTTTATTTTTTGTTTATTTGAAGTCATAAAACTCTTCCTTCTTTATCTTCCTCTATTTACACATCTTTTCTCTCAATACTCCAGCAGCCAGTTTTGCGCAAAATGTTTTTCTTTACCTCACAAAAATAACTATCAAATCCTGTGAAGACAACCACAAGATTGACAGAAGGGAAGCAGCAAACAGCGCGGAGAGTGTTTTCTGGTAGGTCTACAAAAAGAGCAGGAAGGATAGGCAAGAAAGTTCTGTCTGTTTACTCCTATCTTCTCATTTATTTAGTTTTCTGATACTATTTCCCTTTTCCTCAGAAATGCCTATCTCTGTGATACTCAGCTGCATCTGTGCTCTGCAATAACGTTGCTGTTCAAAGTCATGGCAAACCATGTAGTGTTTTACATCATGTTTCATGACCTTCAAAGCAATGACCTGTTCCGGTCTTTGAGGGCTTGTCATGACTCAGCTTGAATGACACAAGGTCGTTTATAGAAATTTAGCTATGAAATAGCTAATGGTTCATTCTGGAGTGGTAAGGTGGTCTTTCCACTATGTTACCTTTTGAAGGTGGCTGTTCTTCGCTGAGTGTAATATCTCATCTCCTTTTATTAAAACCAAAAGTCAATACTTTTGAAAGGAATGATATTAGACATATGGAAATTGATCATACTTTCTTTTATCTGTTTGAAAATAATTTTTTTTAAAAGAAACTAAATGCTCTTTGTATTCTGTAAGAGAAAAGTTTTTCTCTTACAAGAAAGAAAAAAGGAGGAAAGAAAAGGTCATTCATTCATTAAAACACCTTACTGGGGCTATTTAGAGGCACGTTTTGTTTACCATGAGGGACTATTTTTTTACAGTGGTTGGGGGTTTTTTTGGTTTATTTTCTGTTTCCCACTAAAGCTAGTGGAAGGGAAACAAAACCTACCTGAGGAATTTATGAAAGATAATGTTCTTGGATTCTTCGATAAGTGTTACCAAGGAGGATGCTACAAAGACTATAGTGGCACAAGTGTATTGTGGAGTTTTGTTTGACCAGTGTAGCTTTTTGCTCCTGGTTGTGGTGCAGAGTGAAAAGGGGAGGAGTTCCCATATGGCTGTTGGAACAGAAGTTGGATTTGCTTCCTTACAATAAAGACACAATGAAGATTTTTACACATATTTATTGAAAACGGAAATCCAGGAAAAGATTCCAAACAGGGAATGCCATGATTTTGTTTTACAGCTCCCTTCACCATATGTGTGGTGTTTCCTGTTGGATTATTCCTTTTCAGTTTTTCCCTCTAAAATGATCCTCCAGATTCTCTTGCAGGACACTGTGCATTCCACCTCTTGAATTGTTTGTGCTTAATTTAGTAAAGCTAAAGAAGTGCTATGATAATGTATAAGATAATGATTTTCATTACCCATTTTCTTTTATCCTCCAGATGTCTCTGGAGTTCCACATGGCACAGAAAGTTCATTTTGAAATGAGTGCTGGCCTGGACTATATAAACTCCATAACTACTTGGATGTCAGTTGGAGGAAAAATCATGTCAGGTCATCACTGGAAACTGCTGGCACAGCTCTGCTTTTCAGTAACTTCTAGTTCTCTTAACTTTCCTCATTTTATTAGAAAATAATAAGAGATGTTAAATAAGTTCTCACTACTACTTTTAGAGATGGAATATGTCTGGAGCATTGGATTTGAAAAACTCCAGCAGTTATTACTAAAGTCCTGCATGTTTGTAATGACAAGTCTACGCAGCATAGGTTGATACCAAGTTAGGCTTGGGGGGGGTTGTGTTTTTTTTTGTTGAGGGGTTGTTTGTTTATTTGTTTTGGTATTTGTAAGTAGCTTTTCTTCATTAACAGTCAAGTTTTGTCTCACAAGACTCCACTCATTTTTATTTAAATGATGACCAGACAAAGTGGGTCTTACCCTATCATGACCAGCCCTTCAGCTGAGGTCAGAAGCTGTGAACTTCTTCAGCTGTTTCATCAACTTGGTGAGATTGGATTCTCTCACAGTTTGCTAGTCACTGAAGAGCTAAGCCTGAGACTTCTCTGTGGAAAAGCTGTGTTGCCCTTTCTCCTCTGCCCCGAGGATTTCTCTGCTTGATTATTGGTATTGGTTAACTGCAGGCCAGAATTCTCTGCCTGGCAGGTACTCTTAGTTGCAGGAATGTATAGAATTTTTTCTTCATCTTCTTTTAGAAGATGACTTCTACCAGCCTACCAGAACTGATTTAAAATTGGTAATTTTCGATAATATATTGACTTTTAGCTTTTTTTTCCAACCCATATCCAAGTTATTAAATGAAATGCTCTCAATCTGAGCATAGGTATAAATTTTAGTTCTGGAATCAATGTTGTCCTTACTGACCTGGCACAGAATATGGTACATGACATTAAGCCATCATCCTTACGTATTGGTTCTGCTTAAATAGTCTAGAGCAACAGATTGATGCTGACTGGGAAAGGGAGATTAGGATGAACATTCATCCACTGTTCTCATTCTTTCTTGAGCTGCAGAGGGGCCTACTGTGTATATTCCTATGTGATGTTTAAGGTGATTGAATTGAATCTGGTAGTTGAATTGACCCTATCTAGCAGTTATTGGAAGAAATACTTTAGAATAGTATGTAATAATATTTTAAATGTTTGCTGAATGTGTTTTTCCATAATAAACTTAAATGATGTTTGAATGTCTTCTGTTGTCTTTTAATGGAGGTTTCACATTTCAGACACCTTACATGTGTTGTGAGAGTCCTTTCATCGCAGGAGATGAATTATACTGATTATCCTTATTGTAAGTGGGCTTCTTTCTTCAGTAGGAGCTGCAAGCAGCCATGTGCTCTATTTTGACAGTTCTACCTTCACATTAGTCTGGGGGTCGATTATTGTTTGAAAATCTGGCTTTTGTTTTTTTCCAAACTTTTTTTTCTCATCCAAGGGTGGGGGATTTTTGACTGATTGTAGATGATTTGTCTTATAGTGGCTTGAACAGATGTTTTATATCAAGGTTACTGGCTTCTCCTTCTTAAGTGACTGGCAGTTAGTATAAACAACGCCTTCCCTTGGAAGATTCTTTGGATTGGAAAATCCTTTGGATTGCCTTGAGGTGGAAGGGAAGGGAGGGATTTTTTCGGGTGGGATTGTTTAAGTAAAATGGATGTTTGAGAAATGTCTTCTGCTGTGTTTACTGGAACTATCTCCCAGCATAGAATCTACTGCAGCAGGACTATTGCTGATTAAAGCACTGAGCTATGGTTGCTTTAAGATTGGAGACAGCCTGTATTGATTTTCTTCCCTTCATTTTTTTTGTATCTATATAGGGATCAAAGAGGTAGGTTCTGTGCATTTCATGGCAGGATGGCATTGCAAAAGAGAGGACCAGATGCTTCTCAATTTATATTATTTAGGTCCTAAGAAGAGACCAAAGGCAGCCTGGAAACATTACCTGGTGTTTCCTGGCAGGCTCAATGAACACCCAAGTGCTAGGTAGGAGGGCCAGCTTTTGTGGTGTTCCAACAAAAAAGAAAAAGGTGAATGCAAAGTTTTTCTTGAATTTGTAAAAGGCAAATGTTTTCCCTGCTTTTTGCTGATGGTATGGCCCACTTGCCTGAAATTTTTAGGTTGAAGCCAAAGTGCAGTCTCTGTCTCAGCAGCCTTCACAGATGATCTCTCCACCTGTAGCAATCTGTTCCGTTGAAAGTGGTTGAATTGAAAGTAGTTGCATTTTGGGGTTTTGTGTTGGAAATGTACACAATTTGTCAATGAACGCTTTTGGGACATTGCTGGTAAGGAAGTGGTACAATAGAATTTGGCCATTAGCAACTGTCTAATCATCTTTAATGTGCTGATAGCTTCCTTTGGTGAAGCTCCTCTTGAAGATCTCTTTCCTTTCAGGCTTACACACAATTCAAAATGAATGTTTATTACAATAGGTTAATAAAAAAGTCCCAGCTAGAGGTGCCCCAACTAGAATATTGTATTTCTTTCATTTGCTGCTAAGAGTCCTCATATAATTTATTTCACTAATAGTTTTAATAGCTCTTTGTCCTTGCACAGGTTTTCTGTCTCAATTTAGTTTCTACTAGGGCACAGACACCAGCTACAGTTAGGTGAGAGGTGCAGTATGGTGGGAAATGTGAAAGAAGCTTGGTATCAAGGAAGAAATGGGACCACTAATTTCTCTGAGGTCAGGTGGTCACAGAGCAAACAGGTTTCTCTGTCCTGAAGTCCGCTCATGCCACTACATTTAGCACTTGCTATATGACAGGAAGTCATTTCTGGTGACTTTGCTTTTAGCAAAGTCTGATATGCAAGAGCTCTCTTACACTTCTTGAGGTTTTTGCTTGCCTAAAACCTCTCTGTTTTACAGTAATCTCTCAAGGCTGCTCGCTACTCCTGCTGGAAACACATGGATCCTGGACTTCTGGATGACAGTTTCCCCAGTGGGCTCATTAATAAAATGACTTAGTTGTCTCCAGAGACCCCCAACTGTGGACACCTCTTCCAAATCTTCTTGGGACCTCATACTCTGCTGTAAGTCACAGCCCTGGTAGATTCACAGATTGAAACAAACAAACAAAAAACCTCCTGATAATAAATTGAATATATAGATAAAGTCAGATTCCGGATATATCTAAGCCTTTGTTAAAAGTGCACACCAAATTGATCATCTTGAGAAGAAAGCAACAAAATATCTACTGTGAGTGGGTTCCTTTTGGGGAGTGGATTTGGGTTTGGTCCACTCTGTGCTAAGCAGAAACTCTGTGGTTTAATCCTGAATTGGGAGACTTTTCAGGATTTCAGATGGTGAGGTTTATGTCCTGGGTTGTCTCCAGGTAGGAATTTGCACCAGTTCCTCAGAACTAACATAAACTCCTGTGTGGCAGTATCACCACCAGTGGTATTGAAGGATCTCTCTGCTACAAAAAGTCGATGTGGACTTATGATTTGCATCTGGGAAGAGAAAGAGAAGTGGTTCAAAGTGGTGTTTGACTGGGAGGGGTCTTTAAAAGAGTTTAAACACCTTTGTGAGTAATGGCAACCTTCTGCACTGGTTGAGAGTACTGTAACATTCCCTGAAATGCCAAAAGTACTTAAGCCTCGCTTTTGATCCTGCTCCTTCCAAGTCCCAGCATGCTGCTTTCAGCAGCACTTTTGACATTCCTAACAGCAAAGCAATCTTTCAGGTTTTTTATTCTGTGTTTTGGCCAGCTTATCTTTTACGCACTGGGACCAAAGCTTTTGAGTCTGTTTTAGATGCACCCCTCTGTCCTGATGCTGTGTTTTGAGGGGTTTACCCCCAACACTAAAATTGTCCCTTCTTCCTTTTTAACCTATGAAATGGAAGTGCAGTCAGTCAGGCTTCTGAATTGTAGTTCTCTTTCTTTTCTTCCTAGTATTACTAGATTTCTTTTTCAAAGATTATTTCTTTGTGTCCATTTGCCCAAATGATCATCAATCAAAGAATAGTGAAGTGTGAAGTTACTAAAAAAGAGGGAAATCTGTGGTGCCCACTGATCTCTGTGGCTGGTTTGGGGTATGTTGCATGTTGCAAAATGCCTTTTGGCCCTGGCTATGCTGTGTGCGACACTGCACTGCTTGAGGCTTGACTGCTGGAAAGAGGAGCAATATAGATCCTCCTTCTACAGGGCATATGGCAGTGAAAAGAGAACAGATGGGGTGGAAAACAAATTACCATTAGGCAAGGAGTAGCAAAAAGAGTGGTCTATTTGTGAAGAGTGTATTGCTGGAAGGGCTGACTGGGGCATCTGGAGCTGAGATGGGATGTATTTGGCTGACTTGGGTTGTGAGATTAAATAGTGACAGGTAGTTCACATGGTTTTCTGATGCAGGAGAAGGTACGAAGCATGTCTGCGTTTGTGTGAGAGAGTGCCATGGTCTGGAGGATTGATTATGTGTGAGAAGCTTAACATGTGAGCACAGTGTTTGTGTGCAAGCATGCAAAGGCAGGAGTGCTGTGTCAAAGGGCGTGTGTGTGAGGGAGCTTGTCTAGCTGGTGCGTGTGCCTACATAAAGTGCACAGGGAGGTTCTCATGTTGATGTTTTAGTAAGAGAGGACCTGAACATATTTGTGTAGGCTGTTAAGTTTTGGTGTGATTTTTTTTTATATCTAATATAACTTGCCTCACTTCAAAACTATAAATGCTGCAAAGATGTATTCCCCTTCTGAAATGTTCTTCCCTGCATATACTATGAGTTCTTGAAACCTCTTTTTTTTTAATAAACCATTTGGTCATATAGGACATAAAAATTTCTATTTTGATATTTTGAAGTATGATGAAGCCAAGTTTTGCAGTACATACGTAAGTCATAACATATTGAAGACACTTTATTTGTGGACCATTACAACATAATTTGGGTCATGCTGTAGCCAAAGGCTGTGACTTAATTTACCCCAGAAGTAATCACTTTGAAATACACTTCCTGAACTCTCTTACTTTTTTTTTACGGGCCTTCCTCCCTTCCTTCCCTAACAAAACCATCAAGAGCGAACATTTATTGGGCACAAATAAATAAAATTCCAGATTTGGCGAAACTGCTATGAGTTAAAAATTGTTGTGGAGAATGATCAGGGTTGTATTAAAGTTTTACAACAGCCTCACGGCTGTGTTGCTCAATCAATACTTTAGAAGGGAAAAAGCAAATATATCAAATTTAGACAAACTAAGGGTATGTCTTAGCAAAATCAGTTTGATGTAATTCTGTGTTGCTGTAGTCTTTCGTGCGTGTTTTATCATCTTTTTCAGACCTGCTGTGTTCTTTCTCCTCATTCATAGTCAGTACATTTAACTCATTCTGGGAAATCTATGCTGTCCCTAAATTCTTCTGGGTATAACACAATCTGTCCTTCAGAAATTGTTCTGTTTTTTTCAGTGGTTTGGGTTGATTTCTTTGTGGCTTTTTTTTTTTAATATAGACCAGCCTTTGATGAATTTGCTCTTCTACAATCTGAGCTCACCACAACAAACATGTATGAAAAATTAAAATCCCATCCTGGTAGTAAGAGTCTAGTTGCAGACATTAGTCTAGCAGCAGTTGGTTGGGAGTAGGAAACTTAACATTTTTTAAGGATAGCCTCACTTTGGCTCTCAGCTTACTGAACACATTGTAAACTTTTTTTGTTCTAATATATATAAAAATAGTGTGCCAGGAACAGCCAGAGAGAGAGGTGTTAAGCATGAAGTTAGGCTACTCTTTTTTAAAAACTTATTGGATAGTCTGACACGTTAGTGTAGCGTGTTCTGCCACAGTCATACTGCTCCCCCATCAGCTTTATCCTGCTAAGCAGGCAAAACTGGTCAGTGGGAAACTGTCAGGTTGGTGTTAGTATGCTGGAGAAGTCACCTGGAGGGGTCTGTAACTTCCATGCTGTGCTGCGGGAGTGCCCTTGCACATTGCTGGGAGCAGTCAGCTGCTGGAAAAAAGTGTGCTCTATTTTTAGGTTGGAAGAAAGGCCTCAACTGTTCAGGGGTGAAATAGTTGATGCTGGATAACCAATGTAACCCTGCTGTCTCAAGTGGTCTTGGATGCTCCCACAGAACAGGCAAGCAGTTCTTATGTGGAGATATAGAATTAGAGAGGCAGCTGCTGACACCTGTCAGTAAGGGATTGATTTGTATTCTGGAGGGGAATAATTGCTTCTGTGTGATTTGAGTAAATATTCTGATTGTTCACATTTAGATTTTGATTGATACTAGGCTCTTGATGACCTTGATGCAACTCTGCGGGGAATAAGCTTGTCCAGTGGGTTTGGGTTGGTGTGGGAGGAGAGAGGGAATTGGGGGAAAAAGAAAGGGTTCACTAAAGAAACAGTCATCGTACTTGGTGGCATAGCATGGCAACAATTTCTTCAAGATATTTCTTTCCTAAAAGTTACATCTTTACTGAACTATTTCGGCTTGCATTCTGTCCTGTCACATCAGTTGCATCAAAAGAAAGATGTTCTAGGTACGAGTGCTCGGTATTGCCTGTTTGTTGAGGCATTCAGCATTTGTTTTCTATTTTGTTAAAAGGGTACTATGAGGCTGTGAAGGTTCTGTCAACAGAGTGCTATTTTAAAATAGGGTAGAAGACATGCTGCTATCTGGTCTGACCCTTCCCTCTGCCCTTCCCCATTGCTTTCTCACAGTCCCTCTGGTAACCTTTTTATCTTCATGTTGACAGAGGCATAGCATCTGGTTTCTTGACAGAAGGTACAGGTGATCAGAGTTGGCCATTATAGAATGGAAGGGGGTGTTTTGGGTGTGAACTGAAACCCGACCTGATTTTAGAAGTGCTATCTGGTGTAAGTCATCACAGAAAGTAACCTCAGTGCTCGAAAAGCATTGGCATGTTAGTTGGGAGAATGTGAATTCAATGGCAATTATAGTGGCACAGTGTTTGTTTTAATTGATGGAGGCTGAAAGGAATTCCAAGATTCTAAATGGTTTCAATATGATGCTAATCTTCCAATTTAAACTAAGAAGTGAAGGCAATTCTACTTGTTTATTGTTCTCCAAACTGACTTGCTATTAGCTTCCTCTCTGAGATCAACTGGCTTCTTCCTGCCTTCTTGGACTCAAAAGGTGCAATTGCAAAAGCATGATGGAAGTGATTTTTTTTGTTTTCTTTTCTTTTGGTGGGTGCTAAAATTCATGAAATTTCATGCTGAAATTCAGGTGAGTTTTTTTAAAAAAATGAATTTGGTGGAGAACTCTTATTGACTTCTTCAGTGACCTTTGAATCAGACCCTGCTTGCTAGTTTTAAAATACTTGGAAAAGAATATATATATTGTAGAAACAGTTATTTAAATGTTGAAGGGTGGGAACAGCTGAAACATGCACTGCAATTCTTGCCAATTGTGTTGAAAAAGTCCTGGAATATCTAATGAAATGTTAAGCTGTTCCACTGTATGTATCCCATTCCTTTCACAGCTTGCTTATAACACTCGAGAACTATTTCATAGAGTTTATGGAATTTATGCGATTATACATATGATGTTGCAACAACCTTCCTCTAGGGTTTAGGGTTGCACTAATCTGTGTTACTATGAAAAATTGCTTTGTCAGGTAGTGCCTTGGAAACCTGGGGCTACTCTTGGCCCAAGTGGCTTCCTTGTTTTGTTACATGTTCTAAAGTAGGCTTCAGCTTGCCCAAAAGCTCAGCTGAAACCCACAGGCTGAGCTAAACAACCTCAGGCTCACTCGTGTTTAGAATCTTACCTCAATGCTAAACAAAGTTTCTACCTAGAGTTTTTGAGGTTATTCAGCCCCTAAGCTTTAAAACAACTGAAGAGCATGTTGATGTTTCCATATATCTGTGTGAATTTGAAATGTGTATTTGTCATATATTGCAAGCCTTCTGGAGACATGAGAGATGTCGAAGAGCTGTTCTCATTTTACTCTTTTGGTGTAAAGTTACTTTGACCCTTAGTTGCTAAATGATTCTGCATGCATCCATGCTATCAGAAATTCAAATGTAACCAATAGGGATAAACTGTTTTTCTTTTCTTCTTTCTGTGGTTTTTTGTTTCGTTTTGGCTTTTTTCCCAGTTGGTTGTGACATCACTAGTATGGAAAATTGTAGGTTGTTTTTAACCTTTTTATTGTTTCTTTCGTCTGGCTTACAATCTCTCTGACTGTGTTTAGTTGCTCTGCTATGACTGGTGGCATGTGGCCTGAGACAGTTAAGTGATACCTTGTTTGAGTAGGGTTTATAGTGTTTTGTGTTAGAACAGAAACTTGTAGGGTTCTGACTTGTCTCTCTCTTCTCCTATTAGAAAGCATGCAAGCTTCTATTTTCTAAGTTTTTAAGAGTGAACTTTAAAAACCGGGCATCTAGAGTTACTTTGGGATTCTCTGCTCTAGCATTGTTCCCCTTCTTGTATCTGAATATATGTTAAAATTCTGGTGTGGATCTCAATTTCTTCAAAGTTTGTGTGGGTGAATGGGCACTTGGTCTGAATATGACCAGAGCTTTTACTGAATGGCTTGGTGTCTCCATTTTACTCTCTTGAGTCTGTGCCTTTCCCAGGTGCTTTCAGTGTTTTATTATTTAAATGTCAGTAGTGCTTATAAGCCGCTGTCATGAATGTCAATACGCAGTTGGACTTTATGCAGATTAGTTTGGAAAACCTGGTTGTTCTTTTTCTCCATTTAGCTATAAATCCTTATGGAAAAAAAATTAAGAAGAAAACTGAAGTTCTCTTAAAGTATTTTTTACATTCTGAAATACCTTCCTAGGTTGAAGCTGGTCTTTCTGTCTGTGTGTTTTTGATAAATGGCAGTTGCATTTACTTAGCTAGTCCTCAATAGTGTTACCTGTTTCTCATATGTCTAATAAATGAAGTTCTCCGTCACTTTTATGTTCCAAAGGCTGATAAAACAAATGTTTTCACTTCCAAGTTGATCCAATTCTTTTTGTCATAGTTAAGACTAGTAAAATTTGTTGAAGTAAAACAATGATTATTTTGATTTCAAGTTATATCACGAATTTGTTCTCACTGGAGAAGAAGGTACCAGGATCTTGCTAATGTTTAGCCATTAGAAGTTGTAAGGAAGTCCTAAACTGGATTTTCTGTTATCTGTGTGATTATGATATAAGAAGTTCTGAATAGCCAAGCCAGACATATACACCTCCTCTCCTGTCTTCTTTCTTCACAATTATGGCTAATTTTTTTTTGTGTGGTTTTGGTTTTTTTGTTGCTTTTGTTGCTTTGGGTTTTTGTTGTTTTGGGTTTTTCCCCCATTGATGGGTAACAGGGACTTCTCAAAGACTAAGATAATATATGATGATTTTACTGTAGTTACAATGAATCAATTAGAGTTTTCAAAACCTTAGTCATGCAAAATAGGATGACATTTGAGGGTAAGATATAAAATATAATAAAGTGTGAGAGCTGTCAACACAGAGTACTAGAAACAATACAGGCAAAACCAATATTTTCCACCAAATGTGGGATTAAAGCTGAATGCTGGAACGTTTGACGATTTTCATAAGACTAGAACCCCTTCAAAACTTGAAGAGCCTGCCCTTGCAGTTTTTGGTCTGGCCTTTTTATAGGAAAAGCATGGGGAAACTTCTTTTAAAATCAGACATGTTACGCACATTCTTACATAGGAAACAATATTTCATAGTTCCCAGTTCAGAAGAAAAATAAGATCTGACAGTATTGGGTATGTGTCAATATAGAAATCCTAATGCTCTAAAATAAAACCCAGACTCTGAAATCTTTTTATTCATACTGAGTAATTTCCTATTTTACAGTTAGCCAACACAATGTCTCTGGAGTAAACTCGGGTACTTATTGAGAATAAGCATGTGTGCATTGGTCTCTGTTAATTATAAAAGAATTAAGTTTTCATGTTTGCATAGCCGAAATGTTAAAAGTTCAAATAGTGTCTCTGAAACAGCAGTCAAATGTAAAATCTTGGGTTTTCTGATTTTTTTCATAGACTGTTAAAGGATTTGCTTTTCTCCTTAATCAGTGTAGAGTTTTGAACCTAATAAAACAATTTTTAAAAGTTTTGATTCAAATTGTCATTGTCCCAGAAACTTACAACTAAAAGATACTTAGGACATGCTCTTTCTTAGTGATGGCCAAGTCACAACAGGGCTTTAGTACTTGTCTTTGAGTACACACCACTGCTGTGGGAGGGAAGTGGTTATAGAGAGAGGCTGGTTTCTAAACTGCCAAATAGTTTACCTTGAGAGGTAGTGCATGGTTTGGGACTGTTTCTCATGTGGAAACATGTTTGTCAGTTGTCTCTGTGTCCTTTTACCCCCCCTCTTCTCTTCTTCAGGGATGCGTAGAGTGATCTCCCAGCAAGTAGGACTCGTAGAGGAATTAGTGAGATAGTTTCATAGAACTTGTCAGCTGTGTGGTGAAACCAGGATCATCTTTTCAGAATGCTTGCTTCCATCCTGGCTTTCCCAACAAATCATATCTTTGGTTTTGCTTCCAAACAAAGCATACAGCAGAAGTTACTTGCTTCTTCTGTTCTTCCCATCCCTTCCAACCATAGTTTTCCATGGTTCTACTCTAATTTTGGATCATTCTTTGCAGCCAGGGAAATTCCTCTCCTCTGTGCGATGTACCAAACAGCTGGATGCTGGATATCTAGTTAACAAAAGGGAGACTGGCTTTGGGAGAATATCTGGAACTTTTAGTATATGTAGGAAAAATGCCACTTCCCTTAGGAAAGGTTGCGCTGACTTTATTAGACATGTAACCAATACAGTTCTATAGACATTTTTTGAAAATGTTAATTATTTAGCAGAAAATACTATTCTTTTTATGGCTTTTATTTTAAATTAATCTAATTGTTTTTAAAATGAGGTTAATATTCTGTAGAAACTTTTAGCACGTGGGCCTTTTTCCATAGGCATTGTCATGGTTCCTTCACTTTCCATGATAAACGCCTTCTCTTTCCCTCGGGGTTTGTTCTGGTGAAACTGAAGTCCATTTAACTTTTTACTTTTTTAATAAGGTTAATAGCTAATTCAGAAGTGCTGGCAGGCTGTTGGATGAAGATCAAATGATACTCTTCCGTGTCCTGCAGTAAGCTCTTTGGAAAAGAGGAATGCTGGACAAAGCTAAACATGTCTTGCAGAATTTCACTGCTGTTATCTATCTGAATATAAAAATGGCTTGTAAGCAGGTTTCAGGTTTGGCTCTTCTTAACTCTACCACCTTGGTCATTAGTTCCAACCTGAATTTTCATCCTGTATGGCAAAATCATTTGTTAAACAAACATCTCTGTAGTTTATCTGACAAGAAGGGTGCACTGAGGTATTGTAATTTATCCTCTAAAGGTTTTATTATGCTATGTGAAGTGAGTTTTTCATGTCTGGGGTAAAAATTAAAAGTCATTTTTAAGTTGAAGCATGTAGGCTCATCCATTGATTGGAAAGCCATATATGAACTGAAATCTTTGGGATACTAATGTGAAAGATGTGACTGGTAATGTAACACTTGTAACAAATACTTGCTTATGTATAGGTGTCCCTGTGTGTTTATTTGTTGGCTTCTATGGGATGTAGACTTGCTTTTATAAATTCAAGAATGTATTTTTCTTGAGAATTTTGACGCAAAGCAAATATGCACTTGAAAAGTTTGTATCTCTAAGTTTTTTATTAAAGTCATGTATTGATATATTGATGTTTGTCTCAGTTGAAGAGCTTGACTCAAGAAGACTTTTTTAGAGTACAAGTTCAGAGTCAGGACAGGAAAACCCAGATAGAAAAATAAAGCCTTTACATCAGGTTAACCACATGGACTATCTAAAGACAGTTATTTTGATGTTCTCTTTGGAAAGCTGGAGCCTGATATGCTCATCCTTGTTTCCATCACCTTCTCCAAAGGAAGGGCAGGACAAACAGGGAGGTTTTGTCTACCTGCTCCCTGCTATGTGTGTTAATGGAGCCTACTGGTGAAGGTGTTGGGCTAGCCAAGAGGGCCAACCGTGCCCTGGGGTGCATCCAGCACGGCATTGCCAGCCATTGAGGGACGAGATTGTCCTGCTCTGCTCTGCACTGGTGTGGCCCCACCTCGAGTACTGTGTGCATTTTGAGTGTCACAGTATAAAAAGGATATAAAACTACTAGAGAGTGCAACAGTCACCACATGAGGTGTGAATTAAAGCAAGTTGTGGACCTTCTAAAATGCCTCTTTTGCACAGTTTCTCGTTTTCACGCCTCCTGATGGGAAGAGTGTCCAGAGGAGACCACAAATCTGGTGAAGGGTTTAGAGGGAAAGTCATATGAGGAGTGGCTGAAGTCACTTGTTCTGTTCAGCCTGGAGAAGAGGAGCCTGAGAGGGGATCTCAGAGCTGTTTACTGCCGTCTCTCAAGGGAGGGAGGTGAAACAGGTGCTGCTCCCTTCTCTGTTGCAACCTGTGACAGGACTGGAGGGAATGGCAGGAAGATGTGCCAGGGGAGGTTTTGATTGGATGTTAGGAAAAGGGTTCTTCACCCAGAAGTTGCTGGAACAGCTCCCCAGGGAAGCAGTCATGGCACTGAGTCTGCCAGCATTCCAGAAGCATTTGGACAATGCCCTCAGTCACATGGTGTGAATGTTGGGAGTGTCCTGTGTAGGGACAAGAGTTGGACTCAATGATCCTTTTGGGTCTCTTCCAGCTCAGATAATTCTGTGATTCTATGAACTGACTTTGAGGCACCCAGAAGATGGATCCCTAGACGTGAACACCTGACAGTAGACTGAAGGTGTCCAAGTAAGTTTTTGGGTGAAAGATATAGGTTGCTATGGCCTCTTAACCATGAAAATAAGTAAGGCAGGGTTTCTATGTTTCACTGTTGGGAATTCAATGCCTAAGTTACTTTCTCAATATATGAGTGTGTTTAAAAAGTTTCAGCGTTCTTCAGAAGCTGTGTCATTTCAAACTGCTGTATATAAACACAGAGGCATTTATCAGGTGTATCTATTAAAAATAAAAGCCCTTTTGAAGGAAAACCAAGGAAATTACAAGCCAAAGTTAATAAATAATACACATGTTGACCTCAGTAACTGTGTATATCCCACTATACATTCTCTGACCATTCCCCTTCCTTTGTAACAAAACACTTAACAGTCTAAATAAATAATGCCTGTTTTATATTTTGTGATTAAATTCACTTGGGTGTGGTCCAGGGCCATCATAAAATCTCATTGCAGAGAAAAGAGCTGGTAAAAAGAGAAGGAGAAAAATACCAGCAAACTTAAGTTTACTTTTTAAGTTAGTTTAATACTCGTAATTATCCTTCAGTTTTTCAGATAAAAGAAAACATAATTGTTCTGCTGATTGCAGGACTGAAAAAAAGACTTGATTCTTCTTTTTTTTATCTCCCACTCTTTTTTCATTTCTATCAGGTTAGAAGGAGGAGGGAAACATTTTCTAGCTGAAGACTGTTTCTAAGAACCAAAAAAATGCCCAGAACTTCAACTGTTTCTACCCATTCATGTCAAACATGTGGTGGGATTTTTTTTGTCAATGAAAATTTGAGACAGCTCTAAACCCCATTCTAAAAGTATTTCCAGTCCATAGAATCACAGAATGGTTTGGGTTGGCAGGGACCTTAAGGATCATCCATTTCCAAGTCCCCTGCCATGGGCAGGGCTACCTCCCACTAGACCAGGCTGCTCATTACCCCATACAACCTGGTCTTGAACTCTTCCAAGGGAGGGGTCATCCACGACTTCCCAATAAAACATTTTCTAGATGACCTTAATATTTAAGCACATTTCTTCTTTATCCACTATGGATTTAATATTTAAGGATGTCGAAATAGAAGTACTTTCATTGCAGGGAAAACAGTCCTATCAGCTTCTAATTAGCCAGCTTTCGTTAAAGATAAAGATACTACGTAATTTGTATACCAAATCATAAAACTATAGCCATTGCATTATGAGTGGAAGTGTTCATACAGCAAGAAACTATTTAATTTAACTGTGTAGATCAAATTCTGAGTGATTCAATTTTAAAGTTTTTGGGTGTTGTATGAGGATCTTGTCCACTTTCTTCCACAACTTAGAGACTGGCTATTAAGAAAGTGGTTCATACCCCAGAAGGGTAATAAATAAACAAGGCAAGAACTTTGTTTTGGGGCACAAGTCACTAACGGTGATTCTCATCTCTTCCAATTTACAGACGTCTCACTTTAGGACATCTAATCATAATCGGTCAGCTTAGGTTGTCTTTGTATTCAGTGGAGAACATATTCAGTGAGACACAGGCACCACCAGATGGTGATTCATCTAATCTATTTTAGACACCTATTTTAAGACAAGATGAATCACCCAGTGAAGGGGCCTTTCTCATAGAATCATAGAAAAATTTAGACTAGCAGGGCCCTCTTGAAGTCATCAGTCCAACCCCTTGCTCAAGTCTGGGCTTGCTTCCAAGGTTACATCAGAGTGCCCCAGGTCTATCCAGTTGAGTTTTGAAAATGTTCAAAGATGGAAAGTGCATGGTTTCTCTGGTCACCTTTTTCAGTGCGCTTGTACTTTGTTTAATTTTTTACTTGTGTTTTATCAGAATTTCCTGCATCACAATTTGTGACTATTGTCTCTTGTCCTTTTGCTGTGCACTTTTTAGAAGGCACCTGTGTAACCCTCTCTACAATTTGCCTTTAGCTCACTTCAGCAGCTGGCTTTTAGCCTTCTGTTTTTCAAGCTAACCTAACCCAGTTCCTTTAGCCTCTCTTTGTATGTCTCCCAGTACCTTCAGCTGCTTAAGTGCTACTTAGTCATTTAGTGCTCTACTGCTGTACTTTCTCCAGTTCGTCAACACAAACTTGTATTGAAGTATTTTTTTTTTTGAGCTTGTAACCAGTCTAACCAGTTAGTCCCCAGTTTGTGCTGATTTTTTTTCTCTCTGCTGACTATAAAGAAGCCTATGGTGACTAAACTGCATGCTAAAGTTAGGTCACGTAAATACCACCCTAAAAGCTGATTTCTATGTCTAGATTAAATGTTAAATTTGGATATGCTGCTATGCTTGTAATCTTAAGCTTTGGAATCCTGCCTGCTTATTAAATGCTCAGAATTTGTGTGCCAGATGGATATGTTTTGAATAATGTGTCTGCCTGAACTGAATACCACAGGGATCTGTCCTGGGACCTGTCAATGAATACCTTTGACAGTGACCTGGAGGAGGTGATGGAGAGCTTGCTCTTAGTTTGCAGATGACCCCGAACTGGGGAGGAACCAGTCTCTGTGTTTCAGGGCAGAGCTACCATCAAGGGACCATCTAAGCAGGCTGGATGGATGGGCCAGTAGGAACTTTCACAAAATTCAGCAAGAACAAATGACAAGTCCTGCACCTGGGAGGAAACCCTACCTTGGAACAGTACAGACTGGGGAACAGCTCTGTAGAAAAGAACCTATTGGTCCTGGTAGATAACAAATTGAATATGAGTCAGCAGTGTGTCCTGGCATGATGTATAGCAGAAGGACAAGAGACAATGGGCATATGTTGAAACCAAAGTTTTGTCTTGGCTATAAGGAAAAACTTATTCACTCTGAGGACAGTTAGGCAGTGAAGCAAGTTGCCCAGAGATGTTGTTCAACTTCATTCTCGGAGGTTTTCAAGACTCAGTGCCTAACACCCTGGTCTGATCCTGGCTGACCTTGCTTAGAGTAAAAAGTTGGACTACAGATCTTCAGAGGTCCTTCCTACCAGAATTATTCAATGATTCTCTGAATTGCATTTAGTGTCATCATCTCACCTTTTATTATATTTTTTATTCCTTTTGGGGAGATGGCAGGTACAGAGACACTGTTTTTTGTTTAAAATCCAATGCAAGAAATGAGAAATAGTTCTGTGAATTGGTGAAAATATGACATTTAGGCATGTCACATTTCATGCATTTCTGTATATTTCAATTGTTATGTTCCTTTTCTTCTATACAGTATTAAGACTGTTAAAAAAAGTCTCTTTAGGAAACAGTAGTTACTAAAGGAACCTCCAGATGAACTGGATAAGATGCTATCCATACATTTACTAGATATAGATAGAAATGCTACTTTTCAGTCTAATGAGTTTGTCCTTCATGTGGTCCAAAACCACTTATCAGTACAGTATTTCTCCATTCTGCACTTTTCTGTTAAACAAAAATACCACTGGGCTAAATTCAGCTCTGCAGTTACTCTGATCTCAGTCACATCTCTGCAATCTTGTTGATTCAGCTTTAGCGGGGTATAAAAAGAGAAGCCGTTGAATAGGTTCTTTAGACAGTAATGGGTAAGGCTAGCAGGTTATTTCCAGAACTAAGCTTTAAATACTTTAATGTGGCATTACACCCATACCCTGTTTAAAATGAAGGCCCAGATAAAAGTATTCCCATTTTCAGTCTTGTTTCAAAGAGAGGATGTTTATGGGTCTTCATTGCAACACCATCCAGCATCCCACACTGAAAACCAGTATAGAACAAGTGGCAGGAAAGAGCTATTCCTACTCTTTTAAGGAACCTGAATCTTTACCTGGCTCAGTGGATCTGTGAACCTATCTTAAAGGGCTAAAATCAGCCCCTGAAAGAATGTTTTGCACCAGCCACTGCCTGGGACTCAGCAGACCTTGCTAAGCTGCAGCAGTTTTAAAAGGATGCTCACAACCCAGACAGATTTCAAAGGGAGAGACGGTTTCTTTACTTAGGTTCTCTTCAGTTGGTTAGTACTAGTACTATTGACTTCTTTCAAACTGGCTAGAAATTGAAGGATGCCTCACCTTCACCAAAGTTGTGTGCTTCATATAATGTGCCTCAGCTTCCTGAAGCTGTAAGGCAAGTTGAGAAGATCCCCATTCTCCAAAATTGTACCTGCATGCCTGCTCACTTGCTAGCCTGTGTAAAGACTTACCTGCAGTAGTCATACCTGTATTTTTTTTCATGCCCTGCAAAGCTGTATTTTCATCTTCAAAACACCGTCAATGTGGTCACATCCAGGCTGTGGTTCAGGTATGTTATGAGCCTTCTGATTGCCCAGACTGAGGATGTATCCTGCTGTGCTTCCTTACATGCCTGCCTTCCCAGGTTCGTTTCCTGGGGGGACTAAGATGGGGGAGATGCATGTCCAGGTGTCACCATGAGAATAGGGATCAGGACTTACCTGGGTTGTATGCTGACCCCCAAAAGGAGGAAAATTACCTTGTCAGTGAGATTTAGTTGAAGTTAACTTTTTGAGGGCAATTACATTAGCATGTTGCTGCCCACTGGGGAAATAAATGGCTTCACTAGAATGCATGGGAAATTTATTTTGGGGTATGTTAATTATAGCAGGAAATACCTTTGTTTGAAAAGCAGATGGTTCACTGAGGTTTTGAGCAGGGAAAAATACTTGTTGTTACCCAAGGACAGTATGCTGGTATCTGATGGGGACTGCTCTCTCCTGGCAGTGTAGAATGAATTTATCACATTCAAAAAATTCCCAGTCACATGACACAAACTACCTTTTGTAGCTGTTGGCTTGGAGTTTTTCCACTTGTATTGAGTACTGGAACTGCCCTGCAAGGCCCACCCTGCCTTCTGAATGCACAGTGTCCTATGCCAACTAGTGAGCTGGTTGCAGTGTATTTGTCAGGTTTCCTCATAGGCACATTTGAGCTTTGTCCTGTGACACCTTACATGAGTAACCTGTTGGTTTTGAAATTCCTCCTATATAGTGTTAGCATTGCTGATGGTGATTCATAGTGTGCTACACTTGAATTCCATACCTGGTGAAAGCAGCTGGTCTCTCATGGCTCGTGCTAATTGGTACCATCTGACAAAGTCCTGTGTATTACAGAGGGCATATTTTATTTACTCGAGTTTTTTGGCTTAACAGTTTGTCAAAAGCTCTTTGAGGCAGGAGCTTCATCTGGGGTGTTTGCAGAGCATCTAACGAATAAAGATTCAAACCCTTGAGCAAAAGGTGAAGGGTCTGGAGGGGAAGTCGTATGAGGAGTGGCTGAAATCACTCGGTTTGTTCAGCCTGGAGAAGAGGAGCCTGAGAGGGGATCGCATAGCTGTTTACAGCCTTCTCACAAGGGAGGGAGGTGAAGCAGGTGCTGCTCTCATCTCTTGCAACCTGTGATAGGACTAGAGGTAATGGCAGGAAGATGTGCTAGGGGAAGTTTAGACTGGATATTAGGAAGAGGTTCTTCCCCCAGTGGGTGGTGGAGCACTGGAACAGCTCCCCAGGGAAGCAGTCACGGCACGGAGTCTGCCAGCATTTAAGAAGCATTTGGACAATGCCCTCAGTCACACGGTGTGAGTGTTGGGAGTGTCCTGTGTAGGGTCAAGAGTTGGACTCAATGGTCCTTTTGGGTACCGTCCAGCTCGGGTTATTCTATGATTCTATGATTTTTTTTCCCCATTTCTGCAGTTGGTAGGTAGAAAGCCTGGGAATGTGACCTGAACTCATATCAGGCTCCAAGCTCTACAGTGTAAAGTTTTGGGAGCCTTGATAACCTGAGGTGACACCATTTGAAACAAGTCACAATCAGATGTAAACAGCCACTTCTTGTGGTGGCTCATGTGAAGAGCGCTTATTTTGTATCCTTCACATTTCCTACCATTTTCTCCAGCAGGGCTCTTCCTATCCTTGAAGAAGTGCTGGGCACTGTTTCCAGTCCTACCTTGCTTTCAGGGCCTGTGAGGAGCTGGCAGAGGGTCATTCAGTGCTTCAGCCTCCCATCACCTTGTTCCTGGAAGTCAGGGGAACGTGCTGCAGACCCCTGAAGTTTAGGATTTTTTCTAAGTGTAGTTGAAAAAAATAAGCACAGATCTTCTCTGAGAACTGTAAAATAAACAGTTGGAATGTGGCAGCAGCCTTCCATGTAGATGTGATATCTTATTTAATGACTGTGAGCATTCTTTGCAGTTGATGAGTGTGTGGCAGGAATAAAGCACTTTAACAGTATCGTTCTGCACCAATTTTAAAGAAAAAGCTAATGTTTTTAGCAACCAAAATATGTGTTGCTGAAGGAACAAAGCTACTTCTGTCATTCTTCCTTGCAGTCAAATGTAAAATAAAGATATGTTCTTCTTTTATGGAAGTCTGTCCTGTTGCTGTATAGATAGTAGTTAGTTTTGCAAAAACATATTACATATTTGTAATATGTAATTTTGAAGTCTGTTGAAGCACTAAAGATGGGGACAGTGATCTATATACTCTTGAAAATAAATGTTCCAGATAATCTGATATAAAATATTCTTATAGTTCTAAAGCTTTTAATTATTACTATTATTTTGTTTTATTTTTACTAGAATGTATTTCAAATTCAGCTTTTCACTGTGTGTGTATGTCATTGCCCTCTACTGGACAGAATTAGAATAATTTTTTTTTGAGCAGTGCTGCCTGCTTGCTTAGAATCTGCTTACTTCAGTGTAGTCAGAAAAGGGATGCCTTCACGTTCCAAGTATTGAACAAACATATGGAAATATCTCTGTAAGGTGGGTAGTTTGTGTTCTGTGTTTAGTCAGTAGTTTTCTGTTTTCAATTTGTAACAAAAGCCTCTAACAATAATGTTTTGAGATTTTTGCTTATTTTGTGGAAAGTTATGCAAAGTAAGACTGCTTATCCTTATTAGAAGCAATCACTTATATGGGATGGATGTGGAAAATTATCTTTTGTCTTGTTAAAATCTTCCAAACATTTAAAAAAATAAAAGGATTCTGAAAATGACATCAGCAGAAACTGAAATGGGCAATGTACTCGTGTTGTAGTTCATGGCTGGGTCGGTGTCCTGTAATTCTAATCCATAAAATGTTTCTAATGAACAGAATTAGAATAGGTGAATAATTAAAACGAACTGTCTCACTGTTTCCACATTTCAATTTGGAGTCTTGATCCTGCCTTGTGTCCAAAGAGGTGAAATCAAGCTCCTGTTACTGACAGTTTGGCCAGGATCCGCTCTGCTTTGGTTAGAAGTTTTTGCTTTATTGGTGGGTGGCTTTCTGCTGTTAACTGAACCTTGCCTGGAGATGGTCTCATTTCATACTGAGCAGGGGCAAGACTTCACTTGCTGCTGCTTTGCAGATTTGGTTTCTGGGGTTTTTTTTGGGGATGGAGAGATGGGGAATAACCACATTGCAGGTAGTGAGGTTTGCTGCTCCATGCAGCTTTCCACACAGGACAGGAAGAACATGTTCAGTTAGAGTGGGAGGAAGGTGGCAACTGTCATTAGCAACTTGTGTTTGGCTGGATACTTTGTTTGGGGATGCTTTTCCCCCATCTGCTCACCCACTTGATTGCTGTCCCCTTCTGTGAATAGATGGATATCTAAACACGCTAACTGGAGAGGAAAATGCTGCTACTGTCTCCAGAGGCAGTGAAGTTGAACTTTTAGTACAGTATCACATAGAGAACTTCTTGTTAACCAGAAGAAAAGGAGAAGAAACATGTATTAGATGATACGTAAGGATGTAAATAAAGTCAGGAGGGTGGCAGGCAGGGATGAAGAAGGAAGCACGAGGCTTGCTGAGTGAGAATCTGCCAGTGCAATTCCTTGAGGACTGGTCTTGGGCCTCCTGCATGTAGTGTTTTGATGTTGACCTCAGGCAGAGAACTTGGGAGTAATGATAAAATTGGATGATGGAAGAAAGTTGAGAACTGTTGTAAATACAGAAGGAGAGCAGGCTATCATACAGAGAAAAACAGACTATCTTGAGGGCTTCGAGAACAGTAGAAGCAGGATAAGATTTAGGAGTGCAGAGAGCAAGGTCATACCTGAAGTTTCTTTCTGGCCCTTTTCTCATCAAGTAGATTTGTAACAGATACAGGTCTGCAGGCCTAGCTGTCTGAGACACAGGAGCCAGCATAGTTCATTTCAAAGTGGAAATTGATTTACGATGTGCTACTGCCAAACTGCTATGACTTGTGTTGTAGCAGATTTTAGGACTGACTTGGGTCAGCACTGGTGTATCATCTTTTGAGCTGCGTGGTTTTATGTGTATCCTCTTTATTTAATTACTGTTTTACAGCACCAAACACAATCGTAAAGGAAGATGGTAAAGCAAATTTTGTTCTTTTGGCAGTATGAACAAGAAACATGGTGTAAATTTTAGGTGACAAAAAAGCATCTTGAATGACTTAAAAAATATTTATCTTTTCAACCAAAACCTGTCATTAGTTTTTTTCCTGCATGTTATGTAGGCTTTATCTGAGACTTGGATCACGTACCAGCCAGACTGTGTATAACTGTTCAGATTTTCAGAGAATTTCTAGTGTTCCCTTTGCTTTTGCCTCTTTGGAGCTTGGGAAGAGACTTGGATACTAAACGTTGATGAGACTGCTTCAAATGTTTCGGTGATTCTCTCGGTTTGAAGGTCTGAATAAGTTAAGAGCACTCAGGGATTGTTTCCAGTTGTTCACTGCATTTTGGAATTTGTTGCTGGCTGATACAAAAGTAGATCTGGAGGCAAAGAAACGTGACTTCTGTGTTTGCCATCTTTGGCATTGACAACAAAGGAAAAAGAAGTTTCAACATCTCAGTGATAGAAGAGGCACACAGTTAAATGATATGCAGAACGGAGACTTTACCCGGACTTTGGACAATCCTTGTTATTTTCTGTAAAGTGCTGTAGAACAATATTGCTATTATGGCAGGAGCACTAAGAAGCAAGATGGAATGAAACCTAAAGGGAAACAATTCTGCACCTGTAAAGTGACATTCAGGTGTTTCCAGTTTGCCAGTGTTCATTAGGACTTGTGTGTTAATCTTGTATTATCTTGTATTAAGATATCAATCATTGTGCATTTAGTACTGTCTAAACAAAAAACATCTAGGCAGAGTTTAATCTCATTGACGTTTTTAGAAACAACTTTTTACTTTTTTACTAACATTTTAGAGTGTGATGAATTTGGATATTCAGTAAAACAAATTAGCATAATGGTTTACATACAGGATACGTATCTTTTAGACAAGCCATCAGATTATAAAAGAATCTCATCTGCATCTATCCAGGAAGCATTTTGTTTGCATATATAATCTCACTCACTTACTACCAGTTCTCTAGCCCTTACTATGTTATGTCATTGAGAGGGAGAATAGATTGAAACAGTCACAAACTATTTTTAGTTTGCATTTAGCAAGAGATAGGGTTGAAAGGAAAAGAAAAATTAAGGGCAAGAGAAAAAATGATGTTGTCCTTCTATTTTAAATATTTGAATGGTATTTATGGTGGTTATTCGAGGTAGCAAGAGCTAATAGGAAGTCATTTTTACCAAAAGTCACAATGTTATTTATAAGAAAGAGATTGGTGCTGGATTAGTATTGGAATCTGGAAGAGATTTACTACATAATTTTGATTATTTTAAAACCAGGTGTAAGTCATACCAGCACTGGATGCTGAATAGGGAACTTCTAGACTAATTGGATGGTTTTGGTACTTATACTTTGCAGAGTATGTCAGACAGCAGAGACAAGTGCTTTATACATCCTGGAACTGGCAGATGTCTCTGACAATGGCACGGTAGTAAAGATCAGGAGGACAGGTAATAGCTGAAAACACACTGGAACAGCAGAAGTGCTTTCTGTAGGCAGCGTGATGAAATTGTGACACACTGATGGGTATTGTCATACAGACACAAACTACATGGAAAGATCATCTTTGTTGGTGACTGCCTTTGCTGTCCCAGAAAACCAAGCAAAATAATTCCTACCTGTCATAAAAAGTGAGCCTGTAAGTTTAGGGAAGTTCCCAATACATCAGAGTTAAATTCATGAGATGGGGAAATATTTGTTCAAAAATTTACGACCTGCATGCCTGAAAGTTCACTTAATATCTATTGATGATCAAAAGGTAACTTAAATAACTTCAAAGTAACTTAAATTATTTACTGGTGTCACTAACAAAGGTGATGCCTTTATTCTCACTCCATGATCAGAGCAAAGAAACACTGGACTTCATCAGAGCACATGTAACCTCCAAAGGGAGAGAATTGGGATGTTGGGGTCAGCCACACAGGAGAAGCAGTTGGGAATGGAGCTGTCTGAGAGGGAAATTGGATAGCAATGGAGGCTGTCCAGAGAAACATGTCCTTCATGCTGTGGGGCTGGACTAGTGTCAAGGCAAGCAGAGACAGTGAGTGTGTTGGCTAGAGTGAAAGAGTGGTTTCGGGGTACTGGACATAGTGATATGGAGGTTGCAATGTCTGCAGGTTAACATTTATGAGGGATGACAAAATACAGAAAGCACCTGCTTATCCAAGCAGTTTGCAATTCACTGAAGGCTAACTGCAGGCATCTTGAAATGGCCAAGGCTTCAAGGAAACCCATGCTTTCTCTCCTTCTCAGGCAACCTCCTCAGTAATGCTTGAAAATACAATTTTTCACCTAAACTTTGTGTTTCACAAGCTCCACTCATAGAGCCTTGTTTTATTCTAGCCTAGAAAATACAGTACTCTGTCTGGAGGGCTTGCAGGATGAACATAAGGTATCAGTGTTTTGGATATAAAGGAATATAAACATCTATTTTGACCAAATAAGACAGTAACTGTTTGCTGTGAGAAGCTCAGTCATGCATGTACTGGGCACAATTTTCTGTCTGCCTGGATCCCATTTACTAGTGAAAGATGTCACTACTGATTTTACATGTGCATCTCTAGTTTTGTAAAAGGCAGCGCTATTCTTACCATTGTTAGCTTCTTTTCTTTTTTCTAAATCACTCTAGGGAATCTCAAGTTTATGGCCTGAGTAAAATCCTAATGATACACAGAAAACATGTTCAAGTCATATGTTCATGTAATCTTCATGAAGTCTATGCTATAAATGCCAAGAAATCAGAGTCACCTCAAGTAATTTAGATTAGGATCTCTTTGAACTATGTGGCTTGGATTGGAGCCAGTATCCTGCTATTCCTATGAGCAAGGAAATCCTGCTGGAAGTCAGTACAATTCCAAGCATTCATGCCAGGATATCAGAGAGAAAACTTGTCGTGCTGACTTGGATTGGAGAACACAATTTATCTTGCCTCTGCAGTTCCAGGACTCTGGACCTTGCTCTCTTTGTTGGTTCAAAATATTTGGTGATCTTGCAGTCACTCTGGGGAAGAAACTTGATCACTAGGATTTTGGGTGGGACTAACCGTATGTGCCACACGGCAGCAAAAGGGTGGAGTGGCAGGAAGAACTTTTTATTTTGTTTTTCTTTCCATAGATGGCAAGTCGACAGATTTTTTTTTTTTTGCATAGCCATTATTTTAGATGCTGCTGGAATTCTGTTCAAATACTGTAAAAAGATTGCCTTGAAGATTTTGTTGTTTTAAAAAGGGGAGAAAACCCAGTTTGTTAAAGCACTGGACCTGTGCATAAAAAGGAAGTTGAGTATCTTTATTCCTGCTTCCCAGCTCCAGAAACTGAAGTATAGGGAAGTGAGCCTGGCTTGCCCAAGATCATGCAGTATGGAGAATCGGATGGAGCAGTACAATGAGGAGCAGGATGCTGCCTTTTTTACTCTGAAGCAACATCCACTCCACTGGAGAGAAAGGCCTTGGTCGCAGTCCTACTGTCATTAGGTTCATCTAAAAATATGAAAATTTCCACCCTCAAAAACCTGCTCAAATCGAACTTTTTTGGAATGAACACTTTGATTTTAGTTAGAATAATATGAGAGACGCAATGCAGATTTGTTGTAACTGAATAAATTTATACTAGTGCAGGGCTTGATTTTTTTTTTAATTTTTTTAAATTGAAATATGCTGGGAAAAGGAAAAGACTAAAGCCAGTAGCAAATTTACAGTCTTTTCTTCCAAATTATTTAATGTATGAAAAATCTGAGTGGAAAAGAGAGAAGAGTGATAGCTGTACATGAGCTTCTTTTTTTTTCCTCTGTTGTAGTTTCTGGAATGATTTCACATACTACCTCACTGTAAATTCAAATTTAAAGTAAAGTTACAGCATCAGTGTCAGCCATGGTTATGGCTTTAGCACTCAGTGTTCTTAATGATGATTTTATCACCTGTTTGTATTTCTGAGGCTTTAGAGTCCTTATGGTCTGCATCAACAGATAGCAGATGAAGAATTGGCTGTAGTCTTTTCCAGCAAAATCTGTAATTACTATTTTCTTTTTGTATGTTTTTTATTTTGGTAGAATCTGTTCAAAGTTCAGGTTCCCATAGCAATGTTAACATGGCCACATCACACATATGCAGCATTTTCAATAACTGTTAATTTATGCTCTGCTATGTATCTTAAATGTTGCTGAAATACCGTTGCTGTAGGAACCCAAACTTTTGAGCCTCATGACTTCTTTTCCTAGATTAATGCTCAATTATGAAAATTTGCAATGGAAAAATGGTGCTAGCATTGAACTCCTTTCTTAGTCTCCTCAGGGTCAGATATGTTAATAAACAGTGGGCAAAGTCAGAAGAAATTTCAAATGTATTTTAAAGGGATTTAAATTTTACTTCTAAGCTAGTTACCCTAGAACAGACAGCACAGTAGCTGCACAGTCCAGGCTATGCTCCCAGTTCCTTCGGAAATCCGGTGCTGGTAGAGCTGGAAAATACATCTGCCAACATGTACCTCTGCAGGCAGAGCTTCTTGTGGTATGGACCAGGAACATCCTTGGCAGCAATTTCTGATCATGTGAGTGTAAAGAAGGTGACATTCAATGTCATGGATAGTAGTTTCGTATCCTTTGATGAGGTATGTTGACCAGCAGTAATACTTGTAGCATGTTCTGGAAATCTCTTGTTGTACTTGTGAGTTCTTTTATGGATTTCTGTATACATAACTTATAAGAACTATGGCTCACAGTTCTCCTAAGTGAATGCAGATTGTTTTTGAAGTTAAACAGTAGGGGTCTCCAGTTGCGTAACAAGATCTTCTGCATTATTCCCTCCAATAGCACTATGGTTTAAGGATTTGTCTGTATGAGAAAAATTGATTGGCAGGATTGTTCTCTTCTAGCTATTAGGGTATAATTTAGCTGTTCCAGAATAACTCCCACATGTGGATGAAATATTCCAAAATAAAAATGATTTTATTCTGTAACAATTATTTCACTTTGGAAATGGAGTAATTATCCCAGAATAAAATAATCACTCTACTTCCAGAGCAGAATAATTATTACAGCATCAGAGTTGCTTATTTTGGACTAGTGCGTGAACACTGAGGAGCTGTTATGGAGAAGTTATTCTACTTTATTTGCCCTGCCTAGTGTTCAAAGGCAAGTGGATCCTGCTGGTCCTACTGTGCAGGTGGTGGCCTTGAAGGAACAGATGTGCTGCAAAGAGGGGTCTTCAGTCATATAACCAAAGGCTTCAGCTTAAAAAACATCTTAGTGTAGCAAGTTTTTGAGCTCTATGGGTATTTTCAGAGGTTGGTTATTAGTACGTTTGATTCAGAAATAGTTGATTTCAATAATATGGCCATACACCATGACACAGGGCTTCTTGGGGTTTTTAATACTGAGAAACCCTGCTGATGGGGCTTATCTAGGGCCAAAGGGTTGGAAATTGGAGTTGTGCTCAAGTAAGAATGAGAATGTGCCTTTAGGAGATCAATTAGGCAGTGGAAAAGGCGACCAATGGGAGAGGAGAAGTTGTTCCTTATTGGAGTCTTTAAATCGAGATGTCTAGAAGCCTATCTCTGCCCTAGATAAACTAGGCTGTCCTTCCCAGGAAAGGAACAACAGTTGAGTCTTGGGGGGGCCGTGGCAGGCGCCAACCCAAGCTGAGCTGGGCGTGTGTCTGGGGCAGGAGCAGGAAGTCTTGTGTTGCCTACGTCTGAAAGAAACTTGACATATTTCCAGAGTCAGTGCAGTTCACTGGTGACGACATACAATCGCTGTCACCTAGGAAATGAAATGTGTTCCCATGGCAACCCCAAGGCTGTCTTATTACTCAGCTTCAAAATGTTGACAGCTGGAAAAAGGCCTTTTCAGTTGCCACCCCCCACCCCAACAGTGTCCCCTCCCTTTAATAAATGCATTTTGTTATTTAATCTGAAACAGGGGAAAGACACGTATTTAACCAAAGATGTGGAAGTAAACCTTTGGAAGAAAAGAAATGCAGGATGTTTTACTCACTAAAAGAGTTCACTGCCTCCTAAAATAGTTCCAAATCCTGTGAAGGTAATTTTAATGAAGTGCATGGCACTTCAGTTGGCTTAAGTCATCAGACAGCTCCTGAAATTATTTTGCTGGATTGTTTTACATAGTTTGAATCACTCTGAAAGTCTCCAGCTGTAAACTGTAGCTTTATTTTTGTAACCATATAAATAACTGGGAAATGAAACCTGCATTGTGCAGTAGTACAAATGGAGACGTGCTTGCTATATGCAACTTTCAGCAGTTCTTCAGTATTTATTTTCCATGGTATTTTTCCTTCAGTTACCTGCCCAGATCTTGTCACTCCTGCTGGCAGCACCTGTGCATGCACAGACACTTACACTTCTCAAACTGATAGGCATGGACGTGTACGGAGTAAAATGCTGAAGTTAGTTATTAGTGGCAAAAAGGACCATACTTCTTGCAGAGAAGATCACTGACAGCAGTGAGGGCTTATGGCATCAGCACCTGCTGCTTTTTCTGTGGGGGTAAGTCCCATACATGTGTGACCTTACTGAGGTTGCATGGGAGGGAGGAATTCCATCACAGCAGTTCTTGACTTCTTCAGGTGTCTTTTTCTACCTATCTTAAGTCTTACCAGTTTTGAAAGTGCCTCTGAAATCAATACAGGAGATCCTGATGAAAGTGTACTAAACTCTTCAGTGAAAATACTAGGACCAATCTATGAGGAACGCAATAATAGTACTTTTCAGCACTACTTGTTGCTAGCTGCTTCTCCACATTTTTAATACATCCAGCAGTAATTTTCTTCTATTAATGAATTATTTCCTTCATGGCTTTGTATCAAACACTTCTCAAGTAGACGAGAAGTACCACTTCTGGGGTTTTTTTGTGGGGGATTTTTTGGTTTCGTGTAGTTGTTCTGTGGTTTTTGTTTCCCCTACAGGATTACTTATTAAAAGGCCTGTCAAATTAGACGAGCAGTCTATTCTTAGTCGACGCTTATCCTATTTTCTTTTCAGCTCCATGTCATTTTTTATCTTTTGTTTTGAGATGTGGTGTAAATCCTTGCACGCAAGTAAGATTCCATGACTACTTGCATCTTTCCTCCCCACCCCTCTTCTGAAATAAGGGTCCTATGTCTGCTGCTCTCTGGTTGCTATTTCCCTCTTGCTTGACTTCATTAGGATGTAGAGCTGGATTGGCAATTTTAGCCTGTAGATCTTTCAGAGTCCTAGTGTGGTTACTACTGCCCTTTCCTTGTGTGTCCTAACATATCTGTGAGTACATTGAGCAAAATACCCTTCCCCTCTTCCACCAGCACATAGCAAAATATATCATAGCTTGATTTTTGATGTTTCACTTACCCTTTCCTGTCTTGAAGTCTATTATTAAGAAGATCACATTCCTTACCAGATCACCCTCTTTTGCATTACTTGGTAAGCTTTCCACTTCTTCTTAGTATTTTCCTTCAGGTTCTTATTCATCCACTAGATCTGATGCAGCTTAACAGAAGTCCTCCTGATTACCAAAAATATAATTTTAGTATTTATGGCCTGGCTACCTCTGACTTGGAGAAGTTCCAGACCTGCTTCACAGTCAAGTCGCTGACATCCTCAATCCATCTGATTTTACTAATAGAGTTTAGCAAAGCTATCTGTTTTCCTTGTAGAAACCTGTTGTGGACTTGCTTTCTTTGTATTTCCAGTTAATTTAAACAGGGACCTCTTGTGATTCTTCTGTCCAAGGTCATATTCTACATCTAGATTTTCTGTAATGTCCTTGCTGCTCACCAAAAGCAAATCTAAATTTTCTTTCGTTATTGCATTGAATAGCTGAAGAATTCAGAGTAGCCAATTGGATCTGTCATCTTTGACTCCTTAGTTGTATGAGAAAAAGGTTTGTTGTTGTTAATGTTATTACTCCTTGATAATGCTGTTGAAGAAAACCTATCATTTTCCTGTGAGATGTTGTATTTATTTCACTGTAAAATGCTGAAATTAAACTTCTCATGTAGTCTGGAAGAAAATAGTCTGGAGTAGCTCATGATTTTCCATTTAGTGAAATTTTATGTGCTCATTGTAAGTATTGCAGTTTACATGTAGTGCCTGCTCATTCTGGATCAACTAAGAATCAGTGATATATGAACAAAATAGATAAGGATTCCTATACAGTGAGGAGCTGGTGTGGTCTGTTGCAGTGTTTCATTGTCTGTGCTAAAACTGCTGCTACCTTAAATGGGCATCAGGATTTCCCTCCTGGATGTTTTACATATGTTTTTCTGAGGAATCTTTCATCTGGAAATGTAAAGTTGATATTTCAGTATCTACTTCCCTGTTAACTCTGCTTGTAAGCTTGGTATTGGCAACACTCCCATCAGCTGCTGATTCCGGAAGGTGCTGACTAACCTAACTACTGTCATGCAATCTCTTGGCTGTGACCAAGTCAACTGAAATGATGCGAGGCTGTAGAGATGACACAGATTAGTCACGAGGCCCATTGGAAAGGGTTAAAACCTTGCAAAGAAGTAGAAAATCTTGTCCCAGAATTTGGTTGTTTTTTATTTAGCCTAATGCTCAGAGGTGATTTTAAATAAATGTTAAGTTTCTATCTACACTGGGAGATAGCAAGCATCAGTAGATCAGCGCAGGCTTCTTCTGTTAGACATTGATCAGAACTATGTGGAAAGGTGGAGTCATAATGCAATGAAAATAAGAACAGCGCAGAGGCGAGATTTCCTCTTTGTCAGGTACTTAAATGTAGATATCAAAATTATTGTTAAACACAAATTCTAGGAGGGATATTTCTTTTCCTAGCATTCATTAAAACTGATTAAGATTAAAATATTTGAATAGAAGTTAAATATCTGAGTGATTTAGAGACCAAAGCACAGGCATGCATGTAATGGCAGTTTTTAGTCTTCCTGTGGTACCTGAGACATTGGCAAAGAGATAGCAGATATGATGTGGGGTTTATGGGACACACACTCTCTTCTAGAACAGAAGCTGAAAGCCAGAGTGAATACCTTCTAACTTCTAAAATGCTCGTGCATACTAAGTTTAAGCACTTGAATCGCTCTCCAAATAGCTCTGTGAATCTAGGCTTTACTCTTTGATGTCTCTGCTCTATTGGGTACTGATTTGCTGATTCTATTCACAAATGACTATGTGTGCAACAACTGTGCTTGCAAGTTTCATTTTCTTGCCATTTCCTTTCAAACAATAAGCTTTTCAGGTACTATGAGAGCCCTGAGTCCTTGTTGTTTTGCCTGACAGTCCTTATTCTTCTTTTAAATGAGGATCCTTCTCCAGAGCTCATCAGGGAAAAGCAGAGAAAAGCAGAGACCGTGATAAGGTCATTGATTTCTTTTTGTTGACCTTGACAGAGGGGAAGAGATTAGAGATCTAGTTTTTATTTTATTTTTGTAATCTTCCTCATGATAGAGGACCACTTTTCCTTCAACTTCTCCCCCCATCCCTCATGTTTTTCATTAGCCTTTTTTCCCCTAGGTCAACATCCTGTCTATGGTTACTCTATAAGGTATATCACCCTAAGCCTATGTAATCATTGGAGGGCAAAATGTCCTGCAAGCTTAGCAGACAGTGCTGTTTCTGACTAGTGAGTCATAGTTTGCAGAGTGATCACGGTGAAGACCAATAAGATATTAGAGAACGGGGAGATTAAGGGGAGGGAGGGCAGGGGGGGAAGGTTGCTGAGCAACAACATGACATAAGCATGGTTACAATCTATTTTTAAAGCAAGAAGGTTGCAGAACGCTATAGAAAACATTTATTTTCCAGATCCTTATTCATATCTGTGGGATGACAGTGGCCTGGAGGAAAGAAATACTGTACGACTTGGCTAGTAGCTGTGCTCTTGTAATTGCCACACTCAGTGACCAGGAGTTGGCAGCAGATAAGAAGAGAACAGTCATGTACAATGGTCATCGCACAGTTTTTTGAGGAGAAAAGGCCATGGCTGTAACACTGAGATATAGAAGAGAAGCACAACTGCCAGTAACATCTGGAGGTCACTTTTTCCGCATGCATCATAGATATGAAATGTTCTCATTTTTTAAAAAAGTCCAAAATATGTTAATGTAAATTTTCTTCGTCGAGCCAATATGTCTGTCACTTAAATTGTTCTGTGCTTGAGACAAGGGCATAAGCGTATATTCCAGCTTTTCTTTTCACATACCATCCTGATCCCCTAGGAACAATTGTTCCCACTTTCTGTCTTCAATTTTATGTCCAGAACAAACTAGCTGTAATCATGCAATTTGTCACCCTTTTCTATGGATGGACATTCAGTAGCAGTCAGGAGGGAAAGTCAGGCCTAGCCATGCACTGCAAAGATCACAAGTTTGATCACCTGGAGTCCTGAAGTCAAACAGAACCATGCCAGTTATGATTTCTTCAAAGAAGATTGTTTGATCTTCTTGGGAAGAGGTGCATTGAGAATGATTGACATAGCCTACAACTCCAAAATATTGGTGATTTACCAACTGTACTAGAATGTATCTTGGTTGGTTTGGCGCTGGACATAGAAGCAAAGTGGCAAGGTAGGAAGAAATTAGAAAAAAATATGAGCAGAAGCAGATGTGGTATGAATTAAAGATATATATTTCATCTAAATTTACTATAAAATTTTTAAACTGCTTGAAGGCTAAGAGAGAATAACTTGGCACAGTGGCAGCATTCCTTTATGAAGTTCTTTCATTACTGGAAACTTTATGAACAGGTTCCTCTGAAACTACTTCATAACTTTCAGTTAAAGTTGGCTCTGCAAAAATTATATTAAGACCTTATCCTGTCCCATTGTAAAAATGTTCTTATTGGTTTATGAGATTTTTCTTTATTGTTTTTTATTCTTTAATTTAATAATAATGATAAATATAGACTTTCAAATGCCAGTTTTTGAAGTCACATGAAATGTTGAAAACCCCACCATCAGATTCTTTAGAGCTTTTTCCATATACTTCATTCTGGTTTTCCTTGTTTTCTGTTTGACCTCCTCATTACTGAGAAGACTTTACAAAAATAGTGAGGTACCAATTGTGAACTCCATGCAAGGTATGTGTACAATTTATTTTTAAATAAGCAACACCTTTTAGTTTGCCTGTGGCCTCAATCAAATGAACCCACTTACGTAAAGCGTTTTACGTAAATTTTTAATCTCTCTTAAGATGAATTTAGAATGGTTTTTGGTTCCATCACACACCCCCCACCCTGATTTAGTTTTTATGGATGCGTTTCAATATTAACAAATTCAAGCAATATAATTATTCTCAGTTATGATATACTGTCACTCCACACAAATTTGTTCTCTATCTCTAGTTTACTGATTGTTATTTACTTTGGATCAAACAAAAGATCCTGTTAATTCTAGAGTTAGTTTTTGTAATGGCATCCCATATAATTTGTTTACTTTAAAAAAAACAATTTTTTAAATGCCTTTGACCTGCTGTGATGTGCATTCATGCATTAATTGTTTATGTGCCTGAGGACATGTGTCTTTGCTTAAGCATTTGTTAACTTGGATTACAGTTCAGGAATTAGTCCTTTTGTTTCAAGTAACAATAATACATGTAAATCAATTGTAATAATCCAGTATTGTCTCCTGCTCAGCTGTTTTCTTTATTTTCTAACATTTGCTGCCATCCTGTGGTACATGGAGAGAGGCACACATACACAAACAAACTTCAGTGGAGAATGTTTAAACATATAGGATGAAGGAAGCTGAAAAGGTGTTGAGAAGAGGAAAAATAGGAAAGAGTCTTCACTTGTTGCTAGTTTGAACAGTGTAGTGTGCATCTCTTTCTCACAGATATCAATGGGAAGGCTTATGTGCCACTGCAAGAATGGAGAAAGGTTTTAGGTAGATCCAGTGAAGGTGCTAAAAAATTCTGAGGTTGGCTGCTTTTAAACTGTATATTCTTAAAACAAAAATAATTCTCAAACACTTTCACTCCTTACTGCTTAGCCATTACAGTGATAAATGCTTTAAGATCTTTCAAGTGCCTGATTGTTGAAATAATGTTCACAGTTCTACAAAGAAGAGAGCTTCATGCAAAGATTGCTGAGCAGGAAAGCCAGGTTTGTGCACTGTGTCAAGGTTTAGCCTTGGCCTGATTTGATTGGCAGCTGTGATCCCAATCTGCCCCCCTCAAGGTAAGGGAAATGAAAGAAAGAGACTTGTGGGTTGGAAACTAAAAGAGCATTAATTAAAATAATAAGGAAAATGCTATTAATAAAATACATACAAATACACAAAGTTGTGCCCAGGTCCGTGTCCCCTCTCCATCCCCCACCCCCCACCCCCTGACTACATCACCACATATGCAGGTC
Organism: Dromococcyx pavoninus; assembly: GCA_033558185.1. Lineage (NCBI taxonomy): Eukaryota > Metazoa > Chordata > Aves > Cuculiformes > Neomorphidae > Dromococcyx > Dromococcyx pavoninus. The sequence continues at coordinate 1,229,997 of JAUMJL010000194.1, read as the reverse complement.
CTGGGCTGGACTCAGCAGTGGGAGGGAGCTGGACTCAGGAACTGTATTCAGGAACGCATGAATCTGGGGCAAAAAGACAGATTAAGTCCTTGCTGGATGCCAGCCATCAAAGAAGAGCTTGACCCTCATGATCTCTTAGTTTTATACTGAGTACAATATATATAGAATGGAATACTCTGGTGGTCAGTCTTGGGTTACCTGTTCTGTCCATTCCTCCCTGCAGGTGCGACCCTTTTTTTGCCCCTTTCATTTATGTCATTCCACCAACTCGAGTATAGCCTTGGTTTCTATAGGGGTAGATGTAAGCAAAGGCCTTTCTGCATACCAGTGCCTTGTGTTATCACTTCTAGAGAGAATCACTATCTGAATAACATGCAATTAACTTTCAGAAAATCATGTTGCCTCGAAAAGACTGAGCTGAAAAATTAGAAAACTGATTGTACTTTAACTCAAAGCAGAACAACTGGTTTGATCTGCAATGATGAGGCAAACCTATTGCCAAATTTTGTGACAAAGGAGAAAGAAGGTAATAATGCTTTAGATTACATTGTATCTTACTGGCTTGTGTGCTTGCATTGGTCATGTAAGAACCAACAGATATGTCAGACACTCGTGGTTATTTTCTGTCTTGTAGGATTGTTAACTTTGAGGGGAAGACAGGTACTCTAAGCAAGATAAAGGATAGAAATGTTTACATGTTGCTCTTAACATCAAAATTCATCCAGAATCTGAGACACCTTCCTGATGAATGGTCCTTCTCAGAGAGGACTTTGGTTTCAACAAATCAGCATAGTCTGATCTGTCTTTGCTCACTTGCTCCCTTTCTGCACCTCTGCTCTTATGACAATCTATCAGCTTGTCCTGATAGCTGGGACAAGCCTGAACAGGACTTCCAAAGATTTTTTGCACACTAGAGAAATTGGAGAACCTTTCCTTGATTCCTGGATCATCTCATGAACCAAACAGCATTCCCCAGTCCTATAAAGGATTTTAAGGTTAATAAATACATGGATTAATACAGATTCACACTGAGTGACTTTGTATATGAAAAGTGAGGTCAAAGATTTCTGAAGGTTGACAAGAAATTCAAATTCACAAATAGTGCCATTCTTATTTTAGGTGTTGAAGTAGGCAGTCTGTGCCTTTCATGAGGCAGCCGTACTCAATTGCCTACAGGAAAGTGAAATCTTGTAGAAATGGATCTACAAGTGTGGGGAAATGGCTTAGTTTGAGTCTAGAACTGTCTGGCCTCCCAAGTTTCTGTTACTTGCTATTGGTGTTTTCTGGTAAGGTTTGTCGCCTTATTCTGCTCAGCAGGCCATTTTTTTTTCTTATTGCTCTTTCATTTGGTTTTCAAGGAGCAAGAGATTGTAAGATCTTTTGACAAAGTAGAACACATTCGTATTTCCCCTAATCCATCAATAAAAGATAACTGAACATGTAGTTGTTGTTATACTCAAGTGAGTGCTGGTTCAAAGTATTGACTGCTTCTGAGCTTTGTGCTGAGTTGGCTGGTATTACTGGAAGAAAGTGTTGTCTTTCCTTTCTTCTTCTAGGTGAAAAGGGTGGAGAACAGAATCTTTATTACTTCTAGTAAAGATGTGGTGGGACTGTAAATGTTAACAGTCCCACAGAAGACCCAAGACAGTGGAACAGTGAGTCAGCTCTTTAGGCAGAGATAAGGTGGGAAAGAGCATTTCATGAGCAAATCTTCCTGGAAGCTGTTTACAAACATATTAATGATAAAAATGTGATTGGGAGTAGGTAACATGGATTTATGAAGGGGTTATTTAAGCTTGACCAGCTGTATAACTTTCTGTGAGGAGAAGACTGGCTCAGTGGATGCTGGGACAGCAGTGGATGATGGTTATCTTGATTTTTTGCAAGGCTTTTGAAACTGTCTCTCATAACATTCCTCAAACTCAACAATTTGCAGATGATACAAAACTTGGAGGAGTGGTTGATGTACCAGATGGTTATGCTGTAATTCAGATGCATAGGCTGGGGAATAGTCTAACGGGAAGCTCGTGAAGCTCAGCAAAGGCAAATGCGAAGGTTCTGAGCCTGGATAGAAAGAGCCACACACACCAGCACTTGCTGGGAACTGATTGGTTAGAAAACAGCTTTGCAGAAATGGACCTGGATTTTCTAGTGAACAACAAGTTAGACTTGAGTCAGCAAGACACCTTTGTAGCAACGAAGGCCAACAGTATCCTCATCTGCATCAGAGAGAGCACTACCAGCAGACTGGGGGAGGTATCCTTCCCCTCTACTTGGCACCAGTGATACACATCTGGAGTCGTGGGTCCAGTTCTGGGCTTGTCTTAGACAGGCAAGAGAGACATGCTGGGGTGAGTCCAGCAGAAGGGCCATGAAGGTGGTTAAGGGCTTGGGGTATTTCATGTCTGAGGTGAGGCTGGGAGAGCTGGGACTGTTCAGCCTACAGAAGAGGAAACTTGGGTTGGTCTAATCAATGTTTAATGTTTAAACATTATACAATGTTTATGCGATGGGGGGAGTAAAGAAGACAGCAAGATTCTTCTTCAGCAAGATTCTGTCCACCAACAGGATTAGAAGCAATGGACACAAACTGAAAAAAGGAGCTACTATTTAAATATAAGGAAAATATTTTTACATTGAAGGGTAATTAAACAGAGGCACAAGTGGCCCAGAGAGGTTGTGGAGTCTCCATTCCTGGAGATATTAAAAACATAATTAGACACAGTCCAGAACAACCTGCAGTAGCTGAGCCTGGATGAGTAGAGGGGGTTGGACCAGATATCTCTAGAGGTTCCTTCCACCATCCTGAGCTTCTGTCACTGCTGAGCTGAGTGACTGGCAAATGCTGATAGAAACACTTTCTCCAGGAGAATAAAAAACTCTCAAACAAAAGAGATATTTTTATGCTGTGGACTGAGCTAGGTATGGGGCTATCAAGAAACAGAAACTTTTGTTTGATGGGAGAATTTGCTTGATCAGTATCTTTTCATTCTTAAACAGATGCGCTTTTTTTTTTCCCCCTACTTGCTGGAGGCTTTTCCTGCCATGTTAGTAAAGCAGAATCCACAGATGTCCCTCAGATCAGCAGCTCGGAGGGCTTCATGAGTTTGGTAGCAAGGGGATGCATAAAACGTGTGAAACACATTAGCGTGTCCTGCCACTTGTTCAAGGGTGATTTTTTTTTTTTTTTGGCACAAGTGGGATAATCTGCAGGTGGGAAAGGTTAGTGGCCTATGTCTAGGGAATGTGGAAAAGGCAGAGGGTCCCCAAGAACAATGCCTGCAGTGTTTATTGTCAGGATCCTGGGTTTCCTACCAGCACTGACCCTTGATTCCATGTTAGATCCCAGGGATATCAGCCCCTGCCCCAGTGATTGAGGAGCAGGGCTTGTCTCCAGTTCCTGTCATCCCTGCCCTGCCTGGCCACAGGCTCATAGCCTGTTCTGGTCTCAGCCTGACCTCATCCCAAGGGAAATGCTCAGTGCCCGAGTGCCCTGGCCATCTGCTCCTGGCTGGGTTGGGACAGGCCAATGAACACCCATAGGTAGGCCCCACCACCTCCGCCCCACTGGGAACTCCCTGGGCCCTGGCAATTGCTGTGCTACCTTTCTAGAAATATTCTGAGGCTGTTTGTCAGTGTTCTGTTAATTTAAAATTAATGCCTCCCCTGGATTTCGCTGCTGCAAGCAGGCAAATACCAGCAACCTTTGTGTGAAAACTTCTAGACTTTACCTGTGTCTCATTGACTTTGAAAGAAACTTGTGCTGAAGTCAAATTAGAAAATGTATATGTGGGTGCCTTGAGAACTTTATTGCTTTTATTTCTGTGACAGAGTCTCACTATTAAAATAGCATAATCGATGTGCACTAGGTAGTGCATTAGGAAGGGAAACAATGGGAAGGTAACTGCTGAAGGGCTATAGATAGTGCACTAAATGGTGATTTTTTTCTTGCTAACTTGGGTATCTTGTCATATGTTAATTAAATGCCATGAAAAATCTTTAGGCGATAATAAGAAGATAATAGTGCATAGGCTTTAATGCATTATGCTGTATCTCTTCTGTCTTACTTTTAAAGCTCAGTAAGAATTCTTTGCTCAAACAATTGATCTTAATGTACTAAAAAGTAAGACAATTTAGAAGTAAATTAGAGACTTGAAAAGCAAGCTTTCTGAATTCAAGTGATTTGGTCCGTCTTCATCATTTGAACTCTCTGTTTTTCAGTTATTTATGTATAATTTCAAGGTTTATATGAAGACTATCCTTGTCCTAGCTCACCTTTTCTTGCTGGGAAAAATCAGATCTCTTATGTATTTCTCTGTTTCTCCTTCCTCCTCCTTTTTCCATTCACTTTTCGAAGTCTGCTTCCTGTGATTTTGATCATGGGTGTGAAACTACAGTCCGTGTATTCATACAAAGGCACTGGGAAAATGTCTGCCATGGTCATAATGAACTTTATTCTGCTACTGTTGGCACAGAAGATGGGAGAGGGACACGGCTTCTGATTATCCCCATGACTGCACTGACCAGCGTTTGCCATTGTAAAGGCTGATACTCTCATTCCAGCAGGGCTTGATCCTGTGAACCACAAAAAGGGTTGTCAGCATTCATCGTTGTTCTACCAACACTAATTGAATAGAGCACGCTTTGCTCTGATGAGGAATCCTAAACAAAACTGTGCTGTCCCATTACTATCTTGTTATCTTGTAAGACTGGATAGTTACTTACGTTAGATATGGATATCAAAAAGGTGTTTGGAGTGCATCCACAGCCTGGCCTATATATTCACCATATAAGTTCCTGAGCGCCCTGACACTTTTGCTATTTTAACATCTTGTGTGGTCCACTGAAATCTTGCAGGAGAGGAATACGTTTCTCAGAACATAGCAAAAATAGGAGTTACTTTTGCTTGCTTTCAGATGACACTTCATTTCTCTTTCCCTTCCTTCCTCCTTCCCTCACTGTCTCCTGGAAGAGGAGACTTGACACTGTGTTCTCTATTGAGACCAGTTTTCCCATCTGTTCAAAGCATTAAGTTTGAGCAGGCAGTTCTGGCTTTCAACTGTAGCTGCAGGTGTCCTCAGTTGGAAGGAACCCTGCTAATGGCCTCCAAGATGCTTCTTTCTAGGTAGTGACTCATGCAGAGTATGGAAACGGTCCGTTTGAAATCCCAAACAATTTCCATGGCAGTTCAGAGAGCTGTCTTTTACTCTATCAAAAGTAAAGAAGCTATTTGCATAATGCCTAGTGAGTGTTGCAGCCTGGATCAGAAAACAGGCATCCACTTTTGCTGTGTTATAGAATGGCTATTTTCTGCAAGAGCTCGTCTGATACATTTTGGTGGTTTTGGCTTAAAAGTGAAAAGAAATTGATGCTGTCTTCTGTTTGGAAAATAGTGTTCACAGGAGCTGCTTTATTCTGCACTACAGTAACCAAAGAAAGATTTCAAATCATACCAGATTTTTCTTATCCATCTACAAATCTGTCCCAAGTTGTTTGCAAAGGCTTGTCTGAGGCTTTGGGATTGTGGCTTTGGGGTATGTGCAGCTCAGCAAGAGAGGCTTGTACACATTAAAGGCTTGTGAGAAAGCCACACGGTTGGCTGTTAACTTGTATGTTCCCTTTACAATCAAGATATTACATTGGTGGAAACAGCAACTTCTGTAAGAGGGTGTCCTGCTCTACACCATTATCAGTGGTTTTGATGACACTCAACATCAGGAAGGAGCTCCACGTAGGCAGTTAAAAGCATGTCATGTCTGTTTTTTCAGGAAATTGTATTTTTGGAGCTAAGAACTCTTTGTTTTGACATGCAGAGATTTTTCTCTCATTTCTAAAATATCTAACCATTAACATAAGTAATTAGTGTTTTCATAAACTTAATCAGGGCTGACATTCATCTTTTCTTTTCCAGCTTGGTCATCAGCCATACTATGATACTTCAGACAGCCTGAGCAACCTTAATGCTCACATACCTGGCAACTCAGCTTGCCCGTCTCCAGTTCAAGGAGATCTTTGTATGCAAGGGTGACTGTTTCCTTTAAAAAAATCGCCGAGAGCATATATTTATTCTTCCTTTCCTGGCTTCTAATCAATGCTCTCCTAAGATTAATGGGTCCACTTTTTTGAACTGTGAGTTTGTATTATGAGTTTCTTTGTTTTCAGCCAAAAAGTTTTTATGTTAGAAATTGTAGCAGAGGGAAAGGTAGGTGAGAGGGACAGCATTCCCCCCATCTGAAGTATTTTATAAAGATAAATTACTTTTTTGGGTCATGTTTGCTGGTTTTACATCACTGATAGAAAAATATTACAGGTGAGATTATGTAACCGTGTAGCATTTTTCCTTGAAAAGATGAACAAAAATGGGCAAAGGTAAATGTTACAATTTCAATCTTCAGGAAATTCTGTTTGTACCTGGATTAATTTAACTGTTTGAATCTGTCTCTCGCATTGTTTTTCATTTATGAGAACAGCATGGAAGGTCTACTCATTGCAAAACAGGTCTTCAGAGTACTAAAGATTCCATACTAAAGATATGTGGGAATACTGAAAAAAAAAATAAAATACATTAAATACATTTCTAAAGGAGTGATTAGGATTATGTGATATATTTGGCTGGGTTAGGCTGTAACGTGTTCATACCTTCAACGTGTCTCCTCTGGTACAGTGAATCAGTAGCAATGCCGTTTATACAGAGCAAAAAAAGAATCAAAGTAGCAGAAGAGCTGACTTCTGTGACTGGTTTATGAAAAGGTGTTGTCCCCTCTGTATTCTGTGACTTGCGTCCTTTCTTGGTGAGATGGATAACTATCTCTTTTGAATGTACAAACAGTTGGGATACAGACATGATTCCCAGTGGATTCTGTAGGCTTAAGGAATCTAAGCATTTTTTTTTACCAGTGGAAAATGTATGGGCAAGTCACCTAAAGAACAGGAGCAACTGTAATAAAAGTGATGACTTCTTCCTGGTGCCAATAAATTCCTATTTTGGCTAATGGGTTGATCCTAAGCAGTACTGAAGAGAGTTTTGCAACATGTTCTTTTTTTTGAAAACGTATTTAATAGATGCAAAGAGTTTTATGAGCTGTCTTCTGCCAGAAGGCACATGATTTTTATATATATCTTTAGAAATCTGAGTATAGATCTGATTTGAAATTATTACAGAATATTAGTTTCCTTTCATTCCTCTTAATAGCAGGGTCTTCAACATCCATGGAAACATATTTTTAACCTTTTGAATTTGCAGCCTCACATCAACAGTTATACTTAATTATAATTGTTGTGTGTATTCATATCAGTAGTATTAAATGACAGAACCATTGGAAAGAACTTGAGACTTATGAAATATTTGTATGTATGTGAATGTCAAAGGGGATGTTATTAGTTTTTATGTTGATACCTTCGAAGAGCCCCATATGGGATTGAGACGCTGTTGTGATGGTGGGTTTAGAACCATGAAAGTCATCCATTCTGTAACTGTGCAATGGATTTTCCTATATTTTGAGAAATACCAAGCTAAAAAAAAGTGCAAGCATTCCCAGTATATTCAAAACATCCCTTTCAAATAAGGTATATTCACATCATTGTCTTTCCTGTCTTTTTATTTTACTATTTTACCACTTCCTTAGAGTGGAATCTGTGGAGCTATGTTAAATCAGCTTTTCCCAAGTGACTGCCATTCAAAATACATAGGTATAAATGGCAGCAAAGTCTGAGCAGATGATGAGCAACATCAATTGACATCCTATAATCAAAGAAGGGAGGTGAAACCAGCAACCTGGGAGAAGTATTGTTTCCTAAGAATTCGCTAGGGGTTTCATCATTTTGTTCGCTTCCTCCACTCTCTTTGGAAGTAGACTTTTGTTTTCTAAAACTGGGAGAAGGGAATGGGCAGAGTGCTTCACCTTCCTCTCACTTCTAATTGAGCAGGTGAGATGATAATTTATACATACTGTATGCCATGAGTGTCATGTACAAATAAACATATTAACTATATTTAATCACAGTTTCCTGAACGAGGTGCGCTAACTCATGTATCAGTGAATTCAACACAGGATTTTCCCTGTTCATCTTTAGTTCATCTTTCCAAAAATATTGAGTATGTGCAAACCCCATTATGAACCCTTGGACTGAAAGGTGCAGCAGCTTCTTTAGTCAAGAGTACCATTTGCGTCAGCATTGAAATTGGAGCCTAACAATGTTCATTTTGCTGCTTCCTGCTGTTTTTAACCAGTCTATTTGCACAGAATCCTTTCCAGACTTCTGAACGGTGCTGTGAATTTCTCCAGAGGGAATATAGCAATTATGTAGTGGTCACTTATTTAGTGATTTGGTGGTTTTTGCTTCCTGGACTCTTCTGTAGATTACTTGGGAACTGGTCAAGGGTACATTCTCTCCTCAGATTAGGTTAAGTTACTTTTCTAAGAAAAAGTTATTTGGAGTATTAAAGCATTTCTTTCTGCCAAACTATAGCTAGCTATGCCGGTAAGCTCAGTTTATTTTGAAGTTATTTTACTGCTACAGTTGTCCTATAAAATTTTGTTAATTTTCTGACTTTTTGCAGCATTTAAACAGTCTCCTCAAATGCCTGATTATCCTTACAGCAAAGATTTTTCAGGTTAGGAAGTGCTTTTTCTGAAGAATGTATATGTCTATTGTAGCTCTCTATTTGTCTAGTAGTTCTTCTATGTTCACCTTTTGTCTGAGCTGAAAGGAGAAAAGGAACACCGGGTGCTACTGGACATAAGACAACCAGCCCATTTCTAGCAGAGCAGACAGTCCTCAAAGAGCTGCAGGCTTGCTAGTGAAGAGCTCCAAGTCTTCAGGTTTTGCCCTAAAGTGATGCACTTGCTGTTTCTTTCTGAGCTGCCTAATTTGTAGGATCACAGAATAGAATCATCTGGTTGAAAAAGACCTTTGAGATCATTGAGTCCAACCATATCTGTTCATTACGGAACCATGTCCTTAAGAAGCTCATCAACCTGTCTTTTAAACAGCTCCAGGGATGGTGACTCAATCACCTCCCTGGGCAGCTGTGCCAGTGCCTGACCACCCTTTCAGTGAAGAAATTTTTTGTAATATCCAGTCTGAACCTGCCCTGGTGCAACTTTTTTAATGGTGACCATTACCTGATGTCCTATCACCTGTCACTTGAGAGAAGAGACCAACACCCACCTTGCTACCACCTCCTTCATTGCTGCTCCTGTCTCATCTGACTGGATTGGGGCCATACGCACAAATGCTTTACTGAATGGTCATCACCTTCCCCCATCATTATTTTCAGTGTGTGAGTATATTCAAAGGCCATTGCCTGACACTGAGGCTGATGAGAGTGACTGTGCAGAGGGATGAAGTCTGTCCAGATGATAAAGAAAACGTCATTTTCCCATAAGTTAAGGGAAAATATTACAATTTTGAGGGGAAGATGAGAGAGACGGATCAGTGTAAGATCTGGGCAGATTCTGCCCTTCCAATTGTCATTTCAACCATGTTCAGACAATGCTGCATCAGTTGCCAGTCACATCGTATCAGGGAAGTACTTCAGATTGGAGGATTAGAAACCTAATGTGGAGCTCTACTGAATTACACCAGCCCAGATTCTGGTTTAATGGGGAATTGGCATAAGGCTCATGCTGCAATACCATGTTTAAAACAAATGACAGATTCCCTGGCAGATCCCCTGGTTCTGGGAGAGGCAATTATAGATGAATCTGAGTGCTGTAATTTTTTCGCTCTGTAGGCTGCTCATCCTTTTTTGTATTGTATAGCAACCATTGCAGTGATGGCTGCATAAATATTCTTCATGCTTTATTCTCATTTACGTCAATGCTGAAGGTAAAAACTTTATTGAAAAACTTGAAAAAATAATTTAGGCATTTGTAGAATACAGAAAATGTAGATATTCATGGTGTGGAGAAATAATTTACTAAATATTTATGTGTGCTTTTCTGAGCAGTTTAAAAGCTGAAAAGATGAGGAAGACAGACTGTGGTTTGTGGGGATTTTGTTTGGTTTGGGTTTTTTTTTTTGTTTGGTTAGTTTTTTGTGGAAATACTCCTTTTTGCAGAAGTCTCCACAACTGTTTTGGAGATCTCATTTTGATCTGCCTGTGTTATTTTGTACTTGAACAAGATAGCTATCACACTTCTTTCTATAGGTCCCTTTGGAATTAAGAGAGGTTTCTCAGTTAGAGGATGCGTAGCTTGCTTAAATGAACACTTAAAAAAGTACTGGTTCTGAGGTGAAAATCTTAAAATCTGTAAAGACTCCTTTTATTTACTTCAGTGGTCTGTGGGCTGGAAACATGATGAAGATATGTAGTGCAGTGAAGTTTTGCCTTCATAGGAGTCCTGTGGCCTTTATCATATGCCCTACTATGTTAGTGGCAAAAGACAAAAACTTATTATTTCCATGCACTCATTTGCTAGCAAAATAGAAGCTTTGCAGCTACTTAGGCATATTTAAGGAGAATTTGCCTGGAAATATGTTGAAGTGGGGTCTGGGATGTTCCACTGTTACTTGGGAAAATAATAATAGTTGTTCGATGCCTCTGTTGTTTATTAGGTCCCTTAGGCTTCTAAGTAATTCCAGTAGAGTATATCTCCGTTTCCCTCCTGTTTGCTTGCTGATAATGTTGCAGACCAAGCTCTTGGAGGTCTTCCTGACTTAGGCTTTGTAACTGTTTTGTTTCAGGAGGTGGTAGAGCAGAGCTTTCTCTTTCCACCTTTCATCGTGGATTCTAATTAAGAGACCTCACTGAACAGACTATGTGGACATGATCCATTCTTTTTGCAGTGCTGGACTCAGCTGGTGTGGTGCAGTTTAAAGTTTTAGTTTGTCATTCAAATGCGTAGAATAGGTATGAGGATTCCTTGTAGAGCTTGGAAATAATGATGCCAGCCAGCCATCTTTAAGATTTTAGTGCACAGTATTCCTGTTCCATGTGTGGTCAGAGGGGTCACAGTCCCGAGTTAATGCCACGGTGTGGCCTGTTTAAAACTGAATACTGATGAGGAGAGGGTGAGCCTTGGGTCTCTGTATCCCTTAAAGCGGGGGAGCTGGGGATTTGCCCATGCATGCGAGGCAAATGGGGATTGCCCATGCATGCGTAATCAGTCTGTGCTCTGAGGTACAAACCAAACTGTACAGTTGACCTGATTAATTCTATTTTTATTTTATTTTTATATCTGTGGAGACAGACTAATAAACAAAATGAAACCTGTGAGGGAAGTTTATACAAAACACTATTTTTCTTTACGTTGTCTTTTACTGATGGCTTTTCAGTCTTGTTTGCTAGCATAGCTAAGTTTTCACTATACCTTCGCTTGCTTATTGTTTGTCGACAGGCTAAATTCCATCTCTTTCAGTGATGCTTTTGCTGAGCCTCATTAGTTCACAACCTAGCTCGTGCGTCATATGCTCTGCAATCAGCTGGCGAGAGAATGGTGCTCATTCTCTGTCTCCACTGTTATGTTTCTCCTCCCTGCCTTCCTGTGAACACAGCACCAGAAAGCAAAACTTGCCAAGACTCTCAGCATGAACTTTCTGTTCTTCTGTTCCACAAAAGAATTTGAACCGAGGTTGGCTTTGCTGCTGGCTGTCATCATTAGCAGTTGTGTCCCCATTTAAGAGTCCAGTTTGTGGATACACGCACTTTGGGTACTCAGAAATAACTCAATGTGGGTAGTCATGTTAGAAGTCACCCAGTGATATTACCCGAGGGAGAGACCCATGCACTATCCCCGAGTAAGTGATACGTGCCAGGCAAAGAAGGATTCAGTGACAGTTAAGCTTAGTTTCTCAAGGAAAATGGGCTGCAGTATCTCTGAGTCTTATCTCTGGGTCTTCTCCCTTTGCCCTTTCCTCTTGCCTTTTCTCCCCTGACTTTTGGACACTAAGGCTAAATTTAAACAAGGTTTAAAAAGGATAGAAGTTTAAAATATAATTAGTTTCACTGGTTTCCATTGCAATGATGGTGCAAGAAAAAGACCCGAAGTAGTTCCCTGACAGAGTAAAAACCAGACAAGCTTCAGCGAAGCAGTATTGTATTCAAGAGTATCCAGAGGGCTGGTCCTGCCATATTCAGGCTGTATCATCCCTTACGCACAAGATATTAGGGGTGTTGATGTTACTGTGGGAGTGAGGAAGGTTTAAAGGATGAAGGACACGAATTTTCAGAAAATTAACCTTCCCGAGTTCATAGGACATTTTTTTGCAGTTAGATATGGGAAAAAAGATCTTATACAACAGTTGCCTATACATTAACAAATATATTTTACCTCCTGTTATAATACAGCTTCTTTGCTTTTTCCTCCATGGTGTGGAACCTGTATGGATATTACCCATTTCATGTTGCTTTGCCCAAGTAGGAGCATGTGGAATGCTGTGGGAAGCACTTTCTATGTCTCTTATATAAGAGTACAAAGGAGCTTGGGCAATTTTATACCTTGTTTCAGAACACATACTAGAGCTTTACTCTGTTCCAGTGCAACTAATAACAGACTTTTGTTTTCTGACATTTCTTAATGTTCATATTTTTTGTAATAAATGTGTTATTAAGAAACTGTATGATTTACTGCCTATTCCAGAATCTTCCTGGAACGGATTTAGTTTGAAGTGTTACAGAAACAACTTCTGTCCAAACAGAGCCAGAATGACAGTGGATAAGGAAAATCTCATGAGCTTTGGTAGTCAAGTGATGCTACAGCGAGTCACACACGTGATTTGCATATTAGACAATTGTATATTTTCTGTTGCTAGCATTTCGTGCTATTTTGGAAAAAATGTATTGTTCAATTTTAGTAATTTTAACCAACGAGAAAAGAAGGTAATATATGATTTTTATCTGTAAACAAAACTATCCTGAAGAGGCATTGTCAGTTTTTTTAACAAAAATCTTCACTTTTAGCAATAAATATTATTTAACATTATCCAGTTTAATCAATTTTAGTTACTCTCTGGTATTTATAATGCATTTACTTTATATTTGACCCGAAATATCTTATTACTGCTTATTATATCTTATTAAATGCCATAATACAATAAGCATTACATGCTTATTTTGAACAGTGACACAAATATTTGCTGTCAGTGTGCTTCTGGGGTATCCTTCTGTTTTCCATGTTTTCTACAGCCCTCATCAGTGTCAGAGGTAGTTTTCAGACGTGAGAAGGCTCATAGGAGCAAGGATTAAATTAACTCTGAGTCATAGAAGGCAAAGCAAAGAGTTTTGACCGCTGGTCACATCGTGCTGGTCCACACAGTGCTAGGATTTCATAGAGGACACGCATTAAGTCACAGATATCCAGATTTGATATTAAAGGTCAAATAAACCATCTGTGTTATTAAAAGATGAGCTTAAGCTTAAATGCAGTGATTTTGCCAAATGTAGCATTAAAGTCTTTACGCAAGCAGAAATTGAGGGAGAATGATAGAAATTGTTAGATGGTGTCCTGTCTCTGTGGGCTGCTCACAGACTGCACGGGGTTGATTTGTTTTGTATTTTCTGTTTCCAGTGGAGCAACTGGTCCAGGGAAGTTCCCTTTCATGTCCTATTCCTGACTTTGTTTTAAAATATCCAGAAAGACTTAAGAGTTGTGTACGAATAAGCTTATTTGTATCAATGCAAGACTCTGCCATTCACGAACGTTCTCTGACCAAGGGCAGGTGAAGGTGAATAACAGCTCTCTGATTTAGTAGCCATGTAGGCACTGGAAGCAGCCCCTTTTGTTAAAGGGGTTACTGATTTCCAGATGGAAACAAATGAGTAAAAATCTTTGTGAGCTTGTGGGGGGGAAGGCACCAACCAAAAGTATGTTGTCACAGCACAAAATTTGTACTAAAAATGCCTTTAAAATCGGCTGAAATTCTAAATGTTTATATATCTGTAACTCAAGTCTGCCCTTAGTGTTTGGGGAGTGTGTGTATTAAATATGGAATATGTTAAAGATGTATTTTACACTTGGTATTTGGTCCTGGGTGCTGCCTAGGAGCTGTGTCCCACCCATGCTCACTGCTCCTGTGTTTCTCTTCTTTACTAGCACAATGTAAAAGCACAAACAGCCATTTCTTATTGCTATTAGTGAGGTGGAATCAAGACTTTCTGCTGAACTCCTCTTGTTTTCATTGCAGCTGATTTCTCATAAACTTAATAGGAAACTGAAGACACTTGCAAGCCACTCTGGTGAAAGGCAGCTATAAACCACTCTGCCTGTGAAGTGGTTATATGTTATTCCTTCTAAAAGTGCTGCTAGAGATGTGATGGTGTTTCTGTTATTCTTTGTGATTCCTGCAGAGTATATGTGTCCTGGTTGGTGTGAGACACTTGAAAGTTCACCCCAAGGGTTAGGTTCCCACCTTTCACGTAGACGTCACTTACCATCCTAGATATGTTCAGCTGGAGTGGAAAAGCCAGAGGCTGCCAAGGAGAGTCCCATGGCCTTCATAGCAGATTTGAAACTCTGATCTGACCCGGCATCTTTGTTGTCAGTAGACTGTCCAAGAAATAATGACTAATCAGTGATTGATGCTTGTTCATCGTTTCCTTTCAGATGTTTTGAGGTTAAACATAATGCTATGATTTGAAATTCGTGCAGGAACCACAAGTCTTGTTGCCATACAATCCTTCTGTTGGCTTCTTTGCTGCAAACAGGTCCTGCTGCCAACAGTTCCTACTAGATCAAGATTTCTCCAGTTTTCCTTTCAAGTGTAAATTGCATACTGGTCAAATTGGGTGAATTTCTCCTTTTCTATGTCCCATTCTTTCAGCTTAAATCATTCCTGCTTGGCAAGGAGTCTGGGCCATAGATTATTGCACTTGTTAGACTGCAGTGCTAGAATTGTGAAAATTACCATATGATTGACAGTCATGAAAATGAATCCCACAGCACTAAAGGAAAATCTCTTTAACTTTTCTTGGAAGACTATTGATTTCAGCTGTGCTTTGCTTAAAAGATACAGAATTTCTCAGAGATGCAGAAACTGATCATGATCAGTCCTGAAAGCTGTGCCTTTGCGCGTATTCTCCTGAGTCACAGGTACAGCTTTCTTGCAGAGCTGCAGGGAGGGCCAATGTTGCCACTCTCTTGGTGTATCATCTGCTGGTAGCGTGGCATTTTGGAGGCAAGTGTTACTTACACAGAGTATGAAAAACAGACAGAATAATCTCTTAGCATGCTGTAATAGTGATGTTTTCAGATTTGAAATATTAAGTGATCAGAGTTCACTGCTGTGAAATTCTTTAATTAAAAACAAATCTGCTGTGTTTATAAAATGTCTAAATGTGCTGTTATGGTTAGAAGAACACACAAGAGAAGGCTTTGTTGCAATGTAAACACTTTGTGAATTATTACTGCAGTGTGCTGTCTGAATGCACTCATCTAATGACACAATGATCAACACTCAAGTGAATATAATTGTTGCAAAGGGCTATTAGGATCAGATTCAGTATTTAGGCTCCTAACTTTCCACTGAAGCAAGTTTCTTTAATCTAGATTCTTTGTTAACTCTTTCTTCTTTTTCTTTCTTTCTTCTTTTTTTTTTTTCTTTTCTATTTTGGCATTTCTGTGAGCTTTTTTCTTTTTAGGCTTAATTCCTTACAGTGATGGTAACTTACTGTTTTGAATGCCATCATGACTTTTTCTTTAACACCCAAAGAAGAAATGGCTTCATCAGAACAGGGGGAAGGTTGTGGGAGTCAGAGGAACATTGTTCTCCCAAAGGATAAATAGAAGGACGTTGCTTATTTAGGTCAGAATATACGTTTAAACTCACCTTTTCACTGGCCTGCAACTGGTCCAAATGGAGTGGAGCTGTTGTAGCAGATTCATAGGTGAGGGCAGGGCAGAAGAGACTTTTTGAGAGGTCATAGATGTGAATGTCACTGGATTTTTCTAAAACTTTTTCTACTGTTTTGGATGCCCCAAATGATAGGGGGTAGAATTCTCTGTCAGCGGTAGGTGCTGAGGTGAACGGTTCTTCCAAAAGTAGTGCTTCTGAGCAATGGCAAGGCAGCAGATATATAGCTTAGACAGTAGAGTGGTAGTATCTGCAGATTGAATGTTTCAGTCACTAAAATCCTTGCAAACTGCCTTCAATCTCACTACAGTGAACAGTTCCACATCAGAGTGTCTTTAGAATGAGCCATGGAAAGTTTGGATGGATTTCAAAAGGCAAATAAGCTCCGCTTTTTATTCAGAGTTTGCCTGCTGAAATTTGTAATTGAGTCATCTCTGGCAAAAATTTAGTTCTTGTGGGCATAGCAGTGTTAATGTTATGCCCACAAACTCAATTTTAGTTGGGATATTGAAACATTTACTACAGGCATGGTAAAAAGAAATGTGAACCAACCATCTGAAAACCATGCTGATTGGGAGCTTCTGTATTTTAGTGTAGGTTGAAGAGCATATCCTCAGCTTCAGGACTCAGGATTAGGTCAATGAGTGTTTTGACTTTTTTTTTAAATTATCCATTTTTTTTTTTTTCTGATTTAAACTAATGAAAACACCAAAGCATGCTACATTTAGCGTTCTCCTTTGTTTTGGAAACAGCTGAGTTGATGTGGATCTTGCTGAAGTGATCCCCAAAGATAAAACATTTCATGTGAAGAGTGCAGATGGTTTTAAAAGGAGACAGTGGTCTCTGCCCAGAATTTTGCTGAGAATACTTCTACAATTAAGCAGACCAGGGCTAAATATTTCATCCTGGTCGAGTGAGCTGCGTTACAGGCAGCCAAGGCTTGGTGAGGCGAAAATGCTGCAGTAGCACAAAGAAGCGGCATTTTCGGAGCGCCAGTATCCCCCGCTGAACACCAGAGGGCACAAACTCTCTAACAGTCGCCTCTCCGGCTCTGTCAATGCCAACATTCGGACGAGTGCACGTAACAGCAGGCTTCGGAAAGCAAATACGAAATTTCAGGTACTTCAGTTGTCATGGACTCAGTTGCAAAGAGTTGCAGGGGAAAATTATTGGCAGTAGGTCTAAAGACTTTTCAAAGCAATGCATAAAATTATTGCTATGTTTGTCTCTCCTAGATAAGAATATAAGTGAGAATTTGCAAGTGGATGCATGTGAGTCTTCAACAGATTTTTAAAGCTTCTGAGTAGCCAGACTATGGTCCCAGTAGCTTGGGACCTTTCAGGCCTCCAAGCAAGTGTTATCTGTCCTATTGTCAAGCTTCTGCTGTAGGAAAGTATAATACTCCTCTTTTGAGCTGTGTGAGGCTGTCAGCTTTACAATGTTAGAATTAAACCTGGAAGAAATAGACTTGAGAGCTCACTGCAATTTATCATGTGATACAATCTCTATTTTATTTTAAATTTCAGCCTAAAAAGGGTGAATAAAGCTGTAATCATCCTGTCAGCACATGTAACTACTTTTAAAATTAGACAGTGATCAGTCTAACTGAGTAAAATTTGTTGTAAATTTCTAATTACCAGCAAGTGAGGCTAGTCCAGTGGTCCAAAAGTGTATCTGTGATCTGGGAGACCTAAGTTTAGTCCCTAGGTGTTCCATTAACCTCCTATAGGACATCAATCTTTTAGTGCTTCAGGTTTAAAGCCCCAGGAGAGGATTACTTTCTCAGGAACATGGGCAGAGTTCAGGATAAAAGTGTTATTCAGTGTTATCCTCAGTCTGACTCTCTCTGGTTTTTCCCCTCCTCCTTTTTTTTCCTGGCAGACACTTATATTTAGAATGGTATAGGCCAGAGGCTGCATGTCAGCCTCGGGGGAGGGCGTGATTATCTTGGTGTGTCATGATGGGCTGCTGACAGATCAGGGCAGGCTGGAAACTAGAAATGGAGCTGCCTGTGGCTGCCTACCTCTCAACCAGAATGACAAATGGTGTATTTTCCTCTCTGGCAGGTGCTGGCCATAGAAAGAGCTTGTGCTCTTGGTGTTTTTTACCCAGGGCTGTCTAAATGAGAAAGAATATTCCAGTTCAGGAAAGCTCCTACTCTCTCTGCAGGATGCAATGACACAGCACTAGTGGCAGCAAGGCTTCAGGCCAGCTCTGTGCTGGGTAGGGAGGTGGGCTGGGGCTCCTGCCTGGCAGCGTTAGACCAGCAGGAGAAGACCTTTCACCTGGAGGGACAGAGTTGTCCCTGAGGTGGAGCTCCCCAGCAGCAGAGTCCTTGCAAGCTGGCTCTGAACCAAAATTGTCACTCCCAGGTGGCAGGAGCGGCAGGTATGTGCTGCGAGTGACCGGGACAGTCAAAAATGCCATCAGGGCTCTCTTGGTGTTAGCACCCACCTTATACCTCTCTTGGGGACTCTGAGCTCTGTCATGTCCATTGTTGCTGAGGCTTCCTTTACTCCCTTTGTGCTCCCAGTCCAATCTTTCAAGTTTTGTAGCAACACTATTAGTAAATCTAGTGATTAGCCACATCTTCCAGCTCTTTTTGAAGAGGTGCCTCGGAGCAGGATAATTTGGACAGTGCAAGGAGAGACTGGAGCATGTTGGTACAGCTGCAAAGAGTTATTTGCACTGTGCATGCCTCCAGCCTATGCAAATAGCAGGAGAAGCGATTCCTCGCTTCCGTATGACCTGACTCCATTCATGTATAACTGTGAGCACCTGTGCATTTATGGAATATAAACAGACTCTGCAGTAGAATGGAAAATGTATGAAGAAGCACAAAAGTACCTGTTCAGTTTCTGAGACCGCAAAGGCACCCAGGAGAGTATAGCATTTGAGCAAGCTGAAGAAATAAATTCAGAGTGTGTTACTAGACATTTTGCAGGCATATTTTAAAAAGAAAAAAAGTCACTGCCTTAGAAACAGATGTCTTTGATCTCTGCTGCTTTCTAAGTAGTGCTCCTTTGCTTTTAAAGCAGCTAGAATTCATTGTGCATCAGATAGTTAAAAAATATTGTGTGAGAACAGGAAAATGACTGTAAGAAGTGTCTTTCCCTGAATTATGAGTATATTTATCAAGAAGGTAATGGACAGAAAGATGCATTTAACACTGATGTTACTCCTCAGCAACACATCTCTGAATTTAAATGAGTTCTTTCTAAGCTTTAAAGAGCCTTCTCTATTGTTCCCGTCAGATGTCCTGCCCTTTCTGTATTCCAGCTCTGTTGCACCCATTGACAACCACTCCTTGCTGTCCTGAGCTCCAGGGAAGGTGCTCAGTTTCCTCCATGGGCTTACAGAACTGCATCCGTACTGCTTCAGGTTAGCACAGTGATGTGAAGTTTGTAAATGTCATCTTTTGGCTTTCAGTGCTGCTCCTAAACTCTTTAAAAATCAAATACCTGCCATTTCATACTTGTTTGTTTAAGAAATCCCACAAGAGATTTATGGTGTGTATGGTGTTCCAGAACTGAGCTGTCCCTAGCTCTCTGACCTTCTTCCTTGTTGGATGGTAGCCACCATTAGTCCAGCTAAAGGAGTGACTACAAAGTGCTTGAAGCAAACACTTGATTTCTTATACATGCTTCATAGGTGTATGCTATGAGAAATAGCAGCGGTGATGCTTTAAGCAGTAGCAGTGCCATTTGTTAGTAAACGTAAGCTTTTACTGAAAGACAGGACTTGCAGGGAATGATCTATCAAAATTAAGTGTTGGTTTTCTATAATGCACCTGTAATCTGGGAGAAAATCAACTAAACCCCTTAATGTCTGCAGCCATTCTAAATAAATACCTTATGCTCTGTAAGAAATATAATACTCTTATTTTAGTGTACATCAGCATTTTAAATGCAGCTGCATTCACTATGATGCTTCTAGGCTTGCTTGGAGATCAAAGTTTCACTTATTCTGTAAAAGCATTGAGTATTCTGGTGGGGGGAATTTAACAATATTTTGTTATCTGTTTTTTTGGCTTCTTGCCAAAGAATAGTGCCACTGGGGCACTCACTGCTGTTTATGTGATTTTCATTGACTTCAGCAAGCATTGAATCAGGCCTTATAAGCACAATTTCTTCATTGTTAGCAGCTGTTCATTGCTTAGCATTACTTGAGCCACTATTCAGCTGGCCATCTGTGATCTGGGACTTCTCAGACTGTAAGAAAATCATTAGCTGTTTCATTTTGGCAGGAGAATATTGTAACTTATCTTAGGGATGTATTTGTACAAGCAGTAATAATGTTTTTACCCAATAGCTATTGCTTGTCACTTGCCCATCTGTGGTTCTAACACACAAATGTTAAATATTAAATACACTAACAGAACCAGTGCTTAATACATTCAAAAGCTTGCAGGTTTTTTCACCAGGATGCAAAGAAATTAATTTTTCTAGCAGGACACAGTATAAATAGTTGTTCATCAGTCTCTGACACTACTCAGTCTACAGAAAACCTAGTAAAAGTTAACAAATTGACAAAAATAGGCCCCTCTCCTTGAAAGGTTGGATAGTGAGTTATGACACCAAATCATGTCTGAGAGTTTTGGATGCAGTTGGATTAAAAGATATAAAAGAACAATTGAATGTGCATTATGTTAAGTGTTTGGCTCACATCAGACATTTAGAGGTAAAGGTATTGTCCTACAATAATTCCTCTCCAGAAAGGAGCAATTGTGGAAGTGGAGGTCTGTACAAGTAAATCAGCATTTGAGCTAAACAGTTGAGTGTTATCCTATATGTTTAGATTTGTTCCAGGATACATCTGTACCTACATTCTGCTTCTTGTAGGAACCATTTGCAAATTTCTGATGACAAATATTTCCTTTAAAACTGAACCCTATTTTTAAGAAGGTTTAAAGGATTGTAATAAGGCACAGAAAGAAGGAATGAAGGATTTGTTTCTGTAAGTCTACCCATTTCAAGGAAAGGATATCCCAAGATCACAAGTGATAAAGATAGAGTTTTTACTAGAAGGGAAATTATCATTTTTGTCTAGAAATATTTTACTTATTTATAATAATTCCTGGTCCAAAAGCTGCTTCTCATTTTGCTCATGTGGTAAAATAAATTGCAGCAGCCTTAAGTCTGGCTTCAAGTGAGTAGCTCTCTGTCCTTTATATCTTTTCAGTCATGTTCTCAGTAGGTACTGCAGGTGCATGTCTCTGGAATTGAATGGAAAAATTCTTAGTTTTCTCTGGTTTCTGAATTGAGCTTCTTTCACTTTCAAGTTTTCATCTGAAACCAAGGAAATCAATTTCACTGTTGCTGCTGAAGCTTGACTGCTCATTTATATGAACAAGAACTACAGAAATGAGGTTGGGAGGAGGAGGGAGGCAACGGGATTTCCCTGACTTCCTGAAAACAGGATTTCACTGTGTCCAAATTTTCCATTTCTATTTCCAACAAAAAGCACTATTGCCTGGTGATAAGAAAAAAATTACAGTATTTCATCAGATTCCCAGACTATGGGAACTTACCAAGTTTCACACAGATTTCAGAAAGAGTTTTCTGGATGCCAAAATAAATGTCTGACTTCACGATACCCTGAGAGGAGAGCCTGCTGAGTTCTCCCGTAGGGGGAGGGAGGTTCTTTGCACTGTGCTGGGATCTTTGTTGACTCTCAGAGTCCATCAGCAAAGTTTTGGAGAGAGATAATATGCAGGACTGTACCTTGCTTTGGGAACTGCCAAGAGAAGCACAAAGACTCCATCCTATAAACAAGACGCGAGACACAAGTTCTGTCTGTCTCAGCCAGCTCAACAGCTCAGAGACCATTCCCTCCATCAGGTTACACAGAGGGCGGTGAGGAAATATTCATACATCTTCCAAAGTGTGTATTAAAAGGATTTAAAATAATGAAATAACAGTTTCCCCCATAGTCAGGCTTTGTTTGCCAAATCATGAAGTCGACGTGGTAAGTAAACCTTATGAAAATATAATAAATCTTCTACATATTTAGCAGATATTGGTGGATTTATACACGATAGGAAGTTATATATCAAACTGTGCAATTTAGTGCCTGTTTTGTGTACTCTGTGAATCCCAGACATGTTTAATATTTATTCCTCTGAGGTTTAACAGTGTATAAGTAACATTTAATAAACAACCTTTAAACAAATGTATTCAGACATATGATGATCAGATCTCATATTTTAAGGACACTTATAAATACTGGACAGGGCTGGTTAAGTCTAGCAATATGTCTTTCATTTACATACATTCAGTCTTTCTCATGGCAGCATAATTTTCAATGTCCCAGTTAAGGATGCATTACTTTTCTTACAAACTGTTGTCTCAAAGGTGGGAAATTTTGTAACCCTAATTTGCAGAGAATTTAAACTTGGCACATGAAATTTCTGCCTAAGAGCTAATTTTTTCCCCCCATAAATTAATCCAGAGAAAAACAATGCCTCAATGCTTTCGTTCCTTTGATTTTTTTAGGCCTATAAGCACAATGGTTTAAAATGCAAACTTGTGAGATAAGCACTAGAATCTTAAGCTACTTTTCGACTAGAAAACTAAAAGAAAAAAAATCCAAAATGAAACAAGCCCCTTTATTTCCTCCAGTGATTGAGTTATTTTTGGATTAGAAACTTCAAGGCATGAAATGACTCTTAGCTTCCTTAAATTTCAGGTTATTTTTTTTTTTATGATGGTAAGTGGTGACCTGAGAACAAAACAAGGAAGAAATAAGAATCCAGAGGATAAATATATGTGGTACAGGAAGACGCGGAAAACATATTAGCAGGTATTAAAAAAAAACCAAACCACAAGCAATCAACCAAAGAAGTGAAAACTGCGAACTGTAGACTGCTGATGGGCATTATATTCTTGGAGTGTCTAATATCAGAAGCTTTTCTCTGATTTACCCTGACGTCCCTCATAATGAGACTTAGCTGAAGAGGTCCATAGGCTTTAGAAGGTAGTTGCAATAATGCAGGAGGAGTGAAAAAAAAGCATCCTTGCCCTCCTCTGGCCTTTTTGGTTTGGGTTCTGATCACCTGAGTGTGTTTTCTACTCTTCAGTCTCTTTTTTTTAATGTTTTCTAGGATGGAGCTCTCACCATTGACTTTGAGAGATTTTTTTGGGTGCTTAGCAGCTGTTAACATTTGTCTTTGTGTAACGTTGCTTAGTGTAAGGAGCGTGCTCAGAATAAGTGGAGTTGAAGGAGGGGTTGATTGACAACTGAAACTCGAGCTATTGGAGATACTAACACCAGCTTCAGTGAGTGTTGAGTGTGATTTCTTGATTGCAGTCATGTCTGGGGATTTTGCTGTTGCTCACCTCATAATACCAATATCTTCTTCAATATTGCTCTAATGTCCATGAAAAGATATTTGAATATCTGTTGATTTTCATTTGTTTCTTAATGCACAGGGAGGTTTCTGTGATCATATGAAAAGGGGGTTGTTAGCATTTGATTAGATTACCTACAGTAAGAATCTGTAATTCAAAGAGACAGACATACAGTTCAGATAAAGTAACTCCAAAAGCACAGATCCTTCTCATAATGTAACCTACTGTGTATCTCTTACTGCTAAAGAGGTTGTTAACAGAATTCTAAACTCAAGTGCCCAGAGGGTATCAAGGCAGTCACGCTTTACCTATTCTGCTCATTAATGGTAAAGGCAAGGCGTCTGTTACATGCTTAAAACTGCACTTTAGTTGTTCAGGAAAATGAAAACTGTTCTTAGTTCATTTCATATTATCTACTGCCTGCTTTGCACAGAGATGCATAGGTAATTAGGTAGGAAGTGAGATCTTTCTAGTCTCTAAACTGCCTATTCCTTGAGGAGAAAATTGAAGGTAATAATTTCTGGTGGATGCCAGCTGGTGAGAAGTCATTTGCCCAGACATAGCAGCAAAATGCTACTAAGTGCTGTACTTTGTCTCTTTTGGTTGAAAACCTCAGAGGAGCTCTCTCACACTAGTCCTCCAGAGGTGCGTGAAGTAAGCCATACTCTAAAACAGTTTGCACGTGGATTTGAGAGCACTTTATTGCCAAGTGCAAGCATCAATACCAATATGAGTGAAATGAGTTTGCATGCTTTCACCAACAAAAGTGAATTGGTAGAGACCCCACTATTTGTTGTTCTGCTGGCATTGTTCAAGGTGAGCTGACATTACCCGAGGGAGAGAAGTCAACAGACCCTTTGAGACCAACTTCAGTTCAAAACTTCAGCAGAGTGGGTGCATGAGTTCTGATGTTCCCACAACCAGTATTGCTGGAGTGAAATCTGGGATTTCATGGATTAGTTGTCAAATTAAAACAAATGGCACAGTGAGAATTCTAAATGTTTTGTATAACCGCAACTGAAACATTCAGGTTTCAGTCTATTTAATATTTTTAGCTTCTTTTTCTCTTTTTAAATTTGAGTCGGTTAAAAAATTCTGTGTTATAGCAAAACAGTGACATGTATAATAATGTGAAAATGAAACATTTCAGCCTTTCTGAAATGAATGATTACGGTTAGAAAATGTTGAAATAAATCCTTACATTGTTTAAAACATTTTTCCTATTCTTTCTGGCCAAACATTTTCATTAGATGAGACCTGAAATGAAAATAGTGCTATATTTGTCCCTCTCCCTCCTTTCCCCTGAAATTGTAGGGTTTTGGTTAATTTTAGCTGTTTATGAGAAGGAAAAAAAAGAAAAGCAAAGTCTGCCTGTGTTCTCCATTTACTTTTATAAAGTTTGTCTTGGTTGCTAAAAGAAGATATGTTTTATACGTTTCTCAATGGTATCTTCCACTTCTCAGATCTTTAGAGGTCACGTAGGTGGGGGAAAGCAAAACTAGTTAAAAGGAGAAAAAGTAAATGTAAATAGACTAATCACATGGGTTTTAGGCTTATTGTGAAAGGGCTGAAATATTTCACCCCACTGTGTTCAGGTGTACTACTGAGTTACCACAGCTAGTGGAATTATTGCATATTAGCTGAGCTGTGAAAAATACTCAACTGATCTGGTAGCTTGGGGCAAGCCTGAGGTGAGAAAAATTTGCCTAAGCTCTTTCACTGAGGTTTATGCTAATGATCTTTACCTCCTGTTCATGGCAAGCACGCTCAGCTGACCTCACTGTGTACTAGTAATAAGAGAGAAGGATCTTCCTACTGGTGAAACACACCATGGCCCTTAGGGGTGACGTGAATAAAAGTCACCACAACAACTGGTTGTCAAGTTTTGAAATGAACACAAAGGGCGTTTTTCACACCTGCTTTTTTTGTTCCGTGTTTCAGCTATCTCTAAGTACAAACCAAGCCCCACAGCAGCAGCGGTAAGTAGTGCAAGTCAAGAAAATGGAGTTAAAAGAAATACTAATTTATTTTGTGGCATCAAGGATGAAAGCAGCATTTTTAGGCAGCAATCACATTTTTTTCTGTGTGTTCATAATCTGTCTTGCTGAGGACAGGTCCTAGCTTGAGCCCGAGCAGCTGTAGAAGGCAAAGGGTTGTGCATGAGGCATCTTGATCAGCTCCCAGCTGGCTGCTGCTGTTCTCCCCATCCCCCTCCAAATTACCAGAGTTACTGCCTGGCTCAGATCTGCTCAGGGTTATGTCTACAAGCGTCACCTCTGCAACTATAACACAGATAAGAATTTACCAACAATCTTGAGAGACATTCCCTGGCCTGAAGTGCTTGGAGGCATGTGACAGCAGGATCCAGGGCTGTGCTGCCACGGAGACAAACAAACACAGTTACGTCTAAGTGGTTGTTTTGCCTTGTCAGACCTGGCAAACTGATTATATCATTCAAATAATCTGTCCTTCTTGACTGTTCAGAAACCTGGCTGGGAAGGGTTTTATGCAAATACTATCTACGCAGTTCTCTTCTTTCTGCTGAGGTTGTCCTTTGCAGGTGCAAGGGAAGGAGCAAGCTGGTGTCCCCAAAAGGTGGGAGGTCCTGGACAAAATGGGAGCCATCAGGTCAAACTGATAAAAAAAACAGCCAAATAAACCCCAGCTCCCAAGCCAAACCAAGCCAAGGGTTAACTTTAGATCTGCTACGTTTTTGCTAGCAAATGTGACTGTCTTTTATAATTAGTGCACCCTTGCCTGGAGGACTTTCTGGTGGCTGCCATTTAAGTGAGCTGCTTTTACCTGTGGACTGTCACCAGGCTGCATACAGGGGGACTTAAGCTTAAGGGAGCAGCCCTGCCTCTGCTGTGATTGGGCTCTTCTCAAGATTTTCTTCTTGTTGACATCATTTTCTTATGGTCTGTATCTCCTAGGAGAAGGGAAGGAATTGAAGAAGGTTAAAAGATATCCCCTTATCGTACCAAAAATTGGATTATGAAGGATAGGCTGAATGGATTGTGACCTCTGGCACACTCCTCCCTATCTGGAGTGGGTGAACAAGGGACCATGGGTAGCAGTGGAATGGAGACTGAGGGCATAAATTCACATATCCGCAATGATGATAATTCATGCTCAAATATTTGTTCATCTAAATGCAGGAAGAAAAAGAGCTAGCTGAGAAAAATCTGAGAAAGTGAGAAGATTTGGCATTGTGGTGTTGCTAGCTGCCTGCCACCGATGCTCTGTGGCACCTCTGTGGCTAAGAAAACCCATGGGAGTCCTTGGATCTAAATGTGTTGGGCTCCAAGGATTCCTTTTATGCCAGGCTGTAGGACTTTAATCCATTTTTTGTGCAGGATGGTTTTTGTTCTCCTGGCTAGAGATGACATTCCTGAAGTAATTCAAATAAACTAATACAATATGTTTGGTGAGTATATTATAGTCATTAAGAATCCCAGTCGGGTTTCTTTCTTAAGCAGCGGGACAGTCAAGAGAATTAAATTAAGAATTGGGAACTCCTCTGTCATAACCTTGCTTCATGCTGCAGGCAGGGCCTGTAAACTCAGACTAATGTTTCCAAAGCGAGAATGTTGTTCTCTTCTCCCAAGTAACAAGTGATAGGATGAGCGGAAACAGCCTCAAGTTGTACCAGGGGAAGTTTAGGCTAGATATTAGGAAAAATTTCTTCACCAAAAGGGTTGTCAAGCACTGAAACAGGCTGTCCAGGGAAGTGGCTGAGATAACATCCCTGGAGGTATTTAAAAGATGTGTGCATGTGGCATTTAATGACATGGTTTAGTGCTGGACTTGGTAAGTGTTACGTTTATGGTTGGACTTGATGATCTTAAAGATCTTTTCCAATCTAAACAATTCTGTGAAAAAACCCATAATTTTGACTTTCCTGACTTAATTGTATGCTTAAATCTCAGCCTTAGTAAAGGTCTAAATGTCAATCAATCAATAAAGCTTTTTCCTTTTTCTCATGCAATATGAAAAATAATGAATAAGCAAGTGTGATCTATAAGGGGGGAAAATCCACCAATAGGGTTTTCTGAATTGAGTGATTGAGTGGCATTCCTGTGGAGTGGTTTTACAGTGTCACTTGAACCCTGTGGTTAAGCAGTCTCTAGGTAACTGAAAGCAGGTCTGTTTTCCATAATATATTGACTCAGCCAGGAACTAAAAGCACACACATGCATAAAAATCCCCAAACCTTGCTGTATCCATTGCTGGCAAAAATAATAGAACCTGTTTAAAACCTTGTGCTTTTTATCCACATCGAGTGACTTTTAAAAGGCTTGGTACACAAAGAAAAGGGAGAGTTGCTTGGCAAGTTTTCCCATATCATAGTTACTTCTTGATGTAAGGCATTTGCAAGAGAAAATGTGTGCTCTGCTCGATGTGCAGAATTCAGAACAAGATGCGAATTTTGTTTGGCTCTGGGACAGAGCTTTGGGGAAAGCGGGCAATGAGGGAAGTGTGGTACTAATGAACATGAAACCTTACATGGAAGGAAGAGAAACGAGCTTTGTTGGAGAGGACAGAAAGATGGTGGGGGGCTGATGAAAGTGGGTACACCTGAGGAAGTATGAAAGGAGAGTTATAGGAGAGAGCAAAGGAGTTGGTGGAGGGTGCAAGAAATGTTTTTCAAGGGGCAGAATGTGGTGCTCGGTTTGCTGAAGCTGCCACAAAGGGCTGGAGGGAAGTCAAAGATGGCATCGAAACGTGGAGGAGGCCCAACTAGAAACAAACTGAAAACTTTTCCTCAAAACGGTGCCAGATACTATTGGCAGTCTTGCTGGTTCATGAGCGTTTGAGTTCATGACACTATTTGCAGTGTCTATATTATTCCTTGGATGCAGCTTTGAGGAAGAAAATGCTGCCAGTCTGAATGACTGTTTATCCTAGACTGGTTGTAGGAGACTGAATAAGGGGGAGTTTTTACCTTTTGCCACAACAGCCAGGATGGGAAAGTTGCAGAGAGAAGACTCCCTTGAAAAAAAGGAATTTTGGACTTTGTTAGAGATGCAAAAGGCACAGGCTGTGTGTGTGCAGTAGTTAAAAGCAAAAGGGAAATGCAAGCATGTTTTTACTTCTAATTCAGTCACTTCTCACTGTAGGCAAGTTGACTAAATGTTGGATAGCTGCATTTCCAACAAGGAGGGAACTGACACCATATCTGTTGTACCATCTGTTTACCAGTTACCAGTGTACTGGGGAGAAGCTTCAGTGAGGAGTGGGAGAGCTTCCAGAGTTCACAGTTGTGTTTAACTACTTGAATGCCAGCAATGTGAAGTCAATGTATCAGCAAGCCTCTGGCATTCGGAGCTAAAACTACTGTGTTGTAGCTCATCCTTTTCAACGAGCACAACTTTTCCAGTCGAGTGCTTCTCTTTGCACACTGCTGGTGGTGGCAGAGGAAACCTGGCCCCTCCTAGCTAGGCTGCAGTGGGGGCAAACTTTTCCTAGCCACTTATTAACTGTTCTGTGGCCAGGAAGGAGGGAGAAAACCACCTCAAGTTTGCTATCAGTGGTACCAGAGTAAAAGTTCATAGAATCATAGAATGGTTTGAGTTGGAAGGGACCTGACAAACCATCTAGTTCCAAGCCCCCTGCCATGGGCAGGGACACCTCCCATCAGACCAGGTTGCTCAAGGCCCCATCCAGCCTGGCCCTGAACACGTCCAGGGAGGGGGCATCCACAGCTTCCCTGGGCAACCTCTGCCAGTGCCTCACCAGCCTCATTGTAAAGAATTTCTTCCTAATGCCTAATTTAAATCTTCCCCATTCCAATTTAAAACCATTCCCTCTCATCCTGTCACTACCTGCCCTTGTAAAATGGACTTCCCCATCTTTCTTTTAGGGTCCCTCCAGGTACTGGAAGGCTTTGTGAGGTCTCCCAGGAGCCTTCTCTTCTTCAGGCTGAGAAGAGTTGGAGAGGAAAGTTATTTTGCTATAGCTGTATTGGTCATTTCCCCCCTACAGACAAAGCTGAGGTCTGCAGGGTGCCTTGCTGTTGTAGCAGCGCTGGAATGTCAGTTTATTAATGAATTACTGGTTTGAAATTACCAAATACGTGGTAACTAAAAGCTCAAAAGAAACTAGTGGCAGGAGTTCAGCCGACTCTCCTGTTCCCCCGGATTTGCAGTTTCACTTTCATATTACGACAAGCAAGCAAGTTCCTAGTAAGCTCCTGAAATCACGTTTGGACAATTGATGCTTTGGTTTCCCCTCTCAGCTGTTTCCACTCCAAAGCTGACAAAACCTAGTGGCTGCAAACAATCTTGAGTGAAAGCTGCAGGGCCCCCTCCAGCCCCGGAGAGTAGAGGTTTCTTTTTCAAAGCTTCAGTGCTGAAGTAGGTACAGAACATGAATTTTCTAAGTAAAAACTGTGACTCCGTGGGAGGAATAGCAGAATTAGATTCAAGCTCATACAGATTTTGAGCCCAGGAAGATGGCACTGACTACCTTTGCTTTCTGAATACTTAATTTTCTTATTAAGTCAGTGCAGCTCAATTATTTTTACTTCTGTCTTCAAGTGTCAAAACTTGGGCAAACTATGACAGTTAAACTTCTAGGAATCAGTTTTGATCTCTTACAGAACTTTTTAGATGTGGAAAATTCTTATCAATTTCAGCTGTAGTTAGTTTTGCTCTCTTTGAATGGCATCTTTGTCAGGCTTGAGGCCATGTGCCTTTCACTTCCCTCTAGCCTATGTTTCCCTAGTGTTTTGTTTACCTTGGCTTATAGATGTAGATCCACCCTACAGATAAACTCTATTGATCCATCAGGTCCAGTGAATTACAGAGACCTGCAGTTATTCCTCTTATGCATATAATTTTGATGGCTGTGCTGTGCTGCGCTATGTGGTTTGTATAGCCAGCGCTATGGTGGTCAGCGGGATGGCCTGCATCTTCCTCCGTGCCCCCCAATTCCCCCTCGTTCAAAAAGAAAGAATCCTTATTGAGAGATGATTTACTCTGCACTGTATGACAGTTCTGCAGGGCAGGTAGTCTTTGAATGCATCTCCCATCAGCTTAATCTGTTTCTTTCCCTTTTAAGGAGCACCTGAGTTGCCTCTGAGATGGAGGCCTTTGCTGTCACCAGCTCAAAAGCCTGCAACCTTCTTTGCAGGCTCGTGGCTTTCCATCCTGGTCTGTCCTGCAGTAACCAAGGACTATGTGTGTCTGGAGAGGTGTGTAATTGCTCTAGCACCTGGAACTGCCACCTCAGACCCATCACTGCCCAGCTACCAGAGCATGTAGCTGTAGCTGTGAAAAATATTTTTTGTTTGGTTAAGGTCAGATACGTACAGCTTGCTCTTGGTGTACGTATTATGGAGGAGGACAGCTTTCCTTTCCTCTCTGGTATGCTTTGAAATCTAGCTTTACATTTGATTATACAAAAGAACTGAAACCTGTTCTTCACAGTAGTATACTTCTCTGTGAGTCTTTGGGTAACTGGAGAGGATAGGAGTCTTTGCACCTGTGTGGAGGTGCTATGAGAAATCAGTTAAGATGTCATGTCATTCAGCATGCTTATGTCATTCAGCATTTAGCATGCTGGCAACGCTGCAGAAATGGTCTTCAGGGCTCACTTTGTAGCTCGTTGCTTCTGCTCTGATCTAGTTTACACACATGTGCCTACGTGAATGAAATGGCAGAAAAAACTTAGCCCTCATTGTCATAGCCTTCTTTGGGCACCAGGCACATCCCCAGATGCTTGTCTTCCCTGTTCCCCAGCTCCCTGAAGCTGCAGACTGCCCTGGGTAGGAGTGGTCCTTGAGCAAGATGTGCCTCCGCCAGTATGAGCATGAGAGCGGCTGTGTCCTGCAGTGGCGAGGCCAGCCCTCGAGTGCCCACTGTGCTACCTTGGTATGTTTTGTTTCCACAGCACCTCCAGATTTTGGGTTTGGGGCCAGGTGAGAGTGCCCGTTTGTTGCCTGGTGGGCAGAGCCAGGGCAATGCAGAGGCAGTGGTTGCAGGTCTGACGCAAGGCCTGCCTTGCTCTCCTCCCCGCCGCACTCCCCCGGCTTCGCTTCCTTACGGCAGGGTTTGATGCATGAGCTTTCTCTCAGCTCACTGCTGAGCTGAGTGACTCAGAGCACAGGCTCTGTGCAGGCTTCGTTAGCGGATATTAAC
This sequence comes from Dromococcyx pavoninus, assembly GCA_033558185.1. NCBI lineage: Eukaryota > Metazoa > Chordata > Aves > Cuculiformes > Neomorphidae > Dromococcyx > Dromococcyx pavoninus. Next base: position 1,198,715 of record JAUMJL010000194.1, on the reverse strand, counting down.
GTCAGCATGCACCTTTTGTTTGTGTTTGTCTCTTCTTCCCTCACCGCCTCCCCTCCCCACTCTCCCTGCCTTGTAGCTGCTCGCAGAGCAAGCATCGCTTGATACACCCATGTCTCTGTCCTTGTCCCTTGCCTGATTGCCCACAAAGTGGGCACATTTCCAGAGATGCAGTTCAAGTGCCTCCAGCAGTGCAGGCTGCTAGTTGTAAGCCGAAACCTCCTCCATCGTGAGAGAGACTGCTGACAACCTCTAGGCTCCTGCTACAGATCTGCAATAATGTTTGGCCTCTGAGAGGAAAATAAAATACTGTGATTTGGGAAAGGGGATTTTGAGGGCTCATCATTAGTTTGAAAGGGTGGGGGTAGGGCAGTGAAGATGTCATGATCAACTGAATAAAAAGCTGCAAGACAGCACCTTGCTGTGTAAAAATGCCAGTCAGCAGCTTTATGCATCCGAGGAGAGACACAGGCACCCAATATATTTCCTTTGGACTGGGGAGAGGTGTTCATCAAGGTTTTTGTCACTGCTTCAGTCCCTCCTTTTTGCTGAAATTGGTTTCTGGAGTGGAGGAAGACTTTCTTAGTGATGCAGGAGAGGGAGGGAAGCTTTGGTTTTCTTTTTGCCTGTGCAAAGTGGTGAGAGGAAGAGGGTTGTATAGCTTTTGGAGTCAGTGAGGAAATGTGGGGGGTGATCTCTGACTCCTGCCTTTCCAGTCACAAATGGCTTAATTTTGTTAGCCTGGCCTGGCAAAGTGTTGCCAAATGCAGTTGTCATGCTAAGGCGCTTTGGCGCTTTGTAACCAAGGTGTTTCTTGTCTTAATGCAGCCCTGATAAGCCCTTTCTCAGCAGAAGTATTGCTACTCCTTGAGTCTTCATGGGCTGTCTGAGTCACAGGAGGGCTGGGAGGCAGAACTGGAGCTGCAGGCACTGCGTCTGTCCCCCACGGCAGCCGTTCAGATGCAGAGAGAAGCAGCAGCAGAAGCCAAATTGCCCTTGGTCATTACTTTTGCTTTCTCTGAACTGCCAGCCCCACACTTCCATTGCTCCTGACATTCACACTTTAAAAAAAAAAAAAGAAGAAAAATAAGGCAGAAATAGAAAAAATATATGCCTGTACCAAGTAAAACAAGAAACAGGATACTGCAGGAAGTAGGTGAGACATGGTCCGTGCTGTGAAGCGCGACCTGTTTTAACAACCAGTGGAGCGAAGTGTTACTTCATAGCAATCCAAAAGAAGCAAGGCAAGCATACTGCCATAGTGATACAGACCGTGCTCAGCAGTGGACTTAAAGCACAAAATGAGAGCAAGTGAGAGAGCCAGGTCAGTAGGGGTGGGCAGCTGATGTTCAGAGATGTAACCAGACCTGCTTACAGTGCATCAGAGAGAAATTTGGACAGAAATGCACAAAATGAGTAATTGAGACTGAATAATTACGCATCAAAACCAGTTGACAGGCATGAGTTCAGCAAGCTTCTTGATCACTAAGTCAAAATAAGTGAAGTGGGAAACATTAGTATATTGTCATGTGGAGAAATGCAGACCCACAAGTTGCTTCAAAATAAAAAAATACCTTTAGGTAGCCTCTAAAAGAAGAAAGCAGATAAAGCCTCGAATAGACAGGAAACACAAAGAAATTTAGACTTCTGATCAGTACCAGAACACTGCAAAATGGCAGCTCATGCCTTATTCCACAGGGCTCCAGTACTCACAGGCATGCAAACTGGACAGCAGGCTTCTGTGCTTCATATGGACATCTATCAAATCTCTGACATTATGAGAAGATTGAATTAATTTTCTAATAGATGGCAAACAAACAGAATAGCTTCTTGACTCTTTTGTCCCCTAAATGCAGGGTGAAGTGGTTAAAGTACAAGGTTTTCTGGTGTTTATGTACTTGCCTGGTTTTGGTGCTGTATTTCAGCCGTAGATATTCCTTCCTTAGCAGTATCGAATTCTGTAACAACTAAGAATTTGCTCTTTCAATCTGGAAATCGAAAGGATAGGAAAACGCAGGAAGAATAATCGCACAGAAGCCCGCTATTCCGGTTTTGGTTCCATTGAACTTTTCAAATAATTTGCAAACAAATTTCCCAGCAATTTTTTGGTGGCAGTTTTAGCCTGTTTTTCTGAAAAGCAGCATGGATGTAATCTTGAGGATGAGACACTGCAGATCTCCGGATTTCTCTGTAGTAATATTTTACCAGGTCCTGAGACTTCTTCTACAAGACTCTTGGTACTAGTCTTTTCTGAATACTTCTTGGAATCTAGAATTTCCATGTGGTTTTCTGTCCCATTCTTGAAAAAAAGAAGAAAAAAAAGGAAACCTTATGTTTATATAGAGACGTGCAAATGTGATGCGAATGTGCTCTAAAGCCTCAGAAAACAATACAAATAAAAAAAGTAAATAGCAAAACATTCTAGGGATACTTGAATGGAGTGAAAAGAGTGGAATGAAAACTGACCACGTATATTCGATGCCTTTTTTTGTAGCATACGCAGGTGGGAAGAGATATCAGTAGGTCTGTAGTCCAACTCTGTGCTCAAAACAGGGTCAGCTTTCAGATGAGACCAGGTTGTTTGGGGCTCTATCCAGTGCAACACCACTTCTGAGCAACCTGTTCCCAAGCTAAGATATTGTCTGTATAGCTATCTTGTTCAAAGAAGTATATTTATATATTCTAATGAAAATGTGGCTGTCACCCTTGGGAAAACCCTAGGGGAACAATGCAATACAGGCAGGTGGTTTACTGTGGCATTGGTAGAATGTGGGAACAGACTTGTTGAACATGATGCTGGATGCCAGATCTCTGAGCTGTAAAAACCTAAGTGTTAGGTAGTCTCATGGAGAAATATGGTATCTGTTACTACAGTTGTGATCAGTAGCTTTCAAATATATTTTATTTTGGACTTCTAATGATATGCAAGTAGAGCTGCAGACTCTCATGCCATTATATTTACAAGAACCCTTCCAGGGCTTGCTTTTGTGGGCCACTTCAAATTGGCCTAGAGATCCATGGGCTGCAGTTAAAACCTACTGCTAGGAGTCTTCAGGGTTTTTTATGTATTACTTTTCCTGATGTGTGACTCATTTATCTGTAAATACAGAGAAATATTTGTGCTGTCATCCTTCACTGTTAAGGGTAAATGATAAGGGTGATACCTTAATCCTTTTTTTTTTTTTGTATAAGGCAAACACAGAATTTTCTGATTCTTGTCACAAGTCAGTAATTTCCATTTCTGCTGCTGTGGGTCTTCAGAAAGATGTTCAGAAATGACTTACAGGCATCAGATAATGGAGAATCCTCCACATCTATTGGTAAGGTTTTGTACTACAAAATTGTCTTTGCTGTGAAAACTTGACTCAGATTTAGTTTTCAGTTCTGTAAACACAGTTGGTCTTCCCAAGATATTTTGTTAATTCCAAATATCTATTTTCTATGAAAAATAAGGTGATTTTGAAAATTCTCATGAAAATGTGCCCGATTTCTTGTTGACTTGCTTGTCTCTTCAGGAGCATGTTTTGACAAAATTCTGCATAAAAGAATTCAAATATTTCATAATATTAAAACCTAAAAGGAAGCAATGATAGATTCCAAACACTGTATTTATTGAAATGAAGCATTTAATTTTTACAAAATGCAAACAAAATAACTGTGAAATGTTTCAATCTTTCATTTCCTGGTAGGAAAAACCGCTGCAGTTAGAGAAGGAAAAGCTGCCAATTCTGTTGTAGATTTACAGAAGTGCCAGAAGATTGGTAGAAGCAGCAGAAAACGCACTGAAAGGAGTTAGTGCTTGTTCGGCTCTGTTATTTGTTTATTTGGTTGGTTTTGGTTTGGTTTTGGTTTGGTTTTGTTTTTTCTTACTTCTAAACTAAAACTCTTTTCTCTGGCTTCCCAATATTTTTCACTTTATGGTTTATATATTTTATTTCTCTCAGATACTTACCATATTTTTTTGAAAGGAAGCAAGGACAGGAAACAAATGCCTGAAAAATTCTGATTAGTAATGGATGCTAGGCAAAGAAAATTTGGATAACATGGAATTCTTTAGGAGTATCTTTCCTTAGTAATTATGAAAATAAGATGGCACAGTCAGTCCTGAAACTGGGAATATACCTAATAGTAGTAATCACTAGTAGTTCTGTATCAGTACTTGTATTGACCTTCTCCGCTCTCATTACTCAGTAGGAGAAATTTGATCACAGTAAGGTTAACAACACTGATGCTTTCTTCTGGTTTTCACTCCATAATGGCTTGGATATTGATAACAAAATAACGTTTTTATCTTTAAAGTGCCAATATTTTTGAAACTCAAATGAAAGCTCAAAGTCAAATTCTTACTACATTGTGACCAACTGTGCATTGAAATTCAGGTCTGAGACAAGAATTCAGAAATTTAAAGCTATTAGAATCTGAGAATTTGACACGATATAATGATAGAATAATAGAAACAATATAATATTTAGTACAGAGAGTGGAATTATGTAGTGTGGAACAAGGCTTAGCCCATTTTCAAAATGCATTAGACAGTGCATTTGCAATCTGGTCCATCCTCATGCACTGTAAGCAAGTAAGGGTAAATTTTGCAAAATTTTATCTATTCAGCTGTTACGCAGCATCCACCAAAAGGTTACAGTGTCCAGAGCCTCTTTTGTGAAGTATCACATTTTTAAACAAGCAGAAAAGTCTTTGAAAATTCCATTTATGGTGTGATCTTCAGTGTCCTAAACAGATTTGAACCTGTGTAGATTAGCAGTTTCCCAATACTGAGTGTCTAATGCCTCTGGAGCTGAGAGTTTATGAATGCTTAGTAAGCGTCTTGTAACAGCAGTCTGGTTCCACACTGCTGAGAGGGGATTGTTGGTTTCTCTAAAGGAAAGTTACTTTCTTAAATGTATTATGTAGAGCAGCCTCTCTGCAGAATAACCAAGTACAAAAATTTCCTCAGTCTAACCGAAATCACACCTTGATTAAATAATTCTTTACTGTCTGAGAAGAATTAGAAGAAAGTTTTCATAGCTGTTTTATTAACTATATAATGTAGTTACACTTTGCATTCAAATATCTTAATGTTTCTATCGTGCACAGGAAGTTTGCCCTTGTTTGGGCAATTTCTCAGTAAATTTTCCTGAATGGTAGTTTGCTCTGGAATCAGAACATTTCTTCTGAGAAGTAAGAAAATATGGATGTATATGGCAGTGTGTTGTATGAGTCAGGAAATAAAAAAAAAAAACAAACCACTGGTGGTGGGTCACTTAAAAAAATCCAAGCCATCTTGATTTTGAGTATGGAGCAAATGTAGGTTCAGACTGAGTGTACAGTGATTTGCAAAAAGAACTGCAAGTAGGGCTTTTACATGGGGAACTCTGGCCGTCAGCAAGCTTTTCTATGATGTATAAATGCCTAAACCACATTTTTCTTCTTGTCTTTTATTTCTGTTTTCTTATTTTCCTTTTTACCTCAGAAAAACGAAGTTTTATTTTTTTTGTTTTTACCAAAGGCCTACTTGGAGGATGTGGGCAGTGGCAGTAGAAATGTGTGTGGAAAGGCTGATTTGAAGGGGCTGCATTGTTGAAGAAAGATATATTCAAGTTTGTCAGAGATATAAAGAGGCTGATTAAAGCACTTCTATGAGTTTCTAAGGTACAGATTTTATGTAATCTCATCATAAAACAAGTTCTCAACAGAAACTGAGGGAACTTGCATAAGAGTATTTTTTATTCCACCTTGTTTCTTGGACTTCAAATAGTTCACTTAAACTTGCTTAATAAAAGTTGTGTGGTATTTTTGAATTATAACAAAGGTGCTAGAATAGAGAACTCTGAAGTCTATCTGGTTTTGCAAATACATTTAAAATAATGTAATTTGGAGATATAGTATTATCTCATCAGAGCTTATGTGCCACCAACTATATTTTATTCAGATTTTATTATATAATTGCTGTCCTTAGCACAGGGGCATTTGGCAGCAGGGTGTTTTTCCCATGTGAAGAAAATATTAGTCCTGGTTAGGTAAATATTTGTTTTTCCTTCATTTGTTATTCTTATAGAACAAACACTGAATGTATGCTTCTGGCATAAAAATGCCTATGTAACAGAGTCTTCTGCAAGTAGTAAGTATAGCTGACTATGCCAAAGTTTATTATTAAATCAGCACACAATTAATTTAGTAGTATTCTAAAATTAATAGTACGCTTTGGCTTAAGGAAATATGAATTCAGGAGTTTGAAATGCATTTTCTTTTATTTTGCTTTGTAAGCCATTAAGACAAGTTTACTGATGCTTTTACAGTACTATTAATAGTCTGAGACTATATTTTCCAAGTGGTTCTGTTTGAAAAGTATTCACAGAATACAGGATTTTGCCTATTTGAATTTATTTCTCAAAAAATTATTTGTGAACTACATTCAATGTTAGTGAACATTGATTGATTGAAAATAGCTCCAAATGAGATCTCTCTGTTATTTGAGGTACTCAACGTTAAGCATGTCAGTATGGTTTGTTATTATCTTTCTGCTTTCATGGAGCTTAATAGCTGCATGTGTACACAAAAAAAATACTGTTGGTTTCCTGCACACCTTCAGGAAAATCTGGAAAGTAATTGCTTCTTTTTCTTTATTTTATAATTGTGTAATTAGTGGTGATACTCTTGACACATATAGGAGGATAAAAATGCTTTTTCAAGACTGCTAGAAGTAGAAACTTGCTTTCTGGCAGTAAAGCATATTAGTTTTATTTTCAATATGAACTTATGCAAGAAGAAGATGTAATTTTACACAATATTTTTACACAGTCACTTTCTGGACCATAGATCATTAAAAACTACAAAAACTAGTTGGCTAAATGAGGTCAAGCGGATGGGGATGACAGATGTCAGCAAAGATAATTTATTTCTCACATTGCAGCTGAGTGTATAGAGTTTAAAAAATGCAGCTTTTGATTCATAAACCAAATTATTTCAGATAGTTTACTACATTAAGAACAGATTTTAATCTAAATATTGTAAGTATTTAAGAAACACTTTGTTTCCAAGTTGGTACAGTAAAAAAAAGTACTTTAAAAAAACCTCTACTTTAAAATTTGACACTTCCTTTCATGTGCAAATATTTTCTGCAACAGAAATCTGATGTCTTAACCTGACTTCTAAATATCTAGACTTGAAGATCTAGGGAGTAAAAAACTAGATTAGGATTTTATTACACTGCTTAAAATTTACAATAAGTGTATTTTTATTTATCCTTTTTCCTTCAGCCTGTATTAGTTGTCTCTGTCTTTTATTACTCATTTAGATATTCTGAAATCTTTCATAAAGCTTTACGAGGGATGGGATAATTGAGCTCAACCTTTGACATTTTGTCCCTGTGGATGGTGGACTAAGGAAAACTAAGCAGATGAGCTCAGAGTATGGTGATCCATTTATACAATGTGTTGTTTTATAGATGTTGAGGAAAGTGTGGGAAATTCCTTCTGAAATGTGCCTTTGTTTAGCTTCTGTCATGCTATTTTGTGATAGAGTTCATGACAGATCTCAAGAGTAGTCTGTTGAGGCTCTTTTACCCTGCAGTAAATTTTCTGTTGTTAGAAATTAGTTAATAAATTGGGGGAGGATTACTCTCTCTCTCTCTCTCTTTTTTTTTCCTTTCTTTTTAATGAATCTGGCAGATGATATACTTTCTGCATGAAGAAATTGTAAACGTGATTTTGTCAACGTATAGTCACATCAGAGTTAGATTTTACTGAAGGCTTGGCTGAGCTTTCGTCTGTACTGCTGTTTTTTTATTTTTGAAAACTAAATTAAAATTAAATTAAAATTAAAGCCATCTCTGTAGCTTGTTCTCTGGCCCTGACAGGAAATGCCACAGACCACCATGCCAGTGTTATGTAGTGCCAGGATCTCTTCTCGTGTGACTTCAGACAATCTATGTTGGATCCTGATGGTCTTATAGCAGAAAGATGAGGTGGGGTGTCGCACACTCTGGGCTGTGGCATGAGGAAGTGTTGGCAAGGGAAATGTCTGCTAGATAGTGCTGGAGGACTCTGCAGGGCAGAGGAAGTGAAATATGGTGTAACCTTGTCCATACTTCCTAGTAAGAATTGCCTGGGTGCAGGGTATGCCCCAAAATGTGCCCAAGCATTATGCTAGCTGACAAGGGCCAACACCCCACTAACGATCATGCCACGAATTAGTGTGATCACTGAACTGTCTTACTAATAAACTGAATCCTAAAAAAAGAAAAAAAGAAAGACCTCTGTCTTTCTAATAATACTTCAGGTTGTAGGTTTTTTTCTGTCACTACCATTTTTGGACTTTTAGTGGTTTTTTTCAGCTTTGATTCTGAGAATTCAGAATATTAAACTTCTCTTTCACAAAGACATTCTGGGATTGTCTGTATTCTTGATGCTACAGGGGGATGTTTATTTATTTTGGTTTCATTATGGTTTAAAAAAACCCAAAAAATCCATTCTTTTTCATGCACATTTCTTTTTTACTCAATGTAAAAATAGAACATTTAATTAAATGCCTTTGTTATGCCTCTCACATAAGGAAGGTTCCACTTTTTTCCCTTCCCACCCTGCTGAGTGCAAATTTGATATTCTCAGATTGTCTGCCTAGTGGCATGGGCAGCAAGGTGTCAGGTTGTGGATGTGCAGCCTGAGAGGGCCGTGGCCATCCGAGCCAACCCATCACCTTGTGTGGACAGACGAGTGCTGGGTGTCCTGGTGACCGTGGGTCTGGGGTCAAATTCCAGCAGAGGCTGCAGCACATCCTCAAGCATGCTCCAAGGAGCCTAACTGGTGGAACTTTTCCCAATTAACTGACTGGGAGGTTGATAGAAGGGGCTGTGTTTGGAAAGGGAATTAGAGGCTATCAAATGTACGTCAAGGGATGGGTCTGTGTTTCCTTCTGTCACACAGGGGCAGTGTTCCTAAGGTACCTCTCAACCTCCGTAAAGCACATCAGGACGACTTAAGAGTTAACTCACTGGCAGAGCAGCCCCATGAAAGCAAGGCAAGCAAGGCATACTCTAAGCACTTCTATCTCTATTACACTGCATTTCAAAAGCTTCTTGGAGATGCACAAATGAATGAAAAATATCTTGGATGCTTTCTAGAATTGTACTTCCTCCTTTCTCGTTACTCTGTCTAGAAACTGGTGAATTCTTTGGATGTTTTCTGACTTAGAGCACAGGTGGTGATTACAGGGCCATTAGGCTGGACACTTTAAAGGAAAATTCTCCTTCTCCAAATATTTTTCCAAGAAGAAAAAAAGAGTACTGAGAAAAACTGAAAACATCTGCAGCAATTATTTGCTTATTCAGATGAAATTGTAATTATTGAAATTGTAATATCAAAGGACCTCTGAAAGTCAGCTGGTCCAATCCCTGCTCAACAAGGCCCAATTTGGAAGTTAGGTTGTGTTGCTCAGAGTTCAATGCATCATTATTTCCACATAGAGAATACTGCTAGATTTATTCACAAAATAAATTGCTAAAGTGCTATAAATTGTCGACTTGTAAATAATTTCAGATTTTTCCAGTATTAGACTTCTGGTGCAACTAGAGGTTCTTCAGTGCTTTTCTGTTGTTTGTCAGACTTTGGCAATTAGGGCAATAATGATGCCGAAAATAGAAAATATCAAAGGTGTTGATCAGTGGGCAGAGAAAGGTTATATCTGTAGGGCTCAGAAGTAGTGTTTTAACAAATGAACACAAAGAAATGTGTACATTTCAACACTTACTATAATGTGGTTAATGCAGCATATACTTTGCCTAGAGGATAAAGGTCCAAAGGAAAAGGAAGATAAGAAAAAAAAAGTAAGAAAAGTAACTTTTGAAATGAAATGACTTCATTCGAAATATATATCTGTTATAGAAAAAATTCTGAAAGATTGACATGTAGAAGTAATGCCATTTTTTAAAGTCTAAAAATATATCGCTTTTAGTTATGAAAGAGAATATTTCATTCTCCTCCAAATGACTTTCTTCTTTTTCTTTACCAGACCTGCAGTAATTGTGGTGGGGTAAGATGTTTTCCTCCCACAAGTCTGTCAGTTAATATCCCTGTTACTTCCATAGTGTTGACCACTATGAAGGTCCATGGTGGTCACCTCAGCGAAAGATGCTTCGACCTACTCATGGATTGTCATGGTTTTCTAAGCCAGAAAGTTCAGGCTGAGGCTGTGTGTCTGCTCCTTGGTCTCTGGGCTGAGCTACCATCTGAGGCAGACTCTGGCCAGCTCCTTTGGGGTCTGTCCTTTGGGAAGCATTTGTCCCAGGCAGTTGGTGTAGCTTACTTTTTTGCCTGCAGTGGTCCTGCAATAGTGTCTTTAATTCTTCTAAGGGAACCTGGAAAATGGAAGCTGCTTTTAGAACCTGAGGCTTCTACAGCTATTCCCAAGCTTCTCTTTTCATGATCTTAAAGAAGTGGAGGAGGTATGCAAAAGGGATGGGAGAAGAGGCCACACTCATTCCTAGATCTGCAATGTTCCTGGTGGAATAGGAGAAGTTGTCATTACGACTTATTTAGTTTTTTCTCAAGCAGTGAGGAAAAAGAGGTTTTGTCTCAGTGGACTGTGGATGAGTAAAATAGAAAAGTGAGATCTGTTATGTATGTATTCATAGAATCATAAAATCATAGAATCACCTGAGCTGGAAGGGATGCAAAAGGATCATCAAGTCCAACTCTTATCCTTATGTAGGACACTCCCAACACTCACACCATGTGACTGAGGACATTGTCCAAATTCTTCTTGAATGCTGGCAGACTCGATGCCATGACTGCCTCCCTGGGGAGCTGGGTGAAGAACCTTTTCCTAACATCCAATCTAAACCTCCCCTGGCACATCTTTCTGCCATTACCTCTAGTCCTATCATAGGTCACAAGAGACAAGAGAGCAGCACCTGTTTCACCTCCCTCCGTTGAGACAAGGCAGTAAACAGCTATGAGATCCCCCCTCAGGCTCCTCTTCTCCAGGCTGAACAGACTGAGTGACCTCAGCCGTTCCTCATACAACTTCCCCTCCAGGCCCTTCACCGGCCTTGTGGCCTCCTCTGGACATTCTCCAGTAGTTTAATGCCCTTCTTGTACTGTGGCACCCAAAACTACACATGGTACTCGAGGTGGGGCCGCACCAGTGTAGAGCAGAGCAGGACAATCGCCTCCCTCGACCGGCTGGAAATGCCCTGCTGGATGCAACCCAGGACACTGTTGGCCCTCTTGGCTGCCAGGGCACACTGTTGACTCATGTGGAAAGCTTGAGCTTGAAAGTCAGATGCAGTACCTGAGCCACCAACTTCACCTGTGATTTTGGTAAATCTTGCCTATCTAGAAGCCCGATCTGTAAAATGTGACAAACACACCTGCCTGACTGAAACATTGTGTAGGTAAAGCTCATTCATTTGATGAAGTCAAGTGTTGATACAGCATTTTTGGGGTTGACACAAATCCATGGAGAAAGAGTCCCATTGCTTTCTGGAGTACTAGCTCTATATTCTAAACCTTTGGGAAGGAGAAGAAAAACTGCTTGAAGGAGTTGCCTTACTGTAAATGGAAGTTCATTTACTGGATGATGGGAGAAGGTTAAAGAGAATTAATTTAAAGTTGTGATCCTTTTAGGCTTCTCTGTGGATGATTTTTTTTAAGTGTTACAAGCACACTCTTCACCTTACAACTCTGCAATAGTGGCGTACATGAAAGAAAGTAAAAGGATGTCTTCCCACAGCAAGGCTTCTGCAGTTACAGCATCAGATTTTTCATGGCCTGTGATTTCTGGAATGTGTTGCAAAACCATTGATGCGTTTTTTTCTTTTTAAATATCAGGAATCTGTTGTCCATCCCTTGGGAAAGTTTTAGTGCAAAGCTCAGCATAAGCTTGAGTCCTCTGAATCTTTCCAAAAGCGAGCAAGTTTCTTTTTAGCAAATGCAGAGTTGTGTACTGCTCTCTGCAGCCATATGTGAACGCTGGCTGTTTGACTGGTAACACGATACTTGTGTAAGGATATGAAGCTGCTGGTGCAAGGGAGAAAAACAAGGTCAGCAGCCTCTGCCGCTGCGCCAGAAGGTCAGCTTTATTTCAGGAACAGCAGCAAACTTCTTCAGCTTACTTCTATTAACGACATTTTCAATCCTTTCCTTAGTAAAGAGGACTATTTAAAACTTCAATAGAAATCTGCATTCAAAGGAGACAAGTAACTTTTTATTGCATAACTTAAAGATATCACTGATCATTCTCCCTCCCCCACAGCAACAGAGCTGTCAAATTGAAAACATTTTCAGCGCACAAGCCTACTCCTTTCAAACCTCGTCAAAATTAACTTGAGAACGCTTTTAAAGGGAGAGAAATGCTGCAGAGAAAGAGCTGCAGCGTGCTTGATACTGCTTTCTTGTGGGGGACCAATGGAAATGTCAAAGTTTAGATCTCTGAAAGATAGTGATAATTAAAAAGTAAAAGTGAACACAGGTGACTGTGAAAGAAGACCTTCTTGACTGGGCTGTTTTCAGTGGTCAGTTGAGGGACGTAAGCAGATCTGCAGATGAGATGGCTTTACTGTTGGTGTAGAGTCTTGGAGTCCTCACAGAATGTGTGTCCTCCAAGAAGAGGCCAAGGTAAGGCAGAAGTTTCAGCCATAGTAACAGAAGTACTGAAGGAGAAATATTCAGCTACGTTGGTCAGAAGGTTACGTATTCATGATTCAGCTCCCTTGCAAGAGTTCCTAACGTCTCAGGACAAGTTCTTAACATCTTAGGTAGGGGTTTGGAAGAACCTCAGAGAATGAGGAAAGGAATGAGGAGAGATTGTGTCAATCTAGGCTTAACTACAAAAAGGGAGAGAATTCTGGACTCTGCCTCTCAGGTTATGAACCAGCCTGAGACCTCATTATTCCAGGGCTAGTCTATTGCTCTGAATTGCCTTCTAGGATAGATTTTCCTTTCACGTGTGCAGCATACAGAGCCTAATAAGAACCCCCGATCCTAAATTAGTTACTTGAGTTTGTGTGCTTCTCTTCAGACAGGGAGGTTCTGTTGTCAAATATTAAATAGTATAAGTATTGACAGAAGAGTTTTGGCTCCTTGCCCCTTCCTCTTCCAAAGACATTTCCCACCAAAGCTGTCTCCCATATTACTTCTTCATATCCTCTCACATTACTTGCAATAGTACAGTGGAAAGTGTTTGTAGTTTCTCTTGCTGTCTTGTGGTGATTTTCTGTAGGTTGTCTGATCAAGAACAGCTGTGAAAGGTTGTAAAGGTGAAAGATTTTACGTTTCAAAATAAACCCTCATTAATCCATAGTAAGCACTGTGTGAGTGAAAATTCACTTCTTTTAAGAGCACAACAGTTTGATTTGGACTTAGAAGAGGATGGCAGCATGGGTTTAGGTGAGGATATCTAGAAACAAGCATTTATTACAAAACAGATCCCTCTTTGAATTAGGCTGTGTCACCTCTGAGACATAATCTTCACTTTTGGTAGATTCAATGCTTCTAGTTTTGGGTTTGTTTTTTTTTTAGTGGTAACCACTGGATTAACATCTAAGAACTTAAGGCATATTCACATGACTGGTATATATGCGAAAACTTCAAACTACAGAAAGCTGAGTGTATAACACAGCTATTCTGTAGTTTTCAAAGCCAAAATACTTTTGGTGAGTGGAGGCTTGCCCAAGATACATTACTAAATATGTTGCAAGATAAGGAACAGTTCTAATTTCTAATTTACACTTTTCTCTTTCACCTGTTATTCTACATCCATTCAGATAAGCGGGGAGATACTGGGGTGGGGATCAGGAGTCCTGCATGAGAACTCTGGCAGCCCATAGCCCATTTCATTACAGGTTACATGTTCAAGGACACTGACTGCAGCTCAACAGTGACCTGGAACAAATTCTCCAGCATGAGGGGAAAAGAATGCTGCTCAAATGCCTTCCTAATGAGAGCAAAACAGAGGGAACCTGAGATAAATTCAGAACCTGAACTACAAAGCAAGAGAACCAATGGGCAAAGTGAAGCAATAGGAACTTGGCAAGAGGTGGCAGAAATCTTCCACCAGTGCATTTGTCACACAACGATGTTGCTCCCTTTCTAGTAATAATGCAGCAGCCTTTTTAATGATGGTTACTGCAGATAATGTGGCGGCCGTAATGAAATATAACCCAGGCAGCAAACCAGAGAGAGCTCCAGACTCACTGGAGACTAAGAGAGAAAGGCTAAGTACCAGAAACGACTGAGAAGATAAGTGGCTTGCTGAGAAGAGCTGAAGGACATCAGTAATGAGACAGGTAGAAATTCACAGAGCAAAATGGAAGTAATAGTGGGCGCCCAAAACATTAATAGAAATTATTACTAACAGAACTTCCCAGACTCACAGGCAGTTTTGTCAAACAGAGTGTTCCCTGGTCAATTAATTTAGCAATAGTGTAATATGTTATGACATAAGAATCACCAAAGACTTTTGAAATGCTTAGGATTATATCAACCAATGGACATTTCAGAGGAGGAAACACAGGTCTCATCTGATAAGGTACAAGACTAATGCTTGTAGACTTACTTCTGGTCTCACGTCTGCCAGAAGAACTCTCTGGCACCTTGGACAAGGTTCTTGGGGCTTTCTTCCACTTTCATCCCAACAATGCTAGAGCTCCCTGCAATCCAGAGTATAGTTTTCCATACAACCTGCTTGTTTTCCATAGCTTCAGATAGGAAACTGGACATCTGGATGCATAGAACATTTATGGTAGGACTAGAAACTGGCTTGAATCTTTACGATCTCAATTAGGTGCCACATTTATGAGTGTTTGTGTTTCAGTCATTCTTATTCTGTATAAAATTGAATTAACATGCTCCAACTCAGAAATTGGTAGAGAATTTTGCTGCATTAATCTATATGTAAAGAAGTATAAGAAACAAACAGGTCACAAAATGTTCTGTTTGTTTTGCTAAGCACTACATGCATTTAAAAATCATTAAGAGCAGGGATATAGTGTCACAATGCTTCTTTTTATGTATAGCAAATTACAAATCACACTTCAACTATTAAAGGCTCCTTGAAATCTTGAAAGTTTTATTTATTATCAGCTTTACACTAAATTCATTTTCCTATCCTGAAAAGCTCTGAGGATTGGCAAAGGTTTCAGGCAGACGTGAAATGTAGACGTTTAATGGTTTGCAGAACTGGACTCCGGTTAAAAAAATACCAAAGGCAATGTATGACAGGTAATATAGTATGACTATTAGATTATTAATATTTTAATTGTTTAATTTAAATATTTAATTTTAGAATATTAATATAGAATAAATTTTAGCCATGTAGTCTGCATTCAATCTGGAGAACTGGATTACAGGATTAAAGTGCAGCATATATGACCTTTGTGTGATGAAGTTTGTTGGGAGTTGCTGTGACGCTGAACTCGCCCTTCGGCTCAATCCAAATACTAGTCATCATTTCCATAGTGTGTAAATGTTCATCTAGATGATGACATTTCATTCCCGCCTTATCCCGGCTCATGTTACTGCTTTGGGAATATCTATTGTAACTCTTATCCTTCCACACACTGTGCTGTCGTCACCACTGCTATGGCTAATCCACTACTATTTGGCAAGAGAATTGTTTATCCGTTCTGCGTTAGGGCAGATAACTGAAGTAAAACCTGGAGGAGGAGGCAACCAGCGTAATACATTGTGTTTGTTCTGCAGTGCATTAACATGGTAGCTGAGCTAACAAGGAGACGACCAAGTGATTTAGTCACTAGACTAATTTTGTCATGCGGTTTGATGACATATTCCCAGATATGCTACAAAGTTATCGTGATCAGTCAGAAAGCATTAAAGACCATATCCATGTAGATTTCTGAATGATCTTGCACTTTTTCTATCCTTTGGCATGTGGAGAATCACTCACACTCTAATTGTTAATGCTGAACTGTTTGAATCACTGTCTTAAAACATAATGTTTATGGCTCACTCTTGCCATTTCCTCCATTTTAAGCTATATTTATGTTTGTTTTGGCTGCTAATAGGACAGACAGCAGCCTTTTTTGCTACCACAAGCCCTGGTATTGCATAGGAAGAGAAACAAGCCAAGGGCCTTCCATCTGAGGAACAACTGCAAACAATATTCACCCCACACCCTTCCCTGTTTGGGGTTTTGTGTTTGTGGATTCGTTTTTTTGGGGTGGGGTAGGGGATGTGGCAGTTTATTGTTTTGGTATTTTTTAAAACTCTACATTTTTTAGTTTGTTGGATTATTTCAGTAACTGTTTATAAGAAAACTGTTAAAAGAAACTTAATCTTTATCTGTTTCTCCAAAAGCTAAATCAGCCAGTCCAAAAGAATGAACTAAAGCTTGTTACAGCTTATATAACCATTCACCATTCTTTAAATGCATTACTTCTATTTGATTCTCCTCAACTAAGGGTTACTCACTATAATTCCTTGAGTTCTTGTTCTGATTTGCAGAAAATAAGAAAGCTTTATTTGAAAATAGCTGTGTCCTTGTTTAATATTTGTATATTTGCCTTTTTTTTTTTTAATGAGTTTTCCCCCTAGACTATGTAGTGTCTCTCTTGTCCAGCTCAGCTCTGTGATGGGAAAGGTTTTCTTTCTGCTGTCTTCCAGGTAGCTCCCTGGCATTGCACTGTAGCCCTTCCACCTATGAATTTCTTTTTACTAAATGTGAGTAAGAAAAGGGGAGAAAACCCAAAACCAGCAAGCTCTTTGGTGATAAAAGCATTGTTTATATCTGAAAATTTAAGAGGGAACATGCCTTTCAACTTTAATTCTGCCACTGTGTCCATGTGCTTGACAGTAACCTTCATGTGAATGAGCACATATGCTGGTTTTCCCTCCCCCCTTGCAGGGATCCCCCCATCCCATCCCAGTGTAGTGCCCGCACGGGAGCCTGCCAACTCCCCTGGAGCTGGTGGTTGAGAGCAGGCAGCAACCAGCTGTGCCCAGGAGGCACCGAAAGAAGTAGAACAGCAGGAAGAAGCTGCAGTTTATATAGCAGGAAAGCTTTATTTCTCAGGGTTTGGTGGGTTTTTTTGGATTTTTTTTCTCCCCTTAACTCTCCCCAGGAAAACTGTAGTAATCATAATTTGGGAGAGAATACAGTCCTTATTTTTTCTCCCCGATTACTGATTGGGAATGACACAGAGAAACATGCTTAGTCAGAAGGAATATCTAGAGATCTTACAAAAGACTCTTACAAGCTTCGCTGAACATAATGTGGTCAACAGATGGTGATTTACTACTGCTCCTAATACGATCCTTTCTGAATGAATGGTTGTAGTGGAAGCAAGTGACTGTGGACCTAACAGGAGCTCCCTGCTAGATTTATGTGTCTTTTGCTAGCTACGATGAACCTTTTTCTCCTAAAGTAAGTTTCACCTTTTTAAAATTGTGAAAAATGCAAAGCAAGCTCAAGATTCAACATTTTAGTTCAAGCGAGATCTCAGATACTCATCAACATTAAACAAGAGTATTAGGTTAAGCTCAGCCTTCAGAACAACCTTCAGAATTCTTATGACCACAATATGCTCTCTAAGGTCTTGTATTTAATAATATTCTTCTCATGAAATGCAAATATGAAAGATGAACAAATTATTCTGTTCATTCTTTTTTTACAATAGCAAATATTTCCTTACTCTGTCACCTTATTTATGGAACTACTCGTTCTCTAGCATTTTTCAAACCTCCAGTGTATTTTAAAAAAACCCCTTATTGTTAGTCTTAATACTCCTAGCTATTTGTGCTTCATTATTCTTTTATGCACTTCAGGTACCATCATTACATTCCTTTGATTTTTCTTTTTAGAAGTAACAATGCTGTAGTTTTATGCTCCCTGTAATTTTTAGAGCTCCATTTTTACTTGCAATTAACTTAACCAACTTGTCACTCAGACATATTGGTTTTAAATTCTGTGATTAATTCTGTATAATGGTACACACTCCCCCGAGCCACCTTTATCACGTCTTTAAAGTTTAGCTAAATTTTAACAACTTATCAGCATATCATTAACAAGATTTGCCAGATTATTTCACTTGTAATTCTCAAATTACACAGTTTATTTTATTCATATTTCTAGCTGAGCACCCTCCAAGAACTGTATTAGATGGCAAATTCCAATCCCTAAACAGTACCTAACTCTCAGTTTATCTCTGTTGTGTAAAACATTTTCAAAACTCTCTCTCTTTTGCTTTCTGTTGTCTGCAGCTCAGACTGCTGTGAAAGCAGAGCTTATGCTGGACTTGAAGAGTACTTCTCATGTGATGTTTGAATACTCTGTTCTTCTGAGGTAAATGTAAATTATATAGGTGCATTTTTTTTATAAGCTCACAGCAGTCACTTGTCCAGTAGTTGCTGCAGAAGTTACTTCCTTCATTTTGGCAGTTTCTGCAGAGACATGAGGGCTGAACTGCAGCAGCGTTAGAGCCTGTTCTGAAGGTGGATGTAATAGTCAAAAAAAACTGAAGAGAGACCCAGGGGTTTGTCTAGAGTTCAAATCACTGTCCTGAAATGATGCCAGTGCTCCTCCACTCTCTTGTGATGATTTCCAAAATAAGTTTAGTTTGTGTTAAACATGCTTAGGGGGTTCTCTTTGCTAGCTAGGAAATAAGCAGAACCAGTTTGGATTGTGCTTCACTTGTTCTCTCATTTAACTTGATTACTAATCCTCCCCCTCCAATTTGCTGCTTAAATATATATATTCAGGGGCTAATTATGTTCCCTCTCAGGGTTTTTTTTTTCTGTAGAGCTAAATAAGCCAAACTCTCTTTAGGCTCCTCTTGCAAGGTAAGCTTTCCAGTTCCTCTGCTTTTTGTAACATCATTCTCCTGTTTGACTATTTCCTTCTTAAGTGTGAGTAACCAGAAATGCACACAGTATATGTGTGTCAGATGTCTCACTGGACACAATCTTCAATCACATTTGCCTCTTTCAAGCTACCTGATCCATAATGGCTCACTGTTATTTCTGAATCAGTCCTGGGATTGCACCCCACTCTTCTTCTGCCTTGGTTCCAAACAATAAACTTCTACTTTAGGCTTCGTGAAGTGTATCACTTCACATTCATGTTATTGCATTTCAGCCTGTTTCTGAACACTAGTCTTTCCTGAATTACATTTTGGTGACGTTGGTATTGGTGAGAATGAGAGCTCACTCTTTTCAGCAGATTTCATCCTCTTGTGCCTATTTGTTGTGCCAAAGTTATTATAAAAAATGTTGGTATTAATCTTAAGTCTAGAGGAACTCTGTTAGACTTTCTGCATCTTGGAGAAAGGCTTTCATAGTATCTGCTTTAGCTGTCTTCCCCTATGTAATATTTCTGTATCAATCTTCCTTTTAACAACTTCCCCTCATGGCAAGTCACCAAGTCCTTTGTTAAAATCTGAATAGATAAGATCTATTCTGTTCTATTTCTCCAGAAAATTAGCTGTCCTCTGAAAGAATGGGCTATTCTGGCACTACCTGCCTTTGATTAATGGTAATGTTATCGAATTCTCTTTTTGCCTACGTCTTTAATTGTATTTCATGATGGTTTAAAAGATTTTTATACTACTGGGAACAAGTTAATATAATCTTAAACCTTAAGTTTAATTTACAGAGACCTCACGTGCATCTTTATCTTTTTTTTCATGCATATGCTAGGCTGCTTGTCCCCCAGTGATGCAGTGTTGTATCTTTCTATAGAGGGGATTCTAAAGGGAATCTCTATAGAAAGAATTTTTGTATTAAAAACTTGTTCTCCTGAATTTGCAATTTCTTAGGTCAAATATTTTAGTATTCTTGGATGGAGATTCCCCAGTCCCTACTTAGCAAATTGCAGCAAGCACATGTAGGTTTCTCTCCATCTCAGACGTTCTTTTCATTTCTATGCAATTGTGGTTTTCAGTTCAGACCTGCATTGCATTTAAGATTCTAGCTTATCTGTGAAGGTAAGTAGATTATCTGCCTTATCTATTTTAAGCAAGTGCAGGCATTACCTCCTAAGAGCAAAAATTAAGACTATTGATATACTTATCAGTCTGACTGATGATGACAGCAAAACATTTCCCATGGAGTGTGGTAGTAATTGTGAAATTTTCCTTTTGTTGGGTTGATGCTGGTGAGAAAGTGATGGATTCTTCATAGTGTTACTTCACTTCTGTCTATGAGCAAATACAGGTGTTGTCACTAATTCACTGTAATTACTTTGATGTCCTCATAGGTTAGGAAATGAAACCTTGCAGAATGAAATCTGATTCCCATGTGTTTGGGAAGTTGCTAAAATCGTTGTTTGTTCCTTTGCTTCCTGAGAGTGGATGGTGTTCATGCTTTTTTTCTGGTAAACCTTTTGTCTTTTCCTTATTGGTCAAAAATTATGTATTTCCAGTAATATGTAGCTGATGGACATAGGTCTGGATTTAACGGTGATTCCTTTGTCCAGATTCCATAAAGGTCTTCCAATGTCTCCACTCTGGCTTTGATGGGATTAAGTATCCAATGAGAGTGTAAAGATGATATGTTCAGTGTTATCTGTATTGCTGAGCAGGCTGTCACCTCTTATGCCAGATGGAGGGGTTTTCATGTTGTGTGTTTTCACTTCCAGATATGAATTACAATAATCAACTTAGCTGTGCTCTGCAAAGCTTTCTCTTTTGTTGCATAATTTTAACTTTCATCATAGCTGTTAAGACCCTCTGCGATAATAACTATATATAGCTCTATTATAATGGAGGAATTGCCACTTTCAGTGAGCTGCCTTTTGCAAGTTAGCTTTTTTTTAATTTAATGTCCTTCTTTTGCTGTGACAGTTCAGGACTCTGAGACCCAGCAAGTTAATGTGTACTACGTAGCTGTCAGTGGGTGCTATTCTCACTTGCTAACAGCTCTTGCTGACTTCTCAACTTGTATGGGATCCTCTGGAATTTCTATAAAGGAGTCTCTCTGATACTGAGTACTGATGGGTAAATGAGGTTTGTGACTCAGTTTCTGTGGTATTTTTGTAATAATACATAAACACTTCCGTAATGCACACTAAAGACCACAGCCCAAAACAGCTTTATTTAACATTTAGGGCAGAAGCATGTTTTACTGTCACTTTCTTTTTGCTTAATGCAGTTACTGTTTGATGAAGTCATTTTTAAAATATGCAGTGACCACATTTGAGTCAAATACCAATCTTGTTGAACTCGAAACCCCTAACAAAGGGAAGAAACATCTGCTCTCTGGGTGGGAAGCCAGTACCTCAAGTAGTTCTTTCAGGAGTTCAAGGAAGTAGGCAAGATGAATGCACTTAATTTTCAGGAAGATTACTTCTGCAAGGAGACCACTGTTAGACTTGCTACAAGTATAAGGACCTTTATTTACTTATTTCTTCTTCACCTTTGTATAAACAGCTTGAGAAATGATAGGATTTACATGTGTATTGTCTGTCCAGAGGTAAGTATTTCTCTCCTGTACAGAAATTTCATTCATGTGCTGAAAATAATCTCCTCTTGTTTGGGAGATCCACTGGGGAGGTAGATTGAAGGCCACATACCTGTTTGTTGTTGTCCAAGAGCTTGTAAATATGTAGAGGTACCCTCAAAATAATCTGAGTAACACACTGTGCACAATAACATAATTTTTAGGTTTGAGTCATTAGGGCATACCTGAACCAGTTTTTCTGAATTTTTTTTTATTCTCTACAATTACTAGAACTAGAAATTATTATTGTCTTAAATGAGTGTTCAGATCCTTATACGATAATTTGACTCATGACTCTGAGAACGGTGGCTTGAAAATAAATAAAACAGCTGTGATAAAAATACAGCACTGTGTGCCACGAGGTAGAGAGAAGGATATTAAAGCAGGTTATTTAAAACTTACTTCTAATAAGAAATCAAGGGCAGACATGCAGACTATTGTCCCAGCAAGGGAAAGTGGCATTGCAGTTGTAATGCTTTTAGATCTTTATCTCCTTTTAATCTGTTTTGGCTTTTAACTTTCTTTTCACTGGCCAGTAGTGAAGGCTACATCTACTGTTGTAAATTAGACTACTTTCATCAAAATCAAGGATGATTTACATACATGTAAAATAAAGAACTAGTTCTAAATGGTATATTTTGTAGTTAGGTAACAGGAAGTGAACCTGAATCCACAGGGCAACAACATGCAGTTTTCATGGCAGTAAAAGTTTTTGAAAACTTGTAAATGGGATTTTAAATTTTTTCTTTTGGGCTTCAGAGAAAGCAAACAGGTATTTTTGTATTTTTTTCCTACTTCTGCAAATTTAGCAATTTTTATAACACTAATTTCAGTTGACAGCCGTGTGCCATTAAATTATTTAAACTTTTTGAAACAATTTAGAAACAAGTCTCTCAAAAAATATATAATTTTTGTGAATGTTCTCTTACAAAATCTTGAACTATTTAAAAGAAGCATTTGTAATATGCTGCACAACTGTTGTGGTTCATTACTAGTTTGTTTTAAATTCTTCAACCTCTTCAAAGACAGATGTTCACCTAACTGGTCCACATTTTGATGTATACAATGTAGGGACATATTCCATTCTCCAGAATTTGTTGTGATAAACTCAAGAAGACTTTTTATTCTCTTGCTTTAGTTCTCTACAGTGCTTTTTACAATGAAAGAAAAGACAGAGAATTTCAGATAAAAGTACTTCTTAAATGTGAGTTACATAAATTATTATACTTTGTAAGTGTGGTTGTATCTGCCACAGATATTGGTAGCAGAACTTCCTTTAGCTTTTGGAGCATGTGTAGATTGTTGGTGTATGCAATTACTTTGACTTTGTAGTTTCTTAAAAAAATGATTTATAGGCTGATTTATATGTACAAAAGAAAAATATTCATGGAAACAAGTGACTTTCCTGTCATGTTCCAGTACAGTTTATACACCTTTCATGAGATCTGTTTTATCCTCTTCCTGAATCTTGACTTTGCCAGAAGTCTAATATAGGAGTATAAACTGTAGCTAAAAGTTTTTGTTTTTTCCTTCCCAACCCTGATGCCTTTTTTCCATCCATCCTTCAGCTTGTAGGCTGAAATTATAAAGCTGACTATTTATGTAAAAAGTCTTGTTAGGAAGCTTTACTTCTGCTTCTGCTTGAATACAGCTAAAACAGAGATCGAAGAATTTAATCCCTCCATTTAGACAAATAGGTTTGAAAACCCATGCCAAAATTAAGAGTGAGTTTAAGTGTTATTGAAATGGGGAGGTTGGATTAGGATGTCCAAGCTGCATCTGGAGAACAAAATGAGGAGGATGGGTGATAGCAAGAGGAAAATCAGGTTCCAGTTGTTTATATGTTTTAAAATGTCAGAATTTTCAGCTATTCTGTTTTAAAGCAGAAAAAAACCCCTATTTCTTAAATTGGGGAAGAGAGGTTTTACTTCTGATTTTCCTGCATTGACTTCTTTCTATTTCCTTCAAAGATTCATTTCTGTGACATGAACCTACTTTCTTTCAAGTACTGGTCCTGACACAACTTGAAAATTAGGGTCAAATGCTGAACTCAGTTTTCATTTGAAGGGAGAAGGGGAAGGAGATTGAGTAAAATGATGAGGACTAGTGAAGGATTTCCTTTCTATCTCTAAGTCTAATGGGAGACTTAACTTCTCTACTGCAGAGATTTGAAAGTTTGAATTTTGTATTTGCCAAGAGTATTATAAACAAATTACTGTTGTAAAAATTACTGATGTTCTGGTGGAGGGAGTATGCGCTTTCCCCCTGCAGAAGCTGTCATAGTTTGACAGAGGAGGTCTGAAATGTGTAGATCCCAGCTCCCAGATATAAGTGATGTAATATGGCCATTTTCTCAGGTATATTTAATTTCTAAGAACAGTTCTAGTGGAAGACATTGTAGAGATTTTCATGGTTATTCCATGACTGGAGATTTGGACATTTCTATTAAGAGAAAACATATGTATTCAAATCACTTTGGCCAGTAAAATGAATTTAAACTGCATCCTGAGATTGAAGTGTTCTCTGTGCATTTTGTGTGCGTGTTCTGACCAGTCTCTGATCAATCTGATGCTGGGTGAAGGGATAGAAGATGATTTCTCACAAGTTGTGGGTCTAGCCCTTGCTTGTCCTCCTTCACTCTTGTAATTGTTCAAAATGAATTACATTGAGAGTGGCATACTCTTTGTTTCAATATGGGGAGAAATGACTGGGAATGTGAAAGAGGGTTTATTTTGCTATAAACTTCCTTGTCTTCCCCCACCTCTCTCTTTAAAAAAAAAAAAGGATAAATTTCAAAATTGGTTTAATTCAAGCATAATATTTTTTATAATTAATCAACAACCGAGCTGAGGAAAAAACTCAGTCCTCACACAGCTTTACTCATCATTTGTTTCATGTAATGAGTAGAGGATTTTTTTTGCAGTGTTAGGTTCTTAATTGTAAGTTCATGAAAAAAGCCCAGGCCGCAAAGTAAAACGACTGGAGATGAATGTTGACCTAAGCTACAGGAAAAGAACAAAGATTGCTCTTCTAAGAGAGTATCTAAAGATTTTTTTAAGAGAGGAGCCTTTTGGTGGATAAACAAAGTAGTTCTTAGGTGCTGAAAATGGCAATGTGATGCACCTGTTTGTAAGGCTGATGGTGCAAGATAGGTTTGCCCAGCCTTTAGAATTTATATATGTCATGTTTTGCATGGGAGGCTTAAAGTGTAAGTCACTACAAAACATGGGTATGGAAATACCTGTGTAACTTCTAATATGTGAAGTAATTTAAGGTTTTGTAATAAATTTATATTTTTAATAGTGTTGTATGTTAATACATATCATTAATTTTAAGTGAAATTGTAGAACTGGGAAAACTAGTTTTCCCAGAGTTAACTAAAACCGTATTTTTTCCAGTATGCTTCTTAAAAGTTAGGTTAGAGAAGACCTTCACAGATTACCCATATACTTTTATAAAGACCACAGAAATTGCCTTTTAGATGGAGTATCTTTATGCATGTAGTGTTTTACAAATAATTATGAAGGCATTTCTCTTTTCATGACTACCTTGTAGTTCAAGGTCCTGACCTTATAGAGATACTTGTGTGTGATTCATGGAATCATCCAGGATGTAAGGCCAGAAGGGACATTATATCGCCTTGCAGGATTTGTTTTGTAATACAGGCAGTTTTATGTTACCCATCTCCACTACATTGTACCGAGAAATATTTGTTTGGCTAAGCAGATCTTCCAGAGAAGTGCTCAGATGTGATTTAAGGATCTCAAGGGGTGGAGAGTCCACTGCTTCTCTTGGGTAGCTACTTCTGTGATTAATAATCTCCTCTAAATAGAGTTTGCACCCTGTTTCCAACTTGCATCTGGTTTTGGCTTTAGGGCTCAGGGCTGGTTCTCTGCTGCTCAACCTGTCCCACTTTGACTCAGAGCATTATTAAACATCTCAGTGATTCTGGTGAAAAATCTTCTGCTCTTGAATCCATGTAAAACTCTTGGTGGGGTGTGCATGCTTTGTGACAGAGCAACTGCTGCTGTCCTTTTAAGCAAGAACTAAAATCGCATGTTCTTTACCATATGTTAGGAGAAGGACCCGTATATTTTCTCTTTTCTGCCTACTGTATATTTCTGCAAAGACCAGCTGTGACTGAGATTTGAATGGCTTTATTATGGAAAAAAATACTTTAATAGGTTTTTCTTTAATCTGTGGTAATTAAAAGCAGCATTTGCCTTTTATTTCTAGAAAGATGGTTAAGGGGAAACAATTTTTCCGGTTTTACTGTGAAGTATTCCTTACATATGCTTGGTATAACATGAATCTGGCCCAACTGTGTTTTAATGCTATTGCTTCTTTTGTGTTACAAAACCTGTATGGCATGCTCGTAGCAAGCCTGGACTGCATGTTTAATTTCTTGCAGTTCATGTCTGCATTGACTCATCTGAAGATTGATTCTTTTTTTGCTTTCCCGATGCATATGATGACTTTGCATTTTATATTTGCATCATGCTTTTTGTTACCGATTTTAGTCCTGTTTTTAAAAATATTTTAGGTGTCAGAAAAGCATTTTCTGCATCAGCTGATTTGCATCCACACTTCTTGCGTCAGAATATTCCTTAAAATTAAAGTGTGAAGGGCTTTTAACTCTTGGATTACAACAATTTAGCTTTGTTTTAAAAAAAGATCTTGTAGCCTAGTAATTTATTTTCAAATTGAGGGTATTAGTCTGTTATGGACGGAACTAACTATGGTCTATGTTGAAGGGAGGCACAGCTGCAACTCTGTCAGTCAACGTTAAGGTATGTACTCCACACACGCTTCTGCTAGTGATAGCACAAATCTGCTTAAACCTCCTGGGAAATCTCCACTTGTCTATATTTTCATTGTAAGAGCAGGTAAAAAATTTGTCTTCTTTTTAACACCTAATGGCACATGTGGTTCGTAATGCATGGCCCAGGTAAACCAGACACTGAATGCTGCGTAAGTCACCTGTGATACTTCCCTATTGTATTAAGGTATTACTGAATCTATATTCTTGTGGGTATAATTAGTTTCTTTTAGGAAGAGCTGATCATGAGATATATTGCTTAACATTATTTGTGCTATTTAAGAAGTTTTTAATGGTTCTGAGTTATATCTGCAAGTGATTAGCAGAGGTATAGGTAATCATGAAGCGGAGCTTTGTGGGGCAGTTGCTTGTGCCTACAGCTTTCAGTAGCCTGGCAGTACTTGTACTCATGGGGCCTATGCTGGCTATGTAAAAAAATAGTCTGTATGTGCCTCCCAAGTTGAGATACACCTGAGCCCAGTCTTGGACAGTGTCTGTGGAGGTTAGAAGAAAGCCATTCAGTTGGAGAAGTTGCCCACAGAAGTCTTTGGGGATATAAGCGCCTAGAAGCAGCATGTTTGTATCCTGTATACAATTATTTTTCTCTCCAGCTTCTGGCCCCATTACTAGGAAGAGCCACAACAGGCATGTGGTGAAAGTAGAGCTTCTGGCTGCCCTAAGTATAGATGCCATCCCAGATGTCTTAGTAGTCCTTTGATAGTTTAATTTCTCCTGCAGCTTACTTGCCAAGGATGGGGAAAAACAATGAGTTCCTTTTAACTTTTTCATACATCCCACTACAGTTTGCATATAGTAGGAACTAAGGAAAAGTTGTTAAATGCTTTAAATACTGATTTTGAAGGATGTGGAGGAAACAGGATTCCTCTAAGAGAGAAAGGTTTTGATCTTCAATCTTGATGTTAATAATTCACATGGAGCTGTAATGCTGCACCTGACATACACCATTCCACTGTGAGAACATGAAGTGTTTTCAAATCCCTGATCAAATCCTTTTATTTAAGCAGCAACACTTTCTCAGACATGAACAGGGAGTTCTGAATTCCTTCTATCAATGTCTAACTTTCACGTTCTTGTCAAAATCACATGAGTTTATGTTTACTGAAGTGTTTGCGCTAATTTGGTATACCTAATGTTTAAGAACGTGATGCTCAGGCAAGTTGACAAGCTGAAGTTTTCAGATAGGTAGGTGGATTTTGTTCCAAGATGTGGATCATAAACTGGGACTCAAAATCCGAGGTACACAGAACAATTATTAAAATAGTACATTTATGTGATGTTCTGGTATCTAAACTCAAGTACAAGGTTGAGTCTTTTTGTGCTATGAATTGAACAGAATGTGATCCAGATGTCAGTTTGTATTTCAGAGAGTGTAAACTGAGGCATTTACTAACAATTTGCTCCTAACTCTGTGGTGATCGTGGTCTGCCTATAAAGAGAGGTGTTAATCAATCATTTGTAACAAAATCAGGAATGGCATATTGTGCCACCTTAAAACTTCCCTAGCAATGGTAGGGATGTTTAAGATAACAAGGAAACTGCAGAAAGTCTTAAAGAAAGAACAAAGAGCTGTGTGTAAAATCAAATGAGACAGCTTGTGAGTGTATTTAACGTAGTGCTTACAGGTGATGTTTCAGATGAGTTGAAACACTGAGAACTAAGGTACACGTAAAAGTTTGTGTGTAGAATATGTATTCTAATAAATATTTGGGTTTATCCTTTCATTTTCTGAAAGACAGTCTTATGGACTTGCCTGTTTTGTTTTGGTTTTGTAGCTTTTATTTTTTTTAATTTCTCCACCTCCTCTAGTAATTGGCAGCTGAAAGCAAGTAATGATCAAACATCCTATGTTTTCTGTTCTGTGTGATTAGTATCTAAACAAACACAACAGAGCAGTGTAATTCTCTCTCTCTGTAACAGTCTGCTGGCTTGCATTTTAGAAGCAGTTACTGTTAAAGAAAAGTTGACTCCCCTGCCTGTGTAACTGTGTTAAGGCTTGGGAGTGGACAGAAAGGGTGGGGTTGACTTGTCCAGGCAGTTGTATACTGTGTGAGAAAACGGAGTTCTTGAGTTGGACAGGAATGTTGTCGCTTCTGTGCATTTTTAATTAGAGGAATGTTACTGGTTCTGATGGTATTTCTCCTCCTAAAAGTCATTCAGGACTTTAACACAGTGCATCAGAGGATACATTGTCAGTGGTGCAGGTACTCACCAAATTTATTGGTTTCATTAGGGCTTCTGTTTGAATCTCCAAGCTTCAGGCAAGAATCTTGTATGGCTTTCATTATGTTTTCCAAGTCTGTTGTTAGCCGAAACATTAAGCTACTCTAACTATGAGGTGACTTAAGAGTTGAGCTCCACCATAAACCAGCATGTAACAGTACAGCACGTCCCAGCCCAAAGTAAAGCAAGCGATGGCCACCTAGTTTCTTGCTGGAGAGGCAGTTGCGGCTGGGTCTGTAGCTGAGATACGGGGCAGTAGGAGGAGCAGGAGAACTGCAGAAACTGGATGCAGATTCTAAACTTGGGTCTCCTAATTACATACTTGGGTTAAACGTCTCTGGAAAGGTGATGTGGATCCCGCCCAGTAGAACAAGAGATTGTCTCCTGTTTGCTTCTCATTCCTCAGTTCCACGGAAAGGCAAATTTGGATATTATTGGAATTGCATTGGATTTATTTCATCCTAGTGGCCTGCTTCCTATCAGGCCTTCCCTCGAGGAATGCAAGCTGCATCACCTCAGGGAGGCTAATGGGACTGTGGGCACAGACTACTAATGATCTGACTAGAAATGAGATGACCAGTCCTTGTCCAGACCACATCCTGCTGTCATTTTGACATTAATATGCGTGAGATTGTACCTCTACAGACCACGACATCTAGACAACCAGTGAAGCTGGTTTTGAAAGGAGGTCTTTCTGATGAAGAATAGAATGTGTGAAGATACCTTCTTTAGCAAAACCAGGCTTTACAGAAAGTATTATTTTCTGTCCACAAAGAAGTTTCTGATTCAGCCTTGCTAGAGAGCACACTCTGCTAGGGAAGTAGTTTCTGAAAGCAGGAAGCTTAAACTGGAGGTGAAGTAAGAGGGAGATCTATGCCAAAGAAAACAAATGAAGAAGGCATTCCTGTTTGAGGTACAGGCCAGAAGGTCACATGGATTATCTGAGACATGCCAGGACACTGTCTTGGGAGTGATTACGTATTTCAGAGAACATGTTCCTGCTCTTGCAGTCAGAGACACACAAGAATGATCATACTGCCCACTTGTTTTGCCTTACTGGAACTGAGATGAGGAGAATTTAGTAGAATTATTTTTTCTTCAGCGGCAATGAATGAGTTTTGCCTGTATTTGAGGAGATTAGCAATTCAGCAGTTCAGCCCATTTTTGACATGGGTATTGTTATTCAAATTATTATTTTTAAGATAGAGAGAGGGACCCACTGTGTCACTTTGTCTTACAATGACTTTTCTGTAAAGACAGTTGCAGTTATCTATTGCTGTTCACTTACCAGACCTGTATCTCACGCAGAGTTAATTCATGTCTCTCTTGTTCTGTAGGCATCATTGTGGAAGCCGTCTTATCTGTTGTTGCTGACAATTTGATCCAGATTTTGAAGGGTTCATATAGCACCATATGAATGCTTTGGAACCTAAGTATCCAGGTCAAATCCACTTACCGGAGAAACTGAGGGCTGAACCTCCCTATAGAAAAGATATTTTATGTATTGGAGAGCAAAAAAGTGTTATGAATGAAAGTTGTCTCCTACTCCTACTGTTAATTAACAATTGTCCAGGCAGAGAACATCCTTGCATGGTAAAAAATTACCATGGATAATGTATTCTGTCATGCTTTTCCCTATTCAATAGTCAAGCACAGACTTTTCATGCAAGCCTATGATAGCTGTTCCCTTCATTGTCCAGAGCTCTCTTATAATCTAAGTGGGATTTGCATACAAGTATTCAAGGAAGACCATGTTCGACTTTGCAGATATTTCATCTGGAGATGTTCCCCTTTTCTTTCTCTTGAAAGGGTTGTAGACATTTTAGATGATGTAAATCTTGAAGCACCTTTGTGTTTCTGAGTATACTATGGAGTGGCAGTCAGTAGTGTGGATAGGATGTGGAAGTATGGGCTTTAGGTTTGCTTTGTAATGCTGAGCTGCTCAGCCTGACCAAATCCACTGCACTGACCTTTGTTTGATTGCTGGGATTTAAACTGTCAGTACTAAGTATGGCTTCTAGGAGCTACTAGAAGGATAAGGAAAAGGTTCAGGTCCATTTATTCTTAAGATGATTTTGGTTCATGGATCCCACATGGTTCCTTGTTTGGATCTATGTCTTCTGTATACTTATGTGAGGGTTTAATTATGGCATTCACAATCTTCCTCCAGTCAGTAAGTGGAGTTCACACATACAAAAATAATACACTGTCCTTCTTTCCAATTAAGATGAGAACACAGAGATGGCTTCATTTGACAGTGAAGAGGACACAGTCTTTGAAGCAGACGTTGTTTCTAATCTGTTTTCCTATATTTGTAGGTTGTTAATAAGAAGGAAAATATGAAATTGTGCCAGTGCAGCAGAAGCTAAACCATGAGAATGATTCTGTCAGAACTGGGAATAAGCGGTGTTTGAAAATAGTGAAACAGTTTTAAGGTTTGCATTTGTAAAGGAACATGCATTGTGAACAGACTAAATAAAGAAGAATCATCTGAAGACTAGATACGTTGAAGGCAGGCTTTCTATCCCATTGGTAAGTTAACTTTAGATGTGCTTTACACTACAGGAGTTGGTATTAGCACTTGAAAGAGGTTCAAGTGTATCTCCACTGGATGTCAGTAAAAGTCAAGGAACAGAAAACAAAATGAGGTATTGCAAATATGTTGATCTCATTCACAGAAATGTCAATCGCATGTTATCCACAGATCTGCAGGGAGCTGAATGACATTGTATCAGGTACTCAAATTATGGGTTACTGGACACTTTACCCTTCTCTTTTCAATGACAGACAAACACTTGTCTTAGAAAAATTCTCAAGGTTTCTTCAGACTATAGCCAACATTGAACCATAAAAGTCACGTAACTGTGGTGTTCTTCACCTTAAAGAGTTGCCATTTGTTTAAATCTGAAATACAAGACTTCTTCCAAAGAAGCCAGAAGAAATGTCTAATCTGCTATTTACTGTTACACTTGTTTGTACTTCGGCAAGATTCTTTGCCCAGAGATGCTGAGGTATCTCAATGCTGGCTTTTCTGCAAAGACATTGTCAGCTATATCCTAAATTACATAAGTAATAAAGAAAGTTAAAACCAGGACATCTGTACTGTTAGTGCTATTGTTTCACCCTGAGGAAGAATCAGAAACTGCTCATACTTTTAGGGATCCGAGATGTTTATGTTTTAGAGTTTCAACTTCTCTCATCCCAAGAACTTCAAGCTGTGGGCTTTGTTGTCAGTGATAGCAGTGTTTATTTAATTTGGCAAAAGCAGATTGTGATGTACAGAGCTCCTGTTATGTGCCACATGTGTTCATGCTAAGTTATTTTATTTTACATAATAGCTCCTGGTGTAAGTGTCTTAACAGTCTAAAGTTCTTTTCCAGAAGTGCACTAGGGTAGATGAGATGAATCTGGCACTGGATTTCACACCTGCTCTGCCTCTTGCAGTGCATGAGGATCTCCCACTTTAAATAAAGACCTTCAAAACTGTCTATGAAGATTGCTCCATTAGGGCGAAAGGAGATCTCACCTGGTGATGCTCCATTTTAGAGTATGAATGATATCCTAAAGCTGGAGAAAATGTGCTACTGCTGCTTCTTGAGACCTATGGGTTACATTGGTGGGAGCTCATTTAGCCTTTAAGATGAATATTAACTTTCTGGATTCTTGGCTGAATCTCTGGTAGTCTAAAGTGTGGTGTGGGTGGCTGAATCAGTTGCAGCAGTTCATAAAGAACTTTTTGAAGGTCTTAAATTCAGCTCTTGATGAGGATGACAAACTCCTAGAAGCTGATTAAATTGTCAGTGATTCATGTGATGACTTAAGGCTCTTTGTGTTTTACAGAAACTTTGCTAAGGAAATTTAGTGTCATAAAATTTCCTTGCTATTTTTTAAAAATTATTTTTAGTTTGAAAAAGATTCAAAACTTATAATAAACTTACTCCGTAGGAGATTAATCCAAAGTCCATTTTTAACAGGGCTGTTTGTATCTGTCTTTAAGTTTTTCTGCTTATCTTCAGGTAATTTTTCTATTTGTTTTAACCTATTTTCCACATATATTGCTGGATGGCTAGCAGGAATAGAGATGATGATCTCCTGAAAAAGATGGCTAGTTATAGAAAGGAGAGTCAAAGAATATCTCTATTGCAAAGGAGGTTATAATCCTATGTTTTCTGTATTCCCAGAGGTAGTTGTCATCTGGTCAGTGGTGGTGCACACAGGTTGCTCCAGACTGATCAAAATATGCTGTTACTTGGTTTAGCCCAGCATGGAGTGGTGAGGGAAATGTGGAGAAGGAAAGAGGCACACATTTGGCACACAGGAAAGAGTTGGCTGAGCAGGGAAGCATTAGGAGTTGTAGGACAGAAATCTGCAGGAAATATGCTGCATTAATTCTATTTGTAAAACTGCTTCTTGGAATCATAGGTTTGGGTAGGAGCTGATGGATACCATCAGGTTCATCTCTTTGATGGCAGGAGATTACCAAAAACAAAGAATCCTGGTGTAGTTTTGTCTTCAGTGCCTCCCGTGGCAAATATCCAATGACCTCTGCAGGTAATCCCCTCTGTTATTTTACTAGTCTCAGTTTTGGAGTTATTCCTAATATCAAGACCAAACCTTTCTTGCTAAAATTTAAGCTTATTTCTACTTAGCCTGCCCACTGGGCATGCGGTGAACTCTTTTCTAGTGTGTAGAAAGCTATCTTGTCTTCAGAAGTAATCTGTATTTACTTCAGTGGGAACTGTATCAAGCTCTGCCTTAATTGCTAATGAGTTATTGTAAATGTACAGTGTAATAGTTGTAGTAGGCAACAGCACCCATCATACCATATGAAAAGCATTCACAATATCTTATATAAAGTTTTAAAACAATTTATATCATAGGACATGGACTGATACTTTTTACAACTTCCTTTTTGTTATTTCTGACTTGCTCATGTAAAGATGTTTTTTCTTTTCAAATTTTTGAGTAAAATCCTTTAAGAACTTATAATTTAGCAAGAATAAAAATGTAACCTGCATAGAGAAGGTAGATCGTATTAGCTGGCACTGGAAATGTGAGTTAAAGAGCACTTTAAAGTATGAAAGTGCAGTTAATATATTAAAATTGTGAGTTAAACTACAGTAGAGAGGAAGATTGGGTTAACTAATAATTTTTCTCCTAATCCAGGACACGTCTGCGGTTTGAATACTTGAAATGTATAGGACATAGCATATGGTTAAGCTGAAGTTGCTTGTGAGTTCAACTGAAAAATGGAATTTCAGGAGAGGACTTTTTTTCCATGTAATGACAATAATACAGTCTATAAACAAATAAGTGTAATTTTACTAGCACATTTTGGAACAGTGTACCCACTCTCAATGAGCTCTGGGTGCTCCTCTGCTAAGGAGGGAAATATAAAGTCCTGTCCAGAAAACTCTCCGTAATCCTTTTCTCAAGGCTTGCTTTTCCTATTCAGAGCACAGACCAAAACCCAAAATAAATCAATTCTTAACTACTGGGTGTTAACCATGAGGCCTTTCTAACACAGACCAGCTTCATGAGCCATGTGTCAGCTGGTTCATTGCTGGAGTTTTCACTTCACTTTTGTGTTCCCAGACACATCAGCTGTGTGAACTAGCAAAGCGATTCATGGCATGGTCTTTGCAGCATCTCTGTGATATAATTTTGGCTGCCTACAAGAGATATTGACAGTGGTTAATGGATGTCAGGCTCGGAGGTCTGATAAACATGCCTATAATCAGCACTTTCTAGTATTTGTTTTTGTGTTGTTGATGTTGATACCGTGCCAAGGGGCTTTACTAGAAGTAGGAGTGCAAAACAAGTAAAGACAGGATCCTGGCTGTGAAGGGCTTTAATTCAAGATGCGAACAGTAGGAAGAGGCAAAAAATGAAAGGAGGTTTGATAAGGGAGAATGAATCACGCGGCATGTTGTGGTTTTTGGAGGCTGCATATATTTCTTTATGGTTCTAGTGTACCCAGCCCTAGTTGACACGCATGACTGTACAATCTGGAATGTGTTAAACATTTTTGAAGGTATTTAGGAAAGGGCAAGTTTAGTTTAGTTGTCAGCACAGTGTTACCTGTATTGATGAGTTATTGCATAATCTTGTTCATGTTCAGCATGTTGTAACAGGGGACTAGTTCTTTTAATTATAGTACAAAAATGTTTTCATTCTCATGCTTGACTGCTTTAAACATTTATTGTGTATGTCAAATTTTCAAGTATAATCAATGTGTAACAAGATACTTAAATGGACATACCTGGCAAAATAGTCATTAGATTTTTTTATTAAATCTTCTAGTTAGTTTGCTATAACATGAACTATTCATCCCTCGTTTAAAAAAGTCTTGCATCTTGAAATTGCTAATTATGATTACTACTACCTGGTAGCTGATAGTTTGCTGGGCCGACTGAGTTTCTTAAGAGGCAACTGTTCTCTGCGATCTCCATTTCTTTCGGAGTAATGTGATTCAGAGAGGACTAAATGCAGGTGCAGTTCTTATTTTCTCCAATGGAAATGTCATCCTCCTCACACTGAATTTGATTTTGTCTGATGATGACTGCATTCTGGCAGCACCTTGCAGGCGTCAGGTGCTTCTGTGTTATGTATATTGTACACATGTAACAAAAAAGATGCTCCTTGTTCCTCTTGCTTAGGATTTAAGTTTAAGGAACTTAAAAAACACGATTCTCTTGACAAGTTGAGTAGTGTTTTTCTCCCCCCCTTCCCCCATAAACCCTGAAAGCGTGTCAGCAGTGTAATCTTTGGATTCAATAGGAAAAGAATATAATAGAGATGTTATTGTGAAGGATGAATACCCTGGTAATTGATTTGAGATGGCATTCATATCTGGAGAGTCTTTTGTTTGGGTGCTGTTTTGGAATGCTGAGATTTTGAACTTCTAATGGAAATAAGATGGATAAAGTATGAGCTATGATGGACAGAGAATGAAGGACATCATTATGAAAAGAGCAGGAAGAAAGGAGACTTTTGAGGCTTTTGTTTGTTGTGGGAACCTTAATGAGAGAACATGGTTAACAGATGCAAGGCCTCAAAGTCTACGGTCACAGGCACCAGTACAAAACAATGCAATAAATAATTCTTGCTGAGTAGAGAAGAGAAGTAGGAACTTGGAAAGCTTAGAAGTTGGGCAGTACTGGTTGGCAGCGGGCATTTGCTGTTTACATCAGCAGCAGTAGGTGAGCTGGAAAAGAAGCTGCTGCATGAAGAGAGTCGCCTCCTTGCAAAAGGAAACTGCCATTTTTTTTTCTCTTTTTCTTTTGCTTTGGGATGTGGGAATTTCACAACATAGAGTTTTCAGGAACTAAGAACAACTGCTTTCTGTCCACACCCAAAATGAGTGAAGAGCAGCGAAGAAATGGGTGACTCAGAGAGATGACTGACTCTAAACCCAGTGACTGGTTGGATGGAATGCTTTCTTAGGTCTTAGACTTCTGTATCAGACTTCTGAGCTTGTTTTGGTGCTTGGTTTTCCAAATATCTGGTAGCTGAATATTTTCCAATCCTTATTTGGAAATAGTTGATTCATTCATAAGGATAATATTTGTGCTGTTCAGGAAATGCAGTAGTTTGCTCACACAGATCTAATTCAAATGTGGTTTAAAAGTAGCCATTATTTTAATTTCTAAAATAGTAGCAAATAATTTTCTGAGAACTCTGTGAAAGCACAAGTAATATGAGCTACCTGTAACTCAGGTGAAGTAGAGGAAATGCTGTTCTTTTATTTTAAAATGTTGATATTTATGTAGCTATTCCTTGTCTTGAGATTTAAAATATTGCTAAGTGATATTTCCTTTTAACGATGAGATGGGGTCTTCCCAGACAAACCTCTGAATAAGAAACTGGCCACCATATAGTCTGCTCTTTGCCTACTTTACAAACTTGCTGTTGTGTTTCTTGTGGGCTTAAGAAGAGTTCTATGTGCAGGTGGAATCACTCTATACTTCGGCAATGCTCTCAAAGGAACATCAGCTTTGTGTGATTGGAAGAGGAATATTATGTGTTATCATGTAATTCTCTGATATGATTTGTGTCGGGCTCCAGGTAAGAGCTTTGGAAAAAAGTCAGATGTTTTTTGGGGTACTGCAGACCAGGCATGCACTTTTGGCTCCAGTCTGCTTAGCTGGGGAGAGGTTTCTCTGTCAGGCGATGATGAAATCCTGCAACCATCTGTGTGCAAATCCTGTACTTTTTAAAAAAAAAAATAAACTCACTTTTGTTTCTTAACTCTTTTCTGAGAAGTTATTTATGATCTCTTCCTGGGATTAAAATAAGGAAACAACTAAATAGCCTCTATAGTAAAAAGGTTAAAGTGAGGTCTACAGACCTGGAGACGGAATGACACAAAGCACAAATGATAGTGTGACACCAAGTTCCCTTCCAAGGTCTTCGAGGAAGCTTAATGGCAGAGCTAAGAAGAGAATACAGGTATCCCTGCCACAGCCATGGGCGCATCCTTCCTTTGTTAGCTTGGGATTTGGGGGTGTTGTCTTCCTTTCCTGGTGCATTTTTGTTTGGTTGGGTTTTTTTCCCCAATAGCTTCATGGGTTCTGCATGCCACAAAAACAGTAAAAAAACCCCAGATTTCATTTCTGTTTTCTTGATGACCTTTTAAAAAGTTTAAAAATAAAGAATCAAGCTTGTTGCCATAATAATCAACTATCAGATCAATAAAGTTCAGCTGGTTGCTAAGGGAAGGCCATGTATAGTTGTGATGTAATAACCCTGACTGCAGGAACCCATCTCTTATTATGAGAGAGATGTTGCAGGAGTGTGTGGTGGGGGGTGTGTGTGTGTGTGATTCTTTTGCAGGGAGGCCTGCTTAAATCTGAATTCAGCTTAGCAGTGTTGATTTAAAGTACCTTTCTTTGTTATGGCAACAGAAGAGAACTATCACATGTCTTTTGAAATATCTAATCTTGCTTCACTCGTTGACCTTGTTCTTGATGAACAGGATTAAATATCCTTGTAGGAAATTTGCTTCATTGAGTATGTTAGAAGTATGCGAAGATGCATATAGCTGCAGAAGTGAAGAGTAGGAAGCTACTTGTAATACAGACTGAATTAGCCCCTCACCTTTTTCACTTCAAAGTTCACCATTTCAAAGCAATCGCCCCAGATACAACAGCTTTGATGCGGTGAGAGGCGAGTCCTCATCCTTGGCTGCTTTGGAGGCTTACCTCAACATATAAAAATCTT
This sequence comes from Dromococcyx pavoninus, assembly GCA_033558185.1. Classification (NCBI taxonomy): domain Eukaryota; kingdom Metazoa; phylum Chordata; class Aves; order Cuculiformes; family Neomorphidae; genus Dromococcyx; species Dromococcyx pavoninus. The sequence goes on along the minus strand of JAUMJL010000194.1, from coordinate 1,160,990 downwards.
CCATGGCTTTAAAGCTTTAAATCACCAGCTGTTGTGCTGCCACCTCTCACACTGGCTGAAGTCATGATGACTTTCCCTCAGCCCTGCCATTCCCTGCAGTTCTTTTGACCTTTTGGAGCTGTTGGCAGCTGGTCTGACTGCAAGGGACTAGATAACAGACCTTGCTAGCTAGGCGGTGGCATGACAACGGCCAGAGAATCAGTTCTGGGTGCCTACACTTTTCCTCAGCTTTGTGATGTGCTTCTTGCTGCAGCTGGGCCATCAGACCATTGTGTGTTTAACAATTGTTGAACAAAATAAGATTTAAAGAAACACAATATGAATTGTCAGCCCAAGGTTACTGTACAATCAGAGTGAATTGTTAACTCATAATGTAAATATTTTTACTTCAGGTGTTTATAAAAGTAGTACAGAGAACAGGATATCTCAGAGGTATTTAATAAGAGAATTAGGAATAGTTCCCTTGAAGACCTGCAGATCAGGTCTCTTAAGGTAGCAGCTCCTGCAAACTATGAATATTGAGCAGAGGAAATAAGTTGTTTAGTTGATTTTTGGCTCTCATCACAAAATAACAATCACAGAAAAGTGCTAGATACCTTTGCTGGAGAGACCAGCAATCGCATTGCTATATAATCGCATTGCTATCCCCTTGAGCTGCTGTGTTCCTCAGTCAGGGTTAACACTCTTTGGCTGGGCTGCCTGTACTGCCAGTGCTTGTATCTACCTTCCCTTTGCAAAGAGATTTAGACGCCGGAAAGGTTGATCTGCCAATAGGAGGTTAAACAATGTCTAGAGAACAAATGCCACTTGCAGTTTGTTGCATTAATGGTAATAGATGGGTATTAGTGCTATGGTCTTCCTCATGCTTAATCCCGACCTGAGAAATATAGATGTAGGTGAGAAGAAACTGTATCTCATGGACAGATGACCTACAGAAAACAGATCTGTATAAAAACAGCATTACAAAATTGCTTGCATAAGCAAGGCTTGATTAGTGGTTGGTGGGTTTTTGTGGGTTTTTTGTGGTTTTTGGTTTCTTTTTACTGTTGGCATTTTAATGTTTTCATTAGGTTGGTATGAGTCACTGCTGGTGACATTGCAGGAAAGGGTGTGTTTTGATGAAGGGAATGTAAAGGACAAGAGATAAGCTGCATGTTTTCCAGGTTTGCGAGTATATTTTGGAAGATTTTGACTCTACAAATGACAAACTGTAAATGCAGTTATAATATTTTGATATGAAAACCCAATGGAGATTTACTCTTTAGTGTCTGTTATTAAACAGCAGTTCTTAAAAAAATTCCTTTTAAAGTTTTTGCGCAGATTTAATGTTTTGCTTCCTTTACTGTGCTTTGGTTTAGAATTTTCTCCAGTCAGTGCATTTCATTGTCAGTGCATTGCTTGTAAAAGATCTTGCTGTGGTCTTGATGACAGTGTGGAGCACAGCTGCCAGGGCAAACTTTGCAAGCCATCTTATTGACTTAAATGTGCTCTGCAGGTAGAAGGCTGATAGCTTCCTGCATCTTTTGGATGGCTCCTCCATCCTCCTCACAGTTGACTGGCCAGGTGGCCATGCTGATGTGTTTGGGCAGAAGGGAGGCTCCTCCTTCTCATTTCCCTACTTTTCCTTCTTAATGATCTCTGGGAAGGAGTTGTGGCTTCTAGTGCATGTGTTACACCCATGACCTGGCATCTGAGTAGCTCTGCTTCATCGGCACACGTGTACTTAGGGCTTGTTTCTCCTGCCTTCTCATTGTACTATTGGTGATAACGATCTAGCCTTTGGAGTTTTTTCCAGTTGGCAAAATTGCCCACAACTAACCATTGTTTAGATTAATGCTGACCTTGTAGCTTGTGATGAACCCAAGACCTATGCAAACAGAAAGTGAATAGCTGTAGTTGAGAAGTATCTTATCAGATATTTGAAAGAATAATAAACAAGAGGAAGTAGATAGAAGAATGCATTTCAGTGATACTGTATTAAAATAGAGTTTTGTGGTCCAGCTTCTGTGATGATAGATAGGTCCAGGCAGAGATTAAACTGAGGCAATGCTGTTGTACTTTCTTTGAGGCAGTCGTAGTATTCACCTCTGTCACTTGGCCTATACTGACGCAAGCATTGTCCTAGAGTTGTTGCCTAGCATCACTTCAGGACCTACTTTGGGCAATCTGGATGTTACAGTTGCACTTTTATTTCTAGGTGCTTGGCAGACACATTAACATAATTGTACCTCAATGTACAGTGTATTAGCTGAGAATTTCTGGGCTTTCAGTGCTTGGTTTGGGGATAATTTACAGCCTCTCTATAGTTTTAAGGAGAGTGCCTAAGGAATAAAGGCTTTCAGAGTTGGATTGTCTCTCCTTGTGTATGCCCCCTGATTGCTTTTCAGCCTGGGAGCCATGTTCAAACAATTTCACAGCAAGATCTTCCTGAAGGCTCTGCAGGACTCAGCAGCAGTAGTGACCTTGTAATATCCAGCTGTGAGGGATGTAGGGATAGCTCAGCCCTTACTGCTGCTGAGGCTTCCCTATCAGCCAAGCAGAATTGGACAGAGTATGTTCTGGAACCAGGAGACTGTTGTGCATTTGGCTCTGAACCTGTCACGACATGTACTGCCTCTTTTCTGGTCAGGGAGCCAGAGACAGGTCAGAGACATGGGAGAGAGTATGTGGGGGAGGATTTGTAGGGGATGGGAAGGGACACAGGGTGCCAGCATACAAAGTCAGGGCTGAGACAAAGAGCTGGAGATAACTGTGGATGTAGCTTGAGGAGTATAGAGGAGCACTGCAGGAGAGAGGTTTGTTGAGGTGAATTGTATGAGGTATAGTCTGCACATTCCCAGGTATGTTATTTGTACTGACTGCACAGTGATCTAGGATTGTGATGCGGGTTTTGTGTTTACTTTTAAAAAATATATGTATTCCTTGCAGATGTGCATATGCTATATACATATCAGCGACTCTTCTATTTTACCTTTTTGCCTTGAAGTATGTGGTGATACTTCAAGAAATTTGGGCAGTGGCTAGTGAGTCTTTGTGTGCTACAGGTGCTGAGTGCAAAGGCAAAGAGAGATGGACGAAGGAGGAAACCTGAGGCAAAACAGCCTTTCTACTGACAAGCACACTTTCTTCTTTTATGATCCCAGACTCTTTTTTGGGAGGGGCAGGCAAGGATGAGTAGTTTGACAGGTTTTCTGGGTAATGTTGCATAAAACCCATTGGCAATGAGTTAGTTGTATAGAGGATTACAGTAGTTGTCCTGAGGAATGTGAGCACAAGCAAGAATAAATGTCAATGACAGCTCAATGCAAATGAAGTGATGATAACAAAACCCATTCTTCAAAATAGATTTGTGTTCAAACCCTCTACTGTTAAAACCTAAGGTACAAAAGGTCCCTTTTATATAGTGCAAGTTAGGAGTTGAACGTCATCTAACAATTTGTCTTGGATTTGATCGATTATTTAAGTATATTGATGCCAGTGGGACTGCTGAAATTCAGTTTGTACAGGATTGTGATTCACATGCTGGATATATTACACCATCTGTCCCCAAAGATTAGGTCACCAGTCGTTGGGGGGAGGGTTGTACTTTTGTTATTATTATTGTTGTTGTTGCTTTTATTATTATTATTAATTTTGAATCTCTTGGGTTTCTGTAAGGGAAGATGGCAGGTTTCTATAGGAGCTGTTGTCACAGTGGGAAGTTACTGCATCTGCAGCAGCAAGAACCTTCCTACTTTGCAGTCCTGCTAGCACAGCTTCTTACTGCCACGAGGTTTCTCCTAGCAGCCTGTATAGAGCTGGCCCTTTTGAGAACATTCTGAGTTGTGCTCAGTTGCCAAACGCTTTCTGTTTTCTTTGAAATAAGAGGTTAGGGCTTTTTGCAGAATGACCGTGGTCTGAAGATGTGGGGTAGGGTTTGGTTTGTCTGACTTTGCCCTGGGAGAATGGCTTTTCAGGGTGTGTACTTATCCTTAGCTGGTGTCAGTGCACCTGGACTGCCACAATCTGCATTCCACGGTGAATAAAGTGGTGGCAGGTCTGCTGTCTCCCCTGTGCTCCCTCTGTGGCCTCCAGGCTGCTTCTTGCTTTAAATCATTGAAACTTCAAAAGCAATCTGAGGCCTAGAATTGATCTAAGTGGTTTAAATACATTTAAAGCCTTAAGGCCAAATCAAGCTGTAACTATTCATGTGAGTAGTTCCGTTGACGTCAGTGGGTTTTGTCACTAAAGCATACTAGATTTGACAGCTAGGTTAGAGGTTATCAAGATTTTAAACCACTTGAGAGAAAAAATAAAAGCAACCAAACAGAAGCTCTTGTCGTCCCTTGCATTGGAGCAGTGCTTTTAGGGAAAACAACAAGAAACATCTGGAAATGTAAGCAGAGCAATGTTTTTCTTCTCTAAACTTTTATTTAAGTGGGATACGTTAAATAGTGTGCAGGGACATGAAAGTGTGGAAGCACACATGTGCCCTGAAGCCACCCAGACTCTGAGCTGCTTTTCTTGACTAGTAGTTGTAGGGTTTCAGATGCTCAGCTTGCCACTTGCAACTTGGGAAACAATCAAGCAAACAAAAGGAATAGTAAATGCAATGAAGGGGAAAAGAAATACCTGAGATTACACTTATATTACAAGCTGAGGCTAAAACATCTGTCTTAACTCTGAATTTCCTTGGTGTAGCCTTTGAATTACTAAAATCAGAAAAATACTTGAGGTGCCCAGATGGCCTTGTCTTTTCTCCAGTACAGAGTTTTGACACTGTGCACTTTAAAGGCAACATTTTGAAGCTAATCTCTATGGCAGTTCTCTGCTGTGTAAGACTGAGTTTTATAAAGCCAGGATTGCGGTGCTGTAAAGCGAGTAGCTTTGGGTTGGTGCAGTACCTAAGTAATCCCAAGAGCACTTTGCAAAGTGGCAAAGTACATGTGAATACAGCAGGAGCGTAGGCAGGAGATAACGAGGAGCTGAGGAGAACAACGGTTTCACTGGGGAGGGAGGAGGTGGAAGAAAGTGGGAGTGGGGCTCTCAGCCCCTATGCTGAGCCTGTGCAGCACCCTCAGCAGCTGTGTGGCCATCCAGGAGTGCAGGACGAGGTGCTGAGGTGGCAGCCAGTGTAGACTGGATGGAAGCAGGAAGGCCATGAATGGGACAGGCGTTTGACACTTCAAGCCTGATTTTTTCCTGGGCTTTGGGTATTTTATTTCCCTTTGTGTCTCTGCTGTACCAGTTTGCGAGACATGACTGGCAGCTTTGCCTTGTAATTTATTTGATCATGGTAATTTTTTTGACAGGCTTCCTTGTGATTTTTTAATATATCAAATAGAGCTTAATAATAGCCTGCTATTAAGTCCTTTTATTTCTCCCTTGGGATTTACTTATGACTGTTGCCTCTCTTACCCATTTGAAGCTCTGAATCTATTTTCCAACTGTGAAGAACTTAGCAGCATAAGTGCATGCATAATATGTAAAAACATGCAACAGAATTATTGTTATGCTTGGGAATCAATAAATGTCAGCATTGAGGGTAATGGAAGGATAAACCGGGCTTGCTTAATTTCCAGGGGTATTCCTGTCAAATTCAGCGGGGTAGGCTGTGAGGTAGATGCTCTCCTGAAGGATTTTTTCTCTTTTACATTCTAATTTTGTTTCCACTCCTCCTTTGAAGAGGAATGTTATTGTCTTCAGGATCAAGTGACCTCTGAGGGGTATAACATTAGTGGGAGCAAAATCAAACAAAATAATGTATATTCTGCGGTATAGCTAATAGCTTTGAAATATTCAAGACAGTAAAAGGAGAGACTATGTGCACTTAATCAAAGTAAGGTAAGCACATCTAAATGGCATCTAATGATAGATGATTATGTTCTGTAATAGGGGGAGCCAAAATCCTTTGTTTTCCCCTGAGGCTTTTGGTGGTTTATCTTTCACTGCCTGTTTGCTATTTCCACACGTGCTAGACCTGCTTGTTTTTTCTGCTCTTTGCTTTCACTGGTATTTTTCAAGATACTCAATAAAGTGTACTCAATGAAATGTAGGAAAAAGCTCTGGTGATTGGCCATTGGAATGCACTGCCCAGGGAGGTGGTGACATCGCCGACCCTGGAGGTGTTTAAGGGGAGACTGGATGAGGCAATGAGTGCCACGGTTTAGATGATGGGTTGGTGTTAGTGTTGGGTTATAGGCTGGACTTGATGATCTCAGAGGTCCTTTCCAACCTTGTAATACTGTGAAACTGTGAAAATGCTTGTCTTCTACTCATTCCATTCATATGTGATGTTGAAATGGGGCTAGGGTAAAGCCTGATCTGACTACTCAGTATTCAAATGCACCAAGAGTGACTCAGACCTTCTCTTATCTGTTTGCTACAACTCTGGTTGTTTAGCCTCAATGTAATCATTCAGATTTCTCCTTCTTCTGCTCTCCAACTCAGATTTTTCTGTGTGTCCCTGCCAGAGAAAAATCTGCCAGATACGGGACAGGCTACACTTCACTGAATTAGGAGTCAGTTGAAGTTCACAGGTGCATACTGGCTGGTGCTCAGCCCTGACAGGTTTGCAGCAATGTGAGAGTGATGTAGCAGTCTGTTAAACTATACACGCCACCAGCAGACCCAGATTTGCAGTTGTGGTGTAGTTTTGGGAGAATCATAGAATCATCTGTTTGGAAAAGACCTCTGAGATCATCAAGTCCAACAGCACCTGTCCCCTTACTAAACCATGTCTCTAAGAAACTCATCCACCTGCCTTTTAAACACCTCCAGGTGTGGCAACTCAACCACCACCCTGGGCAGATGTTCCAATGCCCGACCAACCTTTCACTGAAGAAATTTTTCCTGATGTCTAATTTGAACCGCGCCTGGCACAACTTGCGGCCATTTCCTCTCATCCCATCACTTGTCACTTGGGAGAAGAGACCAACACCCACCTCGCCACAGCCTCCTTCCATGTAGTTGTAGACAGTGATGAGGTCTCCCCTCAGCCTCCTCTTCTCTAGGCTAAAAGGTCCCAGTTTCCTCAGTTGCTCCTTGTAGGACTTTTTCTCCAGCCCCTTCACCAGCCTCGTTTCCCTTCTCTGGACGCGCTTCAACACCTCAATGTCCTTCTTGTACTGAGGGGCCCAGAACTGAACTCAGTACTTGAAGTGTCGCCTCACCAACGCTGAGTACAGGGACACAATCACTTCCCTGGCCCTGTTGGCCACGCTGTTTCTGACACAGGCCCATATGCCATTGGCCTTCCTGGCCACCTGGGCACACTGCTGGCTCATATTCAGCCAGCTAAGCCTATTACTACTGTAATAGGAGGTAGGAGTTATACCAATTCAGCCCTCTGTCTATGTGTCAGATAGGCAAGGGAGAAGTGCACCCACTCGCATCAACAATGAAGGCCATATAGTTTTAAATTGCTTTGCTAGAAAAGAACTGACTGCAGTTTGCAGAGCAATCAATCCTCCCTTTGTAGAAAGCTGAGGTGTGCGAAAGTCCTCAGGTTCCAGTAACTGTCCTCAAAGCCAGCTGACTCAGAAGCAGAAGGTGTTGTGATTTGATCTTACACTTGAACATATATGGATTGAACAGGTTTCCTGATTTAAACTTTTGTCTTCATTAAACGGGGAATATTTTCCAGGATATCAGGAAGCTGAAGATTATTGCTTTGTCTGTAAATGTGAATTTTCATTAGTCTTTTTAAATTTTATATTTTGTCTTTCCTTTTCTTCCTTCTTTGCAACAGCATTTATTGTGCCCATTGGGAGGAAACGTTCTGCTTACTAATATTTTTCTTCCTCTTACATATTTAGAAAGGACTTTAGGGGAAAACTGTGTTGAGGTTACACACCATAGCTGCATGATGGTGAAGGCTAGACAACAACTTCCATGTCCACAGAACAGCATGGCTTATAAGATTGACTTACAGCAAAGAAGACAAATTTTTACATTTCATAAAGACAGGCAAAAAATCTTTCAAGGAAGAGGGTTACATCAAGAACTTATATTTCTGCTTTATAATACAAACTTAAGAAAAAGATGAAGTAGAAGGCATTGAATAGACACAAAAATGAAAACCTAGTTCTGACAGTGCTATAGTTGAGGTTCAAAATGGGGCAGTGTTTGGCTAATCATGTGGAGATGATTTTGGTGTGCACTAAGAAAGCACTTATTTGGAGGATCCCAGCAGTCCACCAGCTTCTTCAAGTTCCGGAAATATCATTGCACTTTGATTTTATTATCCCTTTTCCCAAGAAGTAGTTATTCAGGTAAAATGCAAATAATGTTCTAAGTCAGAAAGCATCTTACACCTCCCTGAATTTCCTCAAAGGCCTTCTGAAACAAATAAAACCTCAAAAACCTCCAAAGATAGTTAAATCCAAGTTAATTTTGAACTAGGAAGCCAAGAACTTTTCAGAGCACCTAGGCAATTTCAGGGAATGCTGTGCTAGGTGTAGCTATGTAACATTTTTCCAGAGCATTGGTTAACAGATTGATGATGCAAAACCAAGGAAGTTAATAGAAATGAGTATGTGTATATTGTAATCAACAGGAACATGAAGCAAAGAAAAAGAAACTGGCCCTGTTTTAGTGAAAAGATACAGACAGAAACTTTGATCCTCTCTTATGTGTTGTGTCCTGTTCTGTTTGCTAATTAGGGATTAAAATTTATTTGTAAAGTTGGCACCAAAGATAAAAATAAATGGCTCGAAGTCTGTAGAAGTGCTTTGCAATTTTCTAAGTTTCTGAATATAAATAGAGCAAATGGAGAAACTCTTATGCACCCTTTTTCTTTCCCCTAGTTTATCATTGCCTCTGGATTTTTCTGTCTGAAGTGCCTGCTTGCAGGAACCAGGGGACTGAATCATTACAGGCAGCCTACAGGTCTGGTGACTTCATTTCCTGGGTTATATAAAATCCAAACTTCCTAACAAATTGTCTGCAGGAAGTGTTTACCACATTGCTATAGAACAATTAGAGTGCACAAAAACCTGAGCAGCTTGAAAAAACAATTACATGAAGTATTGATGTTAATTTATAAAGACCTTTAAGTGCTGCAGTGCGGTTGCAAGCCAACAGGCAGCCAACCTACCTACCTGTGCTCCCGAGCAGAAGTATTCAGTTTGATGTCAAGGGTAGATTTATTGTGAAGGGTGGAGACCTGTGTGAAAAAAATGCAGTTAAGGCATTATGTCTGGTTTGTTACATTCTCTCTAATAAATTGTTTACCTGTGTAGAGCAAGTGATCTCGTATTCACGTTTGCTAAAGTAAATCTTCAGTAAGTCTCCTGGGGACCTTAGAGTTAGTTTAGATTTAAATAGCCAGCTAATACTGTTGTGTTGTTTTGTGTGGGGAGATGGCCCTTCTGCTTCAGAAACTTACTCCTGTTCTGAGCTGTTTGGAGCCCATGAATATGGACGACTCCCTGCACTGGCATGGTGATGCTGCAGGAAATAAGGTTAGAAGAAGCAAGAACCACCCGTTAATCTCTCACTGCATGTAGTTATGAGTAAAATGTAAAACAGCATTTCCCCATCCTATGCAGTCCATGGGCACTTGGCATCGTCTATTGCCCTGAAAGTGCAGGTTTTGCCTGAATAACTATTCTTTATAATACAAAACAGCAACAGACCAAAATGCAGCAGGAAACTGCTGACAACCACATAAAATATTCTGCTTTCAGATTCACCATTTTGTTTTCTAAAGACCCGAAGCAAAACAAACAACTTCTTGTGGAGTTGTTATTGAAGCCATGTTTGTACGTCTTGGCTCTCTGAACAACTTCTATTAGTAACTTTTATAGTTTGAAAATTTTCATCAAGATGGCAGGCTCCTGTTTATTTAATATTGCAATTTATACTTGTCCAAAGCATTTTTATCATAAACAGAACCTTAATGTACAGTTTCAAAGAGGAAAGATACAACTGATGTGATGTGATGCCCAGTGCTGCCTCTACGCAGATGATGAAACAGGAGAGGAATTCAGAAAAGTACATCTTCACTTTCAACTGGAAGTGTAGAAAGCAGAGAGCAAATCAGCAAGCTACTTAAATGAACTAGTATTTAGCTGTTTCAGCATAGCTTTAACTGAGTTTTGAAACAGATACTGCATTTTATGTGCAACAATTGAAAATTCTTTTTTGAACTGTGGCTACCTCAGGTAGTGGAGGTGGAGAATGCCCACTTCTGGCGAATTCCCAATGCCATATCTCTTACATTCTTCAAGTCAGTGTCCTTGGTGGTGCATTTGACTTGCTAACATTCAGCCACTTAGGGGGTTGGTGTTACACATTGGTACTGTCAAAGGATTAAATTTCCTAAATGAGCCACTGAGGTGGTGCACCACCTCTTGGTCCACAAGTTTTGCTGTTGGGGAAATTCCCAAGGTTAATTGCTTAATATTTGCTTTTAGGGTTTTTTTAGGTATTTTGGATACCTTTTAGAGAATGATCAAGTCTCCTTCTATTTAGTCGTCTAAGCAAGCCTTGCATTTGTTAAGTATCTGGCTAGTTTCTTGCCTAATGTCGGTGACATGTTTGGCTATTGAAGGGTGTCCAATGTATGACCTTTGTAGAAGCTGCATATTTCCCGTTTAAAGCAGTACTCTTGGGGGATTTTTAGTCCATGTCCACTAGAATAAGATGTTGTTCTCACTTAATTTTTCTCATCTATGAAAGAACTGTGGTGCTCCATTGGCCAGTAGTACATGTTATGACTGTTAAATATCATGCTACACTTAATTCTGTATTGGAAACCTAAATAAATATAGTATGATTTTCAGAGGTGGTGAGCAAATGCAAGAAAGAAAAGCCAATAAACACCTAAGAAATCAAGATGTTTACATTTAAATGATTAACTATACTGACTATAGGAATCTGGATGTTGGGAAAGTGTATGAATTATTAGTATGTGCTGGAACTGTCAGTATTTAAACTTGAATGTGCCCAAATATAGAACTAGATGCCTAAGCTTTTATGCTTGTATTTGAAGAGAGCCTGACATTTTGAAAATGTTAAGCTTTCAACTTCTGCAACTTTGGTATATCCAAAGCATTTCAGAGGGTGCATCTGAAATTGCTAAATACTTTGAAAGTTTTGGCGTTTGAAACTATGCATTTTCTTTTTATTGGGATGCAGCCACTTGGAGCACAGGCTGATACAAACAGAGGTTTCTTCTTCAAAGAACTTCCTGTCAGAATTCATGTTGGAGTCTAAATAAATGTAGTTAGATTTCTGAAATCTGTAAAGAGAGCATGCTCTTAACGTATGTTTCATGTTAGGGAATGAAACAGCCTTTTTGCAGTCTGACTCAGCCTTATTTGCATTGCAGGCTTTGGCTATGCATGAGGACATACATGTCGACCAAACTTTTGATGTAACATTAAAAATTTTAGTCATTTGATGCATCATTTCTTACGTGAATCAACCCTTAGTGCTATTAAACTGCTTCTGTAGAATTTTATAAAGAGCACTGGAGCCCTGTGAGGTTTCATTCCCTGTTCCCCAAGCCTGCCTGTTTTCATTTTAAAACAAACAAATAACTTCCCTAACCCCTTCACCCTCCATCAATCCTGAAGAACAAACTGTCAGCTTTTAGAAATGCTGTAAACATGGGGACAGTAAATGGCATTTTTGTTATAATCTTGTCTTTGGGAAGGAAGATCTGAATGAAGAGGTGATAATCAGAGGCAGCTGGAAAATATGTCTGTAGAGAAATTAATGGAAAAAAGAGCACTTACACTTCTGTTAAAGTAACAAAACAAAAAAGTCTCAGAATATCTGTATAGGAATATGACAGAAGCAAAGCTGATTGCTTACAATAAGGTAATAATCCCAGGAAGAAAGTTTTCAGCTCTGGTTGCTCTGTTGAATGGCTTTTGAGCCATCTTGTCAGAGCATGTATAAGAAATTACCATCATTATAGTGAATCTGGAAAAAGTGCTTGTGGTTCTTTGGACTTGCTGGGTTTCATGGATCCAGGGAGCTGGGCAGCCCTTAAGTCTCTGTAAATCTGTAGGCAGGGTGGCAGCTGATGTGGCTTTCAGGAGATCTGCCACTGATGCCTTGCAGTGGTTTCTCAAGTGTGTTGTTCCCACCTTGCCTTTTCCATCCTGGAAAGGTTTGAGGTACTGATACCGAACAAACTCTATTCTCACCTTATGTTGCCCAGGCATCCATCATAAACTGCGAAGATTTCCGCACACAGATGAAGCACTTCTCTGTTTGCTACATGGGTTATGTATAGGGTCCGTGGGGTGCGGAGTGAATCCCCATCTACCTGTTAGCAAGTGCATGCATTTTTATTTTGCAAGTAGTTCCTGGAAGTATTCCTTGCTGTGAGGTTCCTGGTTACTTGACAGCTTTCTTACAAGTGACTGTTCCTAGGGCCAGGTGAAAAGAGATGGTTATTGGGAACTGAGAGGTTCTGGCAGTATTCTGTAAGTACAGAGTTCATCTTCCTTATTTTCACACAGCTACAAAACTCGCAGCCATCAGCCCCAACAAAGCATTCCTATAGAGTAAAGGCCATCAACTTCTGGCAGCTCTACAGCACGGTGTTGTCCTCATTAGCTGTGCCTTAGGGAGCAGTGGCGAGATCCTGTCCAGCTCTGAACATCTACTGAGTCAGCAGGGTGCTGCATCTTGCCACTGCTAGAAAGGAAATCTGGCTTACAGGTAGTACTCTGTAAAACGTAAGCAGTTTCTCCTTTTATTCCCTTTCAGTTGCCCAGATTGAATACTGTTTTGACACAGTCAGACCCAATTAATCTTATTTTATTTGTACCTGCCAAATTCATCTTAATTGAAAATGATTAGCTTATTAAATTACTGGTGAATATATATGTCTTCCTTATGCTATGAGACTGCCTATCAAGTGAAGAACCCAGAGATTTTAGGGCTTCAGAGAGAGTAAAATTCCCCTTTGCTTCAGTGGCTTAGGGAGGTTTTAGTGGAGAAATGCTAGACAGCATGGATTATAGCTCTCTAGATCTGTTGTTCTGTAGCAACTAATGTAAATGCTGTGTGCTTCAGCTTGTGCCTCTCTTGGCATGTTTTACCAAAATTAAGCTGGTATAAAGAAATAAAAATTATGGAAAATGTATAGTAAAGCACAATAATTTTCTCTATACACCAAAAGTATTTAATCCAAAAATCATAAACCCTCTTATTTCTGAGTCTGAAAACAAGGGCACAGAGTCACAGTATGCACTATCCTGGTAAAAATTTCTCGAAGAGGGCAAATATCAGTTTGCACTCTGAGATATGCATTCTTTTTAGTACACTTGTACAAACTGGCAAGTGGGATGTGGTTCCTATAGGCTCAGCGTTGCATAACCCATCTACACCGCCTGTTCACCTCTTTGGTGTCACTTACAAGTTCTGAAGGAGTCAGGGCTCCTCTGTTGTGTCATTTATTTTTTTTTCCTGACATCAGGGAGGTCACTTCACTTCTGTTTTATATTTCTACCCAATTAGTATAAAACTCAGAGACAGATATTCCTGGATGCTACAGAGACCAGCTCCAGGTAAATATTCCAGCGGGTTCTGTGGGCCACCCTAATAACACTTCTGTGTTTTTAAAAGAAGTAGACCTGCTTTTGAGAGCACATGCTGTATATGGTTATGCTGTAGATAAGGAAAAGACAAACACTTTTGTTTGCCAATGCTTCTCAATTTTGAAAAAATGAAATTGTTAAAATTGAGATTGGATTATCTTCATTACTTAACTTTCTCTGATTTCTAAGTGAAACTAACTTTGGACAGATGCTGGGAGCTGCAGAGAAGCAGACAATGAAGGGCACTCTGGGGGAAAAGGTGTCTCTCTTTACCAAGGACTCATCAGAAATACACTGTCCTCCCGAGGTCTGCAGCAATCTGGCATTTGCAGAGCAGTGATTGCCTATAAGAGAAACATCCCAGGATTCCTCTCCACAGTGCTGGGAAGCTGTCATTTTTTATCAGTTTCATTGTTGCTTTCTGTTTATGGGAAATTCATGGTGAGAATGGGATTGGTTTTGGTCACAGTTCAAAAAAAGTCAAAAGAAAAGTCCAGAGAGCCAAGACCTTGGCTCTTTTGGCCACTTCAACAATCCAGTCCTGTTGCTGCAACTGAGCTTTTCTGCCTTTTCTATAGTGCCTTCCCTGCCAGGAGCTGGACTTTCATCCTGTCAAACACTGGGAGGCTTCACAGAGGCAAATCCTGAACATTACGCTACATGCTTGTTTGATTTTTCTAGCCAATGAGTCACAGCTGATGTGTGCATTTTTACTTCAGTTGTGTAAAATCAACCTAGGTGCTTTCTCTCAGCTGATTTCTGCAGTACTGACACCTTTTGTTGATGCTTTCCCACGTGCCTCTCATGCTTACCCACAGGGCTTACACAGTCTTCCTGTTTCCATCTGTTAGCGCTGGCCTTCGTTTTGCTTAAAGAAAGCTTCACTTTCCTTTGACCCTTACTGCTTTTGGTCCTGTTGAGCTGATTCATGTTATCAGCAGTGTAAATGAGTTCCTGCTTCTGGTGGTCTGTCCCCCTTAATGCTGGGTGACAGTGGTCTCTCTCCTTTTTCTACTTAGTTTTAAAGAGTGAGAAATTACTGACCAAAATGCTTGTTACGGAGAGATAAATAGTTCGTCTGCTGAAGGGTTGCTTCTGTTGCTGAAGAATGCCATGTGGATAGCAAAAATTTTCTTTTCACCCCCCAAAATGTCCGCATCTCTCTTCTCTTTGTGTTTTAGGCAGAGGAATCAGAAATGGCATTAAGGAATAAAATATTCCCTTTGTTATCATTAGAGCATTTCTTCATGGCCTTTTTTACAAATCAGTAACAGGGGGCAATGGAGAAGGTTCTCTCTGAGTTCTTAATTAATCCAAGCAGAGATATGTGTCTATAATGTGAGTTAAGATTAGAAATTGGCTTTAAAAAGAGAACGGCCTATGCAATATTTATGAATGCTGACCTATAAAACAATTCAGTGAATGAGTGACCATTTGTAATGTGGAATTCCTTGAAATAATTGGCCAGCACAGAGGAGGTAATAAAGACTGATTGAATAGTTTTATCGCTTTAAAGTGAATTGATTATGGTATGCAGTGGCTGACCAGTCTGTTCTTTCACTAAGCCAGAGCATAGCACGTTTCTGTGGCCTTGTAAAAAGATGGGTTTTTTTACTTTTTGATTATTGAATGTAGCTACAACTTGAATGTAGAAGCCTGTGATTGGGCTGGGAGGTTCAGTCAAACTCCGAAGGAAGGAAGACATCCAGCAAAAATAACGTAAGAGCATTTATGTGGGCATCAGAGAAGGGAGAGGGCTTGGAGGAGGAATGACAGGCTTCCGTGTCAGAAAGTGAACAGCTTCCCTACGCACGCCTGCGGGAGTGGGTATTGAGGGGAGGCTGACTGCCTGACTTGCTCCTGGAAATCTTCCATAATTTTCAGTGGAATAAAAAAACCATTATTTTTATTACTACTAAAAAGTGCTTCTGAACTTACAGTGTCTGCAAGTGAGTATTATAGTGCTGCTCAGTGGAAGGTTAGCTGAAAGTCAGAGGATATGTTTAGTCTGATGCTTTGGGAGGCCTTAATCTGCATTTCACCTGTGTGATCTCAAAATTGAGTACAAGGGATTAGGAGGTTCCTGTGGCTGGTAATGGGATATAGAAGGCCTTCATACAGGGCAGGGGGCTCTTTGGTGAACTGTGGAGGGGGAAGTGAAGGCCATGAGGATTACAAGCCAGGAAGGAGGCAAGAAAAAGCATGTCAGAAGACAAAGAATGGTCCTGGTGACATAATAGTGATCAATGAGCATTTCCAAAAGCTTCAAGTATATGGAGCATCCCTTTTGAGGGCATTAGCCTACTCTGAAAGGGGATGATGGCTGGGGAGAACATGGCACAGAGACTGAAAGATAATAGTGATAACAGAAAGGGAGTGGCTCCTGTGTACACCCAAGTCCCTTAGGAAACTTCCTAAAATAAAATCTGCAAGGGATGAATACTGCCAAAAATTGGGGTTTCTGAAGTGATTTTTTTTGGCTTTCTTTTTTTTTTTTCTTTCTTTCTTTTCACCTATTGTTTGATGCTGTGTTAAAGCTATCTGGTGATTTCTACTGCATCCTCTCATGGTAATTGGGCAAAACGTGTCATTTCAGCCAAAAGAATGCAGGAAGACAGCAATGACAAGGTCTTCAGTGGTCAGCTGCTCTTGTGAGTAATAGGGGCACCGAAAACAGGGGTGTTTGCCAAGAAGATGCCTTGGATGGGTACTGGTGCTGTGGTACGCTTGCTCTGTGCATCCTGGATGTTCCCTTGCATGTCAGGGAATGCAGCTGGGATTACCTTGTTCACCCTGATTTGCAAAAGCAGGTTTGATGAGCCTACCATAATCTGAGACACAACTGTAGTGTTTTGTTCTGCCCTAGTGCAGGAGTCAAGGGCAAGGCTGCCCAACAGGTACCTGACTACCTAGTCTGCATACCCAGCTATACCTCCTATTTCTTCACTCTCCTTTCCCCTCTCCCTATACCTCTCTCTTACCAGCTGTTTTGCGAAAGGTGAGACTAAGTCATTGGCTTTGAAACCTTCCTGAGCCCTCAGCTTCATGGGCCTGGAGTGAGTGGAGATTGTTGTTCTGACCATGTCTTTGTTTATAGTTAGATTAGGGAGAGATAGCTTTCTGCCAGGAGCTCTGTGTACCCCTCTTGCCAACATTACTGTCCCTCACGGTGTCAGCCGAAGAATTGTGTGCAAACTGTGCCACAGAAATGTGGTCATTGCTCACCAGTGTTTCCGTTGCTGGCAAAACTGAGGCAGAAGGGTATTCCCAGCATCCCCATGTGCTGCAAATAACCTTTGATGCCAGAAATGAAGGATTGGATATTACTTTAAAGAATTATATGGGAATCTGTTACAGAAGAACTTAACCCTTCCAAATCCAGTCTGTATTTGACACAAAACCTGCTTTGAAGTCCTGCAGCTAATAAAATGCAGAGCTCAGGAAAGCAAGTCTAAGAAATATCGTCTTCTGCATCAAAGGAGGAGAAAATTGAGAGGCGTAACCATGCCTCTAGTAGCACTGTGTTATATGGAGGGACAGAAATTGCAGATTCCCAGCAGGGAGTTTGTTGGTTTCCACAGGAACTTTGTTATCTATCAGGTCAGGTTCATGCTCATTCTCATGTTCATGTCTGTTTCAGGGGTCAGAAACCCAGCCTAGCTACGAAATACAGTGGTTGCCTCCAAAGCATGGGATGATGCTCCCCACTCCATCCTCAGTCCTCTCTCTGTGTAGTTCATTAAGGAGCCCTTGCCAATTAGGCCTCCCAAGAACCAGCTAGGCAGGAATAAGTCTGCAGTGAATGTATTGGGCTGATTGCATGTGTCATTTGTACTGCGTGGAAGTAAATTATTGTGTTCTTTGGGTAGTTCATGAATTTGTCTAATTCTGCATGTAATCCTCACAAAAAAAAAGAAGTACACAAGAGAGTAGTCCAGGGCACCATGCCCCAGCAGGAATAAAAAGTGTAAAATTTTTAGACTAAGCTATTTTGGAGAGCAGACAAATTCAAAGCGAATTTAGTAACAGTTTTGAAAATGGAATCCAAAATAGAATCCAGTGCTATTTTTTTTATATTCTTTTCTGACCTTTTCCTGTTTTTTTTTACCCCAATCTGATCAATTACATGATCAAAACTCAAGGGCATGATTTAAACTGTGGGAAAGATTAGCTGCAGCTTTATTGAGAAATGACTCTTACTCAGTGATTTTGGTCCAAAAAGAGGAAAAATGAGTGGACTCTTTGGGGACCTATACCAATTGCTAGCCTGGTTAATTACTATTAAGTAATTACTAACACTTTGATACTGGATATAACTGATTTTTTATGAGCACAACAGAGCATAAAACTGAAAGAAGCAGCAAAATTCCCAGAATGGAGTAGAGTGGTAAAGTGCTGAACCTCCTCAATACATGTGACCCACAGTAAGAGTGTAGAGCAGAGCTGGTGTCTGTAACATCTTTCCGTCAGAAAAATGTGTCACTTAGACCATATTCATAAAGGACAGCTGGTTTGGTGCTTAACAAAATACATCTTCCACTCTTGAGGGTTTAGAAATGGCTTCCTATGATATGGCAAGTGACATGAACGAAGGGATGTGGAGATGTCCCATCTGAGCTCTGTGCCCTTACCCCTGTAGCTGCTTTGGAGGAATGTATAGAGGAAGGACAAGCTATGTGAGATTTGTGTTATTACAGCAAAAAGTAGGTATCCTGCTCCCCTTGCCCTTCCATCTTTCTGCCCCAAGATCTTGCAGCATATTTCTTGTGTGCACATCATTCCTGCGTCATAGCTGTCCTCTTCCCTTATTATTTTTCTACCCTAATTCATCTTGTTCCACAGTGTCAGGCAGGCCTAGCAGTAAAATAAAGCAATGGTTTATTAATCAAAGCCCATAAAGTAAAGCAATGGTTTATTAATCAAAGCCCAAGACAAAGGTACGAGCATTTAGAGAACTGATGACTGTAAGCAGAGCAAACTGTGTGTGGTTATAGCCTTCATTTAATGTGAGATGCTTCCCTAGCTGTCTCAGTACATCTCACTCAAAGGCCGTGTGGCACATACTAACTTGAGGTGGATAGCCTGATCTCCCACATCAGATAAATTCTTCAAGTTCTGGGGGAATTCAATTTCCCTCATAATGTTTCTGGTCTTATTTTTAATAAGAATAAAGGCCAGTAGCAAAGTACTTTGCCAAGACTTGCTGCTTCTCTCCTCCACTCAGTCTCTGGGTCACCCTCTCACCAGCACAAGGGAAGATTTTTGTAAAGAGCATTAGTAACTCCATGTAGTACTCACGCATGCACATGTGTACGTACGTTGTCTCCTGTGCACTTCTAGGGGCAAACAGCATCATTGCCACATGCTCTGTGCAGGGTGGGAGGACAGGATGGGCAGGGAGGCTTCCCTGAGAGACATGACTGTGTCCAGTGATGGTGGCTGCATGCTAATAGTAGGTAACTCCTGTGAAGGAAGGAGCAGTCCTTGTCTTCCTCACATCTGACTCGCTCCACAGCCATGGCAAAATTACCTTCCCTATTTCATCCTAGTGAGGGGGTACCTACCATTCCCTCCCCTCCTGCCTGGAAGGGCTGAACAACTGGGTGAGACAAAGGCTGATCATTTCTCTGTCTCAGGTGGCTACGATGAGCAGGGTTGGGACTCATCCACCTGCTGGATCCTGTTAGAGCTTGTGTTGCCTTCTGCTACCAGCTGCTGTACCATTGCCATAATCCTGTACACTGCAATCCAGGATAACCTGCGTGGGGGGGTGTGCATGAATGAAAGAGGAAGGTTTACTGGATATGGTGGGGAAAGAGCACACAACAGGTGTCTGTTTCAGAAAGGAATGAGTTGTCTACTTCCATGTGTTGCCAATGGAGGTGAGAAATGTTAAGGTCAGTGTATGCCCTCCCCTGACCATCAAGAGTGATATGCTGGAGTCTGGCTAGAAACTGCTTTCAGAAGAGTGTGATTGAAACCTGGGCTTTCTTAACATGAGCCAAAGCTCTAAGAATTACACTGTATCAGTATCTTCTTGGTATAGGAACCGTTAGGCTGACTTTTGTAAATACAGTTTTAACTTACCTGTGTCTCTTTAGCAGAGACTGAAGTATCTAAGGAGGAAGATGTAAAGCTTCTTGAAAACTTGAATTTCAATAAATTACCAGGACTAAAAGGTACCAGTATACATCTAAGGGTTTTAAAATGAATAGTGTGGAATCACAAAAATAATGAATTGTTGGCTTCTCCTCAATCCTGGTGAAGTCCAGAGGATTCTCAGCGTGTTTCTTCAGATGGAGGATGACATTCCAAGTGTGTAAAAAAGTTGTCGGTTCCTTTAAAGCACCAGACAGCTTTTGAATATCTTTTGTATTTTAGCTAGTTATGACTAGCTGTTCCTGGTGAGAGGAAGTTGTTGTTGTAGTGCCTATTATCGACTGCTTGCTGAGGCACTTCAAAGCATAATTAGGGAAAGGCCAGTGTAGGATCCTGGAGAACTAGTTCCTCACCAATTGTCTTCATTTTTAAAGATGTTTTTGGTGTCCCTTGGAAGAAACTTTGAAAGCAAACACAGAGCTACTAGGCAAGGAGCATTTAGCCTGAACTGATGAGGTAAGATTTGGAAGTGTACCTATCTGCTATGTCAAATGGGAGGCATACTCTGAAACCACAGAATAAACAAATGATAACTGGCAGCAGAGCAAAGTTAAGAGGGGACTCATAGTTAGGATAATTTGGTACTTGAACCAAGAACATTGTAGGGATTTGAAGGACTTAAAGGAGGGAGTGGAAAGTAAATTGAGAACTGGCCTGAGGCCCTGTGAAATCAGTGGGAAGTCTTCCCTCGGGCTTCAGGGATTTGTCCTCTTCCCTTATTATTTTTCTACCTCTTTTATAGAGGATGAAGAGCACCAGAAGAATTGCAAACATCAGTGCAGATGGGGAGAGGAGGAGGAGGGTGAAGGGCTTTGAAGGCACAGAGAGAAGTAGGAGAGAGACTGCGTATTAGCTGCAAACCCCACAAAGGTCCAGAGGTTTCCATGAATTCTCATGGACTTCCTATTTCCAGATACTCGGGGCTTCTTGTGGCTAACCTGATGCGGGTGCTTTGGGAAACCACAACCACTGGAATTGCTAGGATACTCAGTTGTATTAAAGAAGGGATTAAAATCTGACTAAAAAGTATAAACCTATATGACATAGAATTGAGGGTGGGCTGGAATATTGTGTAAAGTTTTGCCATCTCCTTCAGTGACAGCGAATAGGGATGTGATAGAAGTGATCACAGGAGGAGGCAGGATCGATGTATAAGAGATTTTAAAGAAGAGAGTTATGAGGCTTTCTGAACTGTGAAAGAGATCAGTACCCAAATGTATTTTAAAAAAAAAAAAACAAACTGTGAAGGGAATAGTGAGACGTGTTTATTTCCTCCAGGTTTTCCTGTTGAATGAAGCCAAAAAAAAAAAAAGACACACTCTGGCATAGTAAATGTAGAGCTAATCGAAGGATATACTTCTTTTCCCAACACCTCGACAGCTGCTGCAACCTGCAGTCACAAGAGGGGGACGCACATGAAATAAACACTCTGGATTTATTGTTGGAAGACTGGCAATTTTGCGTCAGAATGTTACATTTGTATTGTAGCATCTGGAGAAATAAGTGGTGGTATTGCTCACAAGCAGGTATCGGAGGGTAGCTCCTGTACAGCCCATCTACAGCCTTGCACAATTAGCTGGCTACTTACCTCTTCCCATTTGTCACTCCCCGTCACACGCATCGTTTCTCTCATGCTTTTAGAGGTAGCCACAGCAGTGCTGGCACGGCAGCCCCAGTGGACTGCTCATCTAATCTGCTGTGGCAGTTCCTTTTCTATGTAGGCCATCGCAGAACAAATTAAATTTTTGGTGTGTTCATCGTCTTCTCCAAATGATTTCTTTCTTTGTTACTGCTTTAATTTGTATTAACATCCACCTTTCTTAACCACATTAGTCTGTCCCTCATCTTTGGCCTTGTGGTGAGTCCAGTACCTGTTTTTCTGCAAATGGCAAGTGTATTTTCAAGGCCTAGGCTTTGAATTGCTGTTTTAGTTAAAAAAAAAAAAGTATAATATTCCTCTCACGCCCTTGACATGAAAATAACAATGTGAACAATGGGAGCTGGCCGGAGCCAGCCTGACGCTGGAGCATGCTGCATGGAAGGAGGTTGAAGAGCTGAAAAACAAAAAAAGCTACATGCCATGGAGGGAGGATATTCGGCAGACTATTTCCATCAGAGTTTGAGAAGCCACACAATAAAAATGAAAGTGCAGAGCGCAGGCCAGCTGCCTGTGATAAGATCACATTGTTGGAAAGGGGAGAAATGTGCTGTCTCCACGCTGGCTGGGCAGGCAGCGAAAGTACGAAACAAATGGTGAGATCACACATGTGGCCCTTCTTCCTTAGGTGCTGACGTATCGAGCAGTTTTGATTGATTTTGTAAGTCACAGTGTGCCAAAGCCAACCTTAGGAGAATTGCAGCAGATGGTGCGGTGTGCAGCGGAATTGTGTGGAGCGTGGATGCGGAGGGGAGCTGAAATCAATCATTTTTAACAAGTAAATGCAACTTTTTGCAGTTCCCCAGCAGCAATAGGGCCGTAACTGATGTGATGGCTTTCTTGCAGCTGTTTGTGGGTGCGTTTGGCCTCGAACAGGGAGGCAAGAAGGCTCCGCTCTGGCTCAAACAGAGGTCTCATTTGTTCTCTGAGCAGCTCTGGGATTTGATTCCTCGCATCTGTGGCAAATCATCTTATTTACCACCTCCAGTAACCAATTCAAATTGTGTACAGAAGTGGCAGTTTAAAAAGTTCACAGATGCTAATATTCATAATTGGATAGCTAGAGTTTTTAATCGTATATTTAACATATACTGTGATAAGACTGCATTGTTGGATTCAAACTCTCTCTCACCTAATTTTTAGCTCTTGTTTCTTTTAAGGAAAATTATTCAAAATCATTTTTTTAAAAACACCCCCTATAAATTGCCTTTAAAACTCCTGGATGCTTTCCTTGAGCATTGCATAAGGATGTGGGGATGAATTCTCTTTGCATTTATTCTGTTCAGAGTTCCTAGGTGATTGCCACAGCAAAATAAATGTCATCATTTTAAGATGATCTTGATTTTAACCAAGAACACCAACAATGTCCTTTTGCCAAAAAATTGGGCCCAGTTCCTTAGTCTGCGTCTTTCTTAATTTCAGATTGAGGGTCTCACATTTATTATGGGAATTTGTTTGTAGGAATCAATACTAAATTTTAATGCTATTTTCTCAGATTCCTTGTGTATCAAACAGGGCTGGTAGGTGCAGGTCTTCCCAGTTTTTTTTCTTCAGTTAGTGAGACACCTCCTAAGAAATTCAGGCCATCTTAAGAGGGCACATCCTTTACCTCCTGCCTTTGATCTATATGTTCCTATTGAAATAATTTTATTCTCTTGGTTTAATATAAAATATCTGATAAAACAAGGCCTCTTTTATTCACATTGGTGAGAAATGAGGCCAGTAGTCTAACACAGGATTGTCTGGCATTTGTGTTGCTGGCCAGTGTTGTTGGTTTAATGCTCTGCTAATGGCTTTCTATGCCTTCTACACTATTTTATACTCAATGATAAAAAAATAAAAAAAGATGCCCGTGTTATTGCCAGGGAGACATGGAGAGCTTATTACAGTGCCTGTAGGTCATTTCTCTCCACCCTCGGGTATACGGGTGCTAGCATGTAACAGTGCCTTCACCTCCAGTGCTCTTACCTGCTTTGTCCTCCAGGACATCTTCTCTCCTGCTACAAATTCACAGCTTCTTAAATGCTTTAAGAAGAGTTTTTGGGATTAAGTGCCCAAATACCATGACACTAGCTTTATGTTTCCTCTGATGTACAGTGTGGACAATACCTTGTCTTTACTGCCTTCTCTGCCATTGCCCTTGGGCACAGACAATATATGGTGTAGGGAGACCTAAGCTAAACCAGGGCAACTGGGGAAGTTTGTTGTGGAACATGATGCTGTGTTATTTCTCCTTCCCAGCAAAAGGTTGTTAGCCCCAAGATGAGGGATTCTCCTGCATCCTTTGTGACTGCTTCAATGGATGTGTTAGGAGAGAATACCTTGATCTTTAACAGAACATAAGGCTGTGTCCTGTGTCTGTTGTGGGCCGTGGCCTCCCAGTCTAAAAGTGCATATCTAGAGGTAAATTCCACACACTCCAGCATAGCTTCAACAATCAAACTGGCTTGTATCTTTTGTACCAGTGTGTGGAGACACTATCCTGGTGTTCATTCCTGCATTGCTGCCCTATTAAATATAAAGGTCCCATTTTCACAGTTTTGTTTTCTCCCTGTCAAAGACAGTGACAGGTCTGGCCCTGCAGTTTTACACCACAGGCTCTGGTGGTGGCTGCGTGGAGCTGTAGAGGTCTGCCAATGAGTTGGGTCAGGATTGTCATAGGAACCGTATGTGTGAATTGGGTCTCTGTTTAAAAATTACTTTCCTGTGCTCAGAATTAAATGCAAGATGCATTGCTTCAACTGGAAATGTGGAGGTGCCGGTCTTGTGCTCATGTTTGGTTTAATTATTTTTTTTTCTTGCTAGCTGTTGAGCTTTTATTGTTGTACACTCACAAGTGAATACGTATCTTTGAAGGCCCACCAGGCTTGCTGAATAAACACATAAAACTGTGGGTAGAAGAGAGACCAACAAGCCAAGCTTTATATTGCTCCTTATTCAGTGTAAAAATGTGAGGAAATTATATAACCTTTCATTGTCTTTATAGTTCCTCCTCTTTCAAACAGGGATGGTGGAATTTGTTCTGGAAGGAACTTTTGATTTTTGGATAAAAGTATTACAGAAGGAAAGAGCACCTCTTCAGATTCCTGTGAGCCCAGCTCTGCCAGGTCAGCATTTGCCCAGTAAGACTGATGCTCTTTGTCAATTTTAAAAAGAAACAGGAACTAGTCTGTAGGTAATGGGTGGAGATTGTGGCCTTCAGATTAATTAGGATGTTTGTTCCCTCTGTTTACTAACACTTGAACTTAAGTAGGTACATCCTGTAGAAGAGCAGTACTGAAACAGTTGCCTGATCTTTTCAGAAGTATAATGTAACCTTCCATGCTCAGCTTCATCTCCAGAAATCTGGCTAGTATAATTTTTTGATTCTACCTGTGTTTTTTAAAAATGGGAGGTGAACCTTTTCATAAAAGCATACCTTTAAAGATTTTTCCAAACCATTCACAGTAGTAGGGTGCAAAGTTCCCACTAATCTGAGGGATAATCTTAAAGAAAAATAGTAGAAAATCAAATTGCATCATGAACTATAAAGTACTGTGTGTTCTCTGTAAAGTCTGCTCAACTCTTTCTCCCTTCTAAAGAGAGACTTTTCCATAATCCTTTTCCATATATACATGGATTTATTTTTCTTTTTCTTTCCTATTCTTATCAAAAGAATTGTGTTTTAGGAACTACTTAATCCACAGGTCTTAAACAAAGAGCTAATGTCTGAATTGTCTTCATAATGTAATTTTGAGGCTGAAAATCCTTCTGGTATGGGATGCTTGTAGTCCAAAAGCTTTCTGATATATAAGGAAATGGATTTTATTTAACTTTCTCAGCTGTAGTCCATGTACACAAGAGGAGCACCCAAATTCAGGCTAAAAATTGAAAATTTACAGCTGCATTAATGTGTTTCTACAATAGCTCTGTAACTCGTGGTCAGTGATACAGTCTACGTGATTACTCATCTCTGCTTTCTTGAAGGCTAGAGGTCACAGGTGTATTTTTTTAGTAATTTTAATGTATTAGGGTCTTTTTGTTTCAAAGTCCACGGTTCTGACTATTTGGTTGTGGGCTTTGCTCTGTCTTCCTCCTGGTTGTTCCTCCTACTTTTTGGTTCACTGAGCTTTGACGGTGAAGGCAATGGTGAACCTCTTGCCTCAGGGTACTGCTGGCCCTGGGACGCTTGAAATCCCAGACCTTGCCTGAGCATCTGGTGTTTCCTGAAGTGGATGGTAAGTCTAGTTTCAGAAGACCAAGTTATCGGGTAGCACGTGCAGCCTAAATTCCCGATCCTTCGTGCATTCCCCTTCAGTGCAGTGGGATGTCCTGAGGTCCGTGCATGTTGTACCAAAATCAGCTCTTGAGCTCCCCAGCACAATCAGCTACACCCAAAGGTGGCATCCAGCCACCTGAGATCAATTCCTCTGGCACCAATGGGACAGCTGATGGCTTCTGATCTGTCTTTGACCAAAGGGGGATGCAAGGTGCAACAGGATGGGAGCAGGCAGGCTGAGTCTGGCCTTCTGGCTTTGGCAGCTGTCTGACTCTGAAGCCAGGGGATTTTCTGGAGTAAGAGTGACCCTTGGCTGCCTTCCCTTAGGGCTGTATCCACAGAAGGGGTGATACTGCTATGGGATATTTACTTATGGATGCAGTATTTAGCTTATTAGAATTTCACTGGTGCTTTACAGAAATGAAACCACTTCTGGTCCATATCAAGCCACACATTGCACCTTCCCAGTCTAGGGAAACGAGGGGTAACTCCACTTTCCATGAAGCACTCGCTTTCTCCTTGTCTACTGGGAAACACTGAGACAGTGTTTAAAATGCTTCGGTGACCCAAGGCACAGTATGGAGGTGCAGTGCCGTGCTGAGCTGTGTGTAAACTGACCCTTGCCTGCAGGAGCCCATCAAATCTCTTCTTGCTTGGTAACAAAGCACAACAGGCTGCTTCACATGTTCGTTGAGATGCATTTCTTTAGTTGCAATGCTTCATACTGATTCTTTCTATCAGATCTGATTTTACTTTTCAGTGTATATAGTCAATCCAGTCCTTGGTACTGGAGGATTTAACTGATTTCAAACCCAGCAACAGAAGACTTGGACCCACAAATCCATGGCTCAGGTGACTGTGATGGTTGGGTCCATTTGCAGTTCACTATGGTGTAGATATTACTGTTACACATAAAAGTTATTTAAAAGCAAAAGAAGAGCTAAAATTGCTTTGAACAAATTTTGCCTCCCCCTCTTCCTCAATAATGTCTGACTCTGCCTGTCTGTAGGGGAGGAAGTGTCAGAACATGAACAAGTATGATCAAAATTAGCACCCAGTGCTGCTGTTGGCTTTGTGCTGAGCTGTCCTTCCCTGCAGTGACATTGGCCAGTTTGGGGTGAGTGTCGGGGTGCTGGTGGTGGCATGGCATAGTGTGGTGAGCCCCCTGTGATGGCAGGGAACTGCAGATCTTACCTGGCCTTCCTCTCCCTGACAAGTTTCGCCTCAGCTGTTGCACACTGTCAATGGGGCTGTCATGACTTTGGGCAGGAAAAAAGATGCATCTAATCCAGCCCTGCAACCCCCTGCCCTGCTTCTACCCCTACTTCTGCAGAAATTCCCGTTGCTGTTTCTCTTCTCATACTGTAAACTGTTGTGGGGAACTCTACATGCATCAGCTGGAAACATCTCCAGAAAAGTCTTTTTATTATATTTGGCTCCTCATGGTGACAGGTATTGAGACAACAGTTGCACATTCTCCTGACAAATACTACTTTTTCTTCCTTCACGAAGAAAGCACAAAAGCTCCCAATCAGTTGACCCCACACGCAATGGACTCACAGCACCTCGTGTTATAGGGTGGTATCTATGAATAGAAGAGTTTAAATGGGACTAGAGATGAAGCCTGACATTGTGGATGGGGTATATGTAGTAGAACTGGAAATGGGTTCCTGTCATTTTGCCCTGGATCTCCATGACAACAGTATTATTGGAGCTTAAGGACAGGCAAGGTGCCCCATGAGTTTAACCTGCTTCAACCTGTAGCAAGTGCAGATGAAAGTTTTTTGTGCCAGTGATATTTGACACTGTGTATATAATATATGCTTATCAGGGAAGTGCAATACAGCAATGGCAAAGATCTAACAATCAGACACTCTTCTAAAAAGTCAGCTTTCCTGGAAACAAATTTAATTCCCATTTAGTCAGTTCCTTAAATGTGTTATTAGAGGCAATAGGAACTTGTGCATGTAGAGAAATTTTGCCAGTCGTGCTTGAATAATTATAGTAGGATGATTAGAAACATCAGTCCTTGCATAGAGGCTTTTATTACAGTGTAACAGTGACTTTTTGACAGTGCTTGTATGTCTTCAAATGACAAAAGCAAATTAAGAAATGTCTTTTTTACTCCAGGAGTCATGCTGGAATATCTCTACCTAATTCAGCTTTCTGTTGTATGCTGCTATAACTTTTCTGGGTGGTACAGATAGAGGTGCCTAGTCATACAACCTCTTTGATAAAATGATACTACTGAGACGGGCAGCATGTAACCATTGGTCTGAAATTTGAGGGTTTCCCCATATCAACCAAAAATTCTTCTCCTGCTTTTGAAGGGATCATTTTTAATCTGCCTGTGTGTGTTCATTTGCCCTTTTTCTAAAAGCTATGAAAACCACTTTCTTTCAAGTCTCCCAGGGTGCTGCCAGGATTGAATCTGTGAATGGAAGGCAGTATTAGCTTTACTGCTTGATTGTGTTATATTACTATTTTTATTATTGTGATTGTACTTTAACAAACACGATGCTTTATAATTTCCATCCTATAGAAATTCCATTCCACAGAGAAAGAACCATATGCTGTAGTTACAGGCCGGCTCGCTATTGAACAGCAGGTTGTTGCTAGTTTTATGCTGGCATCCGGGATATCAGAGACATGCCCTTGTTTTACTGCCTGTGACATGGAGCAGTAGTGAAGAGTGACCACAACAGGAAGAACAGTGGCTCCGAGTGGGCTCCTGCACCATCCCCTTTGAAAGGACGTGTGGATCCAGTGGCAGCAGCTCTTGGTAAGGTCGGGCATGGTCTACATCTTGGTGGGTTCTCAGATGTTAGTAAGGATTATACTTAGAGACTTTGCTCTCAGGGAAGGCAATAATAGGGTGATAGTCCAGCTTTCCTACTGCTTCATTGTGCAGAGGCCTCCTGGATCATGCCTAGAACGGAGTGTTAATAAAGGTGTTCTGTCTTAAGGCCCTGTGGAAAAAAGCCACTTTTATTTCAGCATGAACGTAATTTGGACAATCTGGAGTAATCTAAGGCTACTTTAAATTCTCTTTCACTTGCATTGGTGTAACTTCATGGTCTTCTATAGAGTCCTTTATTTCAGTTGCATTGGTATAAAGGAGAGATGAATTGGTCCCTATGTTCTTTGCTGACTGAGAGGAGACAAAATTAAACAAAATGTCAGTGTTACCTCTTCTTTCCTATCCC
The DNA here is from genome assembly GCA_033558185.1 of Dromococcyx pavoninus. Lineage (NCBI taxonomy): Eukaryota > Metazoa > Chordata > Aves > Cuculiformes > Neomorphidae > Dromococcyx > Dromococcyx pavoninus. Next base: position 1,132,169 of record JAUMJL010000194.1, on the reverse strand, counting down.
CGTTTCCCTGTAGTTATCCTGTTAAGCAATTCAGAGTAGCTCATTTTCTTTGACTCTCTTCTCTCACCCATTTTAGAGTCTTTACGTTACCTCCTTTTAATAGTTTGGATACCCTTGTGAAGGACCTATTAGAAGCGCCTAAGTCTGACAGCTGTATCATTTGAACTTATCTAGGCTTCTATTTAATCTCTGCTCATGGTATGTCATGATGAAGAATAATGCAGGAGAAGATGACATGTCTCTTATTCAGTAGCATCAATCTCTTCCTTCATTCTTTCTATTGTAGAATGAAACAAGGATAACAAAGTTTAGATCTTGTCTGTTTTGATTGCTTAATTCATTTTGTAGCTGCGTATTTGTAGTGTAGCTTTGACAGGTATATCTCTGGGAGAAATTCTGACCCAGTTCTTGTCCACATGGGCAGAATATTGAATACTCTCAAGGATGCACTTCCTTTATAACAGGATTTTTGTTCTTGTGATTCATCTTACTGTCTGTTGAGTTCTTTGTGAGCAAGGTGGCGTTAACAGGATCACAGTCAGCAGGTACAATGGAGGATTGTGAATGCGGTGTGATGCGGTTCATTGTAAAGCAGTAAGCAGGTTTCAGATGTGTCCTGTCTTAAGGCCACATGATTGTTCCTCAAGTGCCTGTAATCACATCCAAGAGGAAAATTATTTTAGTAGATGTATTAAAATAGTTCCATTTCTAAACATACTAGGAGTTATGTATGTGTTTGGTTTATTTAATGGTAGGCCTACATTTCAAACATTCAAGATTGCTCCCGACATTAACAAATCACTAAGGTAATAGCTATGAGACATTTTCAATTTATTGTCATTTTCACTTTGCTGAGCACCTTTTCTGCAGTTACCAAATAATATCACTTGTCTTCTTGGACTCAAAACAGTTGAGAAAATTTTAAGGCAAGGCAAGCTGTCATAACGAGGACAAGCAAATAATGGTGTGAGTAGTGTATCTGTGCCACTACCCTGCATGTCAGCAAGGAATATAGAAAATCCTGTATTGCTGCTACTCACTGGAGGGTGTGTATGTTGGGGCTGGGGTGGAGATGGTGGATGGAAACGGAGGGCATGGGAGGAAAACAAAATGCTGCCTGAGGGCGTGGACTCCATGAGCCCAGTGCTTAGTCATGCTGTGCTCCCTCTGCTTCTGCCTCCATGGGGGTTTGCTTTGGCTTGTTTCTTTTTTTCCTCTCAGTGGTCTTGGTCATACTTCCTCCTTTTACAGGAATAGTCTCTGAGAGATCTTTTTTCCATGACATATATAGCACGTGCCTGTGCTCATGGGGTGGGGTGATCTGTGTTCATGTTTAAGGAGGAGGTTGCCTTTGTTTCTGTTACCTTCTTCCAGAAATGAGGCTAATTATTTTGGGGTTTTTTTAAAGCTTTTCCTATGTTCTGGATTGCTGTTAGATTCATCATATTTCAAAGATATTTAATACAATGCATTACAGCATTAAGTAATTACTCATCTATTCTTGCAGTAAGTAAAGTGATCATAGCGATGCTTAAAGAGCCTGTGTTGATAATGTAGGAGATATGGAAATTTCAGAAATACTGCTTTACACTGCTTTTCTTATTATTTTGAATGGGTAACATAGCTTTCACCCACATTTGTAGCCTCCATTGATCTCTGCTTATTTTCCATTAATGTACTCATCACTTTCTTACTGGATGTCTCTCTGTAGTAGTGTTACCTATGTGATGGTTATTTACATTGTGTGCCAGTCCCCTCTGTACATACTGGTTTTCCCACTGTGTCTAGTTAGAACCACTAAGGGGTCTTTTGGACTGTTACGTGTGATAAGGCTATCACTGAAGAACCCATTTCATGCTTTTGTATACCTGTTATACAGTTGCTGTTGGAAACATTTAAAATACCTTAGTCTTTGTTCTGTATTTCATTACTTTAATTGGAGTCGATCTCTGTTCAGAGGAAAGAAGGATCAAGAAAACTAAATTTCAATTGAGTGTTTGGGGTTCAGAAAGCAGAACAAGTTCCCCCCAAAATGACAGCACACTTTTCCCTCCCCTGCTGTTGTGCGCATTAAATGGCTCTTTTGCCCTGTGCAGTGAATGCCTTCCTCTTTAATCCCAAACATGGGCTTTTCTATTTGATGTCTGTCTTGGACCAGACACTAACCAGATGTGGACTATCACTGTTTCAGCAGACTGTAAAACAAAAGGAAAGAAAAAGAATTCAGTGGAAGTAGAAGTTTTGCTGGTCATATTAAACTCAGCGTCAACACTTAACAATACCCTGCTACAGCTCTGGATGTACCTTTTCCTCTGCACTCAGTCTGGATGAGCTTTTTAAAAAACATAGCTTGAGGGGGTGTTTTTGCTCCCCCCCTTCCATTTCAGCTGTGATCACTGAAACACAGAAAACTGCAATGGCTGGTCCAAAATCAGAACAGAGCACAACATGATGTGCTTACAAATATTCCAATTTCTAAAGGACAGTTTTCCCAAGCTGAGAATGTTTTTTGTGTTATTGATGCGTGTGTTGCCGTTTCGCTTGCTTTATCTAAAATCCCTTTTAGTAACATCGTGACAAGCACAACATAAGTTTGGGGTTGAAACCTGATTGTGCTGACACAAATGAGATTTTTGTCATTAACTTTTGAGAGAGGTTGAAATTTCCCTGTTGAATTCTGCATACACTTTAACTCTGTTCAAACCAGGCTGAAGATAATTTATTGTTAAAGAGATCGTGTGGCCTATCTCACAAGTTTTATTTTTCACAGCGGTGATCCTAACCAGACCTGCATTTGCAGTACTGACGCTGTGCAGGAGGAAACCCAGTAGTATAGCACTTGGCAATTTGCAAAAGTAATCTGGCTTATTTGTTTAACACTGCAGTCAGCATGTTTGTAGAATTACTGGATTTTTTTACCCTATTTATTTTCTTTGTTTTTATTGTCTTGGTGATGGATTTTGGACTGAGCGTGTAGGTTTACCAGAGTATTTCCTCTGCTATTTACACCTGTTACGTAAATCCTTGGCCTTAAGCTATTTTTCTGAGCTGTGGAGACACGTTGGTTTGGGCTACACTAGCAGTGAGCGAGTGTTATGGCAGTAATGGGACTTTGTCTGCATCTAACACTATGTATTCAAGGGTGTCTCAGTCTCCAAGACATTGAGAAACTGGGGCTCACAGCCACAGTGTTCACCACCACTGACCCATCTATATTTGTAAAGCTGTTGTTGCAAAATAAAAAAAATGTTAAATATTTGTGAATTTGTTTATTCAAGTAAGACTTGAGATCAAATCTCAGTTTGGGAGTCTAGAAAATAGGGAGAAATGCATGTGCACATGTTCTGCAGGCCTCTAAGGCTTTTTTTTTTAGTCAAAATATTCTGTGGTGCTGATATATCCCTTTGAGAGTTGTTGATCTGACAAAGAACGGCAGAAGTGATTCTAGATTTAAGTTCTTTAAGTCTTTCCCCTATGGCTTGATACGCAATATCAAGCAATTCTTTTGTTTTGACCATTTTGATTTAAATTCCGATTTTTTTTCTTATTTCTATTAATAGTAGTAACAACATTCACTTTGTGCCTCAGGCAGTATCCTGTAATAGATGGCATACCTACCAGTCAGACTGCATGGATGTTGACCATAAGCCCTGTTCAAAGAGTAGATCTGAAGCCCATCGTGTTTATATGTTCATCAAAATTAGATTCAGCTGGTGTTTCATCTGTGCAAGCTTCTTGCCATGCATTATAAATATTTTGAAGGTGTGGTTACAATGGGGAAACTTGGGATGGACTGAAGGAGGTGGTGGTTGCTGAACAATTGAGTGTCTGTACCACTGCCCTCTTGAGTCACCTCCTCTGTTCATTTTGACCTTTGAGAGATCTGGGCTGACACCTTTGTTAGAAGATATGTGCTAAAAAAAAAAGGTGCTGGTATTATACTGTATTTTCAGACAACCTAGGACATACCTGTGAACTTTGGCATGATCTTTTTGCATGAAGTTCTAAAGCAAGAATTTTGCTGAGCACTACAGTCCCTATACCTCCTTTTCCTTTGATGTTTCAGCTGGCCAAAGTGATCTTCACTTCACGGTGAGGCTGCTATGCTGTGTGTCCAGCCATTGCTCAGTACAGATCAGATATCCACCAAGTGGGATCATCTCTGAGTGTACAAAGCTGAGAGAAGCATAATTGATATCTGAGTATTTTTGTTCTTCTGTGTATATACTGTTACAACCACCGCTTGATTTTTCATGATACACTGCCCTTGTGTATTATTACCCTTGGCTAGTTGGCTGTGACAGACAAGGTGAAATCTAGGAAGACATTATAGTTTTTAAATGAATGTACTTATCTCGATATTTTAAATAAATGAATGATCTGGATCTTAGTTATTCCTGTACTATAAAAAAGTCCATGAGAAATTTTTAAAGATTGAGATTTCTTTTTCTTTTTTTTTTTCAGTTTATGTTCTGGTCTTTGAAACTAAAGGATTGAACTAATACACATTTTAAGTAAATCATCCCTGATGGTCAAAAAACTAATATAGTTTTTATTTACATAAATGAAAACTGAGTGTCCTAAAGCTGTTTTCTTCAAACCAGAACCTAATGAAATTATTCAAAAGGCTAAATATCGTGAGACTCAAGTTGCAATAGAAAGAGAATGGGAGAAGTTGGGGAATTTAGCAATACTCTAGACACTGTTTAATTCAAAGCTGCAATGAAATAAAGCCAGCCTTTCCAGCCTTTGCAGGGAATTTGATCTGACCTATGTATAGATAACGTATACATAAGTATATTAAAATAATTTCTTACACTGAAAAAAAAGAACTCATCATGTTATAAAATCATCAAATGCTCTAATGTTAGGTTAATCGAAATCTATGTTATTTCACGTGCAAATGAACACTGTATAATGAATATCTCACTTAGAAAGAATGTTTTTGAATTCAAGAAAATTTTTGTGATTTAGTCTTGAAGACATATTATGCAGAAATTGGTAAGGAGCACACACAGTTTGAGGAGAGACTGTAATTCCTGGCTCTGCTTTTGTTTTGCTGTGTTTTGTTTTGAAAGGGTAAGCATGTTTGATGAGTTCAGACATCGGAACAAAAGACTTTCTGCTAATCTTCAGTTAGGAGAAATCACCAGTGTTGGTTTTGATTCTGTTTTTAATAAAGACGAATGGTGATGACAGCTTTGTTTGGTTTTTAAGGTTGTCAGTCTGTTTCAGATGCTTTTCCTTCTTGAGCTGAAGGTGTGTGGAGGGGTAGAGCCTCCTGGGGCCAGAGAGGTCTGGAACACCCTGTTTTCCATCCTGCCTGCACTGCGGTGAACTCGGGAGCTCCTGCAGTCCCTTCAGGAGCAGTTTGCATAACTTTGGATATGCCAGCAGTATGCTATGCTGTGAAATAGTCTCTTGCCTGCTTGTTGGCTTTTTTTTTCTTCTTTCTTTATTTTTTTTTTCCTTTCCTTTCCTTCTCTCTCAGAGGGATTGCATCATCTGCCTGTATTTCACAGCTTGGGCAGCAGGAAAAAGGAATGGAATAAATCAACATGTTGCTTTTATCAAGTAAACCTCTGTGATGTGGCTTGGTCAGAAGAAATTTATATTCTTTCTGTCTAAGCTGTCTTTAAAGAATGTTTCACTTCGTTTTTCCTTTCAAGGATTTTTTTTAAGGCTTTCCAAATCACTTTATCAGAACGTGTAATAAGTTAAAAGGCTGTGTTTTCAACAGTTTGCAAGGCTGAAACCCCCTTTTCTCAGAACTGAGAGTGTCTAACAGCTAAAATGAAGTAATTTGAAAATCTCCTCACTCTAAAGTTGCAGTGGGACTGATTCCCATTTCCTCCATGAGGGGCAGACACCCCACACCCTTCCACTGGTTTCAGTGAAGTTACTGTGGACTTGCAGACAGGAAAGGGAGGAGAGAACCTGTCTCAGCATTACCCAAAGCTAAAGGAAGTGAGATGGGTGTGAAGAAGCAATCAGCTATTAGTGGGAGCAATGGCAAGTACATCAGAAAAAATGTGTAGCTATGATGTCAGGTTTTATCATGCCAAAATATTTTCAGCTCTTCTACCATCTTAAAGTATGAAGCAAAGTCTGCAGTCACAATTTGATTTGTTGCAAAAGATTGCCTCATTCCACTTGTTTGTTATTGCTGCTTTTCATATTCTCCCATTTTTCTTTACATTTCTGGTAGTTCTTTTTTTCTTTCTTCAAAGGGGAAAAAATAAGTCCTGTAAAAAGGAAAGCTCTGCTTGTTTTCCAGGATCACCTTGAGTGTTGTTGGAGTACATGCTTTCTACTAAATACAGTTGGATCCTTTTTTATTACTTTATATTAAAGTCTCTCATTGACTTTCATGATGACAAGATTAGGGATAAGATTTGAGGGGGGAAGAAATGAGTTTTTCCCTTAGCCTGGTTGACGTATATTAGCTGAAGATCTGAAATCAAAATGCAAAAAGAAGCTTCCTGGCAATCCTTTAAGCTTGAAAATACATCATTATATTAGAGCATGAATAGGTATAAAATTATTTAATCTCTCAAAGCTTCTTCTGGATCAAGCAATGTCTTGTACAGTCCTTACAAGAACTTTGTCTTAGAATATATTTGCTTTAGTGCTTTTACCTTCTAGAAAACCACTGCTGATGCTCAGTGGGGGCCGGGGATGGATCTATAGAAAGCTATTCATATGGCAAATAGGAATGAAGCTACTATCTTCTGATAAAACAGATCCCTGTTGTTGCAGCTAAAGGCTAGATGTGTCTGTCTGCTGTGCTGCTGAGTTTTAATCGAAACACACTGGCTGTGCATATAGTCACCATCATTTTTTTTTTTTTATAGCCCAGGAAAGGCTCACTGAAAGGGTAGTGAAAATGGAAGAACCCTCACGACAGAAGAGGACTAAAAGTAGCATCTCTGGGGACACCTGTTTTTGAATAGTTCTATATATTGAGGGCATCATCACTGAGGTGTTTATATTATCAGGTACACCCAGGTTCAATAAACTGTTTTCATCTGCAGGCCAGGATCTGGAGGTGTCTGGTTTGGGTTTGATTTATTTTTACTAAGGAGATTGCAATGCATTGCAATTAGAATCTCATGTTTGAAGTGTTTCTCAAGAACGCAGTCCCACTTAGGGATAATATTTATACTTCATTTAAGAGTCCTTACCTGCATTACGAAAAATGTTTTAGATTACAACAAATGGTTTAATACAATGGATTTACTTTTTAATTTTTGTGGGTTTGTGAATTTTTGCTTTTTCACTTCACAGCCAATTAATAAAAAGTAGATAAGTTTTCTTTTACTGGTAAGAAATTTCACATTCCTTGTTTGAGGCACAAATTCTGCACTCCAAAAGTTTAATTTACATTTTTTAAAGGATTAATATTTTTATTTCACTCTAGCTCATTGAAAACTGCGTTGCAGGAGCCAATTTGACTTGTCAGTGTTATCTTAAATGCAGACTTCATTAAATATCTACAAGCAAATTAAAATCATTCATGTAAGTGAGATATTTTCTCAAGGATTTGACTTTCAACACCAGAAACTCAGGAGAAAAGTGCCAGGGACTTTACTGTGTTGGAAGAGGAACATTTAAATGCCAGTGAAGTACAAGGTACCTTTCCATAAAATAAACATGCTAGAAGAAAACTTTCAGCTGTATCCTTTGTATTTGGTTTGCTTTGCTGAGAAAGGAAGTGTTTACTTGAGAAAGCATCTGGATTTTATTGTTTTTTAATTCATTGTGGACAGCCTGATGGAGTCTGGAACCACTTAGAATGTCACAACCTTTCATTGTCACATGCGATGGGGAAACGAAATAAAAAGCAATCCAAATATTAGACTATGTAGCCCAAGTTGTTAAGTTTGCTGTGGTCTTCTTTCTATAAGACATCTCTCTTGAACAAATACAAATTTGTAATGAAAGCCCTTAAAATGCCTCTTTGTTCATCTGAATACTCCCCAGTGAGCCTCAGTGAGTTTCTCAGGACTAAGGAAACACGCGTGAACCTGGGTAAAGGGGAAGATTAACAGAATCCAATGTGGCAATTGTTCCTTTTCTCACAAAGGCAAACAAGAAAAGATAAAATCTATGGTGGTGCATCCAAGATGAGGTTCACACTTTTTTCCAAGTGGTTCATATTTTTTTTAAATCATGCCTCAGTTTTCTGGAATTCCATGAAATGACCCTTCCTGTTTCTAGTGCATCATTTATAAGAAGATGAGATTAATGTAGACAAGCTGATCTCAAGTGAGCTTCATCCTCTAGTCATAAAGGTAACCTGCCCACCTACATGAATATGGTGAACAGATGATACATTTCAAGAGCAGATATTTTCATTCTCACTCCTCTGAAGCCTATGAAGTTACATCAGAAAATAATTTGGACAAGTACATATGAGCAGTCCTTTTGTTTAATAAATATCTGCAGAAGAATTTGTTATTCCCTTTCTCCTCATGTTCCCATTCTTTCTTCTCTCTGTTTGTATTTTAAATAACACTTCTTTGTGTCAATCTGTTGCTAGAACTGGTGTTCTCTTCTTCAGTTACACTTTCAGATGGCAAACTCTTTGCAGCATTAATGCACAAAAATCTTTGTTGTGAAACAACTATGTTGTATGTTTGTGTGTATATAGCAACCCTGATGGCCTTAAGCCACAAAGGCATACAAATCAAAAGCTTATGTACATGTAGCATTGCTGACACAAAACCCAAAAAAAGGGAAGAATCTGGAAAATGAAGGCAGTGCGTACCTTCCACCCACATGTCCATCCCTTACTGTTACTGCATACTCTGAGCGCATCATTGGCTTGCCCTTCTGCACTCTCTTTCTTAGCTCCTTCTCCACACAAAACGCAGGCAGTGGCAGAGATTGGCTATGTCATTGAGTTGTAGCAGAAAAGGATGTTGTGCAGGAGCAAGAGGTAATTGGAGTGGGGGAATGCTGATGCTGCTGCGAAGCAGAACTGAGACTAGGGTTCATGGCCAGTGATTCACGGTGCTTGTGTTCATAGTAAAATACACTCTTGTAGGTGGAGGATTAGCAAGTGTGTATTGTTTAGGCGGTTATGTTAGCAGTGCTGAAGGCACAGTGATTGCTGTTTCACAGCACATGATAATTTCCTGGTTTATTGTAAGGCAGGTCAGTGAGAAGGGTTCCATCTGGCAAGGATTTTCCACTACTGGGAGCAGAGGAGAGCTTTGCCTCCTAGTTATCACGGGCTGCTGAAGAGAGACTTTAATGTGATGTCATGCTAAATGGCAGTCAGTTCACTCCCTTCTCACCCTGTCTCCTGGTAAGGTTGGGCAGGATCAGTCCTGTGTCAAGTGTTTCAAGTTAGGGAGTGGAGCAGTAGAGTTCCTAATAAAAATGCAGCTTCCCATGAATCTTCCTTTACCAGAAGATAAAATTGGACTTCAAAAAAGAACATATGTGAATTATGACTAAAAATCGTTTCTAATGTAAACTTTTTAGAAGCCTTGTTGTCAGTTCTGTCAGGATCTATGAGGTTTCTGTCTTTCTATGAAGTTCTTTCTGGAGCAGGATGGAAGGCACTGTAATTCCTTTTATTGTTGGGGCAGGGGAAGGCCAACGACAACCAAAGTCTGTGTTTCCAAAGAAAGATCAGCATCTAGAGACCAAATGGGAAGGACTCATATGAAAAAAAATATGAATAGAAGAGAGCAAAGGGAATTGCTAAATTCAGCAATCTAGTCATATCTTAATATTAAATACACTTACTGAATCCTTGTGTGGAAAGTGCATGTGGCAGGTGAATGATCCATGGAAGTTGGATATGTAAAAGCTCATTACAATACTGTGGCTCCAGGTCTTAATTCAGCCTGGTTCTCAGGCAAAATTCCACTTTTTAGTGCACGTATCATTCCTGTTGACTTTATGGTTCCCTGTGTGCATATAGGGTGAACGTGACTGTAGCTGCTTTGTGGGGTGTTCGTCCAGTTTGTTGTAAAAAGTGCGCGTCATGCTTCCCTGAGGCTAAAATACAGTAACATCCTATCACATATTGGTGATTCATAGCTGATGAAGGCCGAAAGACTTTTGTGCTTGTCTAATTCGGCTTCCTACAGGGCAGACTAAAACATATTTTCAAACCATGACACAGCCTGTAAACTCTAAATCTGTAGAAAAAGTCTACAGTGTAAGAGAAATGTTTTGGTTCTGTCTATGGAGGAAGGACTGAGCAATGTGGCTGTGTATCTGGTGTCGGCAGAATTGCATGCAGCTGCAGACTGTTGGCCTTGTATTTCTGTGTATTTTCTTATGAAAAAGCAGCTCCTGCTCAGTGAGCAATTGGCCTTTTTAATTGTAAACTCCTGTTTACTGTTACCATGGATGTTTTTCCTATTTGAACTACAGCTTAATGGTCCAGGAATCTCTCATGCACAGGTTACAATCTGCCTTCTTTCTGTTGAATTAAAGAGACTTGAATCCAGCTGTTTCCCTCTGGTATGACACTACTTCAGCCTCTGTCTGTGAGCTCTGCTTACCCATGCAACTGTGTGATGATCCCAGGGCTGATTTGTATTTTATTCCATCAGTGGGAAGAAGTAATCGCACGTTTAACTCTCTTCATAAATAATAGGCTCCTTTCTCAGAGAATTTCTTTGTTTGTAAGTTTCTTTTCTGAATTTTAAATAATATTGGGGGAGCAACTCAATCTGCAAAAAGGTTAATATTTTGTGAGCAGGGCTTGTCATTGTTTTTGTTCTGAACAATTTTGCTGGGAAATTATTCTGGTTTGTGAGGGTACGAAAAGGATTGGCACGCTGCCTCTGCAGCAGCCTAACTCTTTGGCAGATTTATTAACCATAGCTCACCAGTAATTTGCATTCTAGGTAGTAAATAGGTATGAAGAAGACCTGAGTATGGAAATGGGAAAGCAGTAAAGGAAATTAAGTTTCATCCCAGTCTTCTAATTTCTTAAATGACGTATCTTCTTGGTATTTAAGTTTTGTGTCCTGTTTTAAAGAAAAGACTTTTCCTTCCTGAAGTGCAGATTTGGTGTTGTTTGGAACAAAAACAATAAAAAGCCTACTGGAAAATTAAAAGAGAGAGTAGCAAGTGAATTTAATATGATCTTTACTGAACTGAAAATGAAGAGTTTTCAGATTCCTCCATGCAGGCCTGTTCCCATAGTGATGGCTTGATACCAACCGATGCTGCATTTGACCAGTCCAACCGTAGATTAGGTGCTGGGTATGATTTCCAGTGCCAGGGTGCTTTACTGAAAGGCTGGGACGTACTGATATTTGTGGATATGTATAGGAAGCTCCTACCCAAATAACAGGAGCAATGCAAAGATGCTTGTTTATTATGAGTAATGCATGCTGTCAGCTGGACATCCTGATAGTTGGTGGAAAGCAGGAGGTGGGGAAGATGTATAAAAATTTGTTCAGGGGATTTGCTTGCTTCCCTCATCTTCAAATGAGGACAGTGTTTCACTCACCATCTCCTAGGGTGTTGTACTGGTTTTGGCTGGAATAGAGTTAAGTTGTTATATAGCTCATCAGTATCTGTATTTTGGATGCAGCTGCAGTATTAATACCGTTTTTTCCTCCACGCTGGCTGAAACTTCCAGTGACAAATATTGTGCTACCAGAGCTGCAGTGCTTGTTTTTCCCCACGTGAGCTGTGCAGCACTGTACCTCCAGAGCGCTCTCTCAACAGTTGGAGCTGGGTGGCAGCAGCATCCGGACAGTGTTCCCTGAGCAGGCTGTCTCAGAGGGAGCTCAGCGGTGACTGCAAGAGTTGCAATCACACGTGTGGGCAGTAGCGTGGAGACCCTCTCCTCAAAGATACCTATCCACAGCTAGTAATCTCCAGGAACGTGAACTTCTTTACATTCATGTAGTAACACAATAGTGTTTTTAGAAAAGAGACAGTAAGTTCCTTCTTATTTTTTTAATCCTTCTGTCATCTGATCCACATACTTTGAAGACTTACTGATTTCATGAAACTTCAGAAAATCCCCTCTAAAGGCATTTCTTTCCCTTCCCTTTGAGCTCAAATGTGAAAACAAAACCAAAAACAAACCCCAAAACAAACCCCAAACCCACCAACAAAACAAAAATCTCCACCCTGTACTGAAGCCTCTTTTGGGAGTCGGTAAGGGTCACTTAGCTATCAAAAAAAGGAGAGAGCAGAAAATCCTACCAATTGATGAGACTTATTTTGTTCATTCTCCTTTACATTTGCAATTTTGACTTGTAAAAAAGTTGTAAAGTTTTTTGTTTCAGAAAGCATTCATCTTGAACTGCCCTGTTTGGGGTGTAACAGGCAGGTCAAACTCGCCTCTGAATGTCAGGCATTGGGTAATGAAGGCCATCACAAACGACTTTCTGTTCAGTTTTGTTTGTTGTCTTTGAGGTTCTGGTTTGGAGTTTTTCTTCAGTTGGAAGAAATTACTGGTTTTGATGCTCTTGCCTTTCCAAATCCTCAACAGAAGATCAGAACACACTTAAAAATGTTTCTGCGTGTTCAGTCACTACAAGTTTAACAAACGTATCTGACTAACCACTGTATAACATTCTTCTTGTTTAGCTGGAGGTCTAGGACTCAAAACTCTTTAGAAGTTCAGTGTTGACCTTTTTATTCTCTGTAAAATGGCCCTGTGAGGTAGTGAGTCACCCTATACAAAAGTTCTCACTTTTATTGAGCTGTTTGGAAAATGTGGCAGCACATTACTCAAAATACTTGTCTCAAGAAACAAAACCAACCAGTCTCCCCAAACTGACTATTCTGCTGAGCCAGACAATAAGCAAAAGAAAAGAACTGGCCAGGAAAGGAGGCTTGCAGAGTGGAAGAGCTAGCTGAGACGAAAAAAAGTCATGCACTGACTCCCTGTGAGACGCTGGTGTCTTGGAGAGGAGAGGAGAACAGGCCAGCAAGGCAGGGACCTGGAAGATGGCACTCTGCCAGCTGCATCCATCATGTGCTGGGAAGCAAGGAAGTGAAGAGCACTGGGGTTTTTTACCCCACAGCCTTCACGATCCTCTCAATATAGGAGATGTGGACTCATCATTTGTTGGTTTAATGGAGTACACTGCTGGGACTGCAATCCAAGTATTGCCAGCCAAGGGGCAATAACATTAAAAGTTAAGAGCACAGAAAATAAGTCAGGCCACTTGCAATTTAATTTATTACAGAAGGGAGTACAAAGTCCTGAAGGTTCCAGACTTGATGGGAGGTTCTTGTTATGGGAAAGCTCAGATTTCTGAGGTATTCTATTTTTTTCATTCCCTGATGCAGTATTTGCCACTGGTGTTTAATGCTTATACTTGTATGACCACTAAACTGAATGGAACCTGTTCAGACTCTGTATATTGAAAGTATGGGAATCCAGAATAAATCATTTAGGATTCAGAGCTGATGCAAAGGAATTGTGGGCTTTGTTTTGGGTTTTTTTAATACCATACCTATAAAGAGATAGGTGCATGTACGGTACTGCCAGTTGTCACTCATTATGTAAATTGCTGAAGCTCCCTATCTTTACCAAATCTGAGTATCTCTAGCTCTAGAGGCTTAGTCCTGACATCTTCACAAGATTGAGAAGTACCATTAGCCTGGTTGTAAAGGGTGCCAAAAGAGGGATTAAATCATACTGGAAGTCTCTTGCAGAGCCATTAACTGGATTCAGTTTGAGGCCTGAAGCGTCAAACCTATCTACCTGTCAATGCTCTGCCTTCTAAGCCACTTTCACCTGAATTGCTTCTGAAAAACTTAAACACTTGCCGCTTTTAACAGCATGATCTCTCTGCCTGATGGAGTTGGTGATGTCACGTAATGAGGATGCAGGGGAAAAGGAAGCACTAACCAAATAAACGGAAGTAGGAATAAAACTGGCAGACATTCTTCTTCACCCAGGCTTTCAGCTATCGATCAGAAGGTGGCCATGTGCATGTGCTCTTCCTGTCTGCACCATGTCTGGGCTGCAGAGCTCCTACAAAACAGATGTCTTCAGCGTATAGGAAGATATTACTATGGACATTGTCTAACCATTGAGTTACTGTGTGCTGATAGAGACAAGATAACCCTTTGTGCCTTTGCTTTTCTCTAAACTTCTTCTGCTGTTTCACCTGTTAGTGTTCATGATCAGCAACCCTGGGTCAGCCACTGTAATGGTACAGTACGTGTGAGCCCTAAGAAGAGTTTGGGGAACCTAAAGAATCTTTCACGTGTCTCATGGGCATTCCAATCGTTGCATATGCTTGTCTACTATGGGCTGAATTGGAATGTACATCCTTTAATTTATTTCACTGCAACAAAATATTCAGAGAAACTGAAAATACAGAACAGTCTCCCCACAGCTCTTTATTAAAAAAACAGGGGTCTCAAGTGATTAGTTTTATTTTTTTTAGTAGTTTTGAGATAATTCTGATATCTTCTACTGATCGCACATGCAAATACGTTAGGGATTCTTTGTGGAAGTTGCTTTTGAATGGTGTTGGTTTAATAATGCGTGGGGGTTTAACTACCTTCTAGTTTGAGGCAATTGCTTATAACTTTCTCATTCTTTTGAGAGGAGTGATTAAAAAGACTTAACAAAAGACAGTGCAATCTCAGCTGGGCCCAGCATTTATTTGTTGAGTTTCATTTAGAACCTTGGTTTACAAAGCTAGTCTGAAGCAAACTGTAGTATTGTTCAAATCTTCATCTTTCAGGGAATGGGGGAAGGGACAGAAATCAGTTTTAAAAACTTAGAAATGTTCCCTTTTATCTTGCTAAACCAAACACCTGTGCTGATGCCTAGTATCCAGAGAGTAAAATGAGCCATCAACAGAAAGTCAAATTGTCTAGAGCATTTCTGGAAGAAAGATTGCAGGAGCTCTGCCACATGAAATACCCCAGAGGCCAGGCTGGGCTGGGTGGTAGACCTGAACAAAAGTAATTTAAATCTGCAAAGAAGGCTTTATGCCTATATGCTTCCAGGAGGTATCTTCTTGGTGCACACCATATTGTCCTCCAGGTTTTGTATAAAAACTTGCTGTTATTCAGCTAGGGAGGTCAGCTTCAATTATTCACAGCTTTGTGTAAAATAATAGTGTTTTCTGGGGTATGGGGTTTTTTTGTTTGTTTGGGGTTTTTTTGTTTGTTTGGTTGTTTTTTTTTTTTTCCAGAAGTTGCATTCCATTTCTATCCCAATATCCTTGCATTATGCTCTGGATATGTTCCTTTGTATCACCAAGATTAACGTTACTTTAAAACATGACTGATTAGTTTTAAACTGCAGCTCAAGCACTATTACCATGATTTTAAAACAATAAAACATTATAAGAGGAATTTTTCTGTCTGTGTTTATGTTCAAAAAGAAAACAGAAGATTGCATATATAGTGATCCCTGTCAGCTGCATTAAATGAAGAAAATGAACAGTTAATGATTTTTAGAGCAGTTACGTCATTCTCAATTGGTGTACTCAGTGTAAGAGTTTCAAGCAGACACGTGAAAAGCTGCAGTAGCCCTTGCCTTGTTCCATTTTTGATACCTGTCAACCACAGCACAATGTGATTGGATGCTACTTCCATTTTACTCTTTTAAGTACTCGTGTTTGTAAAACATAATATTCTTGTTGCAAACAAGTAGCTGCTAGCCTTTTTTAATGCTGTTTTGCTCTGAACAGAAAACAGGAGGCGTAACCTGCCAGAATCATCGGATCAGGAATTGACTGGTGGAGGGAGGTGAAAAGATGGGTGAGCACGGGGAATACAGAAGCAGAGATGATGAGAATAAGACCACATGAATTGTTTTTCACGTTAAAACAAGCTAGAAACAGACGAGGAGTTTGAGGAAGAAATTCTGCTGCTGCATTTGTAGGGATGTTGCTAGCAACAGTGCTCAGCATGACCTTGATAGAAGTGAGCACCTCTCTGAAATCTGCTAATGGTTTGTGCTTGTCTTTCCCATTGGCCAAACCACAACTGCTTCTCTAGCACAAACCCAGCCACTTGCTGTGTGACTTGAGATAAGCCACCGAGACTTTCCCAGCTCATGTGTGTCTGTGTCTAACAGTGCCTTTGAAAGTGCTGGGAGAGCCTTCCCTGGAGGTTACAGTGCAAGGGACAGTGAAGTTCTTCTGTTTGATATAAATGGTCAATGAACAATAAGGGTAAAACCCTGAGGATGCCCTGCTCCTCACCAGCTCTGGGGCAGGGCACAGACCCTCCAGATTTAGATCTCTGCCTCCTTGCTTCTGTTCTTTAAATAGAAACATTTCCCAACGATGATAGTCGATGGGCTTTTTAACATGCCAGCTACAGAATCAGGCTCATTTCTTCAAAATGCTGTTAATGAATGAAGTGGATTATTCAGCAATCCAGTCCACATGGAACCTGATTAAAAAGCAAATATCCCTGAAGATCTGTTAGGTCAGATCTGTTGGTTCCTTGCCTGAATCAAGACCAACAGCTAATACATAAAAATGAATTTGACCTGATTTGTGCTTCATAATTCTGTAGTGACTCACTAATTAAATTTCACAATTGCAAGTGCACCTCCTGGCTACTCATAAATATCTCAGAGGGTTTATAAAAAAAAGTGTGTGTTAGTCTTTTAGGAAGATAATGTCAGCCTGTCTTCTAGAATCTTTATTTGCTAAATGCTGGAACTATGGTGTCTCTTTCCAAATACTTGGAAAATACTTCTTCAAATAGTGAATGAGTCAGGTTTTTCATCTTTCATCTCTAGGTAACTCATGCTGACATAGTGCCTCATCATGGTCTACCTTTTTTAACTTTGTTAGAAATTCCTTCTGCTGCTGCTTTTAGAAGGTTGGATAGGGAAAGAAGAAAAGATTGGGAGTTTATAATGTGATTTGACCTCTGAGTGTGATCTTTGAAAATGTCTACCTTGTAAGTTTCCTACGTATCGTATAGGAGTTGGAAGATGACAGGTTTACCTGGAATTGAGATAATGCTGTATTTTTGTACTTTATCTTTCCATCCTGTTGTATTCCCCATTTCCTTTCTGGAAGACATCCTGGTTAAAATAGTCTGATGCTCCAGGGCTTCAGATGGCTGCCCACAGGGGGTTGGGAAGGATATTTCCCTCTGATGCATGATTAACAAGACACGTTCTGGGATGGTTTTTATCTTCTTTTGACTCCTTAAAGAAAGGCCACAGTTGTAGATGAGAGATATGATAGAGTAGATAGCAGAAGGAGTTCTCATTTTAAGATACCTGCCTAGCATTTCATGGTGTTATATCCCATGTGAAACTGCTGAACAGATTTGGATTAGCCAGGGAAAAAATGATTCTCCTGGTCATTCAGCTGAGACCTGGGAAGCACCTTGAATGTGTGGTTGTACCACACCTGTGGTTGCAAGGATTTGAGCTCCTTCTTCCCTTGCTGCACATAGTCTCACCGCATGTAGGTAGCTTGTTTGACCAAAGAATAGATTGCTTTGTTACAGCCAAAATTGCTATTCTCAATAGAAAGGACAGTAGTGAAACTCAATGGCCAATGATAAGCAGGAGGTCACAGTAGATCAACTTGTGGTCTCTTCTAGCTTTAAACACAACGAAATCTCCTTCCGAAACTGATGTGATTATTGTTCCATAGGTTAGCTGGCAAGGAGAGGATTTCAAGGCAAGCATCCAGCACCCACCCACAGATTACGTTGGCTTTGAGCCTGGCAGCTTGAGGCCCTTCCAAAATGTATCCAGGATCTTCTAGTTAGGAATGCAGCATATTGCTGGTTGTGACACAGATACAGCTGAGTTTACTCCGTGTCTTATCTGTAACCTTTTAACGTTTTCATATGGCTTACTCATTTGCAGAAGCTTTTGTAAACCTGAAAACAGAAAACAGCAAGGGCCTTATGCAGCTACTGCTGTTTTCCCTGATTTAAGATGTTCCCAGTCTTGCCTCTGGGTATCCTTCATGTTACTTTCAAACCTCCAAGGGTCTGCTGTTGTTGCTTTCTGGCCCGCGCCCTTCATTTTTCTGGGCAAACCTCCCTCTAGCCTGTTGATGTTGTTCCTAATTGCCCAAAGGAATCATTGCTGAGCAATGTGAGGCATTTCCTTCCCTCTTATTAAAAAGCACCAAAATAAAACTTAGTCTTTCACAGCAGTGGCTGAACCAACCACATCTTAATATTGTGTTATGGCTACAGCATTTTGGACTGTTACTGTGAAGTAACAAGGTGTTTTAAATCAGGTTTTCATTACTGTCTCCTGCTCCCTGACACTCATGCACACTGTATATACATGCATGAAGGCTCAGTGAAGTCTTTCTCTACCCCAATGTTTCTCTGGTAAAAAATAGTTTGTGCCAAGGTCTTGTGGCACTGTAGACACTGGGAAGAAATCACTGTGCTACTGTTTGCATGGCAGGGGCAGAGGTTGCTCTTAAACTAAAGCGAAGAAAGGCCAATTTAAAATGATGGTTTTAAGGTACTTAAAACTGTGTCCTCTGTACGGACCACTTGCTTTTTTCCTTTTCCCAAACTGCCTTGGACTGACCTAGAATAGATATCTGTAGTGCCAGTTTGTCATACTGGTCAAATGCAGAACAGTAGACTGTCCTTGCTTCAAAGCCTTGACAAGCAAACTGGTAAATTCATAGCCTAAATGACTAATTCTAAAAAAAACCATACAAAGCTGGATTCAAGCAACTGCTACCTCATAGCAATACAACTCAATGCTCTTCTTAGTGAAGCAGAAAAAAAAAAAAAAACAACTAGTAGAATTCTGGTAACTTTTTCAGGAAATGTGTGGTGGCTGCTGAACACAGTCTGCTCTCATCAAGCTGTCATACTCCAGGACTGCCCCTGCAGTTCTGCTGGCCTAGCAGAGATAAAAACAGAGATGAATTGTTGGACTATAGATTTCTGTAGTCCTGTTAGAAAGGTGCATGCAGCTTTACAAATCCTTGAAAATTAGGTTTTGTGGGTGTTAGCATTTTCCTGCAGTCAGGTGCTTTGATTAATTACACCCTATCATAAAACTTCTCCATTAAAAAAATCCAGTTCTTGACAACCAGTTAATAACTGAGGGTTAAAAAATTGAAAGGGGGAGTTTTGAGATTCCTATCAGGATAATGTTCAGTGATAATCAGTCTCCCGAAAGTTAAAAGTTGGGATTGTTCTTTGTAATGGAAATTCTTGCCCATGAAAATGCCACCAAGATGCTGAAGTCATCCCAGCTGTGAAAATTCCATCTGCTCCTCACCAAAGACTTTGGGACTGACAGGCCTGGATTTGAGAAGCAGTGTCATGGCCCTGTTTTCTTCTGCGCTGGTTGGAAGGACTCATAATTGAATGAAGAGATTTAAGTCCACAAACCATTTCAGCCTTGTGTTTCTTCCATTGGAAGTACTGAGAAGACTTGTTGATAATTTTTCATTCTAGGGCTGTGCTTCCAAAGTGTGGTTGCCCTTCCTTTTACAGAAATGATTTTCAACCATTAATGCTCTAAAAGCAATCAGAAAGCTATCAGAGCACAGAGCAAGGTTTGAGCTGTCCTTGACAGAGACAAATGCAAATGAAATAAGACTTCTTTTCTTAGGGGGTGAGGAGTGCTCTATTGAGTCTTATTAATAACTGAATTATTACTCTGATTAGCCTCAAAGTGAAATGCTGCTACTATTACCAGCTTCCTGTGATACCCGTTCTGCTCTAGTTTTGTACCACTGCACTGATTTTGATGCTCTACCCTGCAAAGGAAGTTGTTTTGGTATCTATTGTGTGTCCTTTGTTGTTACTGAAGATGCTAATTCACTAATGCCCTGCCAACATGCAAACACATGCTGCTTTTTGTGTTTGATGCTAGACTACTGTGTTGATGCAACCCATTATGCTTTAATTGTATGGTTTCAAATCACCATTGAGGACTGCTGGAGGAATAGGCATGCAAGTCAATTGTGCCTCTGTCACAGGACTCTTGGTTCTGTTCCCTTTCACAGCAGGGTCACAAGCCATCCTTCTCTCTTTTTCTTGTCCCTGCCCTCTACACCTTCCCTCTCTGCTTGTCCAGAGTGCTTTCCCCAGCAGTGTAATTGCCCCCACTGGACTTCAAAGATTTGGTTGACAGGCTCACCAGAGTAGGGGCTACACAGTGCCTGGGTCCTCACAGGCCTTCTTGAATGCTGCCATTTTACAAATAATCAAGTGACCTGTGCAAGAAAAGTAAACAGTCTTCGCAGCTCATTTTGGGGTATATACACATTATCTTCAGTTCAATTTGGAGAAGGTGGGGCAGAAATATGTGGTTGCCTGCCTGCAAAATTGAGCAGCACATTGTTTGGTTACCTCTGAGTTAGCAGTGAAATTTAGTGGCTAGTGTTTGTGGGAGAGGAATGCCAGATCTGGCATGGTGGGTGATGTGGAGAGCATGTGAAATCCAGTCATCCCAAGTTCTACAAAGGGTCACCCACTGCAAGTCTGGAGATACTGGGAAGCCTGGGTTACACTGTGTGATGCTCCTGTGTGCTGGAAGATGACAAGAACTTCCTGGTGGATTCCGCTGTCGTCAGTTCGGAGAGCAAAACACCAGTTATGTCAAAGAAGGAGTTGTCAGACTTTACCTCAGGAAATAACTCCTTGACTGAAGCCAACTCTCTAGTTATAATTTCTCTACTCATCCTTTCTGTGTGGTGTTTACTAAGACAGCTCAGATGTAGCATCTCCAGCAGTGTATGAGGTTAGCAAGACATTTTGGTTTCCTTCAACTCAATCCTCTCTTTCATCAACATGCATGGCACTTTCTGATCAGGATACACATGCCCTGAAAAAGCTTTCAGCCCGAGTTAAAAGGAGAACAAATAGGAGGGAAATGCAACAGGGAGGGGGTTGAGGGGGAAGAAGGGAGAAAGAGAATGAAGACAATGCTGTCGTGATTATTGGAAAAACTATTTCAGGTGACTGATGCCAGTTCAGATTAATGTGAATAAGTTTAAAGGCATTGTTTTGAATGTGTTAATGTATAAGGTGGGAGGAAGAGAGGGAGAATGCATGCCAGATGAGGTTTAAGAAGAGAAATCCAGGCACAGAGACAGTGTGAAAAGAGCTTGCAAGCAGACGTGAGGGGAACACAAAGGGGCTGGAAAGAGGGGGGGAATGGATACAGGGGAGGGCTAGGCTGAGCAGATGAAATAGAGGAGGAGGATGGGCAGGCAAGGAAGGGGATTTGCTTGTAAAGAGATCCTGGAAAGTGAAAGTAAGGAGTTTGGCATTGGCTAAGAGGTGGGGGAAGGGAGAGCACAGGGATCCCCTGAGTGCTGAAAGCCTGGCACCCTGAATGAATTTGAGTGGGTCTGGAGGGGAGCGAATCCTCTTTCTGGAACCAGAGCCCACTCAGGATCCCCAGAGACCAAGGCCTCGCTCCAGAGTTACAGTGGGTGCATGGAGAGAAAGGATGAATATGTTTAGAGGTGCAGGGAGTGGGATTTTTCTAAGGCCTTTCTGCGAAGTCTTTCACTGCTCAGCATTGCATCCATGATTCAAGCACAGTCATAAGGATGTTAAAATGGAACAAGGCACCGGCTCCTAGAAACTTAAATATTCAAAAGCTGTCAAAGGGACGAGGCAGAAAGAGCTCCAGGTACAAAGACATGAAAGACAAGGAGATAAAAATGAGCTCAGTAATGCTCACACCTACAGAAAGGGAGAGCAGACGTGCCTGAAAGGTTTTCTACGTGAAGAGCAAGGTGTAAGGAACTTCCATTACCTATTGTTGAGGAATAACTCTTGCATCCTGGTAAAGGTGATGTCTGCCTGGCTGCATTAAGAATTAGGGATAGAGGCACTAATTGGAAACAGTGTTATAACTTGGGTCACCTATTTTACCTCAGCATTGCAACCCCTTATTAAATGGAGGGGGAACTGCTGATGGTTTGGGTGACCACCTAAAATTTAAGGTTCCTCCTGTCAGCAGAGAGCAGAAGGAGATAGCAGAGTACTAATAGGATGCCCTCTGAGGGACTAGATGAGGAAGATGGTGCTGTCTCCCAGCTTGACTATGAAGTACAGGCTCTTGAACATGAAGATGGCATTATTAAAGCTAATATTTAAAGAGATTTGGGGCATCTTTGTGTGTCCATATCCATGAGTCCTTTTCAGTCTCTTGTTTATATTTTATTATTCTAGTCAGCTCTAAAATAATATATTTTTTTTTGTAAACAGATTCATTTGGAGGGAAAAAATCAAGGGAAGGAAATAGCTAAACTTTCTAAAAGACGGATTATTTTTTCCAGCTGTGCTCAGCTGGCCTTGGTGGCCAAAACTGTCTGGTGGAAACACGCAGCTCCTCGTGCCTCAGCCCTGTATATGTTGTTTGCAATCACCACATCAAGCAAATTGTTGCTTGGGGAATTACCTTTTGGATGAGTGTTGAGGTGATTCAGAGTGCGTTCAGTTTTGTGATTCATGGAGCTGCAAAGGAAATCTGATGACTGGGCGTGGGGGAAGGAGCGAGACAGTGAGGCAAAAAAATGATGTCCAGAAGGCATTTGTGAACAGGCAGATTTCAGAGTTTCTAACAATATGGGACAGAGACATTTGGCAACCACCTCATTTATGCTGCATGCTTTAATCTCTACTTTCTGACAATATTTTAATGTTTTGCAAAAACACTGTTCCTAACATATGAACACTAATATATTTAGATCACTTCCTACTCTTAGGTACTGTTATATCACAGAGAACGAGTTAAACCAACTGTTCCAGCCAGGTACTGTTTGGGAATGCAGTCTGTTCGTTGGGTTATATTCTGAAGTCCTTATTCATTTTCTGTTCTGTTAAATTCATTTTTCATATGAAGCGCTTCATTACTCTGGTTAAACCATACATCGCTTTTTTAATTATTTTCTTTCCCAAAGTTAGTTTTGCTAGAAACATAGAAGAACCCATTGCAGATAAGTGTGTCTAGTGGTCTTGTCCTGCTTTGAAAGGGTCCACTGTTAGAAACTTTGGAAGAATCTGCAAGAAATCTCAGTGAAGGCACCTATGGAATGAACAGCTCGTGGGAAAGGGTACTTCCTAGCCTCAGTGATTGAATTGCCAGCCTAAATTCTGAAACTTA
This sequence comes from Dromococcyx pavoninus, assembly GCA_033558185.1. Taxonomy (NCBI): domain Eukaryota; kingdom Metazoa; phylum Chordata; class Aves; order Cuculiformes; family Neomorphidae; genus Dromococcyx; species Dromococcyx pavoninus. The sequence goes on along the minus strand of JAUMJL010000194.1, from coordinate 1,109,113 downwards.
AAAGAACTTCTTTGCTAAGTTCAAGCTGTCTATAAAAACCTCATTTTTAATATAGCAGTGATTCCAAAAACATGGTTACATATTGCACATTCTATGTATTCTTCACCAGTTATACAGTTTCAGCATTTCTGGAAAAGAAGAAAACCCTTTTAGTTGTTAATTACACTACACTAGCCTGACTCCTCAGTTTTCTGAAAACAACCAGTTTCACCATGTGCTTATGTATACGTTGGTATTTAGTGTTAATTATTTAGTTAGTTCTTTGTGCATAGCTATTTGTACAAACACAGTGTTCACAGAGTCCTTAAACACACAAGAACAAAATGTTCCAAGGATTAAACATGGGCTAAAATGACCTGGCAGCTGAAGATGGTCAATGTTTGTGCTTGGAACATGCAAAACTCTAGCAAAGCCATGATACTCATATGTATCAATGGAATCAAAAACCCCATTCCCCTGGGCCCTTATGGGAAGTGCAATTAAAAAAATAAAGATCCCAAAAGCAAAGAAATTCAGAAAAGCATTTCCCAAACAGTAGGACATAATGGTTTTGAAGATAACTGCAAAGTCAGAATTATCCCTATTGTAACTTGTGGTGAGTTACCTAATCAGACAGTAACACCAGGGAGTAATGAAGCTTAAAAAATTTATTTAGTGTATTAAGTACAAACAGGCTTTTATATGGCATTCCTTTTGTCCCACCTCATTTTGTTTTAAATATACTTCTTGTAAAGAGCTATGAAGAACTCCCTTTCATTCAGCAGTTAATGCGGGGCTTGAAAAATTTACCTTACATCGAAAGAGCCACTGAAGACCAAGTCTACAAATGTGGGCAGTTTGTTTTGGTCTCCTGTGAAAAGCCCAGTTGTAATCCTGCTTTCCCCCCCTTTCTGAGGATTTTGGTTTGTTTTGGCTTGGTTTCAAACGTGTTTGGAAGGCACATGTTGACAAATCAGCAAAATATGACAGTCTTGTTGGCTTTTTAAGTAATTTTCCATCTGGTAGATTCATCTAATCGGAGAGGTGGGCTCGAAGTTATTTGCTGCTGCTCATTTCAGACAGTTCAGCAGTGTTACCTGCGTGGGGTTTCCTAAACATCCCTCCACTTCAGTGTTCATTGAGAAACAGATCTATTCCTTGTCCCATGTAACTGCAGCAAGTCCTCACCTGCAGCAGAAGGCTTAGATAACTTCTGGCATTTTTTGCCCTAGAGAGAGAGCATCATCTCAGCCAGATCCCTGTGAGCTGCAGTTGGAGAGGCTTTGAAACAGTAAAAGCAGAACTGTTACAAAGACTGAAGGAGGCAGGCAGGCAAAGGAGGGGCTGGAAGGAAAGGCAGAAAACATGCAGTCTGTCTCTTTTCTTTGATTGTAGTAGAAATAACTGCATCCATTGAAGTCCATGGCTTTATGCTGTCATAGAGCAGAAAAGAATCAGGTACAGGGTTTCAGGCATAGCAAGGGTATGATCTTTCTCATGGGTAAATAAGTGAATTATCATTGTTCAGCTTGAACTTCTCATCAAGAAGACTGTTCTGTAGCTTGGGGAATAAGAACATGAAGGTTCGATTAGACAAGCATGTTTGTGATTGCCTGAATGTACTACAAGGGTGTGGTAGGATTTACAGTAAATGCTAGATAAACAGCTAAAAAAAAAAGTGTTCTGCTCTTCAATAAAGATGATTTACCTTTTCCCAGGGCTCCCTCAGAGCTCCAAGATGGTGGCTCTTCTTACTTTTCCATTACCTTTCTCCACATGTCCATTCCCTTCAAATTTTAACCTGCCATTTAATAATACAGCTGGTTTTCCTTTCTCTTTTTTATATTTCCATACATCATATTTCTAGATCTTCTCCATTCCTTCCTACATTTATTCTTGCATTTCCTTAAAGTGCTGTAGAGAGTTCGGGAAGTAGTGAAGGCTTTATGCTGAGATCTTTTTTCTAGAGAGAAATATCTTTGCTGAAACACAGCAATGTTGATTGCCATGGGAGAGTAGTTGTTTTGAATTATTTTGTTGTTGTTGTTACTCAAAAGGAGCCGTTTCAAAATATCTTTGGAAAAACCTAAGCTGACACATAACACACACAGAAGTAGCAACTGCAATAAATCCTGCTGTGGTCAGGTCATTTGTGTCCCAAAAAATAGTTCAGGTCAGTGCAATGGCCAGATGTCTGATGACAGAGAAGAAGTTCTCACTTACAAGAAAGTATGTCTACCTGAGGACGCGGGGTATTTTTTGCTCCTCACTATGAACAAACAAATAAATCAAGAGGTTGTTGGTTTTTTTTTTTAATCAAATAACAGGTCAGTTTCTGTTGCTTGGAGTTCCTAAATTTCTTCTCAGATTAAATTAAGTCATTTATGTACATTGTAATTTAATGTTTGGTAGAGCAGGTTTGCATAGAAGGCTGCTGGTTCATGGCTGAGGAGGGATGGTTTGATCTCAAACAATGACTGTGGTTTTGAAAAATTAGTCTTCTGTTGAATGTGAGGGTTTGTTTTAAAAACTGTTTAGTGTCACGTATAACAAAGAGAAACAGCCATGGGAAGAGGGAAAACAAAGGAGAGCAGAAATGTCTTTTCCTTAAAAATTCAGGACAGCGGGCACTAAGGACAAGCCATGAATTGTGCTCATACCCTCGGTGGCTGAGACAGCAGGAGGCTTTTTAAGCAGGGCTGGAGCTGTGCTCTTTGGGTGGCTACCCTGCTGGAAGAGCTTGTCTGCTTGCCTTCCTGGAAGAGCAGAGCAGGCAGCCAGGTGCCCTCTGGCAATCTGCGGCTTTTGGGATCTGCTTACTTTTTGCCTCTGCCTGAAGCCAGCTCCAGCCTGAACTCCTCCCTCATACGTGCGATGGATGAGAAAACAGAGGGTGATACTGCAGGCAGAGCAATAGAGGGGAGACCAGGAAACTTTGGTGTCATTCTTTTAGTGCTCTCTTACAACACTTTTTCAACTTCTTGCTTAACATTAAGGAAAATTTTTAAACTTCTGTGTTTCTTCCTCTGTAAGGCAGCATTCATGAATAATACTTCCCTATTTTGCAGTGGTGTCAGGCAATGTGTTGAGTATTTCTGAAGTCTGGGGAAGCATTGGGTGCTGTAGACTACTTGTGAATGAAGTCAAGTATTTAAAGCTAAATGGGGGACAACTGCTCCACTGGCATAAGGAAGGTTACTAGTTGCATTTAGCAAGTATTTGTTTGGAGACTGAACAGATTTTCTTTCCTGCGTCTAAGTAAGTGTGTGTTAGCAGATTTTATAGATTTTAAAATTTGAGAGGCCATTTTCTCCACAGAGGGAAATTGGAGCAGGTCTGGGGGTGATTCAGAGACCTCTAAAGTCTGTATTGCTAGAAATGGGATGAAATGTAGCAGTAGACAGTGCAAAATCATTCATCTAGGGACAAATATGAATTTTGTCTTTAAGCTGATGAGCTGGAAACAACCAAGAGGAAAGTCCTCCTGGCGGTGTTCATCACAAAATGACATGGGTACCAATGACCTCTCCCACCCCAAAGTGTTGCAACCATACAATCAGGCATGATGTCTCAAAACAAATCAGGCAAAATTTCTCCAAAAGAACTGGGCAAATGTTTAAGCCATCTGTAAAACCTTAGTGAGAGTGTGTCTTCAACTGTGGTCATCTGTACTGGGGAAAGGTGAATTCCAAGTGGAAGAGGTGTAGAGAAGGGCTTGTAAGGTGAGACATTGGGAGACTGGAGCTACTTTTTTGTGAAGGAACTATAAGACTGTACCTCGATTAGTCAAGGAAAATGAAGTCTGAGGAAGATACTACTGCTTTTTTAAAATACCAGAGGTCAGGAAGGCAGAAGAGATATTTAAACCTAGAAGAAAAATCTTGCCCAAAAGAATTAACCGTACATTTATTTTGGCTGGAAATCAGGAGGAGAAAGCATGAGATTCTGAATGACCTTTTTACTGTGGCATTGGAAGCAGTGTAACTGATAGTTGGATGTGTGACCAGTCTACGATAGTAGGGACAGACATCAGGGATCAGGGGATCCCTTGCAGACCTCTGCTTCAGAGCTCTGCTGACCTGGAAGAGAGTGATGGGCTCCACATGGCAGCACCTGCAGCCAGAGCCTGGTGTCTGGGCAGGGGGTTGGTGAGTGGGTTCCATTCTTGTGGCACACGCTGTTTCCCAAGCTTCCCCTCACACCAAAGTTCTGCCTAGTTGTCTTGTTTTTGTCTTCTTCCGCCTTTAAAGGTTCATGTGGCTCCTTTTCTCCTTAATTTAAAGCAGATTAATTAAAGCTCCATTAATAGTAGCCTATTATTTTAGAGCTCCATGGGGCTGAAATAGTTAGAAAATCAACTTTGATAGCTTTGAAGGTGAGAAGAACCGTCTCAGATTTTAAGTCTGTACTGTGATAAGCTCTGTGTTACACAAAGGCTGAGAGGCAAAAAAAAGCTATTGGCAGAAAAAAAATCTGCTTTTCTAATGAAATCCTTTAGATTGTATTTGCTGAAGCCACATGCAGTCAAACCACAACTTAGGTTAGAGTAACCACAAATGTAAAACCCCACATACAGCTTTAGGTTAAATGAGAGGTTTGTGGTCTCACAAAGGAACTCTTTCTCCAGAAATAAACCCAGAGTTGCTCCTGCAGTAATGGGTTGTTTAGTCTGGATGTCAATCTGTACTTATAAAGAAAGAAAAAGGTAATGATAGATAATTATGTCTGAGTGTGCGTGAGCCAGATCAGATGTAGAGACGGTCTGATGTAACTTGGGAGTTGGGAATATTCTGTGATTTACTTTTTCTGCTCTTAGAAACTACAAACTAGATGTCTTGCCAGAAGCTTTCTCAGTGTAGGGACTCTTAGTTATGTGATTCAGTGGGAGCCACATTGCTGCTTTTTCTTGAAAATAGTCAGACTCACAGGTGTTGTCTTTACATCTTTGCAGACTGCATCCAGAAAAAGAAAGCTGAGCTGAAGCTACTGTAGAGATTGCTTCAAGTGGGTTACACTGTGTTTTGTCTTCTGCTTTTGTCCTAAAGGTTCAGGAGATTTGTAGAAAATAGAAAAAAATTACCAGTTCAAATTAACTCTTTACAAAAATCTGCTGGATACACAGTTTTGTTCTTTCCAAATGGGACTGCAGTATTTTGCATTATACTGCTCTGTATTTATTTTCTATATAATAAAACAATCAATATGTTTTAAAATCCCTATCCTGTTTGGCTAGCATGAATACAAAGACTCCTAGCCTGAAGAGGACTCCTGTCAGTTATACCTATAGAATGTAACTTGACTCCCTTTCTAAGGAAAACTCATAAAGAAATTATTTGTGCCTATTGGCCTATTTGTGCCCTTTCTGGGCTGTTTTGGCATAGCTGCTGATCCTGTGTTATCATGGGAGTAGGATGTGTTTTGTTTGTTCTGATTGAGCACTATGGTCTGTACTCAGGCTCCCAGTCATTCATTCACTGAACCCGTGTTAAACAGGAGAGATGAGCATCTCCTTGTCTCCGTCACCAGGCTATAAGATAATGGTGCTTCATTTCTACCATCCTAAAGCCTCCTCCATAGGCAGCACCATGCTTCTGGAAGAGGACGTTCTCGGTCCTTCTTCTTCCTCTGCTTTACCAACTGACCTTTATTTAGACCCAAGGCTTCTAAAGAATTCCCCTCCCCTAGTGAGTACCAGAGCTCTCTGTGGGATCGGGCCAGCAGAAGGGCAGAAGGAGGTGCTTTTTCTAGCAAAAGAGTTTGGAAGCCATGAAGGGAAAGCAGGTGAAGATCTTCTTGCAGCTGAGACAGCAGGGATGCTGCCAGCTTGAAGTATGTTTGCTGAGTTGTGGTAATGTGGGGAGAAATGGTGAACCAGATAGAAAGATGGAAGGATGGATCATGCATGAGAGAGAGAAAGCTGTTGGAGTATCAGGCAATGCTACCTGATGGCAAAGTAGATAACGGGGAATAAGCAGTCAGGCACATAAATGAGACTGAATAAAAGTACATGACAGTGGTGTCTTATTTCTGGGGGAGAATTATATTGAACCAAATAAGCTTGTCTGCTATGGTTTAGGGCTGCGTATGTGAGAGTGTTTGTTCAGGGATGATGGCAGTAATACCCCATCCTTCTACATGGTGTTTTTCACCCACTGATATTAAAGGTATCTGTACTGTTATGTTGATTCTGCTGCTAGAGAAATACTGGCTCTGTGTGTGTTTGAGAGAGTGAGAGGAGGAGGAAGAAAGATAAGCTGCAAGTGTAGAAAAGGCAAGAAAAAGATAGCAAGTATGTCCTAGGGTGGGATATAAAGACAGCAGGTACATGTTCGTAGCATGTGTTTTCATGCTGCTATAGGGAGATGAGTTGAATTTGTTGGTTTCTAAAGTGAGGACTGGGATAGAGGAAACTTACTTAGATAATAAACTTTCCTGAATTTTATTCAGCTTGACTGTGGTGTTGAATGAATGCATGTTACAATGATATCAGTCTGAGAGTGAATAACAAGGGAGCTGTGGGCTGCATGGCAAATTTCAAGAGTTTAAGCTTTCGTTTCAAAGTGGTCTAGTTTTCAGGATTTGAAGATATATTTCCACATAAAAACAGGGCATGGATTGAAACCAAACTGTTTTAGAAAATATGTTAAATAGCCCATGGTTTCTAGAACTATGCATTTCTTTGCACTTTTTGTCTCATCAGGGTGTTAACTCTGAAGGCTAATAGTGCATTTCACTATCAACAGCTACAGTCAGGACCGACTTTTTTAACAGATGGGGTGGGAGTAAAAGTCCTGTTCTTCCCAGTGGATAACTTGATAGTTACTGCAATCAATAGAAATGGGATTTGTTAAAAAGAATAAAACAAAGGAGGAATTAAATTGAAAAGGAGGAAGCATTCTTCTTAAAAGAAACTTGCTTACCTCTGATCAATGCTCAGAAGTCACAATGGGGTGCTTAAAGTCAACATAAATTTGGGTTCTTTGTGGATAATTCTGAAAGCTCATTTATTTTTGCACCTGCTGTTCATATCAAAGAGGCACATCAGCTGTAGGTGTAGGCTAGACAAAGGTTTACACTTAAGCTCAGAGCTGAGATTGCTAATTCCATCAAAGAATTTGCCAGTGGTGGGGCAGTAGGACTTCTCACAAACTCTGCAGACCATGTTGGGGAAAAGTCTGCTTCTTTTTAATGGTTGGAAAAATTGGGAAACTGAAAAGGGTTGTAAGAATTATGGGGGAAAGCTGGTATTCATGTTGTGACAGTAGCAATGTATGGGCTGTGCTATGTGCCACAAAGATGAACAACTCATGGTGAGGGAGTAAAAGATAAGTCAGTATTAACTTTTTGGTTTGGATCCTTAAATATGTTACATATAAAGCAGCTTTAATTCATGTAAAAGTTAGAATTTCTATGTTCCGATTGAACACAGAATTGAAATAACTCTAATTATTTGTCTCGAGCAGATAGCAAATTATAACAATATTCTTCTACCATCGGTTAACTCTAGATTCCATTATGAAAACAGAAAGATAAAATTACAAAAATCCTGATATCACTCTTTATTTTCGTTACAAGAAAAATGGCTGTTACAGTGGTATTAGGTAACAACAGTGCTGTTGCCTACCATGCCAACTGTTACATCATTTGCTGTTTGTGTTTATTACTACCTAAGAGTACCTGGTCCTAAGCCAGGATCCTGGACATAATTCAAAAGATGGTCTTTGTATCAAGGAGCTTACAGCGTTTATGGTGCTTTTGATTTATAATATAGCATCTCAGTAAAGAAAGCTACTGCTGGTATTTTAATTTATTTAGAGGACAGTCTATTAAGGGAGGGGGAGGGACATTCTTTGCTTTAACAAATGAAACTGAAGCCCAAAAACCTGTTTCCTTTTCTGACCACCCATTTTGAAAAAACCTCTATAAGTATCTGCTCTTTGTGCTGCACAAGACAGTACAAAATGGTAGATGGCATCATAAGGTTTCTTTTAGCTACTTGCATTGTCCTTTATAGGAAATAAACCCAAGTATATTAGTAGAAAAGTGAAATGTAAATAGTTTCCTTTGTGCATTGGCATTTCTTTTAAAATAAAAGCTATTTTGCTTTTTCTTACAAGGTAATATATAGCATTATGTACACCTGAAAATTTTCAGATTAAAAAGTCCCACCCTTGCTCGAGGTATCTTCTTTCCATAAAGAATTGCAATTTTGCCCTGAAAAAGAAGAAATTTGCATCGTTTTCTAAAAGGAAAAAAAATGCCAGAAAAAGACATGGTCTTCACAACTTGTAGAAAAATTTCATTATTTATTGTTCCAGCTGCAGAACCTTTCAGCTATCACCTTGAAGAGCAGAAATTGAAACAACATAACCAGAGCTGAACAAGCTACTGAAATCAAACTATATACTTAGTTTTTTTCTTTCTCTGTATATCTGTCTCACCCACATGCAAGTGGTTGGTTCAATCAGCTTCTCTGCTCCTATGATCCTACATTTTTCAAAACTCACTTTCCCTGTATCTGTCTTATTCCTTTTATTTTTTCCAGGGATTGATCATACATCATAGAGGAGACTCTTAGGATGTAAGGATGATGAGTGAGATAAGGGGGTTTAATGGACAGAATAGTGGGACCAGATAAAAGATGAGTCACTGTCATTCTTAAAATGCAGCAATCGGAATTGGGAAAAAACCAGGTGTTTGATTTAAAGCTGTATTTAATACCAAACAACCACTGTTATAACTTGATTAAACTTTTTGCCCACGATGCTTTCCTTCAAGTATTTTGAATAATAATACCAAATTATTGCCAAACAGGCTTATTTGCTGCATCCAAACCAGGCCTTTTCTTGTAAGCACAATGCATGCTAGACCTCCTGATAGCTTCTGTGGGCACTCTTGACTCCTGAATTCCAGTGAAATCAGATTTATGTATGCATGTACAACCAAAGACTTTCACCCATCATTGCATTGACACAGTGCATTTATAACAGAACTCCTGCACCTGATGGAAGTGGAAGCATCAGAATATTTTATTTTGCATTTCTTTGTGTTTCAGTTTTTAAAATTCTTTTGGGGGATGATAGAGCAAACCTCACTGTTTCACATCAAAAATTCCTGTTGGAGTTGGTGAGATTTTTCTGGTAAATGAAGTGAGCATATGGTTAGTACCACAGTGGCATCGGTGACATCATCATTTGGCAGCAATGGAAAATGTCATGAGTTGAGCGAGCAGTGAAAACCCAGACTGATGGATATGTTGGGGAATAAGCAAATGTGATTTATCCCCAGGTATTGAGATGACCACTAAGCATATTTGACTTGTCCACAAATCTGTTTATTTTACAAATATATATGTACAGACTTGAAAATTAACTTTAACTGTCATCTAACTTTTATTCTGTAATTGCTTTTGCTTGTCTACCCAAGAAGCAGGTAACCAATCAGGTATAAATGGTCAATGACTAATGAATAATAATCAAATTCAGTTTGTAAATTACCATTAACCTAAGAGCTGCTTGTCTAGAATATCTGCTGATTTCTTACAAACCTAAATGTATTTTACCTGGTTTGTTGAATATACACATCCATTTTTATAAATGCACAATTCATATTCCCTATATAAATACACGATACCAGTTCCAGGCAGTCATACTTAAACAACTGTAGCTTGAATGAAGAGTAATTAAGGAATTTAGCATAGACTAGGATAGTAAAACAAGATTTCTACACTTATAAATCGACGATGTAAAGTTTTAGTAATTTGATATCGGCAGACCCAATTTGGGGCTAATCTGTCTAAAGGAACACCCTTCATTTTTTCCAGGTGGGTAGCTCTTGCTTTTTGTCAGTCATTTCAATTCTGATTATCTCTTCAATTTAAACAATTTAGTAAAAGATTTGTCTAATAAATTGTTAATTGCTAAGCAAATAGACTTAAACAACAAAACACAACTCACTGAAGTTTTGTTTTCATTAGCTAAGATTCTTCTCGAATTGAAATATTTGCTGGATCTCTAGTCATCCTGCTGCAGTTATGAAAGAAAAGCTCTATATGTAAGGTAGGTAAATAATGATTGGACTTAAGGAAATAAAAGCCTCTCACACAAATAGATATATGAGATTGAAGTGATTAAACTGTTTCGATCGAGTCTAATATACTGAAAGAAAATGGATCACAGAAGCAGATGCAGTTTCCTGCAGAAAACCAGCACATTTTAGGAAACATCTAGATGAAAACAGTTTAGTAAAAACTGCCCTCTAAGGTTTTGTTTTGTGGGTGTGCGTTGTTTGGGTTTGGTTGTTAACGAGAGTCTTTAATCTGTTTTGGCATTTTAAACCTTTTGCGAACTCTGTGGATTGTTTCCCAGTGTTACAGAACTTTCAACCACCTGAAAACACATTTTAATATAAAAGTGCTAAAGTTTTTTAGAGGAATATATTATTTTACAACCTTTCAGATTCACAGTAATACATAAATACTCTGACTTTGACTGGAGTTAAGCGTATATTCCTGCATCAAAAGAAGTCCTGAAATGGTACATCTAAAATATTCGAACGATTTAAAATTTAATCCCAAAGTGTAGGCTTATATTGTTTTCAAAGCAGGAGTCGAAATTCGAAAGAGCGTAATTTCGAACGGAAACGGGAAGGTTGGGGTGCTTCGGTGCGGACTCCGGCACCCACCAGGGATCGCAGACCCGCGAACGCAGGACCCGCCGTCGCACAGGTTTCGCCGCCTGCAAGACAAGAGGAGGAAAACAGAATCGCCCGAGTTTCGTGTGCCCCACCGGCAACAGCTAGAGGAACATCGTTCCCGCGAGTATCCGCAACGGTTTAGGCGGTGCGTGCTCCCTATGCCCCAGGCAGGGCTGCCAGGCGGCCGCTCCCCGCCGCCGAGAAGCCAGGCTCCGCCGCACCACAACAAAATCTCCGGCCAGGGGCACGGCGGCAGCCCCGGCCGGACGGGGAGAGCCGCGGCGACCCCTTGTCCTCCCGCTGGCGGTCGGGAGCGCCGGCCGGGTGCCTGGGGAGTGCGGTTCCCGTGTGCCCACCCAAGTATTTGAGGAGAGGAAGCGTCGGCTGCGGCGGGGAGGAATTGCGGCGTGGACACAGCCCAGCCCTGGATATTTCCTCTGGGTTGTTTTCCCCGGGGATGTTCCCGCCTGGATGCTTCCCCCCGGGATGGCGGTCGGCGCCGAGGTTATCCCCGAGGGAGCCCCGTGCTGCCAGCCCGGCGCTCGAGCCCCGCGCCTTGAGCTTCAGCATCCCCTCTGTAGGCAGGGGAAGCCCCTGGAGCGGCGCTGCCACAGACCCAGAGCCCCGCCGCACCGAAGGCAGGGGCGGAGGGAGCCCCTCGGGGGTCGGAGGTCTTGGAGGGCAGGGGCTGAGGGGCAGGTGGCTACAGGTGCGCCAAGGAGAGGCTGGTATGGGGGGAAAGGCCGAAGGCAACACGTGTGACATTCTGCGGGCTATCGTGAGGGACCGTGCATCCCCTTATGGCAACTGTGGTTTGACGCTTCACAAAAACAGAGGGGCCGCCACGGCCCCCGCTCCGGTGAACGCCGCTGCCTCGGGGCGAGGGCAGTACGGGCTCTGTGGGGCACAAACGAGCCCCGGCGGCTACCGGGGCGAGGCTGCGCCGGGAGGGGCGGGCGGCGCTCCACCTGCCCGTGGGTTCGCGGGCGGCACCGGCAACGCCCCCTCCCCCCGACGGCCGCGCCCCGCTCTGGCCGGCCCGAAGGGAGCTCGCCGGCCGGGGCAGGCCGGACTGAGGGGAGCCCCGAGGGCGGCTGGAGATATCGGGTCCCCTCTCTGCTGCCGCAGGGAGGCTCGGACCTCCCTGCCCGTCTCCCGGTGGCACCCGGCGCCCAGGACAGAGCGAGTTCGGGGCGAAAACGAAATAAGCGGGGCGAGGGCTCCCAGAGCATCCCTTGGTCCTGCTCCGTTCCGTACCTGCCCTCGGGCTTCCCTTGGCCGGGCGTTCCCTCAGCGGCTGTCCCGCTGAGGGATGCTGTAGCTCATCCCACAGGGACGTCGCGCCGGCGGAACGGGCGGGTTGCAGCGGGGTGTCGAGGGATGCTCCTTCGAGGGGAATGCCGGAGGCTGCGGGACGGGACCCCGGTCTGCCCGAATACCCCTGCTGCCGAGCTCGGGTGGCAGCTGCCGGCGCGATGGGCTCCGCTGGGGTGCGGCGCCGCCTGCGCCCCTGGAACGGGCCTGCCACGAACCCAGAGCCCCACCGCACCGAGGGCAGGGTCCGAGGGAGCCCCTGGGAAGTCGGGTGGCTTGGAGGGCTGGGGTTGAGGGGCGGGTGGCTGCAGGTGCGCCATGGAGAGACAGGGGTGGGGGCGGCGAAGGAGGCTGAAGCCAGCATGTGTAACATTCCTCGGGCCATCGGGAGGGGGGACCGTGCCTTCCCGCATAAGAGCAGGGATTTGATGCCCCGCACAAATGGAGGGGCACCGCTTTGCCGTCTTTATCCTAAGCGCCGTTGCTGGGGGCCTGCCTTTTGATCTCGGGTGGCTGGGAATATTTGTTCAATACCGAGGCCGCATAGGGAGGGATCTTTTTTCTCGCCTCTCTCCCTGCGTTCCCTTTAGGTGAGCGCTTGTGCTGTAACTCCTGTGTGTGCGCGCCCGGTGAGGAGAGGCTGGGAGGCAGCCGGGAAGCGCTGGCCCCGCCAGTGGGCGTTTTCTGGCGGTCGGGCTGGAGCTGGAGCGGCACTGCAGTGCTGCTGCCGGCCTCCTTGCAGACGCGCACGCACATATTCGGGGCGATATTTGTCTCACTCGGAGAAAATACAGGTTGTTGCCGCCGTTCTCTTGCTTTGAATGCGAGGTGTGGGAGCATGAGGAAAAGCGGACTTTAAAGCGGGATCGGTAGCTCCCTGTCCCCTCCGGCTAAAGGGGGAACAGAAATGTGAGGATTTTATGAGGGTAGGAAGCCGGGGTGCGGAGGAAATACTGCCTGGGGGCTGCTGGAAGGAGCTAGGGACCACACCGCGGCCGCCCCTTGTTTGGCTCCGTCCTTTTTTTCGGCTTCCCCTTTCGCTTTACGCCGGTATCTCTTTAGACGTCCTGCCTTAAACTGCCGCGAAAGGGAGGGAAGAGCGGAAGCATGTCCAACCCGGAGAAGCGGAGCTTATCCCGCCCCTCGGCCCCCCTGGCTGCAGCACCCGGGGAAAAGCCCGGCTCCGGCAGCCGCCCGCTCCACTCCCATGGCCAGAGCGGCGGAGGTGGAGGCAGCGGCGGGTCTGTTCCTCCTCCCCCCGCTCCTGGAGGCGGCTCGGCTGTCTGCAGCTCCCTCTCTCTCCTCCTGACAACCACCACCAGCAGCAGCAGGAGCCGCGCTGCAGGGACAGCCTCCTCCGCCGCCTCCGCCAGCATCGTCCCTAGAGCGGCGACTCCTTTCCTCGCTCCAATCCCCTCCTTTTCCTCCGCTTCTCCATCTTCTTTTTACTTCTTGCCGCCGCCTCCTCGTTTCCCCTCCTCGTCTTCCTTTAACCTCACAAGTCTCCAAGGGAGGGAAGGAGGAGGAGAGGCAGCGAGAGCGGCAGGAGGAGGAGGAAGAGATGTTGGCGGAGCAGCAGCAGCAGCAGCTCACTTGATCGCCCATCCAGGCGGCAGCGGCAGGAGGAGACTCTTCTGTTCTTCCTCCATCCAGGGCTTGCTGCTCCGTTCCGCAGCCGGCGGCCCCCGGCAGCACCACTCCCGGCTCCTCCTCTCTCCGGCCGCCTCTCACCCGTGGTCCTGCAATTCCCTCGGTGCTGCAGCAGCAGCAGCAGCCCGCGGCGACGGGATCCGAGGAGGCGACGGCCCCGGCGGGAGCAGGACTCCTAGGCGGCAGCAGCGGCAGAGAGGCGCCTTCTTCTCCTTCTCGTCTCCCCTGCTCCTAGGGCCAGACATGGAAGATGGATCTAATTCTGCAAGCTGCTTTAGGAGGTTTACGGACTGTTTTTTGAACACAAGTAGGTACCGGAACGCTGTGCCCGGCGGCGGGTCGCGCGTGACTCGGGGGGAGGCGAAAGGCTGTGTCCGAGGCTGGGTGCATGCTCGAGGAAAGGGCATTTCTTTGTGAATGGGGTGGAGGCGAAGACACAAAGGGGCCGTCTACGTGGGGCGTGCGTGGAGGAGCGGCCGGGTGTGCATTGAGGATGCAGGGACAAAGGGGATGCTCAATATAACTGAGTGCTCTTTGTGGGAGCTGGTTGTGAACGCTTCGAGGATTACGGCATCGTTTCGGGATCGCACAGTTCTACGTGTACGCGTGTCAGCCTTTTACTTGGTGCATGCTAAATTTGCTCGGGAATGATACGTGGGGGGATGGAGACTTTCCCCTCCGCGCTTACCTGAAGTAGCAATAAGGAAGCATTATGGTATCGGCAATTGACAGAAAAGCGGCGGCGGAGGACTGAAAAGGGTGGAATGTATCTCTTTTTTCCTTTATCCCCTGCCGGGTCTGCCACACGCCTGCAAATTCCGTGGCTTTGGTGCTGGGTGCCTCCTTCCCCTTACCGGGGGGAGAAGCCGGAGATGAACCATGTGCTCCCTGCTGTAACGGGGATAGTGCAGCGCTGCCGAGTAGGGCGGAATAAAGGGGATATTGAGGGGCTACTCATATAAAGGGTCCTCCGCAGCGAGCCTCTTCCGCCGCCGGCGAAACTCTCATCACCGAGCCCGAGCGGGGCGAGAGCGGCCACTCGGCCTCTCGGTGCCGGGCTCGGTGGGCGCCCTTCCCGCGCTGACCGGGGGAGCCCCCCGAGGCGGGGTGCGACAGCGAGGAGGAGGAGGGTTTCGCACGGCAGAACACCCCCCCCCCCCGCCCCGCTGTTCGCAGGGACGCGGCTCGGCTGCCTCTTATCTCGCCCCGCTCCTACCGCCGTCTTCTCCTCTCCGGGTCTCTCTGGTGGATCCGGGCTGTTACCGGGCTGCCCGTACCCTCACCAGCCCTCAGCTCCAGCCCCGCGCCGGGAAATGTGCTGCTGTTCACTTTGATCATGGGATTTATAAATTTCCAAGCGGAGCGTGAATCAAGGGTGAAATACATATATTTATTTTGGTTTTAAACAGAAACTTTTTTTTTTCTCGCTTAACGTGTTGGTTCTTAGGGTGACTGCGATCTACTGTGGCTATTTTGCTGTATTTGCTGTTTTGTTTTGGAGGTTTTCTTTCTTCTTTTTGTGTCAGTTTCTTAAATCATAGATGTGTGCCTTAAAGTGTCCCTAAACTTGCATTTTCATCTATTAGCGTGCTTTTATTAGGTGGCTTTTTGGATACAAGTGAATAGTAGATAGTTCATGCATGTATGTATATATTTTGGTGAGAAGAACTATAGAGATATGAGCTGAAACCTCATTATTTGTCTTATTGCCTTACAGCTCTCTTTAGCACAAATAGCCTGCAAGCGTGGTAGTACTTGTTCTGTTCCACAGTAGAGGTGACTAAAGATAAGTACATATTTACTGTATTGTCTTTTTTAAACTTTATTCAGTAGTTGATTATGTTACAGAGCCACATACTTGTGTAGTTCTGAGGCCTGAAGGGAATCCTAAATTCTTCCAGTTTTTATATTCTCTGTATTTGACAGGGGTAGAGTGCTGTCATGCATATTGCATGATTGATGTTTTAAAATAAGTGGTCTTGGGAGCAAGGGACCAAGCCAGGGAATGTGTGTTGTGTAGGACAATTCTCTCCTGTGCTAGAAAAAGATGACAGAAAACATCAGCTTTGTTCAAAACACCATTTTAAAAACAGTGGAATGGAACTTAAGCTGTTTTATGAACACTTGAAGGTAAGAAACCTGGTCATCTTTGACTAGTCGTGACCTCTGACTGAAGATTTCCCTGGAGGCAGGAAGGGAACAGAATAGTTCTTTCCCTTCTTAGTTTTCTGACATCTAGGACGTGCAACCTCTCTCTCTGTGGACACAGTTTTCTGTGCTCTGTGGTCTCCTTTCGTGAAACTTTCAAGAACCTAAATGTCTGATATCTCCTTCTTTGAATGTGATTGAAATTGACCAATGGGCTCGAAAGGTGTTAGTGATGTCAGGTGGACAAATGTCCACGTGCGTGCGTATATACATGTGTGTACACTTCCCTCCCTCTCCAAGTGGTTGCATAAGTTTGATTTCCTTAGGAAACCAGGCTGAAAAAGGAGTGAAGTCAAACAAGATACTATTCAGTTCCAGTGCAGCTACTGCAGAAAGCACTTGTCCAACTGTTCGAAGTACTGTGCACAGTCCTGGCTACAGTGCAGCCGGAAGGCTATTATTGTTTTGAAGAGGATGAGGTCATGTAGAATAATGAAGATAATGTGCTGCATCTCATAGCTTTTGTTTCCTGAATTATATTTTATATTCTAAATCATACCTATATACCTAAATAAGCTGTTCGACTTTAAAGACAAGAGTCCAAGTATTTTTGTAGGTTACTTGAGGAGTTCTGTAGGGAAGAGAATCAAAATGAGCTCTTTGAAAGAAAGATTTAAAAGTGATCTAATGGAATCCTCAAGACTGGAAAACAATGAAATCACTAGAGATGCATTCTTCTTTCTCCTCTGAGCTCTTTCAACTTGTGTGCTTTCCCATCAGGATTTTATTAGAAGTTTCTTGATGTTATTAAAATTGTAGGTTCCACAGTACTCAATTGTGCTAAATATGGCTATTTTTGTTTTTAAGATTCCTAATAAAGCACTGGACTGCAGAAGGTTATATGAATTCTGTGTGGTGTGTTTTATTTTTTCTTAACTGTTTAAAACCTGTAACTTCATGCATAAAATGGTGTTTTGAGAAACGTTTAATTTTTAGCATCCCAGATCAATTCTCCAGTGGACTTGTACAGTATTTAGGATTCTGCAAGCTGCCAGGCATTTCACAGGTTTCTGTGAAATATCTTACCTTCAGGAGACCATCCCCTATTACTTCTACTCTCAAGGTCTTTCAGGCTGCATGTGTAGCATATTTCATCCCGTGAATCTACTTACAGGTACGAGTATTTTACAATATGGGGCCTTTCTGCTTGTTACAGTGTTATCAGGATATCGATAATTTATACAGCTACTTTTTTTCTTTTATGATGCAGCAAATTTATCCTGCACCATCATGTAACACGCTAAGACTTCTCAATGGAGTAGTACTCTAAGAGGAAGTTGTAGAAGAAAAATAACAATTAAGGTTTAAATAAAGTTTAAAGTATTCCTGCTACCTGCACTAACGGGAATGTTAATCTTAGTTTGACTCTTTTGTTTTTTTCCTTGGTCTGTGTATTCATTAGTGGCAGTCAGGTAAGCCAAATGCTGATCTTTAGCAATGAATCCCACGTGCAAGTCTGGACAGGGTTTGGTTTTACAATTAAATCATCCTTAAAATTTAGATGGTGATGTAGCAAATGGAATTGCCCCTGGTTTTCACCCTAGGGATTCTGGCTCTGCATTAATTGAAAGCAAAATTGTCACTAAAACACTGTATAGTTGTGATGTCATTCAGTGGCTCCCATCAGGACTGGTGTTTCATAATACCACATTTTGCATTAACATATAGAAACACCACAAATCCTGGTCTGAAGCAGTGCCATTCTATTTAGAGGGCTAACAGACCAATACATAGGGCAGACAGCAAGGAATGGCACGGAAAGGGAATGGAAACCGTGTAGTTGCAAGCAGTTAACAGTGTTTGTCTGAGTTGGGCATTTTTACAAATGGTTGCTTATAAAGCATACAATTTATATTGAAATAACTAATCTTCTGTCCCTTTGACTCCTCATCGCTTGTGCCCTTGTTTGCGTGATGACTTGGGGGTACCTAGCAGTTATAGGCCTTGAGAAAAGAGGTAACGCCTTCACTGGTAACTCAGAAAATCTTGCTCCTTGTGTGAAATGGACTGTGGAAGATGTGGTTATGCACGGTGGAATAGTGTAGGTGAGCTGCAAGATGGTCTCTTTCTTGACACTGCTGCAGGGAGGATGGCAGGTCATTGGAGATTGTAACACAAGGCTGGCACTTTCAATCACCCCGTTAGTGGCTGTCTTCCTTTTGCTAGCATTTAAGCCATACTCAGCATCTGAATGTGGTGAAAACCTGGAATCATGAAGATGAATTTTATTTCAGCATATGCATGGTGTAGTGACTTGATTTTGAAACAGTCATGTAAATGCTTATTTCCACTAATGATCCAGGGCATGCACTTGACTTACTTGCCTTTAAAGCTTCTGTTGTACAGATCAATACAACAGTTCCTTCTGTTCTAAGATTTTTTGCTATATTCTAATACAAATAGTTTATACCTAATGTTCTCTGAGTAATCATCAATCATGAACTTGGTTTCAGATTTGGAAAAAAAAGACAGTCTGTGTGTGTGGATTTATAACTTGGAAATGGCTTATGCTGCTTGTTGGTCGATGTTAACATCGTGATTAAAATCGTATTTCCATTTGGTGAGGCTAATGCGAGCTAAATTTTTTAATGCTGTTTTAAAAAGTATTTTAGTTTGAGTCATGTTTAGTACTTTAAAATTCAATGTTTTTAACAATATTCTAGCTTTTTGCACTTTAGCACTATTATCATATTCTAAAAGAAAGCTAAGATCATAAGTGAAAAAAATATATAACTGTTTAGGGGGGGTTGTTTTGTTTTTATACTCCCTCTGCTGGCTGTTTCAATTACAAGTACCGGTACTCGAAGTTTGTTACTAAATCCGCTCTTCCTTTACTGTTTTATCAAATGAGCAGTAATGTGTATTGATTTCAATCTGTATTTAAAATACAAAAAGGTTTATAATTGTTAAATGAAGAAACACTATTTGCAGGAATGGAAAATTTGTTGCCTGTTTTATGGAGCAATGCTTTCATTTTTGTTACATCCTACATTGATTTCAACTCTAAAAACAATTGAATCTTTTGGTGTGTGGGCCACATCTTCACACGTAAATATCACAGAAATAACAATAATGTATTGTTCCAAAATATTTAGTTATGTGTTCCATTGATTGTAACGAATTTACTGCCCAGCTTTGAAGAACAGCTGCAGCAAAACCTAAATAATTATGCTATATTATGTTAAAAAAAAAATTATCATTTGTGAGTTTGGCTTACATCTACGTAATTATCTACAAAGCTGCACTTAAAGTATTCTGCAGAATGGATAATTTCTTAAGATACTGGTTTTAGTTACACTAGTGTCATCCAAAATATTAAAAGCACTCAAAAATTATAATTCTTGGGAACTTCAGAGACTATGTACAAGGATTGCTGTATGTATTATTGAAATGAAGCCGTTGCGTTACTCATGTTTGTGGGTTATGGCTAAACTTTTTCGCTATTTGTTGTTGTTGATGTTTCTGCTAAAGATCCAGACTTTGCTCGGTAATGTGTCCTCACTTGTGCTGGCACTTGGCTTCCCACTGTCAGAGTTTGAAGAGTGCCACCTACTGATTGACAGCTCCTCGCAGTACTTCGTTTCTCTGCCGTCTGAAAGCTCTCGCAGCTCAGCCTGGTTTATCTTGTGGGATGCGACGAGTCGATGTGGTTGAACGTGGCAATTGTGTTAAATCAAGCCTCAGCTTTGATCTCGTCTGTTAAACGATGCTATTTTTTTCTGGTTTTTTTTTCAGGGTGAGGAAACAGATTTTTTTTTTGTCCTGGGAGGTGGGCTTTCCCTGCCGCTTGTTCACTGTTTAAAAGCTTGTGAGAAAATGATGCATTTCTGTGGTTTCATCATCACTTCTTATCAAGCTGTCATAATTAGGGTGGGAAGAACCAGCCTGACTGATGTTTATAGAAGGCTTTGGTTTATGCTGTGCCAGACAATGTATTGATGTGTTGCACACTCAAACACGGCAGTTCAAAAGGCAGGTAACAGGCTCTCAATTGTCACTTTATTAACAAATGAACATTCTGAAAAGCTCATGATGTGTTTGTTTTTGTAGGGGAGAAGGACAATCTGCATAACGAGTTCTAAATTTTTGTGGTAAATCGATGAATTCATCTCTACTGTTAGTGCACACTGCGAATGATTTATTTCCACTTAGAAGTATGCTAATTATGTTCTTAGGGGGAAAAAACTTGGCAAGAGTATGACTTAGTTAAAAAAAAAGTGCATCATTTACATGTTTACAAGGAACTCCTTTATGTCAGTGTTCTTTTTATGTATTTTCTTCCTAGTGATTTATCACCACAGGAAGCTTTTCTTAATTTCCAGCTCCTAAGCACCTTGTCATAGGTGGCATTAAGAAGAAAAAATATTATGTTCCCGAATTTCATATTCTTTTGAAAAGTACAGTGATAGCAAGTTTTAGTCTGTGTGATATTTTTAGCAATAAAATATCATAACATTAATAGATACCCAATCTTATGGCTCAATAGGACTAGAATTAGAGTCTCCGTATCACTTGAGGACTTTCGGAAGTAGTTCTGGCTCAAGAATACCAAAAGAGAAAGCTTTTGGATGTTATTCACTGCCTATAGAGAACTCGCATTAGTGTTTTCTAATTAAAATAAAAAAAAGTCAACATAGAAGCAGCAGTAGTTATCTCACCTTCTTTGATGTTAGGACCCAAAGAGGAGATTGTCAGTGTCTGAGACCAGTTAATCTGTCTTCCATCTGCAAACTGTGAAGATTTAATGCTTTCATTAGCACTTATTGATCTGATTCCTTGTCTCTGCGTTATCAACCAGCTCCTATGCAGCTGAGCTATACTTCTCTTAACAAAGTTTATTCAGCTGTTAAAAATTCCAACATTCTTCCTTCCTTTTATCCTTCCACTTGCATCAAAAAGAAAACCCCTAAATGTCAAGCCGCAAATAGTTTCTAAAGGAAAGAAAACTTTTGTATCCAAAGCTCTAACAACTTTGTACAGAAATCTCATGTCTCTAAGCCTTCTGATCCATATGTACCCAAAATAATAGATATTTTCAGTTGCTGACAAGCATTGCCATGTTCACCTTAATATTATTGTCTACTTTGCTTCACCCTGTGGAGAAATCTCCTGACTGGTAGGAAAGATGTCACTTTTTTCCCTCGATATTTTAGAAGTATTTCTGCAATATTGGGGTGTTCTGCTGGTTCAGAGATTAGGATGCTTAAGATTGAATTATGGTGGTTAAGTGGATATCCTGTTTATTATTTTGTAGTTTTCCTCACTGCCTAATTTTTATTTCTCCATTGTATATCTTCCATAGTGCCTTATTTTATTTACTTCCAAACTAGTAAAGCTACTATCCTTTTTTTCTAATGATCTTTGACTTATTAGAAAAATAAAAAAAGTCACGCACCTCTACACATAGCAGTTAAGTTTATGATAATTCGTTCTTTTACTTACGCTGGTTTTTGGTGTTTATATTTTGATTGTCTTTCATGTATATACAGACACCTTGGCAACTTCTCTGGAGTGAATTCTTTCTTGGAACATAGCTTTGTCAGCTGTGTTTTCTTTGCATGACTTTCTCTTTTCTTTCAGTTGTATGTGTAATTCTGGCTTAATATTATTTCTTCCTTGTCCACTCATCAGCTTATTTTAGATGATGTTTCCTCCTTGATTGCTAAAATGTGTTGATTTTGTTTCGTTCTGCAGTGTACCCATATCTTACCCATGTCTTTTTTACAATGTTCTTATATTCCCCACCTGCTTTGGTTGTGTGAAGGCACTATGCTGCTGTTACTCATCTTCTGGAGTAGTTCACTTTGTCTGTATTGTCTATATTTTTATTTTGGTAAGACTGAATTTTGCATGGCAGTTTGAGAAGTCTCGCTGTGTGTTCTGTATTTGCAGTGACTCATTGTATTTCCTGATCTGCCACTGTCTGCCCAGCCCTAAGTGTGATGTCAGTAGAGATTTTTATTTCCTTGCTTTTTTTTTAAGCAAATGTAGGACTGATGAAAGTTAGTGTTTGATGTAACAGGAAACTGAACTACTTGGTTCTCGAAACGGGCACTGCCTTAGCCAGTGTGCTCAGGTTTCATCATGCCAGGCTCTGTGTCTCATGCTTGTGAGGAAATTGCTTTTGTGTGGATATATCTCATTGTTCCTATTTCTTCAGACTCCAGTTTTCACCAGTAGCGATTCCTGAGACAGTTAACCCTTGAGAAGCTGCTTTTTCATGAATGTTGTCTTAAATGTAGTTCTTTGGCCTTCAGTTCATTATCATGAATGCAAGAGGGTCTTGGGTTTAGGTGTCCTTTGAGAAATGCTTTCAGTAAGTCAGTATGGGTGACCTGCAGTCGCCAATGTTTGCAGAAAAGTGTGTTCTTCTTATAACTTTTGGCTTAGTTCTTGTGGTAGTAGAGAGAAAAGCAATGGATGTAATTTATCTGGACTTCTGAAAAGCCCTTGATACAGCCCCCCCACAACATCCTCCTTTCTAAATTAGTGAGATATGGACTTGATGGGTGGACTGTTTGGTGGATAAAGAATTGGTTGGATGGTCGCATTCAGGGAGAAGTGGTCAACAGCTCGATGTCCAGATGGAGATCCGTGACAAGTGGCGTCCTCAGAGGTTCATATTGGGACCAGTGCTGTTCAGTATTTTCATTGATGGTATGGACAGCGAGATCGAGCACACCCTCAGCAAGTTTTCAGATGTCACCATGCTGAGTGGTGCAGTTGTCACACAAGAAGGATGGGATATCATCCAGAGGGACCTGAACAAGCTGGAGAAGTGGGCCTTATGAGGTTCAACAAGACCAAGCGCAAGATCCTACACCTGGGTTGGGACAATTCGTGATTTCAATACAGGATGGGGATGACATGATTGGGAGCAGTGCTGTGGAGAAAGTCTTGGGGGGCTGATTGATGAGAAGCTTGATATGAGTTAGCAATGTGTGCTCCAACCGTATCCTGGGCTGCAT
This sequence comes from Dromococcyx pavoninus, assembly GCA_033558185.1. Taxonomy (NCBI): domain Eukaryota; kingdom Metazoa; phylum Chordata; class Aves; order Cuculiformes; family Neomorphidae; genus Dromococcyx; species Dromococcyx pavoninus. The sequence continues at coordinate 1,086,299 of JAUMJL010000194.1, read as the reverse complement.
CAGAAGAAGCATGGGCAGCGGGTTGAGGGGTGATTATATCCTACTACTCCTCTCTCCTGAGAGCCCAGCTGGAGTTCCAGCACCTGAAGGTGGGCTACAAGAAACCTAGGGAGGTCCTTTTTACAAAGATAAGTGATAGAATGAGTGTAAATGGCTTTAAATTGGAAGGGAGAAGACTTAGATTGATGTTAGGAAGAAATTCTTCACGGTGAGGGTGGTGAGACACTGGCACAGCTTGCCCAGGGAAGTCGTGGAAGTGTTCAAGGCCAAGGTTGGATGGGGCCTTGAGCAGCCTGGTCCGGTGGGATGTGTCCCTGTCCATGGCAGCAGTGTAGGAACTGGATGATTTTTAAAGTCCTTTCCAACCCAAACCTTTCTACGATTCTATGATCTAGAGGGTTGTAGGAGCTTCTGTAGGCTGTCTGTGGGTAGGAATGTGCTTGTAGATTGCCTGCTTCTTTCAAACCTTTTTTCTTCTTTTGTTGGAGCAATATGCAGTGCTTATACATTTGAACTAAATACACAGAGGATTTGGGACTGAGCACTAGCCCTTTCCCTTGCTTAATTTTTAGTGTGTTCCTTCATGCCTAACTGCCTGCATGGGTATTGAGAGAAAGCAAAGGGGTCTTCCTAAAAGGTAACAGGAATGTTATTTGTCTCTACTGACCTTCTCTAAGGAGAATAGTTTAGCTTTGTGTACACAAGATGCATCATGCCTCTTTACTTTGTGGCTAGAGAACAAGCTCTGGTTTTATTTACTTGTAAGGGGACATGTCTGTATGGACCACCAGAGGATTCTTTATGCTCTTGTGACGATAAGACAGACCTTGTTTTTGCAGTCCAAGTTCTCCTAGTGAATGAACCACAGATTCCACAAAGTCCTGAATGAAAGATGCATCAAGTGAGTAAGGGACCATTGCTAGAGGACATGACTTGCTGTCTGACTCAGTGTGATTATTTATTTTGAATATCTTTGTTTCCTCAATTTCCTGATCTGAAAGGCTTCTTAAAAGTTGTGGCTAGAATGTGTGAAAGAGTGTGCATAGGGGAGGGGGAAGACACAAACCTTGAGAGTTGGCAAGGATGAATAAAGTGTGTGTGGTGTTATCACATCTCCTATCTTAACGAAAAGTGATAGAGTTTTATCTATCTATGGGCATAGTATTGAAGGAGTAGAAATCAAATAAGAAAAGGAGAAGATTTGAATAATAAGAGAAGTTTAACACTTTTATTGCTTAAAGGAATTTGATTACAGCAGAAAATGTTCATCCTTATAGGGAAAACTATTTATAAACTCTTTGACTTGATGGACTTGATATCTCTCAGTAAATCATCAAATTTTGAAGAAATCTTTTTACTGAGTTGTAAGATTTCACTGAAGTGTGAGATTACGGCTTTAAGTGTGATTTTTCTTTTTAATGTCACAAATGCTTGCTTTCTGCTTAGCTATATTTTTTTCCTCTTTTTAGTAACAACATAAATGATACTTACAGATAACTCTTCAATTTATTTCCTTTTTTTGTATCTTGTTATCTTCACCAATCTACTATTTAACAATCTTGTGTATATCAGCTGGCCATGTCTTTTACTGTTATTTTACTAGGTCACTCTGAAAGCTTTACTGTTCTACCCTGTGTCTTTTTTCTTTCTTTTTTCTTTTTTTTTGAAAGCTTTATTTGTAATCTAATAACTAGTCCACCTTTTTCCTAGTTCATCTAACAGCTTATTAAAGCATAAATCTGGCTACACTTAGAGCACATCCATCTTCTCTGTCTCTTTACATGAGTTGTCTTGGATGGCTCTGGCCATGGGTCTGTTGTGAGTGTAGCTGACATCACCGTGGCTGGTTTCTTTACTGATGGTGACCTCTTACTTTTCTGTGACAAGCCTTGATTCTTGTTTACAAGGTGATGTTGCAGTTTTTACCTTCTGATTTGGTTGCAAGGCAACTTTTTGTTTGTTTGTTTTTCTTCATTTAGCTGTGCATACCTTGTTTTTTAAATATGTTGAACTACTCTCTTAGCACTCTGCAACATCTTGTTTTAACAACTTATGTTTGAATCAAGGCAACTGGCCATTCTGCTGTGCCAAGAAACACTTTTTCCTATGGACTTGTAAAAGGAGGTTTTTGTTTTTCTTGTTTGACAACAATTCTTTTGGTGTTTATGGAACTGAAGGGAGAAATGGTAAGGAAACAGAAATCTGGTATATGTGTATATATATAAAAATTGAAAACAGAACAAGAGAACAGTTGCACAGTTATATTGAGCCGTATTGGAATATTGAAATACTTTTGCTAAAACATAAATTTCTAAGACTTAAGCTTTGTTTAAATATAGAAATGTCCTGTGCTGAACTTCGCTTTGCAACTTAAAACGGGGTTGTCAAACTGAGTTGAAAGTCTATGTAAAGACTTTTTATATTGACTTAAATTAATATAAATTTGTTAGGCTTTAGACCTCTGAGATGAGCTCTGGCAGGTGTACTAGTGGCAGCTGATATCCCCAACCTATGCTTCTCTGCTCAAAGTTGTTAACAGCTCAGCAGAGGTAGCAGAGGAAAGGCTCAGGCACGTTGTCTGGCTTCCTAACCTGTGATGCAGGCAGAGCTGAATACCTGCTCATATATTAAACTGTAGGCTGCTGTAATTGATGAAGAAATGCAAAAGTGGCCTTGGGTCCTGTTCATGTGCTTGTAACTTCTAGAAGCAGGTTGCAAGAAGCTGTTAGGAGCAATGATGGCATAAACTGACTTGCTTCCTTCCCCTTGCTATCTGTGAAAGCTGGAACATGTCAGACCCCAAAGTAGGCTGTTTTAGAGAGCTGAGATGGTAGGTGCCTATGGACACTCTCTAGTGCAGGGTAAGCTTTCTGCTGGTTAAATTCCTGAATTAGTTCACTTTGGAGTCAGAGAATCCCCCAGTGCTGATGGGAAAGCAAGCCATGTCAGCATCTTGCGGAGAGCTGATGAGAGGATAACCCCTTTCATCAGCAGCTCATCTTAGATCAGCTTGGCTGTGCTTCATATAGTTAATCCATAATTTTGTGGTCACTTGAAGTTCACTTAAACTAAACCTCCTGTTTAAAGAAATGGCCTGATTCTTCCACCTAGTTCTGACAATGAACCTGGAAGTTTTCTAAACCAGAAGTCTGAAACTTAGACAACTTTTACATCTTGTCATCTTTCCAAGCAGTTGGAAAAAACATTTCAAATTAGATGAGTGGCTATTATACAGAAAAATTACAGAGCCACAATGAAACCTGGCTTCTGATCTGGAGATCCTTCTGCCAGACAATGTTGCTTTAGTGATCCAAGGGGAATGTCCCCATTGCTTTCTGTGACTCAAATTGTTGTTGTTTTTTTCTTTTCCTATAAACAGCTCCCAGACACTGGGGATCTAGGAGCTTAGAATGAAAAGCATTGTTGTCTTTAAGACCAACAGTGAAACCAGTTTAAATGTGCTTGTATTAAAACCATAAAGTGAGGTAATGATTAGTTTTGGTTAGATCTACTTCTGCTGCTGCCACTGTTCTAAGATAAATTTTCTTCGAGGGAAGAAGTACTGTTTTAGCAAATAGCATTATATTTGTTGAGACATGGCAAGAAAAATAAAGATAAGTTTGCCTCAGCAGTGTCAGTAAGGTTGGGGGAGAAAAAAGGTGAAAGAGTGGGCAGAAGAGAAAATATCCTTCAGATGCTTCTAGACTGTGTTTGCAATTTATAGTTTTCTGGCCACTTACTGTTTTCTACCACATTTATTGATCTTGAGCATTAGAATTTGCAGCTGTTTTACTCTGCCTTTTGATATGAATCCAACTACTGTAGCAATGCTGCTATATACTCTGAGTTTCAGAACATAGTTTTTCCACCTATATACTTACTGGTATGATCTGGGCATGGCTAATTATGCCGCAGTCAGTGCTGTTGCTTGAAGAGTGCAGTGTTAAGCCATACTAAGGGAGAATTTTGTAATTTTTTTTTTTGTTTTTCTAGATATTTTCATAACTCAATCCTGCATCTTTACATCAGTTGGGAAACCTTTATGAAACTATGTCAGAGCTCTTAAACTTCAAAATAATTATTGGGTTTTTTGGGAGTTGTATCAGTAAAGGGTGAAAATAAGGAGAAATAGATAAGTATGTTTAAAATTTTACAGTGTACATTAATGTATCTTCAGTCTAGGTGTCAGTTACTGATACCTTCCTGTGTTGCTATTCAGCTTGCACACTGTCATTTAGATGCAGAAGCATGGATAACAATGACTTCCTGTCTTGTACTGCTGGAGGTTATGTGTGATACTTTACTTACTGGTGTCTTTTGTATTGTTTGGCTGTCAAAACTGGCATGTGAAGGTTTAGTCATTCAGTTTTATCAGCAGATCAGCTGATGCACAGATCAGTTGATGCACAGATCAGTGAAAATTCTGAATTCAGGCTTGGGAATTATTCCTTTAGTTTCTAGCAGTTTATTTCTATCCCACAGTTGTTTGGTAATAATACTGATCTGAAAAAAAAAATTAGCTACATATTTATTAATTATTTTGGTAAAACACTGTAATATAAATACTGTCATCTTACTACCATAATACTTCTGGTTTTTTTGAGCAATGCATAATTTGGGTGCCACCCAAAGTGCTCCTCTCCTATTCTATATGTCTTTGTATTTTTAGTTACTTTTCTTGCATGATTTTTCTGATGAATAATTTGGAGACTGTTCAGCTCTCCACCTGTGACAGAGCAATTCAGATTGAATAAGGTGAAGACCAGTAACCACCAAGCAATGTAGTGAACATTAGATCTGAAATCTAGATTTTCCTGTTGCTTTTTTCTCTCTTTCGTTCCTCCACCTGTTTTTTTTCTGTCTAACCTTTATGCTCCCTGGAACCTCTGCTGTCTCATAAGATAGGTAGAACTTCTGTTCTCTTTTAGTGGTCACTTGTTCATGTCTCTGTGGTTTTCCTAGCCGCTGTTTTTTATGAACTCATCTAATTAATGAATAGTTTGGTCAGAATTGATTGCAATTAAAGTCAAAAGGTATTGCAGGGGTAAATTTTTTAGCTGAAAAGCCAGCAAGACAATTGCGTGTCTTATTTCTTTTAATCTTCTGAAGATTTGTTGGGTTTTTGTTGTTGTTGTATCTTTATTAGTTCTCTCAGTAACATTGAGGTTCTACTGATGGTGGCTCTAATTTCTTTGGATTCCTAAGATTTTTTGTTTTGTGCAGAGGGCACAGACACATAGCTTCTGGGGGAGAGGTCAACAATGTTTTCAGTAGCTTCTTCCTTCTCAAGTGTAATTTACCAAGGCACTCTGCAATCGAGTCATCATGATGGGAAGTGCATCTCCACTGATGTAATGCATTTGTGTTTCCTGGAAACAGAACAAAATCGCAGCTCCGCTCTGTTTAATGCAAGATTTGTCATTGATTTCAGTTGCCATGATATTTACTCCCGTCATTTGATCTTTTTGTCGTAATGGGTTGTTCATGCTTTATGAATCCAGTTTCCTGACATCAGTCCCTCAAAGCAGTGTTGAAAGTTTTTATTCATGAGGAGTATTTAAAAAAAAAAAATTGAAATATGGTGCAGCCAAATCTGATTTCAAAAAGACTTCTAGTCTCTTCCTCTGCAGACTGTGCTAAACCAGGATATCGACATAATTGATATAAGAAGAGTGGATAGATGTATAAAGCTGGATGGACTTGACAGATAAATTCTTCAAATAGATTAAATATTTATCTAACGTGTATCATTTTTGTCAGGACTATATTTTCTCATGAAGATGCATTGTTTCCTCTCAGTCTGTCTTGGAGTCGAAACAGTATCACCTCATTCCCGTCTCCTGCAACAGTATCTGTTTAACTAAATCACTTTGCTGTATTATACACTATTTTGACTATTTTGTCCAAAACCTCATTTAATCTGCAGTAGAAACACATTGTATTTCATGACTTGTGCAAATGCTGTGCATTATTTCAAAGTTTCAAAACAGAAATGTTCAGTGGCTACCTTATTATAAATATTAATTTTTGTCTCTGGAAAATGATGATAGTCTCGCTGTTTTTTTTGACATGGCTTCCTCTGTATTGACTTCAAGAAAAGGAAATGATGACAATATATGGAGAAACATGAGCTCAGTGTTATGCAAAGGGTTGGTCTGCATGCTTGGAGTTTCCAAATGTGTTTATGTGGTTAGAATAGTTGTCAGAATACAACACAGAGAAACTTACCTTAGTGATAATTTATAGACTGGATAATTAGGTGTAATGACTTTTTGACCAGAAAATCTTTAAGAGCACTCCAAAGGAAAGGAGTATTTATTCTATTAATCTTTATTTATCCTTAATTACAGTGGGGATCATAGCAGTGGAGGACAGGTTTGGTGTTTACTAATTTTAGTTGGTTATTGATGTGTTTAAGGCAATGGTATGATTGGGGGTGGAAAAGCGTACAACCAATTAAAAAACCTGTAAATAAAAAAAGTCCCTCCTGTGTATGGACAGTTTGATCACAGAGGTGTTTTCAGAATTCAGACTGAGCTGCTGTGATGTTGTTCTGTAGAACTTTTTAGGCACTTTATCAGTTGCTTATATATGCAGATACAGGAGCAAAAATGGCTGCTTGCAAAGGATCCCCTCTTTCTTGGTAATAATGGTGCTCTGATGGCATGGTGGTTATTTTTTATATAGGTAATTAGTTGTGCTGGTTTATAACCCATGATCCTAAGGAAGTTTGCAAGCCACTAGCTGAACCTTGTGGCAGCTTTGCTTGAAAAGGAGTGGTAACTAGACAAACAGATGTTCTTTCTGCATGCTCTAGGGCAGAAGGCTCAATGGTTGGGTTTTTATATATGCTTAAGTCTGCATAAATCTTGCTGAAGATAACTTCTATAAGTGTTTTAAAAACAGTAGGATAAAATTATTTTGTAAAATCAAACAAATTATGCTTTTGTAGCAGCTTGAAAATATTTATTCTCTTCATGGTCATTTTGTGGCTCTTCATTTTTTCAGGCTAAAGATGTATTTGCATCTCAAATCCCTCTCTAAACAAAAGCTGGACTCCCAGATGAGAATGTTACATAGATTTTTTTCATGTAGACTTTTTTTATTTTAAGTGAGGTGAATGTGTCTCTAAACTCACTTGTGAATTAAATGAAGACTGGTTTAGCTTCAGGTTTCAGGAAAATTAACTTGAAGGAACACTATTGGGTGGTCTGAACCAATGAATAAGGTATGTTAAAGTGGTGAAAGTTTTCTTTTTTCAGATGTTGGTGTTCTCAGCTCCTACTTCATAGCAATCTCATCTGAAGCAACTGTCATCCTCTTCTTTGGTTATTTTGGTCATCTAAATCACATTGAACCACTAAGTTTTTCACATGGCCTTTCTGTAAAATCATACATTGGCACATACTCAAGGGCATGAACTGCATTTTTTGTTTATAAGGAAAATGGAGATCAAGGGAGAGGAGGGAATTGCAGACGGTGATGAGTTTATCTAACGAAACTTCTACACAGCTCTGCTGCTGCTTTTTCCTTAAGTGCATGTCTATCAGAAAATTGAAAATACCTTTCCTTCACCATCTCTCCTATGATAAAGAATAGGGCCTGCAGACTGGGTAGGTGGGGATGGTGAGCCATGTTTTTCTTATCAAAGAGTTGTGATTTTTTTTAGGGCAGTTTTTAAGAAAACAAAGCATTACATAGCTGTTGTATAAAGGGGCAAAAGCCATAAAATATCCTGGAGGTGTATTTCTGAATCATAAGTTGCATTTTGGACTTGAAACAGATTTCTTTTTTATTCCCCGCAGTGTTTGTGACAAATACTAAGAATGAGTTAAGGACAATGCTGATCCTGTAGCTGTTGGAAGATTAGAGCATAGAGATGGTTCTCCTGATCAGATATTTAAGATGGGCAACTCCCTGCTTGCCCTTCAAGCCAGTGGTGCAATGTCCAGGACTGCAAATCTCTTGACATAATTTTGGTTTTTTTGGGAACACACACGTATACACACACTTGTGGAAGCAGATCCGTCAAAACTCCCTAAGACACACGCTAGGGATGAGGATAATTCATTTAATTAACTTTATTTCTGGTTTTGAAGGAAGCAGAGTGGAACTGCCCAAATCAAAATATTTGACATCTGAGTATGTTTTAGGTCATTGTATTTAACTGAGTTCTTCCTCTCTTGAAATTAGAAAGCAAGAAGCTGCTGTATTTCAGGAAATGAATAACTGATTTACGGCATATTTAAGACCCTTTACCCTGCCATCTCAGCTGACAGCAGTAGTTCATACTCAAGCAATTGCTAAGTTTCACTTGAATTCATCTTAATTTTCCTGACTCTTTTGTTAAATGTTGGATGCTTTTCTTTCTTTGGCTCAACAGATGCGTTTATGACATCTTTGAAAATCGGCAGGCTTTGTGAAAAGAAATGGCAGTTGCTGTTTCTGAGGTTGTGGTGTGGAAACAGTGCTGTTGGTTATTGTTGGGAGACTGGAGTACAAAATATGATTGTAAACTCGTTTACCTTTCTACAGCTTTTCCTTTGTTATTCACATAATTCTATGTAGACAGCAGTTGTTTTTCAGTACCGTGGCATTTTGAAGTGGACTACTGTGCTGAGTAGATGAAGTAACCTTTCATTGGACTGATTTGATTTTCAAAAAGAGAAAGGCACATACTGCTTTTAAATACTGCTGTTAAACTGTGAACTGCTAAAGCTGCTGCAGTTTCACTTAGTCACCTGTGTCCTTCCCTTGCTGGTTTTAAGTTATGCATTATGGTAAATACATTTTTCTTTACTAATGTATTGTACATTTGTCAGATTCCCATGTGTCATTCATGTAGGAGGTGGGCAGATGGTGGAAGTTAGGGAAGGAAATAGAGTACCACCAAGTGCTGGTGACAGTGTTTTCAGCAACGTAAGCTAATCTGTTCAAATCCTTCTATAATACAGAGGTGGGATTCCTGGTAGGATGACGTGATGGCTTTGCCTCCCCTATTAGGGCTGTCTGCTGAAAGGGTGAGAGAGCTTTCAGTGGCCTTTCCTCATTCCAAACCTTCTCGTATGTTTTGTTGATTGATTCCTACCACAGCCCCTCTTAGTAGTTACAACAATATCTTCAATATCTTTTTTTTCCTTTTTTTTTTTTTAATCCCACCACAACTCCATTTCAGAAGTCACTTTCTCTGAAAGAAACACCTGCCCCTGTGTGGACAGCTTACCAAGGGAAAGCAGCTGCCAAATGAATGAGATCAATAGTTTTATGGATATACATAATCCTCTTGAGAAATATCAGGAATTGATATCTAGCAGTTATGATTCTGTGACTGCTTACAGCTGTTTGTGTTGACTAATGCTGGCAACATAAAAAGTTGCTTGATTCTACTGCAGGGTTACTTTGAAAGATTAACGTGTGCAGGATGTGTTAATAGGAGGCAAACAGAAGGGAGCAAGAAAGCATATGAAAGAAACAGGACAGAATTTTATAGTTTCCTTGCCGATCAGAAAATAGACATAGCCGAAAAGACAATTGGGACATCAAGAAATGGAAGGGGTAATGAGGAATTTTCTGGCAGAAGAGGAAGATTGAAAAAATTGCAACAAAACAAAAATAGATTATGACATCTCAGTTCATATTTTTCCATTGAAGGTATACAGTCCCACTTACTTAAGTTTCTGAAAGAAATTCTGGAAGTCTGAGGAGCTGAAATATCCACCTTTGTCCATATTTCTTCTGATATATTCTTTATACTTATGTATTAGGAGGATACATGTGGTTATTGTGTAAATAAGGCACGTTCTTTCTTGCAACTAGCAGCTAGTTTTCTGGTATATGCCTTTTATGGTGCACTTAGGTTTTAATGCTTCCTTAATAATTTCCTTGCAGCTTAAAAAGGCAAAGTCTGGCCTGACACTAAGTTTCTAGGCATCTGAGCTGACTTTGTGGAGGGGGTTTCTTTGCAGGATTGCCTCCTTGTGAAAGGAGGATGGTATTTCTTGGTCTAGTTAGGAAGTCTTAACCTCTTTGGGGCTTGAAACTATTTTTCAGTGTATAGATTCCTCATATATTTCCTTACTAAAGAAAGTGAATTCAACTGCAAGTTGGTCATGGAAAGGCAAAAGTGCTCTACAGATACTTGAATATCAGAGGACGAAATGTTTCATACCAATAACATTCTTCAGACTTTAGGTTTATATAGAACTGGATTTAAATATTAGCAATGTCAAGGAAATGTCTGAGGCTTTACTAAAAAAAACAGACGAAGGATTTTGCATTCTTCTGGTTTCTACTCTTCCAGTGTCACTGAATTTATTCATGTGTAATTTTTTTTTAAATTCATTTTTTTTAAAGAAATATATATTTTTTGTGCCCTCCACTACGCCCTAGGGGACACAGCTGTCTGCCCTGTAACTTCAGCTGTCATCGTTAGCACTCTGTTATCTCACATGGCTGTGTGAGGACTTTAATCTTCTATATAATTGGTGGTGGTGATTGCTGCTAAAGCTGTAAAGGAAAAGCATCCGTTCACCTTCGTGTGAAACTGTATGATTGACGAACTCATGAATGTTTCCTCTCAGCTCTGCACTGAGTAAGTAAGGCAGAGTACCTCAGGCAGTCTAATTTCCTGGCTTGATAATAGACTGGGAAAAGAGCCATTTGTTGTCTTCGGGGTTGTCCATATATGGACAAATCTTTTGCCGGGCTCAGTGAAAAGAGTCATCTTTCAGGAAAGGTTTTATAAGCAGAAGTCTAGCTTAAAATAATGCATGGTTGTTCGTTTCAATGCACTTCAAAACAACACGGGCTGAGGTTTGTATCCTGGAAGCATGTTAGCTAATTGCAGCCCTAGATATTAAGTGTGTAAGTGTGTTTACACTTACCCTAGTTATTTGGCAGCCTTTGCTTTGAGAAGGACCAACACTGATGCTGGTGCAGACTAGAGATGTAGTTTCACTGTCTTTTTATTTAGTTTGAATTAAAGACTAGGAAGACATTTAAGGTGAATTTAAATACAATGAAGATTATATATATAATTTCAATCTTTGACCATCTGTAGCTTGTTCACTTGTGTATTGTTGTTTGGAGACCTTTAATAGTCTTCCTTGATGATTTCGAGGATCAGACTGAACATTATCACATAGGAGATCCAAGGACAGCTGGAAAAATCTTGAGTTGGTTATGGAATTGTGGTGTTATTTATCTAATAATTCAAAAAGTTTGGGGTTTATGTGGGATTTTCCCCCTCCCTTCCCTCCCGGCGCAGTTTTTCCTCAAGATGGCTATGAAATACTGTGTATGTGTGTGGGGAAACAGTGAAACAGATTTCTCTCAGGTGAATCATAAAACATCACAAAATGAGCTGCTTTTAGCTCTTATTGGAATGATTTTACCTCTGCATTTCGTCAGATGACACGCTTGAGGACTGTACGCAGGGGTGAACAAGTGAAATGCGTGGTTGCAGGATTATGTTTTATCTACTGATGTAGTTTCAACATTTTGTTTACTATCTTTGTTCCAGGTGTAGCAGAAAAGACCTTGATTTCTCATCAATAATAGAAACTGTAGAAAGAGTCATTGATTTCTGATAAGGGACTGTGTCTGGGACTCATCCCAATTCTAGTGTTGCTGAGACCACAGGCAGCCTGTGTTAGAACATTGGTTTACTTCTGACTTAGGGGCGATCGTGTGGTGTACTGAATAGAAAAAATCCTTTCTAAAAATATTATATTGCTCTGAAGTTACTTTATAGCTGTTTGGTTGACAGTCTTGAAGATGGTGACATTTTCTGGCATGCTAAAGTGCAATGTCACTTTTTTTGTATTTCTTCCTACCTGTTGTCCTTGGAAGGAGAAGTTTTGTAAGGGAAAGGCAAGGTTTATTTATTCTTTTTTTTTAAAGGGTAGTGGGAACAGAGCAGTTGATTTTCTTTAGGCATCACTGAAAATTCCAGCTGAATTTGTTACACAGCAATAAAATATTGCAAAGATTTGACAAGTACTTGAAGTGGAATGATCTCTCTTTTTAACAGTAGGTAGGAGTCTTCCCAAAAGGAGAGAAAACCCCTTAAACATTTCATAGAATCACAGACTGCCAGGTTAGAAGGGACCTCTAGGATCATCTGGTCCAACTTTTTAGGTGATACATAGTTTGAATGAGATGGCCCTGTCAAGCTGAGCCTTAAATTGTAGAGGAATCTACCACTTCCCTGAGGAGGTTATTCCAATGTTTAACTGTTCTCGTAGTGAAAAACTTTCTTCTGGAATCCAATCAGAATTCCCCCAACTTATAAGCAACTTATACCCATTACTCCTTGTCTTTTCCACGTGGCTCCTTGTGAAAAGGGAGTCTCCATTCTGTTGGTAAACACCCTTTAGTACATGATAATAAGGTCTCCTCTCAAGGCTGAACAAACCCAGTTCTCTCAGCCTTACTTCATATAGTAGGTTTCCTAGTCCTCTGGTTGTCACTGTAGCCCTTCTCTGGACCCTCTCCAGCCTGTCCACATCTTTTTTATAGCAGGGAGCAAAACTGAATGCAGGTGTGGTCTGGCAAGCACTGAGTAGGATGGGGTAGTGACTTCTTTATCTCTGCTGGTGATGCCCTTCTGATGCACCTCAGCATCCTGTTGGCCTTCAGTCTGTTGCAGTGCACTGTTCACTCATGTTGAGCCTCTTGTCTACCACGACTCTGAGGACCTTGTCCACAGAGCTGCTCTCCAGCCATTTGTTGTTGTTTAGAGATTGTTTCAAGAAAGATTGTAAAAATATCTTTGGCTATTGAAAGTATTGAAGTTTTAAGAGGAGGAGGAAGGAATGGGTATATGGAAAGAGAGCAGCATGCATAGCCATGAATGCTCCAGTTTCCTGGAAACACAGGATCTGATTTAGAACCTTTGCACAGATCTTCAGCTGGGAAAACTATTACTGTATTTTCTGGTATTTCTTATTAAATTGTGCTTGTTTAAGCCTTTTCCTGTTTTTACAATTAGGGGTTTTGTTTAAAGTAAAAGACAGTGCTGCAAAATAGTTTTTTATTACTGCCTCCTGCTTTCAGAAATACCTAATCACCTATTGAAAAGATAATCTATATCTGCTTGTAGTTCCACAGCAAACATTGGACCACTGTTTCGCTAGGGTTAGCTTAGGTTCAGCTAACAAAAAACAACTGAGCCAGATATGTTTAAATATTTTTCTTTCCCCCTTTTTAAACAAATCTGTTTGTCGGGGGTGAAGTTTGTGATAATAGTTTAATTTTTCAGGGAGAATGAATATGAAAACAGAAATGAATAAAAATAAGGTGTATGATGATTTTATTTTTACGTTTCATTGATTTTTAATGTGTATGTTATCCTTCATACATTGCAGTAATACTTGGTTTGTTTTAAGTGGATCAATTAAAAGGTTTATTAACCATTACTGAGCAATAGCTTGGTTGTATTCTACTTCCATCCCAAGCTCTGCAATAAGTTTATTTAAAATTAAAGATTTTGCAATATGTTAAAGAGTAGCAAAATAGTACTTTAGATTTTTCTAATAAAAAAAATTAGCCAGATGCATTATCTGCATCTGTCCTACGTATTTTTTCCCACTTTGTCTTATGTTTCTGCATGGCCTTTAGTACTTTTCAAGATCTGTTTTCACTCTGTCCCTGGAGGCCTTACTCTAAGTGGTCAACTTCCCCCACCCCTTCAATGTTGTTAGAATGCTTTTTGAATGTCTTCCTTCTGATAATCTCGAGACTTAAGTGTAATACTCTTCCCTGACCACTGAACTCATGCGAAGTGTCCATTTTCATTACATTTTGGATAACTTGAGACCTTTTTCCTTTCCAGGCTATCAGAGGCTGACTCTCATGATCTTAATCTCTTTTTTGAGCATCTTGGCTGTATCCAGGGCTGTGTGTGCAGGTCTTCTGAAGCCTCAGTTTTGATTTGAAAGAATGAGTTAGGTGGTTGTGCAGATTGGTAGAAAGCCTAGAGTAGAGAACTCCCTGAATGTTTACTCACAGCTGGTTTAAGCAGAAAAGGAACAAAGTCAGTGGGAGGTTGCTGAGGAAGAGCACTTCAGGCTGAGGGCTGAGTGCGAAAAGGTAAAGACTGGGCCAAGGAGGATGTGGTTTCAGCCTAGGTCTAAGGCTATGATCAAGCAGAAAGAAAGGCAGGGATTTGAGGCAGATTTATATGGCTGGTTATGAAGAATCACTGACAGTTTTCTCCTGTTAGAGGCCCAGTTCTGCCTGTTTTACACTGACAGGGTACTAGGTTGTCCGTTGCTGAAGCCTCCCACTGCTGGATTGTTCTTCCTTGGCTGACATCAAGATTTAACATTAGGTGGAGAAAAGCGTGACTGGGAGCATGTCTATAGTAGTGTGTTCAGGTCAGAAGTGTGCTTTCAAGATGACTGCTCTAATTGTTCTCACTAGTTCACATCAGAAAATGGTCCCACAAAGCATCCATCCATTGACTGAATTCTCTCTAGACAAAACAAAACTTGGGATGTGAGCTACAGCATGGTACCCAATGAAGCAGGTTTGGTGCATATGACCAGATTAAATCTAGTGTGGAATAAACCCCTCCAAATCATTAAAAGTACGAATGCTGGGTTGTCATAATCACTTGCTTTCCTCTGGAAATCCATTCCTGGCAGGCTGTACTATATGCTAATGTAGACACAGGTATGATTTACAGTTCACTCTGCTTTGAAAATTCAGCAGTGCCACAAGGACTCCTTTATGGTGGTGGTGGTGGCAGAAGGGGTGACCTGAAGTGGATGTCACTCATCAGCTGATGTTTTGCTTACACATAAGTGTCTGAAAAATGTCCTCTGAAGACCAGAGTCTTCTGAAGAGATTTGGCAAAGCATGGTGGAAATAGTGTAGAATATTGGTTTAAGAATATTTCATCAACCATTGAAAGGAAATGGGATGGACGTGGATGAAGGATCACTGTACCATGGGCCTATTCAATCTGTTCATGATTAATGTGTTTGTAAAACATAACTAAGGCTTACATATTACACTGTTTTGAGATGCTGTCTTGGGTTTCGGTGATTTATGTTATAAATTTGATCCTGCTGAACTGAGCCTACTTGCAAAGAAAATCAGAATTTTTATTTAACTGAGAAGAGCATTATGTACTGTGTCGGATGCAGTTATGGAAAGTTTGAATAAACGTGGTTATGAAATGCCATGACTGTGAAATAAGAGGTAAAAAAAATTTTACGTACTGTCAAAACACAAACTGCAAGAGAGGACTATTACACTTAAAATAATGGTGTGCTACTTGGTGTTCTTTTGTGTTTGTAACTGGTTTTGTAGAGTGAACTACTAATTCTTTGTTGTGCATTGGTTTTGTATTTATGTCAATATTGAATCTGATAGAAGAATCCTGATTTAAACCATATAGTGAGAGTTTTCTTGACAAATTTGTGAATATTGTGTTGTTTTGGTTTTTTTTTCCATGTTCTCCAAGTGCTTTTTTTGCTAGCCTCATAATGGCTAATGAATCAACTTATGCCCCCTTTTCTGACTATATAACTCACTAAAAATAAAATAACCTTAATCAGAAAGGTCTGAAGAACACACATGTTCATGAGCTCTATGCTGCCAATTCTGAGCTGCTACTTCTTATGTACAGATTATAGGGCTTGTTCGCAGTTTCCAGTGGTGTGATTTAATTCTGAATAGATCTTTTATATTAATCTTTGGCCCATCCTTTGTCTGTATAAATAAGGTTCATTTTGTGTTCTCTCATCTTTTTCTTTAGTGTCATTTCTGGCTAGGTAAACAAAATAAGAATCATCCAAAGTTTTCCTGGTTCTTAAAGAAGCTGTTGGAAGAGAATTAGTGTGGTATTTGAGATGACTTGTAGCTGAATTACGTACCAGGAGATACTGCTTTCATGTTCCCAAGCAGAAAAGCAAAAGGCCAGTTTCAAGCTTCAAACCTGACTTCTCATTTGGCATTGCACAGTGTCACTGCCAGGCTGTAAGAACCTCCATATTTTAAAAAATAAATAAAACTGAGCATCAAATCCTGTGCTGAGAGCTATGCTGATGCCACTGCAGTTAGATTCCTGTTTGTGTTGGCCAGTCTGATTTGATGCCTCATGCTGTTGATCACTGTAACATTGTAAGTCTGACAGAAATTAGTATTTGCTGTCAAGGAAGTGCGTGTTTCTGCAATGAAGCACAAAACCAATGTTATAATTAGCCTGAACTATACCTTACTCTTGCTGAAGTTTTATAGTGGAGCTTTTCCTCACTCATGGGAGTTGGGATGAATCCCTTCATGTCTGCTTTTCCAGATCTGATGCGCTGGGACCATTCTTACCTCTCTCTGCATGGCATGGGGATATGTTAATAGGATGGAGATACCTATCTTGCTTGGATTTAATAATTTGTATTTTGGTGAGAAGCATTTTCATTACATTTGCTGGAATGACAAATAAGAAAAAGTAAAAAAAAATCATACATGCGTTGTAATTGATTCTGCTCCTAAACATTGGCTTTCTCTTTTTCTGTTCCTTATAAATCACTGGTTTTACCTTGAGCAGGTGCAGCATGTTCTCATATTGCTGATGTTTTATGTAACCATGGTCACAGTTATTTGCAAGGGTTTTATTGACTGATAACAAATCACTATTCTATCTTGCAATTTTATGTATTTCATTACTAACGCTATAATCATCTCTAATGCAAGCACTACACTGTCAGAAACATATTAGTTTGGTGTTATCTCACTTTTTCTTGGAGTAATTCAGTTATTCAGGAAGTATTGTGTATGCTGACATTTATATTAAGCGTTTGTTGCTCGTAACATTAGGGAGTGAGTTGTAGTTCTTGTTATTGTTCTTTGTTTCATTTTGTTCTTTTAGGCCAAGCATTGCCAATGCTGCTGTGGCAACACTAGCGGTTTATTGGCCATTTCTGATATCCAGAAGTTGCTTGGGAAGTAAACTGTACAAACTGTTGTGTGATAAATGCTGTACCTATACTAGTTTCAGCTTAGTTTTCCAAAGCTTCCTTTGACTCCAACAATATAAGCTAAATAGCTAGACATTTTTGAATTGTAGTAATACTGTGTAGCTCATACTACTAAAAGACACCAGCAGCAGTGTTTTAACACAGATAAGGTGATTTTATTAATTGCTATTTTGTGTAATGTTACTTACATTGTTACTTATAGTTCTCTTTGCTGTTTGCATACATCAAGCACATGTTAAAAAATACAAATATAACATTTGTCACAGGTGTGGTTTATTGCATAAGGTTCTAGGGTGTTTGCTGGAAAAATAGCAGAGTGGAGTTCATGAGTGTGCTTGTGTGAAGCAGTGAGTGTGATATGAACATACTTGTACCTATAACATGCATAAACCATGCAGAGTTTGTGACTGACTTTGCATGCTCTCTTGAGGTGAACTGAGCCACCTGTCTGTTATCTTCATAGCACACGTAACATTTGAGTGCTGTAGACAGATGTTGAATCCTGCCTCAGAGATATAGGTTTTGTATTTTGGAAAAAAAAAAAGTACTGTAAGAATCAGTTTCTGAGAATGGTGTTTCCAGTTGTGATGATTGCCTTTCTTTTTTCTGAAAAGTTATGGTAGAACCTGAATAGGGTTTAAACTGTGTTGGAATTATGCATGATGATGAAGTTGTCTGGCTGGGCATGTGTTCTTTAATTGTCATCCGGGTTTGTCAGCACTATATTTTGTACACACCAGCACAGAAAATATGTGTTTGATTTTGTTTAATGTCCATTTGTCTAGAGCTCATGTTTTATTCGTCATTCTTAAGATGTTCCCAAGGCAAAGCAGTTCTTGCTGGTAACTGCAGAAGGCAGAGCTGCTAGGCTGCACTTTACCTTTATCAAGAAATGTAAGCACAAAATATATGTTGTTCTTTCTCTGTAAGCTGTTACAAAAGGAATAATAACCTTACATTTCTGTGACTGTCTTAGCCTCTTCCCACCATAAGACTGTTTTATCTAGAGAGTCAGGAGGTTGGGAAGGGAGCAGGAGGGATGTTAGGTTACCTGATGGCGATAGATACTTCAGCTCTTGCCTGTTTTGCACATGCAGATTTTGAAGCAGACTGACTATTGTAAGGAGTTTGCAGGAATGATGCTGTAATAAACACAAACACAAATCATTATAATATAACTATATTTAACTTGTAACATATGTAATGATATTTAACTTGATGATTTATATATTTTGGTGATTTATATACTTTTGTACTTTCTGATTCTGAAGGGTATAAAGCTCAGGTGCCCTCCCTCCTAACAAGATCTGAAATCCCCACCTCGGATTACTTTTAGATTATTTTTCTTCCGGTAGAAATTTGGAAGTGCACAACTGTAAACAGAAGGAGGACTGCTATGTTTAAAACTGATGTGTATAACATCAATACTACAAGTGAAATAGTTTTAAAATACAGTGAAATATATGACACTTCAGATTTCAACATAAATGAAAATCAATCAGTTAATGATTAAGCAGTAATTTATTAAAATTAATTGTGATGCCTGGTTGTGTTCATTAAGCTCTGTGGCGACAAATATCAATAAGAAAAGAAAAAAAACCCTAGACAACAGTTGGACCACTGAGTCCTTTTACTTTGAAATTTTGAAGTCTGACAAAATCTTCAAGCCAGCATGTATCAACATTGATGCTAGAAGAGTCAGCGCTGGCGTTTCAGGGATCTCTGCTTGCCAGCTCAACGAAGGGCAAGGCAAAACATTTCCTCAAGGAGAGGGTGTGTTGTTCTGCCTAAGAACAACAGGAAAGACTGTGGGGAGAGAAGTGAATAGTTGAGAGAAGACGAAGGAGTGCTCTAGAGATGCCCACATATGCCAGCTCACATTGTCTGTTGAGTTTGAGCTAGCCTCAGGCTACGTGAATTTAGTGTTGGTTAGCACCAGAGTAGGAGAGCAAGGCATAAAGTAGCCCCCCGAGACTCAACAGTGGGAATAATAAAGCTTTTTTCCTCTGGTTTTATCTGGTGGCTGGTCCACCTCAGTTGATACCCCTGTATGTTATAAGGGTTTAGACCAGGGCTGTCAAACTCACGGCTCCCTCTGTTCTCCTGCAGCGTCACGCACGTCACACGCTGCACATGTGCCCAGCGCTGGCAGGAGCGCAGGGACAAGGAGCTCGGCACTGCCACTGGATAAAAACAAGGTGCCAGGCTGGATAAAACAAGGTGGAGGGCCGGACTCATCCCGTGGGACATGAGTTTGATACCCCTGGTTTCGACTATGCTGCAGCTTTTTTCTCAGTGGAGGCACAAATACACCCTCTTTTCTTCCTGGCTGATCTTTAATGCAAGTATTCTGTGGTGATCTCAAACAGATTAAATCCCTGAAAGAGATTAATATTTTTAGTTGCAAATGAATTTAATATTTTTTCACATACATGTGCCTGTTTGCACATATATTGGTTATCTAATTTGCTCATTTTGGAAAAGCAAAGCTAAAGTTGTTTCATGAGGAGTTGAATTATATGTTCTGATCTTAGTATCTGTAGAGGTACCTTTTCCTCCCATGTCCCCTAACAGCCACATGGAGAAGATGTAGCATGTGAAATAGCTGATGGTGTGGACTGACTGGCTGCCTGTGTGTTGTTGGACTAAACCCTGGCAAGACAAAAGAAAATCTGAAGATTTTTAACTATGGGCACACGAGTTTATCCAGTTGCTAGTGGCCATAAAACTTTCAGAAATGTAGTTATCTTTGGATAACTATTGTCCCGTGTTCGTTATAGTTGAAAGTGTCTCATAAACCCAGAATTTATTAAGGGACGGAAGCAGAAAGGTCCCTGGCCCATCAAAAGGGAACTGGACTGAAGGTGTGAACACTGTGGAGCCTGGATGTTTTCTCCTCTAGACTGCTGCAGCAGCTCTTACTTGCACGGGATGTTTCTAGACTTGCAGAAGTCTAATGGGGTGAATGCAGAGTTCGTTCTTTCTTCTTGCTTCTGCCTTACACTCCTGTGCTGTGGCATTTGTATACCTGATCTCAAGTTGCACTTCTTCCTAACTGAGAATGCAATGTACCAAATGTGCAGGTTGGCACACTGACTATTCCTGTGATGCAGAGCGGATGTGAGTGTGTTGAGGTATAAGTAGTTAAAAATGCACTTATGTGTTAGCTTCAGAGGTATGTCTTTCCGGAGCCTTGTTTTTATTTGCCATCCACACTATTAGTTCGGGATTTTTTTGTGTTAGAGACAAAGTGCTCTTTCAGGCAAAAGCTATTTGTGATATGCAATGCTTCCCCATATATTGATGAAGAGTGGGAATTTTGGTGCTCAGAAGTAATGCAATGAAGTGCCTGGGAGCCTAGTCCTTTCCAGGATGGCACGTAGTGATAAGCAGAGAAGCAGCGCAGTGGAGACAATGTGTGTGATAGGGAAGGAGATGTGGAAAAGAGGACGAGTACTGTGATGAAAAGTGGATTTGAAAGGGAAAGCAGTTAGTGCTAAGGTTTTGACAGTGATCCTATGCATTTTAGTGAGGTTTACTTCGGGCTGGCTCTGCTTCAGTTCTGTATGTTATGATAGCCTTGGAGTTCCTGGAGAGCATCTTCCCTTGTAGGTCAGCCTACGAGGGAGCTTCGATGTGTGTGCTCTGAGACTGCTCTACAAGTAAGGAGATTCACTTCAGAAGCAAACTTCTGAGCCCATAAGCTATGAATACCATGCTAGGGATATGCATTCCATAGGGTGCCTCTGGCAATGCTTAAAGAGCACTTTAGATACTGCTAAAATTTTCTAGCAGTGCTTTGCTTCATGTTTCCCTCCATCCGTGCTGCACTGTCCTGTGTGAGTGAACCTTAGGCTACAGACACTTCATGATGTCCCACAGCAAAAGCTTCCAGAGGGTGATGATGGGTTGGAGGCCAGTGGAGTGGCTTGCCAGCGTTGCAAGACAAGGGGCAGGATACTCGCTGCTCCACACTGCTGTGCCACCCCATCCTTTGTCTTTGCTGCCAGCTAAGTGACCAGACTGTGGCACCTGTCCTGATAGGGCGTGCTGCAGCATTTATGTCCTTGACCCCTGATCCAGTGGGGTGTTGTAAGCAGTGTGTCAGAAAAGATGGAAAAGTGACACCTGGACCCATGACCCATGGGCAAGATTACAAAAAAGGAAAAGGAGAAATGGGTGAGGGATGAAAAGTGCTTGGGAGCCAGAGCTTATGAGCAGTACAGGGCAGGGCTGGCCTGGAGGAAAACTGATGAAAAATGAGTGCTCAGGGAGAGGAAGCTTCCACATATCAAAATTCAGGGCTTTTTTTTTGCTTTATATACATTTTGCTTTATATACATTTGTTGCCTGAGTGGGCAAGCATAACTATTTGAAATTCTTTCAGCAGTTTGGTTGGTTGGTTTGTTGGCTTTAAAATTAATGCATGTGCCGCTAAGGCTACAAAAGCCTATTAGCTGAAATAAATGCATGCTGGCTGCCTGCATTTTCTTTCCAGAAGTTTCTCTACATCCTAAGTTACTTCTGTGAATTTAAAAGAAATATTTTCACTTGTCTTTTTTAAAGTTGGGTTTTTTTTTTTGAAAAAAGTTTGGTAGCTGTTAGGAAGCCAAAGGTTAGTGTCTGTGGTGGTTAGCCCTCAGCAGCAAAGTCAGTGGACACATCCCAAACTATAAGCACTGCAACTGATCACAGGTTTTGGCAGAAATTTGCACACTACCAGAAGATATAAAGGCAAAAGCAGGGCCTATCGAGGTGCAATGGGAGAAAGCTAGTGAAAGGGAAAGAAAAAAGACATAGTCAGCCAGATCTTGGTGGATGGAAGGGTTAGTCTTCATGTGAGGAGAGAAGAGCTATTGCTGAGTAACTCCATTCATGGCCTCTGCCTCTCTTACAGAAAGGTTAGGTAGCTTTATGGGGAGGGAAGGTGTTAGCTTTGGGGGAGAAAGGTAGAGCTAGTCAGCTGAATGGGATGAATTATCCGCTTTTCTAGGATTAAAAATTTTGGCAGTGCTTGTGGAGACTGTGGGACTTAAAGTGAGAAACCTTTGCTAATAAGCATGCCTCAATGATTTATTTGTGACTGACAGATTTTTTTGCCTGAAGAGGGTTCGTTTCTTGTTGTTTGCAGGAGGCAATTCAGTGGCTTTAATTTATAAATTTTTCTCTTTCAATTTCTGCAAGGTCAGTGAAAGGTGTATTTTAAAATTTGCTGTTCAAGGTTTGCTTGTTCATGAGTTTTCACTTCTACTTTAAAAAAATATGAGAGGCAAATAAACTTAGCAAAAGGGAAAGCCTTCTATCTTTTTTCACTACAAAAGAGATTCCTGACTCTGCACCCTTTTCTTCCCCCAACCTGTGGACCTGGTGTGGCTTGCCTACACGCTTGACAGACCTGTCACTTCCATCACTGACAATTGTCTGCTTTTGTGTGGTGATTTAATGAATAATTTGTTACTTCTTCTGTCAAACCTGGAAGTCTTGGAGATGCAGAGGGGGCAGTATCAGTTTGCAGTCATGTAGCTTTTGAACATGGAAATCCTGGTAATACTGAAGAGGAAAGGTCTGCAATTGAACTGGTTGGAACTGGTTTGGCCAGTGTGCAGCTTGCTTTCTCTTCTGTCTGTAAGGGAGCAGTAGCTCAGGGTAATATTAAAGGCTAGTGTGCTGTTGAATATTGAAATCACAAAGATGAAAACCAAAGTTTCAGTCTGTTAGTTAAGAAATATTAATATGAATTTGCAATTAAATGTATTTGTTTTCTGAGCAATTTGCTTGTACTCTGCTCAACTCTGCTCAATGTGTTTCATCTGTAGGAAGAGTTCTTCCTCACTCCTCGGCAGGACATGGGCTCCGTTTTTTGGGTGGTCTTTAGCCTGTACTATGCACAACGCATGTACAAGTATCTCAAGAGCTGCAGGGAACATAACCTTTTTTTTTTACTGTCTCTTTGGTCAAGACAATTCTGTGTTCAGTGAGTTTGCTATGTTGGCTTCTCCAATAAAATAGTTGCTCAGTATTAAATACTTCTACTTTGTAGGAGAGTTTACTATGCTGTACAATACAGAAGTGGTATAAAAATGCAAGGAGAGTGGTATTCTGGAGTTAAAGCTAGAATAACAGTAAATAAAATATGGAGGAGGAAGGACACGCAGCAGAGGGCCGTGGAGCTCAGGGAGCAGGAGAGCTTGATTATGTTTTTGGAGAGAAACTTGTTGAAAGGAGAGGGAGAAATTAGGATGTGTGATGTCAGTAACCCAAACATAAACAGTTAATAAGAGTTGGAGGAATGGAAGGTCAGGGGTTTTTTTTGGGCGAGGATTCCCATCTGAAACTAATACAGGAGAGTAAAACCAACAATAAATATCAGTGAAATGTTAAACATTAAATAGTCATTTCCCATAAGTTTGGGGGATCTGTTGAAGGTACTTCATGTGACAGCATTTGTTAAACAAAAATAATTCCAGTTTGGTATGTTTAAATCAGGCATCACTTTGGCTGTTTGCCTATCAAAATGCAGCATTTTCTAGTGTTTATGGTTACACCTGTTACTTGTAGCTGGCAAGTACATAGTGTAAGAACTTATGGGTCTCAATTCTTTTAAGTAAATAATTTGAAATAAATAACGTTTCATTGGGTTTGAGTTTTTGGCACTGACAGAATGATAGATGGGAGCAGTAACAGTGGATATCTTCAGTTATAATGATCTTCTTTTTCAAAGCTAATTACTGTTGAGTATCCACGAAAATAGGACCTTGCCAAATTGGATGTACATTAGGTGAGACTCATGGATAGCTTTTCAATGGCTGAAAGAGAAATATTATTCTTCTGAAGATCGAGTCACGGAAAAAATCTTTTAATTTGTATGTCTCAAATCTCGGGCAGGCCTGACCCTGCCTTTTGGCCAACAAAGTCTGATCAGGGCAGGACCAGATGAGTAATGTTTGTGGTGGTTCAAATCCCTGGCGACCCATTCTGAGCAGCTGCAGTTCCTAGTTATTGGAAAACTCAGGTTTTGACTAAGACAACAGCTGGGGTCTGGCAGGTTGGTAATAATAAAACAAATTAGTACTATCAGCTTGACAAAGGCAACAGCTTTAAATGTTGACTAAGAAATTTTCAATTCCTTGCTCCAGTTTTGCTTCTTGGCTAAAGGCAGAAAAAATTTGCAGTGAAATAAATCCTTTGAATACAATTCACAGTTCACTGTGTGGTGTTCAGGAGTAGCACAGTAGAATTAATTGGTACTTTTTGTATTAGAGCAAGGAAGCAACTTTTTAAAAAAAAATTTTTCCTAAGTTTGTCCTTTTGAAAGTCTTGCTCCAGGAGTAACATTATGTACTTTGTAGAGATGCCTCACCGGGGACTCTACTGCACACTCAAGGTAGATGATAGAATATAAGGCAAAACCAGCTGTGAAAATAAACCCCCTAGTTTATTATTTTGAAACTGATGTAATCCAAAATATCTGATAATCAAGGGGATCATGTAGCTTTCTTTTTCACCAATTTCTTGAACGGAGATACTGTTCTGGTTTAAAATGAACACTGCTGTTTTAGTTTATAATACTATATTTCTTAAACTTCTAGCAACATTATCAAATATGTGAGAAAGGAAATGATGAATATAGGAAATGTGTAGACAAGGTGATATTTTACAGGCCAGATGAAAAATAAATGTCAATACTTTTGGATGTTATGCCTGAGGTTTCATAATATTTTCATTTCCTCACCTTCTGCACGTACACATGCAAAAACAGAACAGAAAGTTTATTTAAAAAAAAAAAAAAGTCTTGAGGGAAAACTTCCAAGCCAGATTTTTTTTTTTTAAGAATATACTAAAACAAAAAAAGATTGAATTCCTTCCTGCAGTATAGCTATGATTCCATCTGTTACTGACATACTGGAAGGACTGCAAGGACTGTACACAACTTTGAGAGTAGATGTTGGATTTCTGGTCTTTATCTTTTTCTAAGAACCATGGTGGCTGTTGGGCTGGAAACCTGAGCAGGAGAATGTGTCTAATCTTAAAGCCTTCTGCTTTTGAGTATTACTGTGTTTATCTTCTGTTTCATGTTATTTGTTCATCCTTGGTCATATTTTCCATTTTTTGTTGAGCTATCAGAAGTGATCTGACTGCTGTGAGCAATGGAATGTCTCTACTACTACTGCTACAGCAAGTGGTATCCTAATGGCTTTTGAAACGATCGTGGGCGTTACATAGCTGTGAGAGGAAAAAATGACCTAGCATGTGTTGTCAAACCAGCATATAAAAGAGAATAGCCTGCACTGCTTTAAAGTACAAAGTAGAGGATAGACAAGGGTGTAAAGGATAGGTGCCCTTCATATGTTTTTAGTTTTTGTGGTTACATTGTGATAACTCTATAAATGCTTCTAGACGTTGCCACTAAGATTACACGTCAAATTACATGCTCAGTGGCAGTTTACCTCTCCAGGGGCACTACTGCGTATCTAACCTCATGCAAGATTGGAGGTAGTGCTTTCTTTACTAACTTTATATAAGTTACTGAAATTTGGTATTACACATTCTGCAGTTTATAACGAAAAAATAGTAATGCTATTACATAGAAATAGAAAGTCAATCAATGCTTTCCTAACCCTTACTAGCAAGAGTATTAATACATAGTCTTTGTAAGCTTACGTTTTACCTGGCTTGCATTTAGTGCTGTTGAATCTACAACTGAAGAGGAATAACTCTATTTGTAACTGGGCTCCTTTGGTTATCCAGAGTTGCTGTACTAGATGTACATATGAAAATACCTCATCATTTTCTTTTTCGTGTTGGATTGGTTGTTTGAGACTCTGTCATTCTGTGATATTTTGGAGAGATTCTCAACGACTTCTGAAGCTTAAATAAGATGTATGTCTGTGAAAACTTAATGGGCCTACTTAATTCAGTACTTGTTAGACCACATGAATAATTTGCCAGTTAGAGTCCCAGCTGCTTCCCTCTTGCTAAAGCTTGTTTAGCATTTCTCAGGATTCCCATCTTGGCTTCTTGGTGTGCTCCAGACCTGTCTTGAAATGGGCTTCAGAGTTCCCATGACGCTTCCTGTGGGTGCTGAGAATTGCACAGTAACACCCGTGTGACTGTATTATGATATTTAATTTTCCTTCATATTTTCAGCCTCCGTTCAGTGATACTTCCATGCAAATAGGTCATTGAGGGACTGATGCCACAATTCACTCCCCCAGCATTGCATCATGAAATTAATTACACATGACCACAGACAAAATATGGCCCAAAATTGTCCATTATCTAATAGCAGAGACAGATCTTGCATCTCCAGAGAGCCAAAATTGTCTCTGAATCCATAAATTCATACTTAGATCATTCGTAGGCAGCTCATTGCAACATCAGTTGTAAATTGTGATTGTGTGACACTTTCAGTTTACTTACAACTTTTGAGCAAAAGGTAGGGAAAGAACAAGGAATATTGTTTACTTACTGAAACTGAGATATAAGTTTAGATGTTTTCATGTGAACGTAAAATATTGCTGGTTTATGCTATATATGTAGCAACCATTAGCACTATGTACTGCTAAGATTAATATCAAAGAAAAAGGAAGCAATGAAATAGAGTAGTTTCTATTGTAGGAAGAATGTTTGTTAGGCCAAAGAGATTTATGTAAAGTGTAAATCCAGGTGATTATCAGTTCAGTTACATGTTAATCTTAAGAGTTTATAACAGATGTGTCATATTAGACAAATGTTGCTTCTTCTCAGTCACCGAGTGTACAAACTAGCAGATTAGTAACAGGCTTTGTAATTCATGTGTTTAAAAAAAAAAAAGGAAAGCTAATACAGCTGCTTAGAGTAAAAATGATACCAATGTTAGGAATTCTGTAACTTATGTAAGTAGTGAAGAGAGAAAACACTTTTCATATTTTTAACATTTTTATATAGTGTTCTTAAATAACCTAACGTTTGAGGAATTTGGGCTGTTTTGATTCCTGTCTTGCATTATTATTATCGTCCATATCTATCAAATGTTTGGGTCCAGTTAGCTTTTAAAAAGTATGAGAAGATGACCTTAAATAAGATAATAATATATACTTTAAAAGCTTTTGCTTAGTATCTGAGGAGTCTGAATCAAGCACACAGCTTTAACAGAATTCATCTGTGCTCCAGCACAGTAGCAGTTGATCATAGTTTGCTTATCGAAATATTCTAGGTTTAAAAGTTAAAAAAAAAAGAGAAGCAGTGAATTCCTGGCAATAAAATAATTCAACTAACTTTAACCTTCTAAGTATGATAGGGATTTTTGCATCCTGACTCAGTAACAGCTTATTTTGTTTTTCTGACTGAAAAAAAACAAGACTCAATCTGCTTTGCCTTTTATATTCTTGCTTGGTTGATTGACTAATGGAATTATTCACCATAGATTAATCATGGTATTCAACAGCCACTCCTCCAGATGAAAGAGTTCCAAGAAAAAATTCTGCAAATAAGTGATCAGCAGTAAAGATCGTAACTGTCTGTTTGTTGTACTTGTGTTTTTCTGGTCAAGCTCATTACTGTAGTCTTATAGCTCAAAGGCCATTTTACAAGTGGGAAAGAGAGGAATTTAGATCCTTGTTGTGAAATGTGGCCAGAAATTTTACATTTCTCTGTCTATACTATCTCTCCTGCAAATTCTGGGCTTTTTTTAATCGCTGTTTTTAACACAGGGTGAAGCTAAAAAGAAAGCAAACTAGCCCTTCTGACAATCAGGCTGAAGTCTCTGATGGGTACCAGAATGCAACATCTGGAATTGCTGATCCTACTGAGTAGTTTGGCCTTTAGAACTTCCTCAGGATCTCATGGGAAAATGATGTCAAAAGTGGAAACAGAATTTTTTTCTCTAGAGCAAATCTATTTTTATTAACAAAAATGTTATAATTAAGGCTTCATCATGGTTTCCACTCAAAGTTCCTTGTTTAAATACTCATTGCCCTCTAAAACTTAATGCTCTTTAGGTAGCAATTCCCAGGCTTTTCTTCTGGTTGAGAATGATTATTTTGGGAATTTGCATTAATACAGTTTTCTAAGGGAAAAGAGAGAGAGGGAATGATGACAGTGGGATTTTTTTATTTTAATTAAGTAAAAACTTTGATCTGAATGTTGAAGCTTGTGCTTACTAATACAAGTAATACAGGAGATACCTGTTGAAGTGTTTCAGGTTTTTATTTGACTGCTGTAGAAACTTTGAAAGCTATTGTATGTGTAGGATTCACCTTGAAACACTAAGTGAGTAGCTAGGAGCCTGCTGCTTACATATTTTTAATAACCTTATGTTTTACAAAAGGGCATTTTCATGTTTCTCATCTCAGGATCAGGCATTGAAAAAGGATAACATTATGCTACTACAGTCTAAAATTGTTACATTTTTGATGAGTTAGTTAAGGACTTACTAAAGAAAAAAATAGATGTACTTCTGATTTTTAGGGTTTTTTAAACCTTCCAACTTGACCAAATACAAAACAGATTTTCACCAATGAAGACTTCTCTTGAAACTAAAACTCAATTTGTTAATCCTTCAGTTGAGTACTTGAGGTACTGTTAAGTTTGATAATAATGGTGGTGTGATTTGATTTGGTTCATTTGTTGTCGCTGCTGTTGTTGTTGCTTGTTCCCCCACTAAAAAAAAAAAGCAAATATAATTTCGTATATAATTTCTGAAATGAATTGAACTATTTATCTGTAAGTCTGGTCTTCACTGGCTGCAAATGTTTTGATAAACTTGAACGGTGAAAATTTCAATTAACTAAAAAATGCTTTTTCTGACATGAGTAACCTTAAGAATTGTTTTGGATCTAATTAATGAGTTGAAAATAATTTCAGCACTTCCAAAATACTTTGGAAACACTGGCTCTTTCTGCTGATCGTGAGTTTTGTATTTCATTGTGTTTTAGATGCTTCCATGTTATGCTGTGAGAAGGATACATATGAACTAAGGCCATTGACTACTTCAAGGAGAGGACTTTTAACAAACTATAGCCGGAGTGGAGCCAAATAGCCAGATTATTTTAATTAAATAATGCTGCAGCTTTTCGTTTTAAATGTTAATTGAACGGCTTTTTCCTCACATGAGCAAAGCCCAAAGGGTTACTGGTTTTCTCTAACAGCTGCTGACATCACTCACACCTAAATTATGGGGAATTGCTTTCCTTCTGCTGATTTAGGTTCTACTAATGCTGCCAGTTACAGCAGAGGAACCACTGGAAGCCAGAGACCTGAATGCAAATATTGACAATATGTGATGGCCGATGTTATTTTAATGTTGTTTTAAATTCATTTCTTTATTATAGTTTCTCTTTTTTTGCTTTAATAAACAAATACTTCAATTGAGATCTTGTTTTATGTTTTAAATAATTCTTTAAAGAGCATTCACGCTCAGTTTCTTGTGATCTATTGGCAATTCTTTCCAAGCAGTGTGGACTAGTTGTGTTTCTGTATGAGACTGGATTTAATCATAGCAATATAAAACTATGCATCAGAGCAGAAAATGTATTTAGGATTTAAAATGTATAGTTTCCCAGATTCTCTTTGCCATTTTTATGCCCTGTTGAGGTACATGTGGAGGCTTAGGAATGTCAGCTGGTACTAATTTTTTTTGTAGAAAAATAGCCAGTGGTTTTCAGAAGAACGTAGTGCTCCTTCCTTCTAGTCAAGTGTTGTTCAATACATGGATGCTATACTCTACGTGCACGCTCTGTGTTCTTTGTAAACATGGATGAGCTTTGTACTTCTAAGTATTATTAATCTTAATTTTCCTTTCCTGTGTATCATAGGAACTTCAATACTGTGTTCAGAAAATGAACACTATTGTAAAATCATTCTCATGTGTGAAATTTGGTAGGCATTTAGTGTTGGTTGTTTGTATAAGACTGTACAGTATTTGTGCCTTTCAGTTGCAGGACAGTCATTGCTGGATTTGGGGACTGAACATTGTGGTGAAAGTAAAAATCTGATACAACTAAGCACATAACATATAAGTTAGAGGTCATAACTATTATATTAAAAAAATGAACGAAAGAAATTGTGGCTGTATCAAGAATGCGGCTTGTGTGGTCATCTTGCCATGCTGTAATTTTTTTTTCAGACACTTGAACAGCACTGCTGTCAGGGTGGGCTCCGACTTCATGTTTGTTAAGGCTGTTTAATTATCCTGTTGAAGATGTAACTCCTGAAATGCCCATCTACAAAATAGTAACTGTTAGAAACTTTTTGTTTTTTTACAATTTTATATTAATGGTAATTTTAATTTTAAAAAAACCCTAGTTTTATTCTTTTTGTGCCAGTGTTATCAGTAATGTTTGATGGGACTGATTCATATGAAACCTTAAGAATGCAAGTTGGACCAGAATTGATGTCAAATGTAGACTAAGTCAAAGTATGACTACATACATTTTTAATGCCGAATCTCCTTGTAATTATTAAAATGCATTAAATGAAACAGTTTAATTTAGGAACAATCTTTGTCTCTTAACGTGCTCTAGGTGATAATTTTTTTGTATGCAAGCGATAACATTTTTGTAGCAGGTGGTTGATTAAAAGGAGCCTAAAAGTGTATGAACATAGTTAAGCACATATGCTTAATGCTGAGTAAACATATATGTTTAACAAGCAGCTATTCATTCCTTGCTTGAGGCTGGGGTCAGCCTAGAATGGAATTGAAAGTTATTACTTATGTTACATAAGCTCAAACTGAGGTATTTTGAATAAAGAACAGTATTTGTAGTTTGTGAGTTGTGTTAACGCTTTGGGCTTGACAAAACAAAGCGCATACAGCTTAGCTAAAGTTAAAAGTTAGCTGTATGTCACTTTTTTTTTTGCTGCTTCTAAGAACTTGACCTTTGCTTGTACTACATTAGTGAATTCTACTTGCCTTCTAAAATTCTGGTATTTGCTGTATTCTCTATAGTATTGATGTAATTGTCAAGACAGGATTCAGAGATTGCTTTCTTGTGGTTTCTTAAATCATGTCGTAACAAGGATGATCAGCTAAGATAAATGTCAAACAAGTGGGTCATATTATCATCTTAAGAATTTTTAGAATTGTACAGAAAATACAGTTTATAATACATGATTGAGCAGTATTTATGAACAGTTATCTTTGGTGTGTTTCATTTGATGCCCCTTTAGCATAATGGGATGTCACATACTATGTACATGGCTGATTACTGCAGAAATATTGGATGTCTCTTCTAGTCCCTCAGTGTTTCAAATGTTGGAATACTCACCAGATCGTGGTGTCTCAGTTATATGTTCACTTTTCTCCCCTTACCAGGTTCCTCTGTCAAGGGTTTTTCACATTTACCCAGTATCCAAGCTTTGTTTACCCCATACTACTTGGGGGGGGGGGGGGGAAAGAGGGTGGAAGCAGGGGCAGAGAGGAGTGGCAGAAAGAATATGTATGGCAAAGGAAAGAGAAAACATAGTTTAAGAGTAAGCAATGGGGCATAACCTCAAAAGAACAAAATGGTACCAAGCATGCAGTTAGCTAGGGTTTCAGTATCTGAAGAGTTAAAAATCCATCTCTTGTATAACAGACCTTTTATCATTTTATGAAATTGCTTTTCTCTTTTTAAAGACATGCTAACTTGAATCAAATATAGGCCCTATAATTTTCACGTTCAGTATTCTTTTTATAAGAAAACCTAAAAACCTGAAAATTAAAGCTTGTCTCCTGTATTAAATCTTGCGTGTTTGAATTTGAATCCTGTTGTTATTTTGTACATGTGCTTTCCACTGATTTATATGGAATTGCTGAGCATTTCTGTTGCAATACTTGGCCTGAATTCAACTCAACTGCCTCCTCATTGTTCACATGAAAATATTGATAGCTTTAAAATTAAAAAATTCTTTGTTAAGAAGCAAGAGTAATGACAAAGTTACCCGTTTAATGGATGAGGGAAAGGCTGTGAATGTTGTGTACTTGGACTTCAGTAAAGCCTTTGACACCATTTCTCACAGTATTCTTCTTGAGAAATTGGCTGCCACTGGCCTGGACAGGCACACCCTCTGCTGGGTGAAAAACTGGCTGGATGGCTGGGCCCAAAGAGTGGTGTTAAATGGAGTTAAATCCAGTTGGAAACCAGTCACGAGTGGTGTTCCCTAGGGTTCAGTGCTGGGTCCAGTTCTGTTCAATATCTTTATCAACGATCTGGATGAAGGGATTGAGTGCACCCTTAGCAAGTTTGCTGATGACACCAAGCTGGATGGAAGTGTCAATCTGCTTGAAGGAAGGGAGGCTCTGCAGAGGGATCTGGACAGGCTGGATCAACAGGATGAGGTTTAACAAGACCAAGTGCTGAGTCCTGCACTTAGGACACAACAACCCCATGCAGCGTTACAGGCTCGGGGAGGACTGGCTGGAGAGCTGTGTGGTGGAGAAGGACCTGGGGATGTTGATTGACAACTGCCTGAATATGAGCCAGCAGTGGCAAAGGTGGCCAAGAGGGTCAATGGCATCTTGGCCTGTATCAAAAACAGTGTTGCCAGTAGGGCCAAGGAAGTGATTGTGCCCCTGTACTGAGCGTTGGTGAGGCCACACCTTGAGTACTGTGTTCAGTTCTGGGCCCCTCAATACAAGAAGGCCATTGAGGTGCTGGAGTGTGTCCAGAGAAGGGTAACGAGGCTGCTGAAGGGGCTGGAGAACAAGTCCTACGACGAGCAGCTGAGGGAACTGGGCTTGTTTAGCCTGGAGCAGAGGAGGCTGTCTACAACTGCCTGAAAGGAGGTTGTGGCGAGGTGGGTGCTGGTCTCTTCTCCCAAGTGACAAGTGATAGGACGAGAGGAAATGGCCACAAGTTGCACCAGGGGCAGTTTAGACTGGATGTCTAGAAAAAATTTTGCACTGAAAGGTTGGTCAGGCATTGGAACAGCTGCCCAGGGAGGTGGTTGAGTCGACATCCCTGGAGGTGTTTGAAAGGCAGGTGGATGAGTTTCTTAGGGATATGGTTTAGTAAATGGACAGATATGGTTGGACTTGATGATCTCAGAGGTCTTTTCCAGACCTCTAGGGTATCCCTGTATCAGTGTATACAGTATATTTTCTGCTGCTTGAAGGACTGCAGCTTTAAGATGGGTGAATGACATGGTATATTGAATCAAGGGTGTGACCAGCTTGAAGCGTCCATTAGAAGTTTATGTAGCCCTTTGGGGACTTCCTGTATCTTGCCACTTGCATGACTGTTCTTACAGAGAGGCCCAGGCAATTATTGGTGTCTTGTCTCCCAGAACTGTTCTACGTGCGTTTGTCCTCAACTGACCTGCAACTTCAGTCATCACACGCTACTTTCTCAAGGTTGTCAACACATTTGAAAGGATCATCTGGACACCCTTCAAATGTTTTTTTCCCAGCTACAACACTTGTGGCTTGCTTTGGAATCCTTTTGGGTAAACCACAGACACTTGAGCCTGTGGTAACCACTTGAAACACGCATGATGTGCTGATTACTTCTACTTAATTGTCACTTGGCTTAAAAAAACAACCCACAGATCAGAGAGAAACCACTAGAACTTCCAGGTCTGAAAGACTATGAGTAAGGGGTTTTTTTGAGGCTGGAAGGCTGAAACTTCTCAAAGCCTGTTGCATATAAGACCTTATTGTGTAAACTGCAGAAGCAGAGAGATAGTCCTGAGTGCAAGGGGAGGCATAACTCTCAGAGAAAAATCTCTATGACCATCCCTAGGCCCATCTGTGGATTATCTGTCCCTGTCTGATCTGAGAGGAAGGGACAACCTTATAAAAACCAAAACCAGGTGAAATCCCAAGTGTTGCTGTCCTCTAAGAGCAAGGCTGCTTTAAAAACAAACAAGCCCCGGTATTACTACAGAACTACAATATTGCTGTTTTGTGACTAGATTTCACTAGTTGAAGATCTTACATTCTCTACTTTTAAAATACTTTCAAAAGCTTGCAAGATTTCTTACATTAAAACTTGAAGATGAAAAGACATCTTTGTACAAGTTTGATCCCTTTCACAGTTTCAGTGCTGCTGTAGACATTTGTGTGTGGGAGTAACTTAAAATTTCTTAGATATGTGAATATGCCTACTGAATCGGTAGTACTTAAAATTGGACACATGCTGACATGTTTGCTGGTTTTGAGTTCTAGGCTTCAGCACAGAAAACATTTTTTGAGCAAAAATTGTATTCTGTAAGCATCATCGCGTGTGCCTCCCCAGTCAAAAGTCTGAAAAAATTCAGATTTTGCTGGCAAATCTGCTGACAGGTTTATGAACAAACTGAACCCTTTTTCTAGCACTGGGAATTTTCATATACATGTGTCAGTAAAACCCTTTCTCCAGTGATGAAGAGGCAATGCGGTCTCCTTGCCGAAAAGAGTATTCTGGATAAATCTTAGACTCTCAATCCAGAGATCGGTGTGAACAGTACAGTCCCTGCGTGTATTTCAGAAAGGTAAGTGAGTAAATTCTAACTTTGTCCCTGAAGTGAACTTCTCAACCTCATTTTGAATTATGGTACGGTAGCGGTTTGGGCATCCAGTAAGGTACTGGGTGATGTGCTGTAGTTAACCTGGATCTTCTGGGCAAAAACCTGTAAATAAAAATGGCAGAAAAATGGTATGAGATCAGCCAACTACTGAGAGCTCTGAAGAATCAGGTAGAGGCTTTGTTCTTGCATGATGGGACTTGATGCAGTTAATAGAGTTGCTTTACTAATGCCAAACAGTTTGTTATTCTCCCTCTGCGCAGGGAATGTTTATGTCTAGAGACTTTCCTTTGAAAGGTTATGGCATTCTGTGTGTTGTGTTTTCTATATTGAGGAAAAATGAAGTGGAAAAGTAGCAGGTTCAAATAGAGCTTTATGGAATTTGCTTATGACTGCAGTTCCCTGAGAGGGTGTAAGCGTCTTCTGAAGTGTGCTGCTTCAGCTTTGGCTGTCCTGGGAAAGTTTTCGCTTAAAGGGAATGTTAGCTGGCTGTACGTGGGATGAAGGACTGTGCACAAACAGAGCTGACCTGATGTTATGAAGACTGCCGGCTGGGAATGTTCTGCTGGAGCACTTTGGTTGCTAACAAGAGTCTAGCTGATTCTTTTTTGCCAAACTTTCTAGGGTGTACAGGGTCTAAATTTCTAGAAAAGTTTAAAATGGACATGCAATGCAAAGTCAGGTAATAAAATGCTAGGTCTCGAACTGTATCTGTTTCTTGACAGAGGTGAATTAAAGACAGTATTGTTTGTATTTTGAAGTGATTTTAAGGTGGAAAAAATGAGTTACCAGAATGCTTAACAGCTAATGTTTTTGGTATGAGTGCTCTTTCAGTCGTTTTAAAATTGTCTTGCAGCAAGATGTTTAGTTTGGGTTTTAACCTTATAAACTGTATTCCTCCGTGAGAAAATAAGAATGATTGTTAAGACTGTCTGTAATTTGGTATTAGTTAGAACTAAAAGCAACAGTCATAACTGTGAACGTGTCTGTGGTGGTTTTTTTGAAAGTAACACATCCAGTTAGTTTTACTGAATTTTGT
The DNA here is from genome assembly GCA_033558185.1 of Dromococcyx pavoninus. NCBI lineage: Eukaryota > Metazoa > Chordata > Aves > Cuculiformes > Neomorphidae > Dromococcyx > Dromococcyx pavoninus. The sequence goes on along the minus strand of JAUMJL010000194.1, from coordinate 1,050,812 downwards.
GGAGGAATAAACTTTTTGCCTAAATAGCAATAGATAGAAGATTCACTGCATCAATATGTAACCTAAATTATGCATATTCTCCCTTACTAATATCTTCATAGTTCAATGAAGATAAAATTTTAAGATAATATAGATACTACTGAGTCTTCATAAAATACTTTTTTTTATATTGCTTTATTTAAAGTTTATTTTTCTGCAGACTTTCATGCTGTCAGACTTGTTAAAATAATAGCACAGTAGACTCTTCTGCTACTTCTGTAGAATTTTCCATGATGGAATGCAAGAAGAGCAAAACATTCAGGAACTCCATATCTTAGATGTTTTTATGTAATTGATATTTAAAAACAAGTACAAGTTGGTCATAATAGATTCTGAATTCCTTCTATACACAAAGAATTCTGTTATTTTTTTCGACATCCCTATGGCTGTTTGTCTTATTAAAGCTGACCAAGGTCTCTATGGGTAAAAAATGAAGACTTAAAACCAGAAAAAAACCCTCAAGCCTACAATGGATTTAAATAAATGGAGTGCACACACACAAATCATGCTTTGATTTGTTAACATTTTTCTCTTAACATATTTTGAGTACATTTTAGGGTTTTTTTTGAGATGATCTTTGCCCAAGTGTGTAACTTTTGTGCTGTGGTCCTTTGGGGGATCTCGTGCTAAGGAGTATTTTAAGAAATTTCGTAGGGGTAGGACACATTTTTTTCCTTCAGTCTGTGCTGAATCATTCTTCTAGCTGTGGACACATTTTATCTTTGGATAATATAACAGCCCCATATAGACCAAATTATTAACTTTCTCATAGCACTTCATTAGCTGGGATATGTTAATCCTTTGTTTTGGCCGTTTGAGCTCACGTCATTCTTTTCCTTCTGATTTATGTTCTTTGTGAAGTTTTGGTTTCGTTATGCTTTCCTATAAAAATACATAAAGCTGTTGAAATGAATTACATCAGAATGTCTAAAAAGGCAGTGTTGCTGTAAGGTCTGGTGGAATTTAACGAGATAGGAGAGTTTGGGGATCACTTCACCCATTTCGCAGGAATGATGGAAGTCTTAATTTAAGCCACTGAAAACTGGAGGACACAGTCGTGGGAAGTAAAAGAATCAATAGAAGTGCTTATAAAAGAATGATCAATGGCAAGTTTTTTTGTTATTAGAGTATTTTTAGCAGATGTGGTCAAGATCAAGGGTACACTACTAAACAGGATGTTCAGCCTGTGCAGGGTGCAGACAGATGTCCTTCTTTCTGCTGACCACAACTGTGATAATCTTTAAGTATATGAAGAGATCCTATTGACTTCATTATACTAAAAATATGAGGAAATATTGCATGTAAGTGTTGAGATGTTACCCTAAGAGAAGACAAAGTTTGAATGAAAATTATTATATCCCTTTTACAGATACACTTTTTTTTGTATCGAGTGAAGTGGTGTTGTGTAGTCAAATACAAGAACTAGGAAATTAAACTTAATTTTTTTTGCTTTCATGTTATTGGTTACCAAAGAACTGTTCCTCTTTTTGAGTTTGAAGGTTTGACTTTGTTGCATAAACATTAAGCGACTGAGAAAATAAGCTGCTCTCAGCTCCCTTTCTCTTTTTGTAGAATGTCATGTAAATGGAAGGACGAATGTCCTAGCTACTCATGTATATTTTTTGTTCTTTCAGTAACAAAGAATATGGAATAATCCTTGTTATTTTTTTCTGTTCAAAATTTTAGAGAAATTAATATAATATCTTTTACAGTTCTATGTTCAAATCAGAAATGAAACAGGTTTTTGTACCTTAAAAAAGTAAGTATCCTTCCTCTACCACATTGGGTACTACTTTTTGATAAATATTTTTAAATTGTTTAATTTAAAAATCAATGGTCTTGATCGAGAACTACCACCTTCTTGTGAAGTTTGTTAATCTTTCTTCATGGATTGCAGCTACAAGAAGTTCTGTTGAAAGACTGACCATGTTTGAACAAGCTTGCTTGCTGTACTCTGTGTTTCCAGTAATCTCATGTGTGTGATTTTGGCAGGTCACACTCTCAACCAGAGAGCCAGATGTTTTTATTTTTTCTGATGTTTAGGCCAATGTGTCATCAGAATTTATTCCTCTGGGATAGGGTTATGATTGGCAGATTTAAATTTATTCAATTGAAAAGGAATCTAGCCATAGTAAGAAGTGTCTGAGATGCCCTTCTCTGGAGGGCTGCATTGCCTCCTTGATGGATTCAGAGTCTTTATCCAGAGTTCCAGTCCCCTCTCCAGAAAAGAGTATTATAACTGCTCTTGTGTCACATTCTGGGATACAAGTAGGGGGAGGATGGATGGACTACTTGATTAGTCATGTGAAAAGTAACCCTTTCCTTGTACATAAGTTGAATTCTAATTTTCTATTATTTTCTAGAAAATAAAAATACATTTTCTTCTTTCTTCCCCTCCCTTCTTATTTTCTTTTCTTTCTCCCTGCAAGAACCAAAAGCCAAAAATCCCCTAAAAATCTGAACACAAATATAAAATAAACCTCAAAACAACATGAGCAAAATTCTTAAACCGACTTCTTTATGTCTGACAGCAAGTTAAAATCTGAAGCTGCAAAAGAAATGAGGTGCTTCTCTGTAAGTTATCACAATACAAATAACAGAAGCTTGGTGGGTGAGAGTGTGCCGCATAGAATCTTTGGTAGACGTGACAACATTTGCATTAAATAGAATTTAAATACAGTTTAGATAAAATTTAACCAGAGTGTGCAGGGAATGTCATCTGGTTCATTCTTCAAGATCTATGTTGGTTCTGCAGGACTTGAAGGGCAGGGGAAATTGTTATTCAAACATGACTTTAGTCCTTGACTTAATTGGATGTAGTTTGGACTTTTCATTAGTCTTAAAAATAGTACATTGTATATATACTCACTGTTTAGATCTGATTTAATTATGTCCAAAATAACTTAATTATGTTAACAGTGGCTGGCAAAGAATTGGTGTGTAATTTAAATCTAGTGCTTAAATTGACGTATAAAATGACCTGATTTTGTATATTTGCACTGAGATCTTGAAGATTATCTTCTTCCAAAAAAACACAGGAGGAAGAAGAGAGGGAGTTGCAAAATGCAGATACCAGGTAGGCCTTTTTCTGTACTTGAGCAGCCACCTAATGTGACAGATAAGGCCTTCAAAGATGATACGTGTTATTTTTTCATGTGTGTATATTTTTCTTGGCTAATGAAGCATCGCATCTAGTGTTCATGTATGCGTGTCATAGATGTGTAACTACACTTACAATTCATTTGTCAATTGTGTTCTCCATTTAGCGTACTTCATCTTGAAAAAAACATGCGTTCTAAGAAACATCACCTTCTGTAAGTCACGTGACACATGGAGACACATGATCGCACATGAAGTAATCTTTAATCGCTGCCAATAATTTCTATATTTATCATTTGTATATTTTATCATATATGACTTCTATATTTATCATTTATCTCAAGGGGAAACAGTGTGCTGTGCAAGCCACTGGTTCTATCTCCCGGTTACTATGCACAGGCCTTCGTGAGATGAGCACAGCTGTGACTTCACCCAAGTGCAGAAATCCATCAGTAAAGACTGGACTGTAGATTAGTGTCTAAAGGTGGTGTTTGTCTTCAGGTTTCTGATTCTATTTGTATCCTAAACCTGATTAACTAACAACCTATTTGACCAAGAATAAAAGTAATGAATAAGAAAACAGAAAAATAAATTATAATCATAAAAATCGGAATCAGGGAAAAAAATCTCATTATGACATAATTTCATAGATTTTTATGGCAAACCAGTACTATTACACTCTATAGACAGTGTTTTAAATGTCAAGATCTTTGATCATAAATTTTAATTTTGTGTTTATGTAAGAATGTATTATTGCTATTTACCTAATAAATAGTCAGGTCATATTTAGAGAGGAAAGTGTACTACTTCTACTGGAACATTTCCAAGAATACACTAAACTCACAGTGCAGATTTTATTCTCTGACTTGCAATGTTGACAAAGCCTTAAGATGCGTTTTCATTTAATTCTTCATTTCTGTGAGTATGTTTTGACCATAAAAACATATTGCCTCTCTGGATGAACGATTGTCCCACAGACTACACAGTATTATTGTGGTTCAGGAAGCTGACAGAATACGAGGAATGAGACTTGAAGCACAGGATAGCTGTGCGCAGCGAATCATAACAAGTTTTAATGATACAGTTTATTAAACCAGTGTTTTGAAGTAGCAAAACTTCATTTTGAGTGAACAGAAATCTATGACAAGTTGACCAGTCCTGGTCCTTTAGCAAAGAGGTGTTTTCAGAGCTCTGCAGAATCCTTTGCAAGCAAGGTTTCTGTGCAAGTGTGCAGCAGTTCTCTTTTGTTCCTTACTAGTATTAGTCTGGCTCACTGCAGTGTAAGATCAAAAGTTTTTGGAAGGAAATATCTGGAAATAATTATAAAGATTGGTCAGGGGTACAAACCCACTAATTTCCACAGATACTTGAACGGCTTCTCATTTTTTTCTTGTAATTTATACATTGTGATGCAGCTTTAGATGTAGAATAGTGTTGAATTTAAGGAAATTAATCTGAAGGAGTTGATCTTTTCTTTTACTGTCTGATTCATGCACGTTGTGTAGGAAGGGTAGGATAAGACAAATAATGTTTTTCTGAGTAATTATATCTTTTTTTTAGCTGGAATAAACCTTGGAAAGCAGATCTTTTACTTGATAATTGCCTTCCTGGGTGAATGTTTTTCTAAGTACTAAATACACAGGTTCATTTGTGCAGTCAAGTTTTAAGTTTGCATTTGTACTATATCATGTTTTGTTTGTCCTTCAGAATAATTTGCTAAAATGAGTCTTACTGAAGCTGTGCATTTAAAGAAATAATTCAGGCTGTTTAAATCTTACTTGCAATAAGAAACTGCACCGGTTCAGAGGTTTCCTGGAGGCTGTGCTTACCTTGGTAAGCTTTTTCATGACTATATCATATTTCTCTGGCAGCCCCCTCTATCAGCTGTTTGTGAAAGGGAGCATTGTCCCCCTGACACGCACATTATTCTTCTCAATGAGAAGAAGTACTTTCTCTCTCCTATAAGTGTATGGGGAAAGCTGGAGAAATATCCATTAGGATTTTATGCAACTCATGCACAGCGCAGTAGGCCAAGGTATAATCTGGGTTCTGTTCTGTAGTCCAACCTGGCTCACAAGTCCCCTTTGATCTCCTCCCTCCCGGTTATACACACCTTCCTTCCTTCCTTCCTTCCCCCTTTTTTGTTTCCTTTTCTTTTCACACTGCAGTGGTTGAAGTGCCAGACTCTGCAAGCTGATAAGATAAGAACCACATGGTGCATTGCCATAAGCCAGGGGTCCCTACTGGGTCCACTGACGCACGCAGTCCTCCCCTGATGTCAAACAGCTGATAAGTAGCGCCTTGGCTCTGGTCCCAAACCTCTGTGCCAAGAGGGAAAAAAAGGCTCTTTGTCTGGAAAAGGCAGCTCTGTTGAGGTATTTTTTTAACATCTTGCTGCTTTTCTTGAATTCAGGCCAGAGTTCTGTCTGTTTAAACGATTTAGTATTATTTCTGAATTGTTTGGCAAGAATAGATGTCCGCTCAAAAAAGTGTGTTTAATGCATCGTGCGTGACATGTATTTGACTGTACTTGATGCATCAGATGCACGATACTATGTAGTGTTTTAAAGCATGATAGCTAAACCTGTTACAATGCTGTTTAATGCGATATGAAACATGCTTTTCGAGAACCTATCTCACCATGGAGCAGAACAACAACAACAAAAATCACAAATTTAAGACTAAATTTAATGATAAAAACCTAGTTAACTGTCAAAATGATTTAATAATAAACATGAAAGAATAGTACTCATTGAGGTACTTCACCTTTTTGCTGTTTCTCTTCATCTTTATAGTCCTTATGGTATGACCTTCTCTATTAAATTGTAGGCTTAGTACTTGAGATTTTGAAATGTGCACATGCTTTGACAGTTTTATGTTTTCTCTTCTTATTTTTTTCTAAATTCTTTTTTTTCTGGATATAGTAGAATGTTAAAACCTTTAGAAGACTGCTTACATGATTGCAATTAGCTTACATGATTTCAGTGTTTTATGTGTGGTATGTTTAAGGTAAGAAATTGAACACATTTAATAATTACATGCTTATTTTTGTGTATTTGTATAAGCCTCTTGTTTGAAAATGGTACGTTTATATACCTAAAAATGCTTCAAAAATTTGCATTAAGTAATTTGCCAGTTTTGTCTGTATGTTCATTTTTTTTTTGCACTTAAGTGTACTTGCAGTTATATTCATAGGAATATACAGTAACAATTTCAGTTTACACTGCTGTGAAGCCGAACTAAATCAGATGTGCTAAGGTGACCCAATTAATCAGTGTTATCAAAGGCTTGGCTACTGTTGTTGAAGCCCATCTAATGCTACTAGAGGTAACCTTGAAGTATTATCATATGTAGTGAGGCACTGACAGAATAGTACCGACTTAGCATGGGCTAACAATTCAAATCGCTATCGAAAAGTTACAGTCTAACAGAATACTTCAAACAGCTGTTGGAGTTCTAGTTTTAGAGATGCCTTCACTGAAGATGATATGTCTCTGTGCTCTGAAGCACAGGGCTGATGCTAACTTTAACGTGCCATTGGAAGTGGTGATAAAGAGAACATCAGTGTATGTGATATGTGTGTCATCTTCCAGGTATTGTACAGAAGTTACTAAAATGATCACAAGTGATGTTCCTGAAGGCTCAGTGTTAGGGCTTAGTTCTGTTTGATATATTTATGAATGATCCGGATGAAGGGATCGTGTGTACCATCAGTCAGTTTGCAGATGACGCCACATGGAGTACGAGTGTCAATCTGCTTGAGGATCGAGAGGCACTATGGAGGGATTTGGACAGGCTGGATCAATAGACCCAAGTAAGTTGTATGAGATTTAACAGGGCCAACTGCCAGGTCCTGCAATTTGATCACAACAATGCCAGGCAACAACACTACAGGTTAAGGGAAGAGTGGCTGGAAAGTTGCCTGGCAGAAAAGGACCTGGGGGTGCTGGTCATCAGCTGGCTGAACATGAACCAGCAGTGTGCCCAAGTGGCCAGGAAGGCCAATGGCATTCTGGTTTATATAAGAAATAGTGTGGCCAGGAGGAGCAGGGAAGTGATTGTGCCCCTGTACTCAGCGCTGGTAAGGCTGCACCTTGAGTACTATGTTCAGTTTTGGGCCCCTCAGTACAAGAAGAACATTGGGGTGCTGAAACGCATCCAGAGAAGGGCAACAAAGCTGGTGAAGGATCTGGAACACAAGTTTTATGAGGAGCAGCTGAGGAACCTGGGGATGTTTATCTGGGCCAGAGGAGACTGAGGGGAGACCTTGTTACTGTCTACAGCTACTTGAGAAGATGTTGCAGTGAGGTGAGTGTTGGTCTCTTTGGACAAGTGACAAGTGATAGGAGAAGAGGAAATGGCTTCAGGTTGCGCCAGGGGAGGTTTAGATTCAATATGATGAAAAATTTCTTCACTGAAAGAGTGGTAAAGCATTGTAACAGGCTGCTTAGGGAAGTGGTGGAGTTACCATCCCTGGAGGTGTTAAAAAAAATGTAGATGTGGCATTTTTCAACGTTATTTAAGTAGGCGTGGTGATGTTGGGCTGACGTTTTGACTTGGTGGTCTTAGAGGTCTTTTTCCAAACTTAATGATTCTATGAAATACTTCGACTCGTTTTGGGCTATTTTGTGTTAAAGCCATATATCTTACTTGTCACCCATTTGTAGAACTTGATCAATACATTGAAAATTACCTGAGATGTTGAGGGTGTGTGTGTCTCTGTGTTTAAAATGCTCTAGGTGGAAATGTGACACAAACCAGCGTTTCGCGATTGCAGAGTGATGTTAAATCTCAGTACCGCTCATTTGGATTGTTGGGACGGAAATCACTATCCCAACACAGATTTTGATATGTTTTGAGGTATTTTGAGATACTCACAAATCTGTCGGTATCTCTAAATATATCTTCTCTTTGGCTGGTATTCCCTTGACTATGTAGGCAATGCTTGTGAAATTCAGCTGAATTTCTAATCGGGAAGAGGTTGCAGGGTGAGTGCCTTAGTGGCTCTGAGTTGAATTGTGTGCACAATATTTAAGTCTAAAACACAAACATGCTTCATTTCTATTAGGGTTGGCTGCATATGTGTGTTAGAATGATGGGACTTCATATTCTTAGTAGTTTATGCAGACTTTTATTAAGATGGGAATACTAGATACAATATTATTTGTAGTGCAAGACCCATGTTACTTCTCAAGTCGATAGTTATTTTAAGAGATACCTAAATCACCATGAAGTGAAATTGGGCATCAAGTGATCCATTATGTGTTATTTTCAGCGATGTAAGAAGCAAGAATGGAATGTTTTAAATTATGTGCAATTCTGACTTTTCAGGAAATTATTTAGAAATAAATTATGCAGTGAATTTCATCAATTTGCAGTGCTTTTCTTCCATGTTCTTTCGTTTCTCCCACGTGGCCTATATCAGAAATGGTGTGAACAGCAGGAGTAGGGAAGTCCTCCTTTCCCTGTACTTGGTGCTGGTGAGGCTGCACCTCAAATACTGTGTTCAGTTTTGAGTCCCTCACTGCAAGAAAGACATTGAGACACTGGAGATTGTCCAGAGAAGGGCAACAAAGTGGGTGAAGGGACTGGAGAACAAATTTTATAAGGAACAGCTGAGGGAACTGTAGTATTTTAGCCTAGAGAAAAGTAGGTTGAAGGGAGACTTTATCACTGCTTACAACTTAAAGGAGGTTGTAGTGAGGTGGGTGTTGGTCTCTTCTTCCAAGTGACAGGTGATAGGATGAGAGGAAATGGCCTCAAGTTGTGCCAGAGGAAGTTCAGAGTAGGTATTATGAAAAATTTCTTCACTGAAAGGGTTATCAGTCACTGGAAGGGCTGCTCAGTGAAGTGGTTGTGTCACCACCCATGGAGGTATTTAGAAGACAGGTAGACAAGGCGCTCAAGGATATAGTTTATTAGTGGACGGGTATGGTTGGACTTGATGATGGCAAAGGTCTTCTCCAATCAAATGATTCTATCTTTCTGTGATTCTATAAAAATAAGGAATTAAATCCAGAAACTTTGTAATTGTGAATATGAAAATTTGTATTTTGTATTTTAACCTTTTAGTCTTTCCCCTGAATTGTGGCAGCAAATAGGAAAATGCAAGGTTTAGAGATTTTAGAAATTTTGTATGGTTGTTGGCCTTTTTTTTCACAGACAACAATAGTTCAAGGTTTTTTTTTTTCCTTACTACTTCCAAAACAGCATTTGGTATGTGAACACCGTGCTGGGATTAATAGGATGAAGCAGTTCAGTTTGCTTTTGCTTTCTGCTCTTTATAAAGTGTCTCCCAAAATGCATTAGAAGGCATTTATAATCTAGGAGAGGCAAAGGTTTCAGGCAGTATTTACTTAAACATCACCTCAAATAGGAATCTGTTGTTTACAGAGGGGACAAAATGTTCTTGACCTGTATGTAGACTAAAGAAAACTACAAATTCAATATCTATGTTCCCAGTTGTAGAAAAATGCAAGATGAGGTCAGAGAAGGAGCCAAGGTAGAAGAAGCAAAATGAGCAGGCAAAATTCTCTTTTAAGGGATACTGTAGTGCACATCTGTGGTGTGTTATTGCTTGTATTCTGGTATGAAATGATGGAAGTAAACGTAAAACATGAGCTTTGGAGAAAACAGGTGTGGTTTTGCATATGATTTTGGTGGGCATATTAGATAGCCTGCCAATGTTTATAATGTTAACGTTCAAAAGAGTGTTCAGCAGTTCAGCAGGGTGAGTGAAGTTTTCGTCTTAGGCCAAGTTGCAGTAGCTGCATGTGCAGTCCCATGCTGGCCGTTGCTTTTATTTTTTGAGTGGCTGGACAACCAAACATACTGTTTCTTCCTTTGCTGAGCACTGAAGAAAATACCTTAAAACAAAAACAAAGGGTATCAGGAGATTTCACTTCAAAAGAAGGTGTGAGGTACAATTAAAGGCAGGTAAGATCAAACTTCATGTACTGCAGGAATGCAATGTGTAGATTAGAGAGAAACAATGATGGGACAGTTGCTGCCTAGAGCCTGCCTGCACTGTTTTGCACTACCTGCATATAAAAATAAAAGTTTTGGACACCCATAATTTAAATTAATTTTGCTTTTATCACTTGAAAGACAGAATGCTATTACAACACCTTATTATAATTTCTATGAATTATCCAAATACATACAAATCTTTCTTTTCACTATCAGTAGGATTTACAAACTAACCAAAGCAGGTTGGATGACTGTCATACAAATAAATGTTTCTTATGCTTCTACAGGGCTAAACCTCTTTTAAAAATCTTAGTGAAACATCTGCCATCTTTACATGAGGGTATAATCTCTGCAAATTTGGCTGGTTCTTTACTGTTTGCTAGTCTCAAATTAAATCCCTGTTATTGCCATACTATGCATGTTTGCTGTAAGCATCAGGGTACTTTATGTGTATGTGACATCTGTGTAATCAAGTCAGTCTTTTCAGAAAAAGTGAGATTTCCTATTACTGTAAGGTTTTTGACTCATATCCGTTTATGTTATCCAAGAGGACCTTTTGTTGAGAATGTGTAACTTTCTGCAGGTATAAAATTCTATATAATTTGTAAGCGAATTCACAAATTTAGACACAAATAAGATTTGGTCTGTACCTCTAATATAATATTGGTTTAGAAACATTTGTAGAATCATTGCCGTTTGCTAGATATAGGTCTACCTGCTGGAGTGAACTGGAGAGTGTGAAAATTTGTTGCTGCTCTCAGAGTTTATAGGTAAGCTGAAAAATCACCAGGCTCTGAATATTTTAATTACATTGGTTTTGGATAAGTAACACTGAAAAAAAAATGAACTGCACCTTCAGGACATGCCAACATTACAGTTAACTCCCATTGAGTTAAGTCAAAGTTAGTGGGAAGGCTTTATACTTCTGAAAATAAGATTACTTAGATAAGGATGTTAAAATGCTAGGATTGTAAATGCAAGGCCCTTCACACCATTTAAAAAACTACATTCCTCTTACGTGTAAGATCTGTTTTTTCATGCAACTCTGTTGCGTTACTGAGAATTGATGTCCATCCTGATGTTTTGACTGGTTTTTAGCCCTCAGGATAGATTACTGTGTGTATAATAATGTGGAAAGTAGAGGAAAATGACCAAGAGAAGTTCTAGAGTTGTTTTCTTTTGCTAGGAAGTAAGTTAACTAGGGTGGCGGAATCAATGAAGCCTGGACTCAGCCTCCCTGGGATACTTGACAGCAAAGCAAAGTCAGAACAAAATGAAAATCCATCTCTGCCATGCCGAGTGCCAATACAGATGCTTTTCATCTGTAAGTGAGGAAGTGAATTTTGTTGGGCCTTTTTTCTACACTCAAAACCAAAGCCAGCACCTACCGTTTCTGGCTAGGGGCAGGCTATGCTGTAGCTTTGTGATCCAGCTGGTCACTGAGTGCAAAAACATTTCTTCCTTCTGTTGTCAGGAACAGCATATTGTTAAATAAATGGAGATGAGTGCTTACGAGCAGTCAATATTTTAACTCTTCCATTTGTTTGGGAGTATGGAAAGAAGACAGTACTTCAGATGATTAAAAGGACCTGACACAAATCACATTTGAAAATGTTTATGTAGGGTATGTAATGTCATTTAGCACACAAGTAAAAATATTGTTAGATGTTGTCTTAGGAATTGTAAATAATATATAAGGTTTCTGGCAAGAGACATTGATGTTGATATATTTCTAATTTGGTATGAGTGTATAGCTATAACATTAAGACCAAAATATTGTCCTGCGTCCATCTTAAAGTATCAGGACAGGAATATTATGAGCTTTTAAAGCTTTATGAGTTTATTTCATATAATGAAGTAGTTTGGACTTCTCCAAATTTATGGGAGAACAGAGTTGCAGGTACTTAACCTCTCCTTTTCTTTTATATGATCATAAAATTGATATTCTGGAATGTCTGTGGGCTTAATTAGTTAATGTTTATCGTACGTTGAGGTGATATTTGAGTGAAAATAAACTATTTTTAGGCAAACATAGAAAAGCTGTATTTCATTTTTTTAAGGGAGGTCTGTGCTTTATTTTGAAATAACAGGGTAGTGACAGTAGGCTTTAAAAATCAAAGTTCACTCATTTTTTACAGCTTGATAAAGTTATAGGAAATGCAGGAGGACAAGACTTCAAGAACTAGTTATTGCTTGTGAAAAGATTCATGTTGTTTAAAAAGGAGTGACATTTAAAAGTATACAGACCTCTGCCACACCATTTTTTCTATCTTCAGAGACAATCTGGTTTTTGTAAAGAAAAGCTGAGGATGTTTTGAAGATGCTGCTTCTAATAAGCCAGTCATTAAACAGAGAAGACTCTTCAGTGTCATTGTTCTGAAGTAGAAAACAACTTTCAGCATCAAGGCATCATGACATTGCCTGGTTTTTCGTGTCTGCGTGTGGTGCTGCTGTAATTTTTATTTGAATTAAATAACTTTTTTTTTCATGATGCTGTTTAAGAGATTGAGATGTATAAAAGCAAGGTGAAAATAGTGCTGTAGCGGACTTTTGAGGCCGTTCCCTTCCTGTTCTGTTGAATTGGACAGAAAGAAGAATTAAACTTTTAATGTTCCAACAAAACTGCCATTATTCTGCTGAGGTTTCTCTGTATTCCAAACAGTCAGAGCCAGATTTTAGTATACTGAATTCAACTGTTTAGCTGCTTCCTGGTGCTCCCCAAAGCAAACTGTGTGTGTGCCTACTGCCTCATCTCAAATCAAAAATTCTCTGAATTGGGGACTTTTTCCAGCTACCAACTTTTTGCTGCGATCCACAATAAAAGCTTCTGTTACGCTAGTGTGAGGGAACATAGTTCTGATTTTTCTTTCACTTGCCATGATTTAATCATCACACTTACCCATAATATTTCCCTTTTTATGGCTTTTTTCTTGAAATGACCAGACGAGTACATTATCACATTGTAATAACGTTTCAGTTAATATTTGTACTTAGTGCAAATGAATAACCTTTATGCATTTTTATAGTAGAATAAGCAGATAAATCTATAAAATTAGTTTGGCAAGCGTAACTATGTAACCTTAGTAATAGGGGGGGAAGTTTAATCCTTTGGTAGATCTCTATCACTTTCATTAAAGCTCCATCAAGGGAATAGTTGTCCTAGCATGTGTGTGGAATGGTTGCAGACTAGATGTTTGTACAGTAACTTACTGAAGTAGTGGCCTCCTAGAGTAAAAAGTTTGAATTTCTCTTTTTTCAGGGCATGTGTGGGGAGCACTAGGTCCTGAGAACAAAGTAGAAATATTTAATCTCTGGTTTTGTAATGTTTATAATTGTAACTACAGAGCATCTTTCCAGCATTGGCATTACATTTCTTTTAGGGAAGCGGAAAGTGTAGGTCTTTCCTGATACAGCAGTTTAGTGGCATTTCATACTATGTGTTAAAATAAAGGCCAAATAAAAAAATGTGTGTGTGTGCAGCATGGATGCCAAGTTGTTTTAGGAGATTTACTTAACAATATATTGGGATTTGGGGTTTTTTGTGGGGTTTTTTTTTGTTTGGTTGGTTTTTTTAACCTTTTATGTGTATGATATAATCAAATGTTACCAGATGGGAACAAGAATTAGTTCTAGGAGAACAAACCAGGCCCAGGGGATACTCCCGCTTCCATCTGAGTGTTGTGGTCCCTGTGCTGGAATACTGTTGCTTATTCTGCATCTTGCTCTTTCACTTCTCAGTGTCTGGAAAGATTTCAACCTGCTTCAGAAACTTACCTTTCTCCTTCAACTGCCTCCAACTAGAGCTGTTCACTGCATGCTAGTTAAGGCAGTCTGCAGAGATTTAAGAGTTGTTGGTTCAAATAGCTTTGTCTGCAGAGGGTTACGGTAACGCATTATACCTTCCCCACAGGTGTTCCTGCTACTGGGCTGTTTATAATATAAAGAGGTGGTTTCCATTGTTCCTGTCGGCCTATGTTAGCAATAACGTGACCGCATCTATGGTTTCAGACTTTTAGATATTTAGACATGCCCTTGCAATCCTCTGGTCACAGAATTGGTGACAGTGTCCCCTGGGGCTTTTCATGTTGTGTTTCTTTTCATTTAGAGGAAACTTCCCTGAGCATGAAGGCAAGCAAAGCCCAAACATGTGTTTTTTCAACAATATAGAAGAAAATTGTTTTCTCAGTTTCAATAACAAGAGAAATACCCATCCCATTTACATGTATTCCTAGATACATCTCAAGGAATCACTTAACAGCTGATCCCTAGCCAAGGATTTTTGTGCTTGTTTATTTTTTTAAAAAGAAAACAACCTGAAGATAACCACAAAATAGAAACCCAGTATGTTGTTATGTTGTACTTATGATAACTTGAAATAATGTAATATTGGCCATTAGTCTACTAATTTATCTTTTAAATTCAGAGACATTCCACACCGCATCAGGCGGCAGCAGAACATCACACTGATGGCTTAGGTTTACAGCTTTACTTAGTTAAAAGTTGATATCATATTTTCAACTGTTTTTTTTCTTCACTCTGTACAAAGTTTTTACTATATATACATTTGATGAATATTTGGCACAGAAGTTCTTTGGAATAAAAAATAATGCTTATGAATATAATAGATTTCCGGAGAACATATTTTAAGTTTATATTATTATCTGGCATAAAATCCCAACAAAAACAAACCACAACAAACCCCAGACATTTCGTTCTCCTTTCATGATAAATTTTAAATTTGGGAAGTATCCACTACATGTTTTATGATTGACAAAATGTTTATTATCTTTATCAAAATATTTTAAATTCAAAATGGATTTGACATTAACTGAAAAGCTCCTACAAATGAAATTTGTTAATTTTCTTAATGGAAAAAAATGTATCCTGTGGTTTTTTCGCTTCTCTACTTAATTGCAAAAATGAAGCAACTAAGGACTAATTTTATGCATATAGAAATATAGAGTACTTGTAAAATTATATTTTTCTTTAAATTGGTTATTCAAGGTAATTATCCTTTATATCAGTAAAACCACTGACTTTTCATGTGTCGTACAAGTTAATATTTGGAAATTATTTTTCAGCAAAAGTGGTTCTTATGGGCAGGGTTTTTTCAATATTACGGTGTTCTTTTTCTGAAGAAATGCTGCAAGTGCTAATCCACGTATAACTCACCCAGTAAACCTTTCAGTGGACAGGAAAAAATAGACTGAGTATTAATATTTTCATTTTTAAATGATGTTTTTTACTCACAAATGGATTGAAATTTTGAAAGTTCACAATAAATATGTAAATGCTCAGTGAGGGATGGATATGCAGACAAGTTCTCGAATGATGGTTTTGATTCCAGTATGTGTCTCTTGCATGGCATCTTGAGCTTGACTAGGTAGCTTGCTTATGCTGAAAAACACTGCTTGATTTCAGCTTATTTTTTATTTGATTGTAAGGAGCCTCGGTTGTGTTTTTGTCTCTATGAGACCACACTTAGTAAAGCTCAGCTCATTCCAGTGATTCTAGTAAGGAGAAGCTAAAGAAACAAGCATATGTCTGCATATTGTATAACAGAGAGATTATGAATGCATGGAGATATAGACTCTCACCACTCACTTGCAGGTACTCGAAAATGCAACTTTGTTGAAATAAAATATGAACAAGTTCTGTTACAGTTTACGTTTTTCAGAATTCTAAATGAGATACTGTAAGTATTAAATAGTGTACAATTTTGATGTGACTGGAGAAATTTCTCATGTTACATGAAATGAAAACCAAGCAAGACCAGCCTCCGATTTACATTCTTTTATAAATAGCAAAAGTTATCTTTTTAATATTGATAATGAATGAAAACAAATTTCAGAATCTTAGAATATTTGTTTCTTTGGAAATTCTGCTTTCCTTTTTTTTTTTCCTATTGAAAACACTTTCTTGACAGAGACGAGAACTTTTGCTATTAGAAAGCACTGAGTCCAGTACTAAAAATTCAGATTCAGTACCTCCAAAATCCAGATTTATTACCTTGAAAGGCACAACTATCTTGTGCAGCTTCAAAGTAACATAAGAAATCTGTAGTCAGTTATCTTACTATCTGTCAGAACTCTTACGGACATCAAATCCCCACTGACAATCACAACAATTTAAAGCTTTTGTTTTCCTAAGCGAAGTTTCATTTAAGGTAATGCAAAGAAAGGATGCCATCAGTTGGGTTGTCCTCACTACTTCTTTCATTCTAAGACAAGTCTGCTGCAAACAAACTTCTTTGCTGCATCAGTTTTTAGATGGATGGATTTTCCATGCAGTTTACCTCAATATTGCTCAAAAGCTTGTGAAGATAAAAAAAAAGCATCAGGAATATGCAGTTAGGTGAAAGATGAAGTAGCACTGTCACTTTTGGTGGTAATTGCTATTAGATGAGTTTTAAGTGGTTGTAGGAAAAGGTAGCTGCAGAAGAGTTTAGAAATTTATATCAAAGAGAGGCTATTCTTTGCCTGCAGACTTCTGGAAAATAAAACCCAACCTCCTCCTCCCCCAAATTTTCACAAAGAACAGAGTAATGGAGCTGTCTTTCCAAGGAAGCAGAAAGGGAAGTAGGGGAATAATAGGTTTCATCAGTTCAAATCTTAGGCTAGCCAGATTGTCCTGGGTAAAACCACAGTTCTCAAAAGAGTTGAAAGATACTAAACATTGACCAAGAGTTGCAAGCCTTGGTCTTGCACTTGTAAATGGCCCTTTTAGAGGCACTTGCATTGTCTTGTTCTTGTGTTGCAGGTGTTTGGAGAGGTTTTGTTTCTGAGGCTGTTAAGGCAATTTCTTGCACAGTTTCCATAATTTTTTTTGAAAATAGTATTTCTTGTGTTTATAAAAGCAGGATCATATATTGTATCTTCAAATCAGACTTTCAAGGTTAAGAGATGTCTCCTTTTGTCAAAAAAAAAAGTTTTTCAAAGGAGCTTTGTAGAGTAGACTGCATAGAGGAAAATAGCTTGCTGTTACAATGTTGACATGGAAACAGCGTGCAATAGGTAAGACAGTGTTGTACAATGAGTAAATTATCAGAAAACACTTTTTATCCTGCATCTGCTTGGTTGTGGTCCAGAAAGGCCGAACAGCTCAATTCTGGGTGCAGGAGAGGTGAAGTAATCTTTGGCACTTTTCATAGAGTTTTTATGCAATAGATTTGATTTCTGTCAAACAAGTTGTGGTGTGGGTTACTTCTTTATTGTATCCAAAAAAACGTGTTAGCTGATCTTTTTTGACCATTAGATACTTGCAAGTTACAGTAGAGCTACGTGGCCTTTCAGTTGGCATGCTTTCATTCTTCCACGTTTTAGGCTGTAATTCACAATCACCGTAAACCAGAGGAGATGAACAATGGTGCTGTAAGAAGAGATCTTGCCTTTCTTCAATCCGGGCTGCTTAATCCCACCCTCATACTGCTCACTCTTTGCTACAACATTGTCCACATCTAGCCCTTATCCAAGGGTAAACTGTAGGCAAACATCTATCACCCTGTTCCATCCACCCCTGACACAGGAAGGGGAATCAAGAAAGGAAAACTTGTGGATTGAAATAAAAACAGTTTTAATATGGCAATAAATGAAGATATAATAATAATATACAAAGTCATACTTAGCTGGTCCGATTAGTGATCGCAGAATGCGTGCTTCCAGCAGTGAATTCCAGATGGTGAACACTGGGAGCACAGCAGTTCTAGCAAACGTGGAGGTCGCAACCAACTTGAAGAAATCACCGAAGACAGAAATCAAACTCGGAGCTCCATAAACAGAGCAATGAGAAGTGCTGAAGGACGGGCAGGACACCCTGAGGGACAGTGGACACTGAGAAGAAATCAAACATCTCCAGTGAACTTCTTGCTTTTATATGGAGTGTGATATTCATGCTATATGGAATACTTCTGTTGGCCAGTTTGGGTCAGCTGTCCTGCCTCCACTCCTCCCAGCTTTATCCACATACTCACTTGCAAAGCATAGGAAACTGAGGAAGCCCTTGGTTTCTCTAATAACAATCCAAAACATCAGTTATTTTTCAGCATTCTTCACATATGGATATCTAGAGGAACAGCAGTTGCTGAGAAAATAAATTAATTATATCCCAGCCGGCATAAACATTACCTAGGTACCAACTGTAAATAATAGGTGTTATCAACACTATTCTCACACCAGACTCAAAATGCTGCATCTACTGAGAAGAAAATTGAGATTATCCCAGCTGAAACCAGGACAAACGTAACGGTTCACACAGGTAGACAGAATAATTTGATTCTGGCAAAAGTTGTTACTTTGGGGTTTGGGGTGGCTTTTTGTGTGGTTAATTTTGAACTGGTTGGGTTCCTCATTCCAGTTCTGTGTGGTGCCTACCCACAGAGCAGCTTCGTTCCCTTACCTCCTGAGTACAATCTTTGTACTCTTTCTGGCCTGTGTTCATCCTTATGCCCATCAAGTTTGCTTCTATCTTCTCTTTGTGCTTTCTGCCAGCTTTATGCTGGTCATTTATCCGTGTTGAAGGAGTGGTCACGGGTGGAACCCTGTGACCTTTTCGTGCTGATAATATATCCAATATTTCTTGAGCCTGCCTATCACAAGAGAAGGCAACTTCCCCTAAAACCTTTGAGTTCAATGCATTTTTCAGTAGCCCTTTGCTTGACTCTTTCTTCATTCCTTTTACTCCTCCCTCCCCCTCCCCCAATTGAAAATACGCAGGGAATTAAGATTTCCTCAGTTATTGTCACGCTAAATACACTCAATTTATGAAAATATTTTGAGTTTACTCACCTGAGTAGGCTTTGATATCTTACAATGAAACTACAATATGTGTGTCACTGTCATTTGTACGTAAGCATTATACGATTGCTGGTTTGGAGGAAAGACATGCCAGGGGACTCGGATATCTGAGTTTGATTGTCAAGTATGTTCATTAGCTCATGAAGTAACATGAAAAAAGCACCAGCACTATTAAGTTACCAAAACTGCTATTGACAAAACTACTGAGCCATCACTCTGTAAAGTAATGTGATGGTGGTACTAAAAGAGAACCAGTAATGTACTGTCACTTATGACTGCTTTTTATCATTGGTACTATTTCCTTGAGAGACCTCCTGGTGCCATTTTTCTTGCAGTACTAAACAGAGTCACTTTTTAGTTATCTTGGATGCATGGGATTTTTATCCAAATCTTTCATGTTGCTGTCATTTAAATTGAATAACATTAAAATTTATATTTTCCAGTCTACAGAAGCTGCAGTCTTGGAGGCTTTCCCAGAGTAAATCCAAAGGAATTTAAATATATTGAAAGCTACCTATTTTTTAAATCTTTTTATTTTGTCTGATTTGAAATTTTTGAAGTTTTAATTTTTAATTTTTGTTTACTACTTCTGTATATTTTATGATACAGCTTTTAACTGGCTAGTTTTGACAGTAGATCAGTCTGTTTACATACCATCAATGTGATTTTTAGGTATACTTTTAGAATTTTTGTTTTGTCATTGTGTGGTATTGTAATGGGCCTATTCTCATGAGAATAGTTTTGTTTGTTCAACAGAAATTGGAATCTCAGCCTCCAGGACTGTAACACACTGAAGTAAAAATTTATGGCCAGCTCTGTGGAAAAGTGCTGTAATTTCCCATATTAGAGTGCCTGTCTTATGTGGATAACTTTATAGTTTTAGATTGTTTTCTGATTGTAGCCAGTAGCGAAGTTCGAGTTGACCATAGATAAAATCAGGTTATTACAAAGCAGAATTACATTGAAAGATTGAATAATTCTAAATTCTACCAGATTTTTTTTCTTAGTGAGTACTTTATCATCCTTGCCTGTGAAAATTTTATATAAGTCATTATATGAAAAGCATAATACAGAACATTCATCCTGTGAATGCAGGAATGTAGACTGAAATGGTTTTTTTAAGGTGTTTCCTGAGTCCTGTACATAACACAAGTTCTCAGTTTTCATCTTTCCTGTTTTCCTTTTCCTTTTCACTTCTGCTCTTTTTTTTTTTTTTTTTACTCCACCTTTTTCTTCTAAGGATGCTTTTTGGAGGTGAGCACATGTTAGTGAGCTGCTCTGTCTCCAAAGCAAACAAAAAAGGGTGGGGAGGTGATGAGAGGGAGGAGGACAGGGAAAAGATGCAGCTGCTCATTTTTAGTTTTTGAAACTAGCCTTGAATTCTGTAGCATTTACTTAAGCTTTATAATAAAAACTAGGGACGATACTTAAATGCTGCATCCTTGATTTACTGTGGTTGCCAACAAAAAATACTAAAATAGTTTCAAATAGATTATTTGAATTCTTGTCTAAAATACTATTGATGGAAGATGTTTTCTCAGATAAGATTGTGTAAGTAGAGTTTTGCCACACCAGTGAAACTTATGGAAAAGCAGCCATCCTTATAGGTTGTTTTTTATTTTGTTGTGCCAACATCCACTTGGGTTGTTGTGACCCAAGTGGAGGACTTGTCACTTAACCTTGTTAAATCTCATGCCGTTAGCTTTGGCCTATTGATCCAGTCTGCCCAGATCCCTCTGTAGAGTCTATCTTTAAGCAACTCCCAGTCAACACTCCTGACAAACTTGATATCGTTTTTCAGCTTACTGATGGTGCACTTGATCCCGTCATCCAGATCATTCATAATGATATTAAACAGAACTGGCTCAGCATTGAGCCCTGGGGAACACCACTTGTGACCGGCCACCAACTGGATTTAACTCCATTCACCGTAACACTTTGGGTCTGGCCACGCAGCCAGTTTTTAACACAGCAAAGATTACAGCCATCCAGGCCGTGAGCAACCACTTTTTTCAGGAGAATGCTGAGGGAAATGATGTTAAAGGCTTTACTAAATTCTAGATAGACAACATCCAAAGCCTTTACCTCATCCACTAAGCTTGAAACAATGTATGGAATGAAACGTGTTTGGGGCTTTGTTGCACAACTCTTCACATGTTAGTGAGCTCTAACCCACGTAAGTAGTCTCATTGACGTCAATAGACCTACTCCTGTAAGTGTTCACCAGTGCAGGTAAGGGTTGCACAATGTGTCCTTGTCTGTAATGTGTGAGCGTACGCAACACAATATTTAATTATCACTTGAAACCTCTTTGACTTCAATGGCATATTCATTTAAATATCTCAAATTATACTGTTTTTCTTAGGCTGTATTTTACTGACATGGAGATATCATTACATCTGTCACCCTAAAATTGAGCAGAGATAGCATCTCTGAAAAATCATCTTTCTATCTTTTCATTTATACAGCTGAAAAAAAAGAAGTGGCAAAAGAGGAAAATAATTCTCTTTGTTGTGTTTTAAATAATTTGGAGTTTCTAACTTCTTTTTCTGACAGTTTGATGGAGTCATTGATTTACTTGCAGTGCTTAATTAGTCTGAAGGAAGGCTTTGTTTCCCCCCAAAATAATTAAATATGGCTGTTTTTATTTTAAATACCAGTCAAAGTTTAATTTTGTACAAAGAACCATATTGTGTCTGTATTTTATAGTAATACTGAACGTAAGGTAAAAAAAACAGTTTCCAAAATTAATTATGTGGTACTAACTTTTTTAGCCATGATGTCTAGAAAACTGTTGGACCATCATGGTTTTTCTTTAAAGAGCTCACTTCCTGTAAACCAGATCAAACCTTTCTGGATGCAACCGTTTTAGGATTCTTCTTAATAGAGCTTTTTAGTGACAGATGTATCTGGGTTTTGTACCCTCTCATTTTGTAAAGGATGTTGCTCTGTTTTTCTTTAAATGTCCTAAGACTGTGAAGTTGGAGTGGATTAAAAAAGAATGACAAATCCTTATCTGTAGTGCTGCAGATATGGTGCTAATGCTGCCAAAGTAGAGAACACTCATGTGTCCAGTCTTGTTGCTAAATATCATGTTTTCCGAACGTGTGTAGTTATTGAAGAAGAGCCTTGTGCCCTGGGTAACTGTCCTAACATGTCTGCTAATGTAGGTGTTAAGATCAGGTGAGATGCTTCTTTAAAAAGGAAGAACATTTTTCTGTATCCTGTTTAGTGTAATAACAGAGTGAGACTTGGCACAAGCACATAGTATTTTTTCGAAGGAGGTTTCATCATCCTGAATCTTGTTTGTGGGATAGCTTAACTAGCATTTTAGGGAACAGCATTATAAGATTATATTGGTAACTGTATTATAAAACATTTATAGAAATTTATTCCTGGGAGTTCATTTGAAGAAAAGCAGCAGTAAAACTTTAGTAATAAAACAATAGGACTATTCTTGAGCCAAAGAGTTTACTTGAATAGTGCCCTACTCGGGGATCAGCTGTCAGGTAGGAGGAAGACATTATATCAGCCAGAAGGTTTTATCAGAGAACTCGTGAATCAAGAACTTTGTCTCAACACCTGTATTCAAGGGAAAAGTTAAGGCATTCTTACCTTGTATAATTCTTAGATTTTAAGTAGTTTAATTTACAGTTGCATATGATCTTCCCAGGGGTTAGGAACCTGCAAGTCCCGAGTGAGTTAACTTTTTTCATAGTGAGCTGCAAATGGGCTATGTTTTGGTACTTGTCACTATTAAATTCAGTGTTACTGGTCAGGTATATTTTGAGCAAGAGAAACGGTAGCCCAGCTGTGTGTCTGCACAAGAGAATGAAAAATAACAAGTAGTTACATCATACTGAAATATTCCTTATATGTTCACAAATATGTTTTTGCTTGCTTTACAGTGACACATTATTTTTAAGGATGTTAATGATTATTTTATCAGCAACCTTATGACCATACATAGCTTTCTCCTCGAGCAAAGTCTTGAAATTAATTTGATTACAATTTGCGACTCTTAAAGCATTTCTGTATTCCTGTTGTTAGCTTTTTTCTGAGTGTTAATTAAATCCCTAAATTTGGTCCCATCATACACCTGGAAGGAGAATAAAACTCTTTACAGTCCCACAGAGTTACTCCAAAGTGCTAATTAGAAGTGTAGAGAAACTCCTCTCAAACCAGGGAAGTAACATTCAGAGCTTGAAAAAGCCCCATACATCAAATAGTGGATGGTATTACAATGTAGCAGTATGTGTTTTGCAGGATTATACCATTCAGACAATTCAAAGTGTATATTGACACCCTATGAAAAATATTTATTCAAATTCGGGACACTCATTCAGCCCATTGAGCATATGTATAGTCCCCATGGAAATGTTGCAGGCCCTTTACCTCTACCTGATGAAAACAGCTTTCATAAGCACTCTTACATGGCTTTTTGCTTCTTTAACTTCATACTGAAACAGTGCTCAGAGCTGGCGGTACTGTGCAATTCTTGAGTGCTAGGTTTTGGGAGACATAACCAGCTAAGTATTTGTAGATGTCTAGGGTTAAAGCTTGCAAGATGCTGGTAATATCAGAAAAAACACTGTGGAAGTTAGTGGACAATGAAGGTGCTTATGTCCATGCATTGCTCAGCATCTGTCGTGTTCAGATGTGAAGATACATCCATGGCTTTTTCACCAGGAATAAACAATTTGGATTACAGGATGTTGTTTATTAGTATTCTTTCTGTATAAACATGTTCCAGCTCTGCTTGTTCAACCTGGTCTTTGTTTTCTCTCTCTAAAACTTAAGCAGTGCTACTGGTCTCCTCACTGAAACGGTGCATCATGTACTGCTGGCTCCTGTAGCTACTGCATGAGTGACTGCACTTGATTGTGAGTGAAATTGTGATCTAAATATATACAGAGCCTGCAGTTCTATGCAGCCACTGGAGGCTGGCATTGTTAAGCATTCATCTTTATATGTGTGTAATTATATGTTAAACAAATATATCCTCTTTTTAAATACCAAAATTGGCAATGTAGTCTTTTTGTGTACCACACTATTGTTTTTCACTCCTAATTCTGTGAAGGCCAGAGCAGTGCATTGTTTTTCTTCTAGCAATGCAGGCGAGAGTTGGGGAGGAGGGATAAAAAAAGATGAATCGATCTGCTCAGAGATGAATTGGTGAGTTCATTTTGCAAGAAACGATAAATGAAAAAGAGGTTTTGCCAGACCAGTGATGTCAGGTTGCACAGAGTTTCGGACTTGGTTGTGTTACATTCCTGTATACTTAAATGGATTAAGATAAAAAGTCTGACTTGAAAAGGATATTCCAAAACTGACTGTGCCTGTGGTTTTGAATCCTGATGCTTTGAACAAAGAAGGGATTGATTTAATGGGATTAATGCTTAATCCAAATGAAGCAATGTACACACATGCCTTGAATGCTTTTGAGAATAACTACAAGTATCATTTATAAGGCTCTGTAGAAAGATACAGAGAGGTGATCTTTGTTTAAGAAAGAGATGGGGCAAGGCATCTTTATTAAAGGAGAAAATAGGCAAAGTTGTGTTCAAAATAGCTCTTCTGGATTACTTTCTGGCATTTTTAAGGTTTCTTTTTGGTTCAAGTATATTTATTTTCAAGTGCTGTTTTTGAGGTGGTGTTACATGTCTCTTCATCATTTTGATATTGCAGATGAGAACTTTTATTTTAATGTAATACCTATTTTTACTTCTACTTAAGATAAGGTTGTTTTCTGTTTCAGATAATATTTTATTTGGAAAGTGTTTGTCATCATGATTTTGTTGTTGTTATTGTTTAACCTTGGTTTGTAGGTTTTCTGTTTGGCACAATAAACTTGGAGAAACTATGACTTTGTCCATAATTGCTGTGGCTCCGTGGACCCTCTAATTTCAGTGAAGAACTGTTAATTAAACCAAACAAGCAGATTGATTTTTTTGTTTGTTTGTTTTTGTTTAATTTTTTTTTAATATTAACACATCCAACATTTAAAACATTTATAATTATTTCCTTTCATCTTTACTAATAAAAGCTTTCTTGATGCATAAAGTCCATCTGATTTCTTCTATTGACCAATGTTATGCACTCACAATGTGTTTTCAAAGCATTGTATCCTGTCTAACTGGGTGAAAGGTATGTCACATGCATGCCTCTCCAGGCGCCCTCCAGGCTGGGAACCAGAAACTTCAGGTGAAAACTAAAATTCTTTCCTAATGATGAGATTTGATGGAGGTAGTGGATTTAGAAATAGACCAACTATCATAACACTAATGAAAAAAATTGCAAGAATTGCTAATGATATGACTGACTCATGTTGCTAAATGAAGCAGATTTTTAAACATCTCTCTAGGCTTCAATTCTTTCAGCTCATTCACAGTCATTTCTGCTTTATACTGAGCTCAGTGAAGCTATTCTCAGAGGATAGTGCAGTACGATAGGGATTGGGAGTGGAGCCATTAATCAATTCAGTACTACAGAGATTATCTAATATCTAAGAAATGGTTTAAATATTTGAGGCATTTTGCTGAAAGCAAAAATGTAATTTTCAGATGATTCTTGGCATTAATATTTTTTTTAAAAAAAAGAAGGCTGTTGGAGGCTGACCTAAAGACAAGGACTAATTATTGATAATTAATGTTTGAAGGAGGTCTTGTTTCTTAGTTTATTCTTGAATCCAGCTATGACATATCTGGGATAGTAAATAAATAGTGTGAAGGAGCATTCTTATGTACTGGATTTTTAATTTTTTTTTGTCTATGCTGTTACATTGTTAGAATGGTTGTTGGCAGTGCATTGGCCAAAGCCAGATAGTGATGTCCCAGGCAGGCCTTCGGAGTAGGGTCAGACTGGGGATGGTTCCCAGCAGGCAATCAGCTTGTGTTCCTGTTCCAGTTTTCCCTCATCTTCATTGTCAGAATTCAAGAGACCTTTGTATTAAAGATGGTGGAAGTTATAAGCCGTTTGGTTTCAGGTCAGTGAACAGCTCTAAACATAATCAGGTTACTGGTGTAGACAAACCTATCATGTTGTCTTGCAGTACTGTTGCAATTTAAACCAGTAAAGTGAGTTTCTAAGATGCTGAGTTTGGTATAGTCTGTCACATCTGCTAAAAAAGCAGTTTCTCCCTTAAGATAAAAGTATGTGTTTTATACTTCCCCAATCCCCCACCCCGGGCCCAGCAAGACTTTATATCCATTTATTTCCGAAGAGTACCGAAGAGTATTTTGCTGGCATCTTAAGAGGACAGGAACACATAAGTCTGTGGCAGTGTTTACAGTTTCTGTCTCTCCAAAACCGTAACAATGACATCATGAGGACTGTGGTAAACAACAGGGTAAATATGAACACATTTCTTACCTGAATCTTCTTATTCCATAAGCTCTGTCCCTGTTATGCTTTATTCTTTACTGGTCATTGAGAGATATATTTAATTTCGAAAATGTCTTCTCTCCTGTGAGGCTTCTTGAAAAATATTTGTGCCAATACCTTTAAGATGATCTGCTTGCATAGTACATACAGCTGCAATGGAAGTTCCCTAATTTTCTCTCATCTTAATTACTATTTTTTTTTTTTAGTGCTACAGATTTTCTTTTTGACCTATTAAGTTGTTGGTTTACTTACCCACTGGGAGATTGCTCCGTGAATTAAGTTGATCTCTTTTAGGGTTCTGCCTGATGTTGTCGCTAATGAAATGATGGAATTGTTGAAATGAAAGCTTTACTGGTACATGAAAAGGGGAATCCAGGCTTGAGCAGGCAGCCTTCAACACTCACGCTGATTTTGTATGGGACACAGAAATACAGGTATATTGGAAAGTGACATTGGTGGTGCTGGGGTTTGTTTTCATTGAGCTTTTAGTGTAAGTACTAACAAAACGAGTAAAAGTCCGAGTTACACTTTTGAAGCCCAGGTGGTTTAGTCCTGGTATACTATTGAAATAAAGGGAAAAAAAGACATTTTTGTGGTGGTTCATAATCTGCATGAATAACTATTCCTCTTGAAATAGTTGTACCTAATTTAAAGATTATCTTCAGATAAAGGTTTCTTTATTCTTTTCTTTAGTGAAATGAGGCCTGTTATTTGAGTATTAATCATAGAACCACTGAAATGATAGTTACTTGTTGAACCAGATTATCACAAATGTTTGGCTTTGTTGAAATTACTGGACTGTGATGTTTGATAGTAATGTTTGTATTTTTTATAGTTAGTTTACTAAAATAAGCAAGGGAGAAAATCCACCCATAATTCTGTCTTCAACTTTATGTATTTCTGCTGCTACTTGCAGTGAAAATGAAACTATTTCATATAGTTTGTGAAGGAAAAAACCACACAACCACAAAACATGCTCCAATGAAAGGCAAGGAATTATTAAAAAAAACCCAAACAGCAAAACCAACAAAATGACAAACCCACAAATGCCCATGCAAAAACAAACAAACAAGCAAACAGAAACAAACCAAAGAACAACCCCCAACCACGAACCCAAAATTTTGGTGGGCTGGCATGAGCTATGCCAAATTGGATGGACAGATAGAGTGTCTCGCATGTGCAAAGTGGAAAAACAGGGCTATTGTTTATTTGGTGGAGTGCTCTGATACATCAGTTTATAGAAATATTGTAAATAAATACAATTGTTTCATCTATCATTTGATTCACCCTTCCCACTCCTCATGTCCCAGAATGAATATCCTACCAGAAAGATTGTTTCCTCTTGGTGGTCAAGGAGTTGCCTCTTGGGTGGTATTGACGGGCAAGCTGTCTTCTGCCCTCTGCTTTCTATTGAGATTTGCCAATTTTATATCATCCTACCCCATAATAAATGAGAGACGCAAAAAACATAATAAGGTGAAACACTTGCATATCCCCAGCATTTATTGAAAAGGTGTTTTTCCACTTACTGTTCAGAAGACATAGCCAAGAAGTGGAAAAAATGAAGTGTATGAACGAACTTCTAAAAGACAGGTGGCATAGCCAAAGAGAGCATTTCAAATTGAGATGTAAAAAGAGAATGTAAATGGGCGTCCTGGTCAGGAAGCGAAGAGCTGCTGAGCTAGCACAAGAAGCGGGGAGCCTGATTTTCTTTGCCTACGATTTGTTCAGAAGGAAATGAAAAAAGGAAGAGCTTGTCTGGTACTTCAGTGTCCTTTTCCATGATATTTTCGTTAAGGTTTTCATTGTTGAATCACAAATCCAGAACAAATAGTTAATGTGTGCGTAAAACACAGAAATAGTAAGTTATGCCAGAAAGATATCAGCACTGAAATGTGGATTTGTCATTTTAAAATAGGTATGCAAGGAGAGTGTGTGTGTGTTTAATTAAACAGAATACACGTATGAATCAGGAAGGCAAACTCTAGTGCATAAATTGAATGAATGGACATTCAACCCAAACACAGCCAGATTACTTGTTTAATTCTTAGAGGAACTAGGGTCATTCCAGTCTTTTTGTGCTTTCTTGCCTGCCATATCCTAAGCTGTTGGCCAGAGTTCAGCTCTCCCAAGTGATGGTGCCTTCCAATAACTGCCACAGCTCTGTCAGAGGACATGCAGGTTCCACATATAAGAGGCAATGCTTTCTGTGGATGCATGAAAAAAAGAGAGAGGAGATTTTGTTTGGGCTGCTTGCGAGAAAGTGTATAGACCAAAATAGTTATGAATGTGTGCAATGTTACCTTTTCCTTTGTTAGAAATTGTTGATGTGTATGCTTTATGCTCTATGCAAGGATTGATGAAGAAGAATGAGAGAGGTTCTGGCATCACTGGAGATGGTGGGAAACTTCCTTTTGTGTACAGAGTGCTATGGAAATGGAAGATAGAGAGTACTGTCTCTGCTAGTCTACGGGCCCAATAATAGTAATGTGGGGAGGAAAGGAGTAGTGAAGAAATATTTCTAATATGAATGATAAGTTTACTGCACAGAATTCTTAGAGCAAATACACTAGTAAAAAAAAATTTAATAACCAACAATGGCTTGTGTCTTATTTGTTTGTGTCTAATTCTGGAAATGATACCTGATTTGCATGATAACCTTTTTCTTCCTCTGGGTGTATTATTTTCCTGTTTATTCAAATGTTATTAATCAGTGCCTCTGATTTCTCAATTTTTTTCGGTGTATTTCAGAATCAAAAGATTACAACAGTTCAATAGAGATGTTGATAATATCTAACAAAAATATATTTGTTAGAAATTTTCAATATGTGAATATTCAAGAAAGCGAGTTTGCCTATCATTGAACCTTATGTAATTCTCGTGTAAAAATCCTATCCTTATGCACATCTTACAATGTAGAAGCCTTTATATATGCTATAAAGTAATTGTTTATGCACAGCTTAAGTAAAACACCTTTACATTAAACTTCTTTACAGCACTCTTTTGCCTTCATGCACATAAAACACAAAATATTTAAGCTGCTTCTAAAAGAGTATTCTCTATTAATTCTACATTTTCTTCATGTTAAATTTCGTGAAGTTACAATGTGTTCTTGCTGATTTTTGTTGTGGGGTTTGTGTATGGTTTTAGCATGTATTTTTTGACATGGCAGACCTAACTATTAGAAGGACTGATAAGTCTGCTTTAGTCTATGTAGAAAATAGATTTGTTACTCCTTTTTAATTTTGAAAATGTAGTTGTAAATCCTGTTCTGCTTGCTCCTATCTACAAATCTGACATTGAAAAAGCATGTCTGCACAGATGCCTTTCATGAAATAAAGGAGGGTAATTTAAAAATTGTTGTAGGATTTCTTATATCATCTCCATTAATCACTTTTCTTTATAAGGTTAAAGCACAGTTTTCACACTCAAGTTGCTGAAATTACATGGTACCCGGTATGGAAATTGAACTTGTGACATATAGACTAAAGTCTTATTTATTTATATGTCACTTATATTAGTGACATTTTATTGAATTTTGATGTGTATTACAAAACCCACAACCAATAAAGATTTGAATCAATGAAGTATTTCCATTGAAGTCAGGGAGAGCAGACTGCACACCTAAGATGGTTATGGTTATGGTTATTTTTGCTGAAAACACAAAGCAACTCTTGTAGAATTTCAGTTGCTAGTTTTACAAACTTTTCATTCCTAATTTCTTACTGAAAGCAAAAAGTTTTTGCAGTGTAAAGACAGTCTGGAAGTAGCGGACATCTTATGAAAACCTGTATTGATAATTTTTGATTCGGAACTTAAAAGGCAGATAGATTTTGATGGCTTTCTGATGGTTTACTCTATTAAGTCTTCAAAATGCTGTATTCTTGATGAGTAATTCTCCAAATAAATATTTTCTTTTCAGTTCTATTACTATGAAATTAGAAAGACTTACTTTTTCAAGATATTACCCTTTTCTTAGTTGGGCAAATTACAAAATTATATTAATCAATCTGATTTTTTCTGGATGTGAGGTTATAAACTGTATTAGCTGAAAAATCTTTTCGTTCATGTGGCACATGTACTCCTTTATAGATACATTATTATCTAAATTTACGAATTGTTGTTTGGTTGAAAAATCAAAGTAGTGGTATTATGTTTGTTTGTTTTCCTCCCTGGACCCTTTTCTTTCCTAGTAAATGAAAATAAGGATGTTCACTTAGGTGTCTTGAGTCAAGGGGTCCAGATCTGAAGATTCTTGGCTGTAAGTGGGAATGTTGTTATTTGAGCCTGTGATATTGGCCAGGACCTGCCACCTGTGTGGATTAAGAAAAAGGGTATTTGAAACCGGGTTTGGGCTGGTAGGGTCTGATGGGTTGGGAATGATGTGGTGGTGTTGGTATGGGGAGAGTGGCATACGTGGGTGGCGCTCTGCAGGTGAGAGTTATTGGTTTGTGTTATTGGTCAGATACTGCTTTGTGAAGGCTTTTGCAGTGAACTTTTCTAAGACATCTTACAGTTTACAGTCGTTGACTAGCAATTAAGTTACATATAGTCATTCTGATGCTGTGTGAAGCATAAAATATGAAAATTGGTCTTATTTTATAGCACTACTACTCTTCAAAAGAGAAGAGTTGTGTTGTTTAGAGGGCAGTTTCCCTACTACTGAAACTAGGATGCTTTCTGTGGAAAGTTTATAACTCTGTTTATATACACACAACACAAGACGAGAAGGTGTATTTAGTTGTTACAGTGGTTGTTTCTCCTCTTCCCTTCAGATCTCATTAAGGCTTTTGTACTTGGGGTGCATGTTCCCTTTGTGGCTGCCTGGAGCTTAGTCCCTTGGGACAGAAGTCCTGCTTTCCTGCCTCTCTTGGAAAGCCTCAGCACTCTTGGGTGTACCTCCCTGTGGCCAGTGGCTTTGTTCGGGGGATTTGTGAAGGTTTATGATCAGATTGTAATTTTATGAATTTTGGAATTTATTCATAACTGTGTCAGGGATCTGTGATTCTGAATTTTGCATCTTTTTCCAAAATGTGTGCTGGAGTTTTCTTTTTTTACAGAGGTTGCAAAGGCTTTTTATGTGCGATTAGTTTCATTTTGATAACTGAATTACTAAGGTGATAGAAGCACGCACAACAAAGCAGTTTATATTTCTAAAGTTACTTGATTAACTTCAGTATTTAAAAATTCTGCTGGATTTTGGTGTTGCATAGCAGTTTTTGTTCCTTTTGCTGTTGTGTACAGTGAAAATACTAAATGTTATGCTCTACATGAAATACCAGTTTACTTTTTTCTGTTCTTCCACCCCATTCCTTTGTCAATATATTATCTTGTCTATTTTGGAAATAAGTAATTTTATAGTCATAAACATAATAATAAGTTCCTTCCTGGCCATTTCTCTATGGAATGTTTCTGTGTACTCCTGTAGGGGACTTTTTGTACACAATATCTTGCAAGAATATGCTTTGCTTTGCTTCTACTATTTTCTGTATGATAGCTCTTTGTTTTTGTTTTTTTTTACTCATTATTTTTCTATCTGGGAGAAAATTTAAATAAAATGTGTTCAATCAGTGTGTTAAACAAAAGGATATTGATGTCTGCTGGTGTCTAGGTATTGTTTCATATGAGGAATTTCATACCAAAGGTGTAATCAATTAATATTCTCTCTTTCAGGTTTAACAGATGAAAAAGTGAAGGCCTATCTTTCTCTTCACCCCCAGGTACTGGATGAATTTGTGTCAGAAAGTGTAAGTGCAGAAACTGTGGAAAAATGGCTAAAAAGGAAAAATAACAGACAGGAAGGTAAGTCCTTTTTATTTGCAACTAATATTTAACTTTGAAGAGCTCAGTTCTTATTTTCAGATTTAAAAAGGAAACCTAGTTTTGGTAAAATTGGACTGTCATAATTTATATGTTTATGTTTCTCTATTTTTTGAGAGGTGGTAAAGTTTAAGAATTTCTTAAACATTTTCAACATTTTGGCATTTTTGTTTTGGAATAGAAATTTTGAGTTGCAAATGCTATTCCACCAACCTGTAATATCTATTACCTTAGTGTTTGTATTGAGAACATAGTTTGATCTTCTTGGATCTAAAATTAGTGAGTTTTGAATTAAAAAGTACATGCAGGATATAAGCCTCAGTAAAGTACTGGATATACCATCTCAAAAGTTCATACTTCCAACATGTACTAAGTCAATTTTACGTATGAACACTGACACAGAGCCTGGAAAGCAGCATATTGAATTCTGGAGGTATTTCTGTTGGGTTGCTTTAGGTATAATCCCTTACTTACTAGACACAGAAAACTATTTCTTATGAGTTGGCCTGGATTGAAAATGATTGTAAATTGTGTAATGATCTAAGCCTGGAGTTTAAGTTCTGGTGATAATTTCCATTTTAAATAGGTGGGCTTTTTCTGCTTCTTAGAAGATAACAGTATTTTCTGCAGAACTATAGTAAAAGAAAAGGGTGGGCAAGGGACAGAAGAGGCTGTGTCCAATCAGTTTTTAGTGGTGATGACTAGATACCTGAGACTAAGGTGGCAGTGTTTTTTTGGTAGTGTAAAGAGATTACCTAACGGAAAAGTAAAAATATGTAGCCATAGACCACCAGTTTACTACTTTCTGGTTTACAAACTGCAGCACTGCAGGTTGATTATCATTATAATCCAGAAATGTGATCAGCAAAAGTGTTATGAATCAAGTGAATAAGTCATGCAATGCTTTTTGTAGACAGAAGAGAGAATACTTTGTTACCAAAGACAAGTATTACTTATTTTAGAGAGCTCTGTTCCTGTGAAAATGATGTTTTTCTCTAAAGTGCTCGAAATCACTATAAGAAATCATTGCTTGTTTGAAATACGGTTTATAGTCCGGATCAAGGATCTTTATGCTAAAACTGAATGAATGCTTTTGGTAGCATTTCAGCTTCAAGAATCTTATATTGCTAAGTGGAATTTATTACCAATTGCCCAGTTCCCCTTTTCTTTTTTTGGGGGGGAAGGAAGGGAGTGTTGTGTGTGAGCTGAAAATATGTTTTTGTGAAAGTGCTTATGAATCTTTTTGTAGGCAATTTCAAAAGCAAAGTAGCTGCTCACCACTATCTTAGCAAAGCTTTAATATAAGTAGCTGCAACAGTGTGTTTTGTCCGTTCTTTTCTTGAAGTTTAAGACTTCTGTTTTATGCCTAACTCTCCCCAAACAGTTGAATTAAAAGTGTCAAGCAATAGTTATGCTCTTACTATAATTCAGCTTCATATCTGTTATTGTCAAGGGAGTCTTTCTGCCTTTCCCTGCCACTTTCCTTGTGGTGACAGTAATCTTTAAGGTGGCTGAATTTGTTACACTAAAGGCAATTATGTAGATGTGGCTTTCTTGATGTTATTTTTTTAGATGAAAGTAAGCAGAACCAGATTTAAAACTACATTTGCCAAGTCAAAAAGAAGTTGTTAAGTGCATTTTGTTTATAGCATGAAACAGATACTGATTAGCCTTATCTGTGGTTTTCTTCTAGACAGATAAGTTCTATAGGCATATAAAATGTCGCTGATAAGAAAAATTTTGATTTGTCAGAATGTGACATATCTAGAAAAGAAACTTGCTAACTGATTTACTCAGTTTGCATTATGTATGTACCAATCCTACTGCCTGAGTAATGGTGTCTGAGAAATGAGGAGGAGAAGACGGAACTCATTCTTTTGATGTCGGTATGGATCTGTGGTGAATTAAAGTGAACGTGTAGCCTAAGTCTCTTTACATCAACTGGAGTATAATTTTCCCTCTATCCCTCTTGCTTTACTTTACAAATGTTCACATTGTGTAATGGGACACAGACAGAAAAATAAGCTTTGTTTTTGTTAGAAAGTTGCCAGGCAGGCAAAATGCTGTTTTGAGATCTCTGGCTTAGTGTCTGTACTTTAATATGTTGGTGACGCAGAACAGTCGTTAACCTATATGCAGAAATCTGCCTGATTTACAGGGATCCAGCTGTGTGGACTCTTCAGCCAGAAGTCAGTGGGCCTACAGCCAGAGTAGTTTATCTGAATTTCATTAGCATGAACATAAATTGGAATGTCTGATTTTGACTTAAATGAACCAATTTTTTTCTGTGACTGAGATTCACACAATTAGTTACTTTAGATGGATTTTTCTAAAACCCTAAGCACTGAAAAAGAAAGAGATATGTAAATACTGCAGTATTCAAGGTATGACAACAATTTGTATCTGAAAATATCATGAGTTTTGTAATCTGAGTGTACCAGATAAATCTTGTATCCATCACAGTAAGCATCAGCTTGAAATTCATCCATGACAGGTTGATGGTGATCTAGATATTTGTGTATTGGAGAAAACCTGCAAAAGTATCACTGGGAGGGAATGTTGTTCACGTTAATACTTGAGTATTCACTGCAACTTTTTGAACCCTGCCTATCTACCAATAAAATACATATTCATAATACACTCAGGCCTTGTATTGTTGCACACAGCATTTCCAAACAACTCTATTTGTAATCAACTAACACCTGAGTTTTAAATTTTTCATGTGAGGATCATGACTGACCTAGGCAGGACTCTGAATGAAAGCAGAGCACAAACTGTGCATGAGAAGTAGTTCAGTATTTTTGCTTGGATTTTGCAAGCAAAACTTAACAAGTGAGAGAATATCTTGATTAAAGAAACTACTTAGATATTTCAGGGTTCATTTCAAGTCTTCAAATTCATAGCTATGAAACAAACTTCACTATAGGTTAAGCCTGATATACTTTTAGTCTAAGGTCTGATGTAAACATGAGGTATTATAGGTTTGTGGGATGTTTTATGAAATTTCAAGATCAGAAAATGTCTTTATTTCTATATCTCATCCTACTTGGTGTGCTGGTATAATTTATACCAGTAAGACACATGATCTTACTTTAAAGATTTATTGGAATTTATAGAAGATTTTTTGATGATATTTATTAATACATTTATTACTTTTAAGTTTCAAAAATTATCAGTAAGCCCTGTAATTGGTTTGAAATTAGTTAAGTATTTCCACTGTACAATGAGAATGGATTACATTTGTTTATTTGTCTTTGTCCTATGTCGCTTAATTTTGCGTAATGACCGTAATGAACTCTGGAATCACTTCTCTTGGTTAGCCATTAAACTCTGATGCAGGCACAGTTTCCTCTATAATTTAACCAAGTTTCTAAAATCACTGCATTGCATAGAGTTCTTAATTCCCAGCTCTGTCTCATTCTTAGATACTCCCAAAACATCACAAGGCTTCTCCTTGAGCCTAAATGAAGACATTCCTGGAGGTGTTTAAAAACAGATTGGATGAGGCACTTAGTGCCATGGTTTAAATGATGAGTGGGTGCTGGTGTTGGGTCATAGGTTGGACTAGATGATCTCAGAGGTGTTTTCCAACCTTGTGATACTGTGATCCCATTGTTGCTTTATCTTCTGGCTGAGTGGCCAGACCTCTGTGGGGAGAAATCTGTTTGTGGAAAAAAAGATGGAAAATGGGAAGCAGTCACTTTGAAATAACTTTCTTATTGCTACTTTTCTTACACTTGTGTTTATCTCCATCCCTTGTTATCCTGCTTTCTTATTTATTTATTTATTTATTTTTAATTTTCCCATGTTTCTGTACAGCAACCTCCATAGAATTTTGCCCTACCAATTTCAGATTTTTCTTTCTGACACATACATTTGTTTTCTTAGGCACTTCTCCTTCTCTATGCTCCAGAGCCTGGTTCATCAAAGTGCATGGTCATGTGGTTAATTATTTCTAAATCTGGACACATCAATAACAACTTTATATGTTATATTCTTCCAGCAATACTTTCCAAAACTATGTAAAGCTGTATAGCAGGAACTTAAGGTGCTTTACTATGTACAAACGTTGTTAAGTACTTCATAGTATAATACTATGCTGTAACCTGTTGTACATTCAAGCAAAAAGAGAATGTATTATGTAATGTGACCAAAATGTTGCTGCTTTAGAAACCAGGGCTTTAGCATTTGTTATTTCCTTGCCTGAGTTGTTTAAACAAAAACATGAAATGACTTATTCTTTTATGGACTGTTAATTTTTCCTGTTATGCTTTCCTATATCTGTGAATTTACTATCAGTGTTAAATAAACTTTACTTGGTAGATGTACTGTTGATAATATGATACAAATGATTAAATGAGTGTATTTGGTTGTTTCAGTTAAAGGGCATTTGTGAACGTTCAAAATACTTTTTCTTCTTTTTATTTATCATTACACAATAAATCAGAGTGTATTCATTGCAACTTTTCTGTAATTGCTGTAAGCAGTCTTGCTGACTGCAATATAAAATGTGATTCTTCATTAGTCATTTAGATGCATGGTTTTGTCATGGCATGTCTCATTCTGGTGGTGTTTCTTGTGAACCAAATATTATAACTGTGTGTAGATTGAGAATTCAGATTAAGCCACGAGTCTGTCCTTTTTTGTAGTTCAGCTATTTCGCTTTTCACCTTTTTTCTGCTTCCTTTCTACTGTGTGCCCTAGAAGTGAGCAAAGATGGCAATCGGGTTTGGTGCAAATTTGATTTGTATAGCTTTAAGTTTTGTCACTGGAAACAGTGATATCTGGATAAATTCATTCTAATAATTTGAAATATCACTGTAGCTTCCTTTTGGTAGAGCCCCTTGAGTCGACTTCCTGACGAAAGGCATCTGCATAGAATCGCTGACCCACACATTCCTTTGGGTCTGTCTGTGACCACCTGAAAGGAGGTTGTGGCAGGGTGAGTGTTGATCTCTTCTCTCAAGTGACAGGTGATGGGACAAGAGGAAATGGCCTCAAGTTGTGTTCGGGGAGGTTCAGATTAGACATTAGGAAAAAATTCTTCACTGAAAGTGTTGTCAGGCACGGGCACGGCTGCCCAGGGAAGTGGTTGAGTTGCCATCCCCGGATGTGTTTAAAAGGTGGGTGGATGAGTTTCTTAGGGACATGGTTTAGTAAGTGGACAGGTACGGTTGAACTCAATGATCTCAGAGGTCTTTTCCAACCACATAATTCTATGGTTGGGTCTTTCCAGTATACTCATATATATAGTATCTATATAGACTTTAGCAATACCTGTGACAGCTTTCAGGTAGCTAGGTGAGCATAGCAAGAATAGAGTTCTGTGCAGATTAAACATTGTTCTTTTTCTTACTTTATAGTCTGTGCTGCACTGAAAATTTCAGTGGCTAGAGTGGTTTTGATGGGTGAGCTACTTTTTTTAAGCCTGATACCTTCTGTGGTTTTTAGACAAAGAAATCTTTTTTTCTTTATAACCTTTTTTCTGTACTAGAGAATGGTTAAAAGGCATAGGATTTTGGCAAAAGTCTTTATCACACTCAAACTTTGAGTCTATATACAAAGAGAGAATTTGTTTACAAGCCTTTTAGGGAAAATACTAAGAGAAAAATTGTGCTAAGCTGTATCATTGAAATGTAAAAAATGTAAAAAAGTGAATTGCTTCTTTTCTGGTGCTGTGCTTTCAGATATTAAGATATCAGCTTCTGCTTTGAAGCTTGCTACAGTCCTGTGAGGGAGAAAGTGGACAGTTTCAGAGAGACATTGATATATGGCTCTATTTAGGGAGCAAGTCTGTATTTAGATATTTATTGTCAAGCAATACTGAAGTACGCATTACTGCAATAAATCATAGTTATTCCTTTATTTGCTCTTTCAAATGGGTAATTCATTCCTGGTTTAAATTATGCTTAGTAGAGGAGTGGCATTTGCAGTTTGGCTAAGGTTGTTAAATACGTGAAAGGATGGCTAACGTGCATTTCCATAAACGGGGATAGACTATACGAAGAGATAACGTAAGCAGGAAGAGTATAGGTATGCTAAAAATATGCCAGCTTGCTGCCAGAATTAAAAAGAAAAACAATTTAGCCTGTGATTGATTTGTTAGTTTTTGAGAACTGTGCAGTTCTACGCTAACTATTCTGTGGTGTAGTGTAGTAGTTGTAGCATAGTAGATGAAGGATACTCAGAGGCTGGAGACTGTCACTGTTGTGATACTCCACAGTTTGCTGCTATTATGACATCTGCCCAAACTAGGCAAAAGGAACTAACATGGCAGTGTGTTAATCACCTCCTTGATTTATAATTAGGCTATCTTAACATTTCATTAGTGGTACCAACATGCTGTTTCATTCTGATGCAGCCCTGCTGTGCTTATGTTTGTGTGATGTCTAAGCAGGAAACAAATACTTGCCAAAAAGCAATAGTAAATGTTGGAATGATTTAGGTAATGTGTGACTTACAACATTGACGCCATAGTAGTAGGTCTTAATGTTTCTTGTTGCCAGATTCCACTATTTACATATTTTGATGCCTTTCTTAGCATTCTCTTCTCAAAAGCATATAGAAAGGATAAGTCTTCTAGTCTCATTCCCCCATAGTTGCTTGGCCTGGTCTTAGTCTCCTCTCTGCAGCTACTAATGGCCAGTTAGAGACATCTTATGTTGGTCTGAACCAGCATAACCATTAACATGCTAACAAGCGTTACTTCTCTGGGTTACTATCCAAACTGATAAAAGTTGTCTTTAGCTCTGCCAGATTGAAATTGTTTATGTATTTTCTCAGAAAATTTGCAATTACTTTTCAGAGCTTGACTGCATAGATCCTGTTCGTCCCTATGTTTGGTGCAGTCCCTGCTTACACAGAGATAGAGATAAAATAAATCAGTAGACTTTTGTATAGTGTAGTTTACAGGTTGCTATTCTTCATGTCAATCCTAGTATATAGAAAGTTTATGTTATCAGAGGTAGACACATGAAGTGATGTTACTTCTCAGAACTGTGGTAGAGCTCTACTTGGGAATGAAGTTATCGTCCACATGACGAAAATAGCATACATCAATCACAAATAATCTTGCAACTGATTTCTGAGGAGACTTGTATTGTGCAATCACTTTTAAAAATTATTTTATCTCTGAATTGTCTCCTGAAACAGTCAGTGTAATTGTCCTAGGTGAAGTTGTTTCTTTCATGGGTATCCAGGTCAGTGTCTTTTGGGTTTTTTAATTGTTTTTCCTGAATTAATCAGAAGAGAACCAGCTTAGAAATGGGTTAATTACCCAGCAGTGTGCCCAGGTGACTAAGAAGGTCAACAATATCCTGGCCGGTATCAGAAATACTATGACCAGCAGGACTAGGGAAGTAATTGTCTCCCTTTACTTGGCATTGATGAGGCTGCAGCTCAAATGCTGTGTTCAGTTTTGGCCCCTCACTGCAAGGAGGACATTGAGGTGTTTGGATGTGTGCAAAGAGGAGAAATGAAGCTGGTGGGGGGTATAGAGCACAAGTCATACGAGAAGCTGCTGAAGGAGGTGGGGTTGTTTAATTTGGAAGAAAGGAGGTTGAGGGGGGACCTTGTTGCTGTCTACAACTACCTCAAAGGAGATTCTGGTGAGGTGAGTGTTGGTCTCGTCTCTCAATTGACAAGTGATAGGATGAGAGAAAATGTCCTCAAGATGCACCAGGGGAGGTTTAAACTGCACACTAGGGGAAAAAAAAATCTTTACTGAAGGGTTTTCAAGCACTGGAACAGGCTGCACAGGGAAGTATTTGACTCACCATCCCCAGAGGTATTAAAAAGACATGTAGACATGGTGCCTAGGAGCAGGGTTTAGCGGTGGACTCGGCAGTGTTAGGTTAACAGTTGGACTTGATCGTCTTAAAGACCTTTTCCAACCTACATGATTCTATGATTTATTGATGTTGGCTGTGAAAATACTAAGGAGAAGTTAGTGTGTTGTCAGGATGTTCCTTTGGGCACAAAAAAGGTTAGTAGAAATGATATGTAGGTTAGATAGATCATGAATTTTATTTATGTACTAATAATGCATAAATATTGAGCAGTGACCTCTTCGTACATAATACTGAGGTCTTGAATGGTGATGATGGTTTTTGTTCCAGTATGTGGCCCGATTTTGAAGCAGTTACTGATTTTATTCTCTGTTATTGAGTAGCTATCACTGGCAATCTCCAAACAACTGCAAAAAGAAGCCTGATGAATTAGTTGAATAGATTTCTGGATTATTTTCTTCTAATTTACTGAAGTATGTGAGAGTTTGTTGTCTGATTTTTTTGTTTTGAGTATATCTGATGAAGGAGGTGATTTTTGTGTTTTTCTGGAGCTCTCCTACATATTTAGAATTGTTTAAATGGTAAGAGATTTGCAGAGGGTAATCCTTTACTGATGAGATATGTGACTTCAGGAAGTAGGCGTCACTACTTGGTCTGAGTTCCCTCTTGAACTAATTCTGTTAATCACATTACATCTAGAACAATTATTCTCAACATGATCTTAAACTGATGTTTATTGTGTCTTTGTTAGGCTTGAATTAAGAGTTTTTATGGTTTTTTTTCTGTCTACTCAGAAACACTCTTTCTTATTTTATAAGCCTTGCTTCACTGAATCATTTTTTTGCCTGTATGTGCTAGCTAAGTTAGAAAGTAAACAGACTGGGTTTTTTTGTTGTATATCAGTCTTTCAAGTAAATTAGGTTATAATGCTTATTTTAGTGTCTAAGTGAAAGATTTCCCAGTTTTCTAATCAGTTTACACTTTGAACCTTTCCAGGTTATCAATGTCTTCTATAAAATGTGGGCAGTGTAAAAGAAGAGAGTATTGCAATAATAAGTTCATTCGTATCATAGGTAACATAAAACCATTTCCCTCCTGTTCAAGACAAAACTCTCTAATGTTTTCTGGCCCTGCTGCTCGTTGTTTTCAGATTGTTTCCCTCCTGTACACAGGAACTTTGGTTTTAGAGTAAAAATCAATGAAGCAAAAAACCTCCTCTCATGAATTGATGGAGAAGCTCTATTTTCATCACATGGGTGGAGACTGTGTACTTGCAAAGCCAGCATTTTATAATAATAATTATTAATGGCGATGTAAGCTAACCTGTTTTACCTGCATTAAAATGGAGTAGAAAGATTCCCATGATCCGCCAGATGAGAAGGCAATAAATAAGAGCAAGGGAGTAGTCATTAACATTTATGGGACAGTAACTTTTAAATCCAAGTATACAAACATTAACTTGGGAAATGTCTTGACAAAGACTGTAATCAAATATTAACCTATAAGGATAAAAAGACAAAATGTAAAATACTATATATTTTAGCATTGCTTGTTCTGTCCATTAAATGAGACTTGCATCTTTGCTGAATAGACAGTAGGTCTGCAGTTTAGTAGGCTATTACAGAATGTGCACATAGGAAGGAAGAATAATAGCGAGTCATGGCTTGTGTCAGAAACAATGTGGCCAGCAGAGCTAGGGAAGTGGTCGCCCCCCTATACTCGGCACTGGTGAGGCCACATCTCGAATACTGTTCTCAGTATTGGGCCCTTCACTACAAGGAGGACAACTGAGAAACGAGCGTGTCGAGAGAAGGGCAACAAAGCTGATGAAGGGACTGGAGAACAAGCATTATGAGGAGCGGCTAAGGGAACTGGGATTGTTCAGGCTGGAGAAAAGGAGGCTGAGGGGAGACCTCATTAATCTCTGCAACTACCTGGAAGAAGATTGTAGCAAAGTGGATATCGATCTCTTCAACAAAGTTACAAGTGATAGGATGAGAGGAAAGAGCCTCAAGTTGCGCCAGGGGAGGTTTAGATTGGTTATTAAGAAAAAATTCTTTACTTAAAATATTTGTCAAACACTGGAAAAGGCTGTCCAGGGAAGCAGTTGAGTCACCATCCCTGGAGGTATTTAACAGACATGTCGATATGGCACTTAGAGACATGGTTTAGTGGTAGATTTGGCAGTGTTATGTTTGTGGTTGGATTCAATGATCTTAAAGGTCTATATGATTCTGTGATTCTATTCATGGATGTTCTGTACGCTAGTAGTGAAAATTCAATGCGGAAAAGTTCTTGGTACTTTGCCCATATATAATATTTATGTTAAACTTCTGCCATCTCTTTTATTTCCAAGGAGTCCCTGAGGATGAGTGAAAATTAATCTCTTGTTGAAAGGGCTAGAGGATATAGATCAGAGTTGTCAAACCCATGACCCGCAGGCTGAGTCCAGCCCTCCGCTTTGTTTTATCCGGCTCGGCACCTTGTTTCTCCCTGATGGCAACGCCAAGCTCCTTGTCCCTGCGCTCCTGCCAGCACTGGGCACGTATGCAGTGTGTGACGCGCGTTACGCTGCGGGAGCAGGAGAACAGTGGGAGCCGTGAGTTTGACGGCCCTGATATAGATGACAATACCATTCTCTGTAAATTGAAACAGTTTATGTTTCTGTGTGTGGAAGTGAATAATATGGTTAACCCCACATTGGCTATTAGTGCAGACTCTCTGCAGAATGTTTACTTCTGCAACTGCTACATTGTCTTAGACTTTGGATTCAGATTGTACAGACAGAAGAGTAGAAAACAGACATCAGTATATTCATAGCATGGGCTGAATCAAGACTATCAGTTTTCCACTTATCCCATAGTAATATAGCTAATGATGATGAGATAGGTAGTTCAGGCAAATACAACAACACAGGAAACATCTTTAAGTCAGTAGGAAAATTTGTTATTAATTTCAAGTTAAGTTGCTCTATACAGGTAAGGTTGTGTTCTCAAGATATGTAGCAGGACAAAGATGACCAGATATGTAGGAGTCTATAATCTGTATTTCTAAAAATCATAAATGCAAGCAAAAAACAAAGCTTTTTTAAAACTTAGAGCTATTTGTTGATCCAATGTGCAACAGGCTAACAATTCTATCAGCACACTCAAAGGGGAGCAATGAAATGTGACCATTGTAGGAACCACTTACCTTGACTTTGCCAATGGGGAATGAACTTGGATAACAGCACACTGAGTTTAATTGTGTTTTATTATTTTAATCATTTAGACAATTTGAGTGAAGCAAGTAACTATAGATTATAGAATAGGGAAAGTAAATGGGTTATAAAAACCATGTCAACTGGTGTTGGCTCAATAACAGATATCAATTTTATTTGCAAGACTTGTCGTCTTTGAGCATCAGGACTGAAAAGCTAAAAAGAATGAGTTGTTTAAGGAATAAACTTTTTTTTTAACAGTGATGTTGAGTTTCTCTCTATCAAACTAAAGAGATGACATTTATGGATGCTTGTTTAGTATCCATGGATCTCATGCTCTTCTTTCGGGGGCTTGTTGTGGTGGAGGGACATTAGCAAGCTCTGGAGTTCTTGCACTGGCTAGTGCATCTAGTTAAATTCAGCTACAAAAAAGATCCTCTGCTCCTGATAACACTATCAGCTCTTTATAAAGCCTGTCTTGCTTTTTATCTTTACATTGAGTTTTATGATGCTGCTACCAAGCAGGGAGGGATCCTTCATTCTTCAGAAGACCTGAACTCTGGCACAAGTTTTTTAATTATGACTGTCATGATGAAGACAGTTGACAGATTTACCTTTTTCATGACAGCAGAGCTGAAGGGCCCCATGCAAAATGAATTGTCTACAGATTTGAAACAACAGGACGTCCCTTTTCACACAACGCAGGCCTAAATTGTGAACTCATTAGCATAGGATATTTTAGACGTTAAAAATGTAAATGGGTTCAAAAAGTGATTAGGCACATTCTAAGGAAGAAATATTTCATCAAGAGCTGTTGCATACTATGATCCTGATGCAGCCTCCAGCTGA
The DNA here is from genome assembly GCA_033558185.1 of Dromococcyx pavoninus. NCBI lineage: Eukaryota > Metazoa > Chordata > Aves > Cuculiformes > Neomorphidae > Dromococcyx > Dromococcyx pavoninus. The sequence goes on along the minus strand of JAUMJL010000194.1, from coordinate 1,006,875 downwards.
GTAAATTGGTAAGCATATGATTACTCTGAGGGCATACTGGCAGTAAGCATACTCAATGCTTCTATAGTCTGCACTCTCTCTCCTTTTCATATAGTGTAGTTTCTTCGTACTTTTTTTTTCCATCATGAGTTGTTTACTAACCATTGCCATAGACAGTGAACTCGAGTAGGTGAACTTTTAGGTTAGCAGAGTAGGACCATTCTCCTCTGTGTTTACACTTCTGCTGCCTCTCTGGGTTTTGTAGACAATCAGTTGTTAGAATTGAGAGTCAAGTTGTCTTAATGACACATCTAAATATGCTGAAAAAGAAATTGTTTTTTATATTATAATGTATTGTTTATGGATATTTTTAGGTAAGCTGCAAGAATTCTTTTTAGTTGTAGCACTAAGGCATCTTTCAAACTCTTTGGAGACAATACCTTATCCAGACTCGTATTGCTCAGCTGCAGTACTGAGCTAAATTATTTTATCCTTTCTTCCAACTTACATTAGGCAGAGATACCCATAACTGATGATTGTGAATCTTCTTTGGCTTGCAGGAAAAGAAAGGGTTTATCTTTATCCTGTTGAAAAGTGCTGAGTGACACTGAGAAATAGGATAACTTTCTTATACATTCTTCTAATGAACAGCAAGAATGTTTTTTTTTGCACTCATTTGGTTGTTCAGCTAATAGAAGGGAGCTCTTTTTGAAGGTGCTTGGTCAGGACCCCAAATTGCTACAGTTTAATTTCATTTGTCATTAAAGAAGTATGGGCAGTGAAAGGGAAAAAGATGAGGAACAAGGGTTAGGAAATTAATAAGTAACAGCACAATAATAGTTGTGGGAGGAGGAATGTTTGTGAGATTTTGAACGATTTATAGTAACTGGTTGTAGCAGTGATACTAGGTTTTGGTGATTGGTGGGGGGAAGTGACAACAGACATGTTAAGTGCACACTATATCAGTTCAAGTGGGTTTATTGTGAACACTCAGAAATATCTTCATGCAGTGCCTCAGGTATTTGTATAGCAATAGAGATGTGTTTATCCCTCTGGACTGGCTGGGCAGAGATTTTAGTTTTACTGTAGAACAGTGTGGAAGTTTATCAAAACAAATTTACAGCCAGTAACTACACAGTGACCCATCTTTTTGAAGCAAAGTTGTCATGACCGACACAGTGAATGCCTGTTTAGGACAGGAGAAGGTTACTTGATCTGAAGCTTTCAAAATACCATATTGTAGTCTTTTTCCATTGTATTACCTAGGTAGCCATGTCATTGTGATATCTGCTGACTTACCATCAGGTATATATTTTATGATATATCATATAGATGTGCTTTAGGAATAATCTGAATTTTCCCAATTGTCTGTTACTTTTTTTAAAGCAAAATCATAGTTCTACAAATGATAATGTGCTTTTACAGACATGCACTATTACCAGATTGCTTGTTCTAACTTTCTCTGGCCAAAAGCTTTCTTATATACTAGAACTCCCCACTACCAATATGCTTGTGTTCCTCAAAAAACTTTGCTTACGAGTAACCATCAGTGACAGTAAATTTTTGCCATATTTGAATGTTTAGGGTACCTACTGTAGCAGCCAACTGTATACACCAACTACAGTTAAAAAGGCAGCATACAATATAGGAAAAGGGAATTATAAGCCTTTTCTCAAGTTCACTTTTTTCCATCAAAAACCCTTGGTTGCACTGATTAATAACAATTATCAAATTATGAAATAACATCATTTGAGCAGGTATGAAAACAATATAGATTCTTCAAAATGCTTGACATTTCCATTCACAACAGGTGGCAAGGAGCAGTATTAGAGAGTCACATAGGAAATCTGAGAAATACTATTGTCTGATGTGGTTCTATCCAGCATCCTTTATTTTCAGAGTTGAGTAGTCATGAATGGACCACTGGCCCATGATGGCAGTTTTGTATTTCACAAAGAAATCTTTATGATTTGAGAACGGATAAATTTGAATTTTGGAATGCATACTACAGCTGTATGTTTCCCCACAGACAGATTTATTTAAGCATCGCCAGTATAGGCCCTTGATGTAGGGAGACAAACAAAATGCTTTTAAACACACTCAGAATAAACTTACCAAACCTATTGGCTTTTTATTTTTCCTGAATACTGTAGATTATTTGAAAGTTTCCTTTGCAGAGTGACAATGGTAATGATGTTCCTATACACAATGTGGACAGCTTGTCGACATTCTGAACTTGTAATTTGTTAGTTTATGTAGCTGTCTATCACCTAATTTGCTGGAGATGCTTCTGGAGCACTTCTAGGAATCTAGAAGTTTTAATAGAATGTAGAAGTGCTTCGGGGGTCAGCTGAAACAAATTTGTAAGGCAGATTTCTGATTTTTAGCAAAACCAATTTTTTTTGAATAGGAATAGTAAAGGAAGAAAAGCTCTGTGTACAGAAATCTTAGTAATAAATATCAGAAGTTCAACTTTTTTCTTTTCTACTATTTTTCTTCTTGTAAACCTGTAGTTAAAGGGGGAGAAGATATTTGATTTAGCTTTTTTTACTCTTACAAAAACATGCATAAAGCCTTGGATCAATCTTTCTTAGTACTTGAGTTATTATACTTGTTTTACAGAACTTTTGTGATGCATCTTAAAATACACATAATAGCTTATTTCAAATAATACAGTATTTTCCCTGGAAGTTGTCTTAACTCTAGAATTTCTGAGTTGAGTTTTTGAGGAGCTGTCTCCTTTACAGACTGTTAAAAAATGATTGTCTTTTTCTGAGTGATTGCCTCTACGTAGTCATTCTCTTCAGGCATGGAAATCAACACCGGCTTAGAGTTAGCATCCTTATTTGCCTTTTGGTAAATGGGCAGAATACTGTGGTGTTCCTTAATTTCCTCTACTTCCCTAGGCTTGTCACTTTTTGTTTGACATGTATATTAATATGTTTGTGTAGTTCTAAGATTATTAGGTGATAGAAAATTTTAGTAGGTTTTAATTTCAAAGTCGCCATTTCTTTTTATAAGTCATGGTGATGGAACCATATCCCTTGGTTTCAAGGTTCTTCCTTTCTTGATATGTCCAAATCCCTCAGACATGGTTGTCTTTATTTCAGTACTCTGTCTGAAGATGGATTTTCTTAAACAATGCAGAAATGGAGACACTTGTCTGAAGCCTTTTTTTTTAACAGCAGTTAGATGAGATTTGTCTCAGAACCAGGCAGTCATGGTCTTTCTGACTGATAGCAAGCTTCATTTAATAAAGCTTTTGTGAGTTCTGACTCTACTTTTACTTCTTAGGAAAAAAAAAATCTTTATAAGGGCTTCTGTCATTACTATTCTCATATCCTTGAGGCTTCATCTCTACTTCTTAAAAGGTTAAGGAAAACCATTGCTGTGGCAAGTGATATGGATGCAGATTTCCATAAGAAGAGTCACGCAAAAGAAGGGCAGGCATTTCTTCATTTTTACTAGGGCCCCACAAAAACATTTTTTTCTTTCTAGGTACTTTTTCTTCAGATATCACTTTGGTTTTAAAAATGTTTTTAGAACATGTCCAGGATCCAAACCTGGAGGGGGAATCAGTGAAAACCGGCTTGGTAACTCTTGTGTTTCCTTGAGGAAACAGGTTAGGAATCTAGCAAACAGTGTTGAATTTCTGTTCTGACCTACCAGTAATCCTGGTTCATCTCAGTCTGACCTCTGATTAGTTGCAAGAGATTATATTTAATTAAATGTATTTCATTTGACATCTTTAATCCGCGCAAATTTTACTTTTACTGGTTGCACAAAGTATGTGCTGAGTTCCAAATACTGGCATCCATAAAGACAAGAAAAAAGTCACATAGCTCCAGTTAATTTCATTAATTCTACTAGAAAAGTATAGGTTTATGCAAAAGCAGAATGTATTTTTTTTCAGAGAAAAGATCATCTGGAATTCCTTATGACCAGCTGAAATGTCACAGGAGAATATGTTCTGAACAACAGTGCTTCTCTTTGAGTTAATGATACAGAGATCTTGTTGTTTTGCTCCTAAAACACATCTAAAGATGAAGTCTCTGTGACTTTTCCCAAAAAGATATAGTATGCAAAAAATAGTTGTTTAAAGAAATTGTCAGTACCTAAGCATTTACTAACACCTTTCATACTAAACTCATATCTGAAAAACCCTCCTAGCTTTTTTATAAAACTTCACCTTATTGAGTTGTACAAATTCAGAATCTTACAGATTTTCCACTACTAGTGTTAGCATTTGCTATTAAAATTACTGCTCTGGAGATTAGTGTTTCAAAGACATTGTGGCATAATACATGACAAAGTGAGCTGCTCTGCCAGTAAAGAAGCTTAGAAAACAGCTTACCTGCTTATCCCACTTGTGCTTTTTGTAAACATCCTTGGCTATATTCCCAATCAAGATAGAAATATGAAGTGGTTTTATCTAGTGGTTTCTTTAAGGATTTCCCGTGTACTGAAACTGAAGCCCTTTGGGGTCACGTAGGACAGATAAGAAGTGGACAAATGCAGGGAGAGCACCTACATTTGGACTAGAAAAACAAGGAGTGGCTTGTATGATGTGCTACTGATGGCATGCTGAGAGACTCATCTCTTTGAACTAATTGACACCTCATACATTCCAATAAATATGGAATACTTATTGTTGTTTTGCTGATTTTCATTTCTAGCTATCAGTAGATTGAGCAGGTGGGATGCTAGAGAACCTGAGTTTCTTTAGGCTTAGAGAAAACATAATTTTGAGAATATAACAAGTTGCAATTCAGATAGTAAGTACTATTTATTTTTTAACATTGGTTGTTAACTTAAAGAGAAACCCAGAGGTTCTAAGAGAATGCCTGAAGTTACATACTTGTTTTAAGATTATGGGAAACCCTCTTCTATGTCAAATTAAAGGACAGTATTGCTAAATGATATATGGAATGAGATGTAAGTCTGGTTGTCTGATAATATTTAAAAACAGAACTGAAGAATTGAATCAGGGGTTTTTTTTGCTTATTTTGATAATTACAAAATTATGTTTAAGAGAAGAACACAGGATTCTTTCATGAAAATACTTCTTTTTGAGTGTTTTTTGTGCTGTGTTTTCTTTGAATCAAATTATGTAAAATATGGTTATGGCTGCCATTGACCAGGTGATAGAGTAAATTGAAAGATTATTCTTCTTAATCTTTAGACTCTAAACAACATCCCAATATGTTGCCAACGTGAATGTGTCTTTGGAGACAGAACCCAGTCTGTACCACATGGCTGACTGCCAAGTCTTTCCACTGGAAAGCAGCTATTATTTTCTACTTTCTACAGCTCAATAGGGTGCATTCACCCCTTTACAGCTTTCAACCATAGCTTTTTATTTTCCGGTAATCATTTGTATTAGATATTCACAGGAATAAATTATCTCTAGTCATGTAGGTCATATTTCTCCCAAGCCCAAACTGAAACATAATAGGCTCATTTCACTCCGAAAGTGTCTTTGTAAAAATTATAGTCACTGGACAGGAATTTTTTTTTCTTGGAAATGGACACATTTTTACCCTGTCACTACCATTTTAGGCATACGTTATCCAATTTCATTGCTATACTATGGTAGGCAAGCAAACAAAAGTAAATAGGGGAATAGTTTTGCATTCCTTCGCTATAGTTGGAATTGTAAAGGAAAGAGAAAACATTAAAGGTAATAATACAGTGTAAATTAGTAACTGGAATCGCAAGCATCCTTCAGAATGAAGTTAGGGAATCTGCTATTGTGCTGTCAAAGTGAGTTTTTCCTCCATGCTTGTTTTCTTCTTGAGATTTGACTAAATAATTCAAAACCCGGAAGTAAATATAATTCTAAATCTTAATCCTCTTTCTCCTTTTACTATTCATAAAATCTTCTCATCTAAAGAGTCAATCCTAAATCGTTTAAATGTAGGATGGACAAAGAGAAGTGGCTCAGTAGCATGACTTAGCTGTGTTTGTCTTGAATGCAAAAGTGTTTCAAGATTTGAAGATAACTCTGTGGATTCTTACATAAGCCTTTCTCTGCATGCTGTACAGGTATCTAAAATATATGAAAACTTCTTCTTCTTTCCAGTAATGTGCTAGAGGCAAATATGAAATAGAAATGAATGTTCATGTAGATCATTGTACCATTTAAATGGAAGAATCTATTAAATCTGGACATCTCTGCTACATTTTACTATAGAGGATGTGTCTTGTTTATGTCTCCTGCCTGAAAGTAGGATTATTTTTTTAATAAATACTAAAATATTACATATGAAGAAACCTGTTATGCTCAGAAATAAATAACAATCATCTTAGACAACTTTCAATGCCACATTAAGAATCTTCAGAATCTCAGGCTCTTTAGTCTTGAATAGTCCAGAAAGCTCAATAAGAAACTGACATGTCATAGAATCACCCAAGATGGAAGGGACCCAAAAGGATCATAGAGTCCAACTCGAGTCCAGGATACTCCCAACACTCACACTGTGTGACTGAGGGCATTGTCCAAATGCTTCTTAAATGCTGGCAGACTCGGTGCCGTGACTGCTTCCCTGGGGAGCTGTTCCAGTGCTCCACCACCCACTGGGTGAAGAAGCTCTTTCTAAAATCAATCTAAACCTCCCCTGGCACATCTTCCTGCCATTACTTCCAGTCCTATCACAGGTTGCAAGAGAGAATAGACCAGCACCTGTTTCACCTCCCTCCCTTGCGAGGAGGCAGTAAACAGCTATGAGATCCCCTCTCAGTCTTCTCTTCTCCAGGCTGAATAGAACAAGTGACCTCAGCCGTTCCTCATACAACTTCCCCTCCAGACCCTTCACCAGCCTTGTGGCCTCCTTTGTATTCATTCACTCAAGACAGAATCTCTTGGTTCCCAGGAAACAACTGTAGTCTATCTAAGCCTGCACTGCCTGTCCTCCACTTCTATCCCTGGATGTGTATCTCCATCCTTTCCCTTGCACTGGTCATTTTGCTTATGTAATTGTAGGTTATATCTACAGTTCAGTGAGTTACTGCAGCTGAAGACTGTCCCGAGGCAGTGGGCGAATGCAAAGATGGCAGTCAGGCTTACGTTGGTTTCTGCTAGTGTGAACTTGCACCTTGCAATTCCTCTCTAGATGGGTTCAAGCTTCCGTGTTAATCTGAGATTGCATCAGATGTAGTTGATTAAGTAATAGACACGCATTGACTAAACATTGGATCAAGTTTGGATGACTGATCCATCAAAAGAAAAATAAAATTTCACGTAATTCTTTAAAAACTGGAAAAATCTGTATAAATACTATACAGCCCTCTGAATAATTTTCCATGTGTGTATCAAAGCAAGGACTTTCCAAGAATGTCACGTTAGACTGGATGAAATATGTTTAGAGTGGACAGGGTGTTTAAAGGAGTTAAACCTTGCTGAAACACAGATTGTACTAATAAAAATTGCAGAGAAAAGCGCTGTACATCTGAATAAATCAGCACATATGGGAACTGGTATATATTAGTTGGGAGTGAAAGCTGAATTTTCAGTGTGTTAGCTATCTCTTTTTATAGTGAATCCGTTCTGTCACATTTTGAAGGTGACAGGAATTTGCTTCTTTTTCAAGTAAATTAGAATCCTAACCGAATAGCACTTTACTGAGTTGAGACATTGCTGTGGCTGGAAGAAAGACAATAGAAAGAAAGACAAGCAATTAGAAATCATACAATTCCTCAGTGAATTCTGTACAGGCTAATAATTCAAGATGGTAAAGAGAACAGCAGATAAAGCATCTCAGGTATCAAATAAGCCAGTCTGGCACGGCATTTAAAAGCACTGTCTGCTAGATGCATTTGCCTGACCTTTTGTTTATTTTCTGGGAACATCACCTCAGAGAAGACAACTGAAATTTCTATGGGGATTATTTCTAGAATAATATCCTTTTTACTTATTTTGTATCGTAGTATGAATTTTACTTATATGTTTAAAGAAAAATAAGTGTAGAAAAACCAACAGGCTTTGTCCCTCTCAGCTTTCTTACAGGCTATCAAACTTGAAGACTTTTGTATAGAATTCAGGCTCAGAATGCATGGAGTAACTTGGAAGTCACCCTGGAAAATAAATTACTATTTTATAGAGTTTTTCATGGAAACCTTATGTGCTTTTGTTTCATTTGACATTATTGTTTTTATATACTAACTCATAAATGTGGGTTTATAACTCTTACTTGTACTTTTATGCTATTTTGAATCCTGCAGCTTTATTTGCACTATTGTTGTCTTTTTTTGTATAGTTAGTGTTGTCTAATGAACTTATAAATACTTCATTCTACTAGAATTTTAATAATGCCATCTGTTCACTTGATGGAAAATGGCAAAGTACATTTAAGCAACTATTTTTTTTTTCTTGACAGCTGTATTTTTAAAGCTTAAGATTTGTTTCCAGTTTTTCTTTAACAGTGGCAGTGAGCAATTTGCAAATGAAAGGATAAGTTTTTACACAAATCTTACTTTGTGAATTACATATATGATCTTCTTTAGATGTAATCTGGGGTTTTGATAAGTAGAAACAATACTATTTTTTCTTTATAGTGTAACTTGTTTTCACCATGGCAGAAAGAAAGTAATCCTAGAGAGGTCAGTAAAGTACATCACAGTAGCCTCTGATGTCTTTGTCCGAGCTTCTTTCTCATCCTGGCATCTCTATCCCTCTCTCCCTGCATCTTCTCCTTTGGAAACTCTTTTTAGAAGTTAATTTCTTTAGCTTTTCTTTCCACTTTCAGTCTTGCTTTATTTATTTTTTAAATGTTTTGGGTTTTTTGAAATTCCAGTTTATTATGTAGTTTTTAGACTTCTCTATTTGCTGTACTGTTTTGTAACTTAATCTCACTCCTGCAATTAATTGTCTAACTAAGTGTCCTGATATTTTAGAAATGGTCAAGTCCCTAGTAGCTCTGGAATGGATTAGTGCTGCTGGCTATTTATTGCTTGTGAAAATCAGATGGCTTTATTTGCATGCCTATGAGGATGTGAGACCCAAACAGATTAACTAATGCAGCTTTGGTGTTCCGTAACCAGGTAGATATGCACAATGTATATATATAAAAAAAAGGCATTGTGTCTTGGAGTTGTTTTTCCAAATTCTTCTTCCAGGTAGTTGTGTGGCACTTGCTTATATAAGAAGCTCATGTCGGTGTTGACAAAACTATAAGACAGGAAGTTGGGAAGAATGATGCTGTAACTGACAAAATATGAGATTCCTCAATCATGACTGTTTCAAAACTATTTTGAAGCCATGGGGAGAAGAGACTTAGGTTATGAATTACCCTTTTCATACTTGCAGGAATAGATTTCTCACTTGGTTGCCTGCTCTCAGTGTGTGATCATTAGTAATTCTCTTAGATTGACAGTTTGGGAGATAGACACAGCTCCTTATCCCAGCAGGTGGCATCTTCAGCCATGCTGAAGAGGTATGCTTGGCTCTCGTTCCCTTTATTTCACCGACACAAGCAGTACTGCCACTCTTACTGCTGTGTTAGATGTAGTTTATTAGCTTCCCAGCTGATTTCTTTATGTATTTCCTGAGTTCTTATTAGTATTTCAGTTAATTTACCATCTGCATAGAATTCTGTTAAATAAAAAAGCTCATGAAAGTAATTTTGTCTTGCGTGAACACATCCAGCTCTCCATTCACTCTAAGCTTGTACATCTGTGTTTACAGTTTTCTTTTGGATGTTTCTACAATTTTTATTATTTTATTCCTTTTCCTTGATATCTATCACGTGGGCTGTAAGCAGACAATTCCTTCTTAAACTGGCAGTGTAATCTGTTCTCCATATGGGAGTGTGTCTGAGGCACATGTGCCTTGCAGCCTCTAAAAATGGGATACTTTCTGTCACTGAGTCTTTGTCATGTTCCTGACTGCAGAGGTACTGTGATTTACCTCCCTTGCCTATGGTCAAAAGTTTCAGCCAGTTAGATCCTTACAATGGGGCAGCCACCAATGGTTGCTGCTGTGCCAAGGTATTTAATAATCATAACTCCCGATGTGTGTGGACTGTTAGGTGCCATGACTTTGCAATGTGTTCAGGTGTTGAAGTGTGTGATATTGGCATCACAGTGTGTCCTTGAGGTTTACACAGGACTGATTGGAGGTAAATAAATAGCTTTATTTGGAACATTCTTGTTTTCAGCCAGGAACAACTGGTATGCTTCACATTTTTTTATGTCGGCTTTCAGTAAGCTCACTGCCGATACCTTCATCAATTATTTCAGGCATTAAATCAAAGGTTCATTAGATAGTGCAGAGCCTTAAGATGGTGCTATAGGGTCACAAGTGACCGAGTCCCCATAACTTAGTGAATTATCATTCTTACTTGGCTCACTTGAGTTGTGGTAAATCATCATGCCTCCTCATAATTGAGGTATTTAACTTTCTTTCATTTCAAGGATTTGGGTGCCTGACTCGTTTAGACATTTTGGGAAATCCTTGTGCATATATTGCTGCCTGAAAACTTTTCTAAGTCTAGCCTAGTATCTTTGATACTGTACCTTTGTCTGGGGAGAGTTAAAATTTTGCATTTGTTGAAATGCTTGTATAAAATACTGAACTCCACAACACATTGTGGATTTTTGTTGTTGTATAGAAGCCAAAAAGATATTTTTAAAGTACTTTTTATTTTTTCTTTTGTGTAATTCTTGTGGTTTGTAATTATCTGCCACTATAAATCTTTTTATAGTAAAACTGTCTAGGTTAGAAATTCAGATGTTCCTGTCATTATCTTTCATAGAGAGCTGTCTATAATTTTATAGTTACATATTCTGTTCCTTTACACTCACTGAAGTTATAATTATTTTTTTTCTAACAGACTCTTCATTGCAAGCAAAATATTTCACTCACGATATGGATACCGATAAGTAGTAAATAGTTCAATCTTCTGTTGGTTTCAGACTGTTTGTTGTGTTAGTGTAACATGTCATTTCTCAAAGATTCCAAAATACTGAATTATCCACACATCATTATTCTGTAATACTCAACACACAGTCACTGAGAGATTGATTATGATTATAAACAAATCAGCTGAAATATCCTAAAAGAAAAAAACTTAATTTGTAAATTTTATTCTGTCACTTTTTCTTCTTCTGAATTATCCAGATTAAATTGAACATTTTCTGTTTCTCAGTTTTCAGTCTCCAGGGTAAAATAAATAAAATACATCTCAAATACAAGTGTTCGTATGTTGTAGTTACAGTAGGGTTTCTTCAGAGGGATTGAAACAGTTCCCCTGACGTAAATATGTTTCACACCGGATCACTACACCCTCCCATGTGGTAACCTATCTTCTAAAGCTCTAATGATCCCTTAGCCTTGTTGACGTTAGCAAACGCTTCCTCTGGGGCATTTTCTTTTGTTTCTTTTGTCAGCTGGTCTAAAGAGAAGAAAACTGTTCAGTCTTGATTTTTCTGCAGATGTTGAGGATTTTACTGTGAAGTTCAGTAACATGACATTTGTTTTCAATGTATTCAGAGTCCACAGAAATGAGAAAATCAGGCAGGCTGCAAAGCTTCCTGTTCTACTTTAGAATCTGTGTAGCAGATAAACACTGGACTCTGAAAATTGTAAACAACTTCGTAAGGGTGTCACAGCTTGCACTTTTATTACAGGGACAAGTTTTTCATTGAAAAAAATGTATATGTTTCTGAACAGAAGGAGGTAAAAATAGAGGAAATGAAAAGTTAGAAATAAGACCAAAATAGAATTAAATAGAAAAGTTGTGGCAAAAATGTTGGTATCTGATGCTTTTTTTTTCCCCCAGGTAGGTGTGAGATTACACTTTTCTTATAAAGTGTAAGATTATTATATTCTTTTGCTGTCACTGAGCTATATGCAGTATTTCCTGCTCCAGAAGCTGAAAACCTTCTTCAATTTCTTGGCCTGTTAGAGCCAACAAACCTTAGAAGCCTCACTGCCCATGCCAGGGATGCAAACTCCACAGCACTGAGCTGTGTGCATTTTGTGATCTCATTCCTTGCCTTGCAGGGCTGCAAGTGGAGGACGGGCTGTGTTGGGGAAGGAGGAGGAAGTGCCTTTCCTTAAAATCCTCCTGACAGCTTATCAGTCAGGAAGAGGTATTCATGGACTAGGAATGAGCAAGTCAAACCCAAGAGGCCCAGCAAGGTCTAAAGAGCATGCATAATAGTATATGTTTTTAAAGTATCCAAATGTCTTGCAGTGGACAAGATCCAATATGACTTTCTCAGGCTGTTGGGTCTTTGTAGGGCTTGCTTGAAGTAACATTCTCTTATAATGATCTCCTTCATCCCTGAATCACTATACATAACAAGAATGCTGTGACATTTAAAACATAGAGTTCCTGTTTTCCAATGCATGCTGCAGCAGTTCTGTTGATTTAAGTGGGATTACTTAAGGTATAGGTCTGAGTAGTAGTAGTAATTGAGCCAACAGCGATGTTTTCTCCTTCTCATTGAAGACACCTGCTGAACACAATAAAATTTCAACCTCTTTGCAGTACATTTGAAACACATTCGAAACTGAAGGAACATCTCTATTCAGTAGTCAGAGAAGGGCTTAGTAGTGTTAATGCTCTGAAATACATCATTGAGGTAAACTTTAAGGATACCTTATACTTGGCAACCGGCAGGATTCTGGGACCAAAAAATAGGAGAAAATCAAATTTGATTTAACAAGAGTGATACTGAAATTGTATTACTACTGGATGTGAGACTTCCTTCACCAAACTAGACCAGTAATCAATTTTAAGGAAAGCTGCCTGCAACAGCTGGTGCCTTGAATGCTGAACAGAATTGAGCGTCAGGCAAGAAAAGTGGTAGATATAGCAGAAAAGCATAACTGTAAACTGGTAAGCATGGAAATAGCATCGTTCGTTATACACGCTCTTCACCCTATTGTCTGTTGGCTGTATTCCGGTAGTAAACAGTGATGATTGTACCTCGTTGACTGATAAGATAGATGAGCTAACCAGTTTAACAGTCTCTTCATTCAGCAGTCCTGTTGAATAGGATATGAAATCATTGGCTAATTATCATAAAACACAATTGCAAACTTTCTTGGTGAAGTACATTCACTGCTGGAAACTATTAAGTTTCTTCCTGGTGGGCAGAGACTAGGTTCCAACATGATTTTTGATGAGATATGTTCAACTTGAGAGACTTTTACAGAATTCTGTGAAACTTTTAGCTGTTGTGGAGAGGATATCATTCCACAAGTTCAGGGGCACCATCCATCATACCGCTGTTCAAACAGGAGTGAGAAAGTCTATGGTATAGATATAAAACAATTTTCTTGATCATAATTTTCTGAAAATATCCTGCTGAAATTGTCACATCAAATATACAGTTGAGAATTTTTTGTCCATGGCTATGGAAAGTGAGGATCTACTATTGGTATGCTTTGTATTGCTAAGCAATTTCATAAACAAGAGTAAAACGTGGATCTTTCTTATACCTTTCTGTTCTCACAAGGGATGGTGATACTTTCAGGAGGTCCCTTTTGGAAATTTTCTGGCCAGAATAGATTGTCCTGCAAAATTACTCCAAATGTTTCATCAGTTTTATGAGGGCTAAGACCCCAGAAAACAAAGAGCTTCCAAACATTTACGTGTCTCTAGTGAGGTCAAATGTACCATCTCCTGGCTCCTATTCTGTGTAGTGACCTGTTTGTTTATATTCAAATGAAGTCTTTGTTCAGGACTTATTTATTTTCTCATCCATGTTATGTTGTTATTTAAGAGGAGGAAGAACTGAGCATCCTTTTTCAGGAACTTCTGCAAGAAAAGAAACCTAGCGCGCCACCAGGGATCAGTATTAATGAATGTGCCCTTTCAATGTTGAAGTCTATGTCTAAACAAACTGTCTCAGTTAGGTTTTGATAAAGTAACGTTGCAAGTGCTTCTGAATTGTGAAATAGATCCAGACAGTTGAAAGTCAGGAGAGCTGTTCAGGTACTTTTGGTGAGATTGTGCATTAAGAAGCAATAACATTTCTGAATGATGGCTTTCAGCATTTCTGTTATATATGTGAGATAAATGCTGATTTGGGAAGCTCACCTTCAGCTAAGGTGTCGTGGAAAGATCTTACAAATTCAGTAGAGGCATAAGCTGACAGGTGCAAGGTGTCTAAAATAAGGATGCAAAGTTTCTGAAATAAGGATTCAAATTTCAGTTAAAATAGACTGACACACTAATCTGATGTTGTTCTATCACAGAAATAAATTAAACCTGATAAACTTTATTTCATGGTGGTGAGATTAGTCTTTAACCAATCTACATTTATTTATACGGAATTTCTATTGACATGTAGATATATGACACTTCTCAAGGGAAAAAAAAAGCAGCAAAGATATTAATGCTGGTCTAATTGCATTCCAAACAACTTGTGTCTTATTAGCTGAAGGAAAAAGTGCCTAAAGCAGATTTTCAAAAGAAAAATTATTAGGTCAATCTGACATCAGCTGTGTGGGGAAACATTTCTTGGGAAAATGTATCTGTACAGCTGGGATCTCATAAACAGAATTAATCCTAGCATTTGTTTCCTGTCATCAACAACAATGGTGGACCAGTAGAAATATTTAACTACACAGACCAGAGAGAGCATAACAGCATAAGATCAGAGAGGACGTGAGATATTGTTTTTGTGAAAGAGTTCCTGTGATAAAACTAACTAGGCATTAGAATTACTGCTTCCTTGATAAATGTTTCAGAATATCATATCTGAGATATTGAAAGCTTGCTTTGCATTAAAGTTGTCTTTACAACTGCTCTGGTTTAGTATCTTGCAATTGCCAGAAGATCATTCACCTTTAGTTGTTTTTTTAACGAAAAAGTGTGCATAGAAACACAAGTATGAAACGAGATTTTTTTTAAATGTGCAAAATAAAATCTGATTTTCCCTGTTAAATGAACTATCACACAATTTAACACCTCTTCACACATCCCCCAAAAAAGAGAATTGCAAACAAAACTAAACCTAGCCTCATGTACGTTGTGCCAAATACCAACCATAGTCTCAAAGTACTGTGCCAAATGCCAAATCTTCTGTGGATGTGTTTTGGTTTTTTTTAATGTGTGTTCCCTTTCTTATTTTCTGCTTCTTCCTATCTTGCTTTTCTTGGTTTAGTATGGAAGCTTTCACAGATGAATGTTGTCTTTAATTACCATGCCAGTTATTATGCATATCTTTAGTGTGTTGTACAGTTGTTAATTAGAATTGTCTAGGTAGTAAAGCTGAGGTATTGAAATCTGTTGAATTGTAATTTTGTTCATAAAATCCAAATCTTATCAATGAACTCTTCTCATTCTGCCATGCCTCCTCTTGATGCCACTAACTCTGAAGAGTCCATTTTAAATAGTGAAGTTTGCAAAACTGTCAAGATAAAACCAAGTGTGTTTTTCTGGTCTGGAATAGTCTTCTTTTTCAAGAATTCATCACTTTATTTTTTGAAACTGTTGTGTTTTGAAACACATTCAGAGTGCCAGAACTAAATCTAACATGTTTCTTCTACTACTCTGTGTTAGTTATTATGTCAGATATAACAAAAAATGAACATGATCTTCCTAAATTCTGTGAATGTCATTACTACCAATAAATGGGAATGAGAGGGTAATATGTATCACAATTGATTTTACTTTATGTCTAAAGAAAAAGTGAACTCTAACTGAAAAGTTTCTGGTGGCTGGATCTTTTGTGTGATTTCTTTCACAAAGACTTGCTTTCTCCCCAGGTGTTTATTTCCCCCAGTGCACACACTAGTAATACACTTTCCCCTCTTTGGTGGTTTTCTCAAGCAATGTGCCCTAATAAATGGGAAACCTTAAATTCAAGCACAGAATTTTTCTGTGAGGTATAACTCTATAGCAAGATACTATTATTGATGTACTGCATTTATCTGGATTTATTTTAATGGTTACTCTGTTTCTTTAAAATCTTTGTATTTTACAGGGTTGGAACTTGATTTACAAATGAGATCTTTGTGTTTGTACCTTTTAAAGAAACAGAATTCATGGCTTTTAAATGAACAGGTTTATGCAAATTGAGGGTATTTTTCATCAGCCCCCTGTTACTTGCATGTATTAGCTAATCTTATCTTTTGGCTATTAGTATAATTTGTGGGAAAAGCTGACATTTCAATGATTTTCCCTATAATTAGCTCACAGAAACTAAGTCATAAGGGAAATATTGTACTCTGTGCTGTGGATAAAACCTCTGCAAAGTGGTGCCAGCACTGAGGTGTATGTGCATCCTGTCACTCATTGCATACCTGGGCCATAAAGTCTTGAATCTCAGAAGAGCAGTCTGATTCAATCCAGGTTCATGTGGTCACATTTCTTCCTTTACTCTTGGAGAAAAAAAACCGCACAACCTCTTGTTAGGCCTTTAGTTTCTTTTAATATGGAAAACTATCTTCTACCTCATTGTGTAGTAATTTAACTTGCATCTGTAGTTATTAACAGAGTAGTTGATTGATTTTTTTCCTTCTCCTCATCTTTGGCTTTTTTCCTTCACTTAAAAATATCATAGAATCATAGAATTATCTGGGTTGGAAGAGACCTCCAAGATCATCAAGTCCAACCCTTAATCCAACACTATCATGATTACTAGATAATAGCACTAAGTGCCACATCCAGTCTTATTTTGTAAACCTCCAGGGATGGTGAATCCACCACCTCTCTGGGCAGGCCATTCCAATGCCTGATTACTCGTTCTGTGAAGAACTTTATTCTGATATCCAGCCTAAACCTTCCCTGGCAGAGTCTAAGCTTGTGCCCTCTTGTTCTGTTGCTGGTTGCCTGGGAGAAGAGTCTGACCCACACCTATCTATAACCTCCTTTCAGATAGTTGTAGAGAGCAATGAGGTCACCCCTGAGCCTCCTCTTCTCCAGGCTAAACAACCCCAGCTCCCTCAGCCTCTCTTCATAGGACTTGTGCTCAAGTCCCTTCACCAGTTTTGTTGCTCTTCTCTGGACCCGCTCCAGCACCTCAATATCCTTCTTGAACCGAGGGGCCCAGAACTGAACACAATACTCAAGGTGTGGCCTCACCAACGCCAAGTACAGGGGAAGGATCACTTCCCTCGTCCTGCTGGCCACACTATTCCTGATACAGGCCAGGATGCCATTGGCCTTCTTGGCCACCGGGGCACACTGCTGGCTCATGTTTAGCCTCCTGTCAATCAGTACCCCCAGGTCCCTTTCCACCTGACTGCTCTCCAGCCACTCTGCCCCCAGCCTGTAGCACTGCATGGGGTTGTTGTGGCCAAAGTGCAGGACCCAGCACTTGGCCTTGTTGAACTTCATCCCATTGGACTCAGCCTATCTCTCCAGCCTATCAAGGTCCCTCTGCAGAGCCCTCCTGCCTTCCAGTGGGTTGACGTTCCCTCCCAACTTGGTGTCATCTGCAAATTTACTTACGATGGACTCAATCCACTCATCTAAATCATCGATGAAGATGTTAAACAGAACCAGACCCAACACTGATCCCTGAGGGACACCACTGGTGACCGGCCGCCAGCTGAACGCAACCCCATTCACCAGCACTCTCTGGGCCCGACCGTCCAGCCAGTTCTTAACCCAGCTGAGAGTGCAGTTTTTCCCACCAGTTCATAAAATCCATGAATTACAGATCTTATCTGTGGAGTTCTAATACTCAACTTCCCAAACTCTTTGTTTATCTTTTTTCTAAAAAAATGGTGTATTGATTATATAAATTTTATTCTGAAAAAGTATTGACTTTTTACATAAAACTTACCATTATTGAATACCTTAAGAGCTATTTTTTCCTTTCTGATCTGTTAGCATATTTCTTTTAGTTTCCTCATAGAGAGAAATTGTAAGGTTTTTGAGGTAATGACTATCTGTCTATTTTCATATCTTGTACCCAGCAAAATGAACGCAGACCTGAATGGGGGCTTCATATATTACGTTTATACAGCTTCTTAATAAAAGAATGATTTCTTTATTACAAATAAATATTAATTCTGTATATAAAGGAAAAATTATTATAAAAAAGGAGTTAACAATGAATTGCAAGTTAGGAGTGATACCTGTGTATCTCATTATACAAGTTAAAGCACGGTATTATATATGTGTTGGAAGTTTCATGTTGGGTTGATGGCATTTGTAACATCTTGCTCAGACTATGAAATTGCATTGTCCAAGATCTCAATGAATAGGAATTCAGTAACTGGTCTTTCTGATAACAGAACACTGACTTTTTAAATGGTGGCTCAGAAACAGATTATTTAGACTTTTATATTCTATATATTATATATTATTATATACATATTACAATATATTATATTATTGTTATATATTTTATATATAATAAGCTTAAATTTGGTGCATTTAATCTAGCCTGTCTATCATTGGGAACTGCAGTGGCAGTTATGTCTTGCAATGGTGTGAAAGCCGTAGAATTGTGATGGTAGTCATTTATACTAGATACATTACAAGAAATTCATTTTGTTCCAGTAGAAGGAGATCACTAGTATGATTTACCCATGATTTTCAGCATATATATACATGATTTGGGTACGTAACTGCAAAGTTAGAGTGAATTTGTAATCTGTATGCTTTTAACATGTTATGCCAGATCGCATCAGTGATGTTCCTGTACAAGGCTTTTTTTCCACGTTCAAAGTAGTCAACAGGAATAGCACATTTGATGTTCAGAACCAAAAGGCTAAGTCTAGTCACTAACTTGCTCATATATGTAAGGTACAGGTGGCATATATTTGGTAGCAAAGGGCTTTTACTTTTCAGACTGTGCAATGATAACAGTTGTTTTACTGTATTGGAATAGGTACAATATTCATTTAGCTGGCCTGTGAATTGACTTAAGAATTTTGTATTTTTAGTAAATCAGGCCACGATTCTTACATAGTTTATCCTAATTTTAATTAATTTTTAGATTTAGAAGCTAAAAAGATTGGAAATGCATACAAGTCTCAGGATTTTTCAGTTGAATTGTGTTAGAAGTTTTGTACATAGGTGCGAAATTTGTGTGAAGTGTGTTATCTTGTTCTTCATTCGGTCTAGAAACTTCCCTGAGTGCCTAATTGTTTGTTTTGTTTCCTCTTAGATGAATCGACTCCTAAAGAAGTCAGCAGGGTAAGTGTTCTCTGTCCCCTCTGAAAAGTATAGTCTCTGAGACCCACTGTTCACTTGAGATGTTTCTTGTGCCGTCTCTGATCCTCTATTCCCTGGACATATTGGATCTCCAGAGGAAAAAAGAATTGGTGTACTGACTGCTTAGAGAACAGTTAATGAGGAAAATAAGTATTAAGAGCACTTGATTGGTTGTAAATAAATTAAAAAGTATTTGGCATTAACAAATTTAGAGTTCTCACAGTGCTGTTTTTGCGACCCAGTTTTAAAAAGGTACTTCACAAAACTAGAAAAATCATGGGTCTTTGAGCTGAGGCATAGCAGCAGACTATTTAATCAGAGTTACTGCCTCGAGAGATGGCAAGCATGAGAGGAAACAAGGGAAGGAATATGCTCTATCTAATAACTCCCTTTGAGATGTACTGTGGTACATATGAGCTAAATTCTTTAATTTGAAATATCTTGTGGTGTACTGTGTGAAATGTAATGTAAAATCTTAAAAACATTAACAACTCTAGCCTTTTCTCTGATTGACGCTGTGTCCTGCAGAATATTAGCCGTGGTTGAGGTCGGTGGATGTTAGAAACTAATGCCGTGGCTAGGACTGACAAAAGATCAGGACAGGACAATATTTTGCCCTCAGATGTGTCCAATCAGCTTGAAGCATGCAAATGTTATTTCATATAAGATGAGGGACCCACTTACAGCTTTCTGATTGCAAGACTGCAGAAGCCGTCTGGGTTGGCCAACTGGGTGGTCTTGCTCTCAGCTGAAATCCTTTGGAAAATACTAAGGTGTGAAAGGAGCGGGAGTGGAGCTGGGAAAAGGGGGAAATGAAATTCACCTCTTACAACACTGTGAAAAAGAGAGTCAATGATGTCTAAAATGAGTGTGTTCAACCAGTTCTCCATGTAAGTGAGGTGCTGTGGGTGTATAAGGATGTTGAGAATTTAGGTGAAAAGTATGAGTTCAGTAATTGATTAATTTATAACATGGGTTTTTTTGGTCACTTCTTAGTTTTCAACAGTTATAGCAGTTGAGTAAATACCTATTGGTGCAACCAAAGATTATTATTAGTATATCTGTATGTATTGTTTTGGTTTCAAAATAAAGATCTGCCTAAAAATCTCAGAAGCTGTAATTCTTTTGGAGGAATTAAATTCCCTTTGTCGCTCATTTGGTAAACAGATTCACGTTTTAAACTCTGTAAAATGGAATTACAGAACCTATCTAGGTTGCCACATTTGAGCTTATGTAAGGCAGAAAAAACAAGCTTTTTCAGGAACCTTGAACCCCTCCAAGTCTGCCCTGTCAGTTACCCCTCTATCTCTCAGACACTCTCAGCCCCTCAAATTCATATATAGTGACTTAGAGTTTTCCTGAAGATCAGTGGGCTGTCTGTTAAGTCCTGGAGTCAGTGGGGTGCAGATGAGACTTTGGATATTCTTAAATAACTGTTTTCTTCCCCCCTTTTTTTTTCTACATCTATCATTCTGCACTTGATCTTTATACTGTGTTACTACTATTATTTTTTTTTAAATACAATAATTGAGGGCATTCAGCAATGCACAATGCACCATACTACAAATGAACAAAATGAAATTTTTTGTTTATAGCGTATTTTAGTAATGCCATATATAATAATGTAGACCATTGTAGTACATCCTTTTTCTTCAGCAGCAGTTCAAACAGTTGCCAATTTAATTAAAATCTGAACATAAATTAGAATTGAAATTAGAGAAGTTCTGTACATGAGCAATGTTTATCAGAGAAAAAGATATATTCATGCTGACTGAAGAATTATGAGTTTTAAAGTCATTAAGTGTTACGTTTTTAATTCCTGAAAATGTCTGCAAGAAGCTGCTTATATCATAGGGAAGCAAAAATAAATGTTAGTGAAAGGAAATGTATTGCAGAATTAAATCACTAACTGGTTTAAAATATATTCCTAAATTATATTATATATTATATATTCCTAAATATATATTATTTAGGAACCAAGTTAGAAATATGCTGAGAAAAAAACGTGAATTTCATCATTGGATATTTTTTCCAACTTTCAGTGTTGGACAGAGTGAAAACCATTAAAGCATCAAGAATCATATGCTGTGACAGCCATTGATTCAGTAGTCTCCTTTTTTGTTGTCCTTACACAGGACAATAGAATTAAATTGGGGAGGATATTTTTTGTTAAATTTATTTAAACCCTTTCTGCTTCTAAAAAGCCTCATCTTTGTTCTTTATAAACATACAAATCTATAGAATTATTCTAGGGGCTCTGAATACTGGACTTGTCATTCATTTGCCTTTTTACTTTTTATCAACAAAATGATGTCCAGATTTTTGAAAAAAAAAATTTACTTCTTGAACTACTGGAAGGAAATTTTTATGTTTTCGAGGGTTTGTATTGCGGTTTGACATTCATGTAAAGGAACTGCATTTTAAATATTTTGCCATTCTTATCAGCTTAGTATAAAAATGAAAATAAAGTAGCAACTTCTGCTATCAACATTGTATTGCATGTTTTTTGAGACAGAGAATGGGAGAAGCCTTCCACATATTTTAAATTTTTAGAGTTGTAGAACAGAAAAGAAGCTTTTCAAAATTTATTTGCTTTTAATCTGGTCTACCAATAGCAATTTCATCAGTATTTTGGTGTTCAAAAATTATATGTAAATATATCCTAGATTGGCCTGACTTAGTAGCTGATAGATGAGAGGGTGAAAATTAAAAAAAAACAACAAAAACCTGGGGACAGAATCTCCTTTTCACGTGATGTAGTATTGGGAACATCCTTGGAAATGCTGAGTTTCTTCTGCTCACTTATTGTGCAGATGCATATTGGCGAATCCCATCCACCCTAACTACGAAAGTGGTTTTCTGGGGACAGGGACTTTTAGAAAAAGAACAACTGTGGAACTATTTCGATTAAGAAAACTTGAGCTGAATTTTATACTTCATTTTTACTGTTTTATCCACAAAAGAAATTAAAATAGAAGAGTGTGAGCTTGAGCACTAAGTGCATGTGTATTTGTGTATCTAGACTAAAGATGTACTTCTTGACAGTTTTAGTGAAAACAATGAGCATTTGAAACGTGATATTCTTTTCAGTTGGCAAAAATAACCCCATTCCTATATGAACTATAGCCAAGATTTTGTTTTACATGGTGCTGTTTCTCACTGTGTGCTCTCTTGTACCTTAGATTCTGAGGTTTAAACAAAAATACTTAACGCTCCTGATATGATCACAGAGAAATTAGCTGTTGTTCATTTTGCTTAATGACTTTCCATTCCATGTTTACTTGAACAATACTTTCAGCGAAGCTGCATTTTGCCAAGTACCTTTGCCTTGTGAACTCTTGGAGATGCCAACAGCAATTCACTTTGCAGCAGTAGACCATATAAACATCAGAAAATTATTACCTAGCAAGTGACTAGCTCATTTAGAGTACTTTATTCTTGGAAACAGGAATAATACTTTAATCCTCTCCTTTCCCCTTTTTGGTTTTGGAGCTTTTGGCAGCTGCCTTGGCACCAGCTAGCACCCAGCACAGTATGTTGCTGACAGTTGCAGAATTAGCAAGTGTGTTTTCAGTAAATAGTTGCAGTAATTGCATGTATCTCCACCATGCAACTGGTGATAAATGTTTGGGCTTCTTATGACACATTGGCAAAGCAAGCTCATTCTTCGTAGTATTTCCTTACTAAAGATGAGATCTAATGTTTTCACACAGTCCCAGAGCTGAAAGCCACAACAAATTAATAAAAAAAATAGGGGAGCTAGAACAAACAGCCTTTAGAAGTGATGCAAATGGTGTTGCACCCGTTGTCACAAGAAGATGTTTGTCTAAGTTGATTTCTTTATAAAGAAAATCTTGTGGATGCTGGGGTAGTGATAAGCAACTGGGGTAGGAAAATGAGGAAGTTTATTTTTAATTTTGTACATGATGTCTTTAGATTTCTTGGAAGTTAAGTATTAGGTAATGTGATATTATAAAAAGCCTTTTGAAAAGAGGAGAAGTATTCAGCCTTGTCAAGTTAAAATGAAGCTCATTATGCTGTTTTATTATATAATCTGGAGAGTTGATATAATTGGATATTCAGTTTTACAAGCCTTACAGTTAATAACAGTTTATATGGTTACTTCTGTGGAATCATAACATTCTTTTGTCAAAAGCCAAGCCTTTGCTTTCCCTTATGTGTTTTTCCTGTCACTAGTGAAGCAATTTATTTTGGTGTTGCCATTTGGTAACAGGGAAGGAGCTGATGCAAAGATTAGAGTTGGATGTCAGTGAATGGAGACTATTTGGCAATAATCTTCCCATAGGGCAGGTGTTCACCATCTCTCCAAGGCTTGGAAATCAGCTATGTGAAGAGGCTGGGAAACGCAGGCCTTCAGAATTAGTGAACCCTTTCTGTGCAGAGGGAGTGTTGGTTTGCATATTTTGCCTGTACTGCTAAATGTCATCTCATATTTTTCCTTCTTTGTCGTGAACAGTGTTTGATGTGCAAACAAACAATTCATAAATACCTGTGTATGGTGCCGCAATGCTAAACTTTATTTACTGAGCAAGTTCTAACCCATGTCCTCTCCAGTCAAAACAAGAAGAATAGACGTCAGACAAACGCGTGTAGAAGCAGTTTTCTCTGAGGCTATGTACCAGCATTAAAATTAATCGCTTCAGCTAAGTCTGCTCTTTATAGCTTCTTGCAGTCTCCAAGTTTTTAAACAACTGGTTACTTCAGCCAACCCTGGTTAACTCTTCTGATTTTTTTTGAGTAGAGAGATTTTTCTGAGCTTCCTCTCCAAGCTCACTGCTCCTCTGTAAGCCAACTCTGCATTGTTACCTTGCTTTACTTTTATTTTTCAGTCTGAGGATTTGACAGCCTTCAACTCGGGATTTCCACCTTAAAGCAACCAAGCAGTTTTATTCCCTTTCTTTAGTTGTTTTGTGTTTTTTTAATTATTATTATTTTTTATTTTGGAATCAGGTCCAGATCCATACGTTTTGTTCTTTGCATGTGCAGTTTAAAATGTTTTTACTGTATTAGAATACATTAACCTCTTAGTAATCTGTGCCCCAAAATGAGAAACGCCAGTTTCTATGCAAGCTGTGAACTAGCGATCAGTGGAGCTAAGCAGCACAAAATATCACAACCAGTAAAACATATAAAAGTAGTTGCTGTTGGGATTTTTTTTTTAAAAAAAGAGATATCAATGGCATTGAGACTAGTGTGTAAAATTATTTTTTTATACTCCTAATCCAGTATGAACATTCCTAGCATGAGATGGTTTACATTGACATCTCAATCAATTGTCAAGCAAATGTTAAGACCACTAAGACTGTAGAGAAATGCACTTTAAAAAAAAATATATTGTAAGAGTGTTTTAGTTCATCTTTAAATTTGTTCCCTGAAGGCTTGTGTTGCTGAGTCTATAGTTTTATCAGAAAGAAACCTTGTGTTGGCTGGAAGTTTATCACGAGATTTTGGTCATTTAGGGTTTTGCAGTTGCTTGTGTTCTGTGTTACATTTCAGAGAGAACAGAGAAGCTGTCAGTTTTAAATTGAGAAATTTGGGTACAGGTTGTTGTTATATTCCAGATCTCATGACTTAGATGTTTGTGGTAAAATCCGGTTTCTGCGTAAGGACAATGTTTTGTATAATGTTCTGTGCATTACCACTTGGTTTCACCATATGTAAGTCTTGATGCTGTCACTGACAGCTTAATTTAGGAGGTTTAATGAAGTATTAGCTTATTTCCTGGTGTAACCAAAGAGAGAATATACATTTTAAAATCCCGTGTGTATGCACAGTCTCCTTGGCCTGTGTATTCTTTATTCTTAGTGATTTAGCACTCTTTGAGAACTGAGACTCATCATAAGAGCCTGTTTGTCCCAACAGATCCCTATACACATGCAGTAATTGCTTCTTAACATGTTTTTCTCTCTTCTGTTTTTTTTTAAGAATTTCATTTTCATCCCATGAAGTTTTTTGTCCATAGTTTTTGAGGATGGTATTTCTTGATTTATTTAATTTTTTTTGCCTGCTTACATGTCTCAGATTACATTTACAACCTCAGTTTCAAGTGCTCTGGGAGAGAATAACCTATAACTGTCCGTGCTGTGGCCCCTTAGACACCTCCAGAGCACCTTTCAGATGGATAGGGTGGCACAACATCTATAAGATTAGCTCGTTTGTCACTGCTGATGTCCTCACTGCACAGTCTGCCCAGCCAGCCTGAACAACGGAGTGAGTCAGGCAAGAGTCACCTGGCTCCTCTCACGTACCAAATAAATTAAGGGGAGCTTAGGATGACACCAGGAACTGTACCTGAAGCACTGATTATGAAGATCCATACTGCTTTCCCAAGGCCTCTACATTTCAGTACTTGAAACTATGCGTAAAGAACCTTGAAATTTTTTTAAGAAAATGCTTTATACTTGCTACAAGAATTGGTCCCTGTTTTCTCAGAAAGTCTATTTTCAAGCATCATCTTCTACTTCTTCTGCAAAACAACTGTGCGTGCTTCCCATTGAGCCCGTAATGAAACAGGACTTTACAGCCACCACCCAAAAGGCTGCACTATCCTGGCCCTCATAGCCCTGTGGCTGACTAGAGGCCACCTGCACCAGTTCCTCTGTCATTGGTTCTCTCTGACATCCTCTGAAACCAGCCTAAGGTGCATGAATTACAGATAAAAAATAAGCAACATCAAGAGAAATCTCTCCAGATGTGGCCACTTCTGCCTATGTTTTGTGGCTTTGACAGTTTTAGGGTTTGGGTTTTTTATTTCCTCTCCTTATCCAATGAAATTCTGCACCCACAGAGTACATTTGGCTGTCCCACTCCACATTACACGAAATTTGGGCTGTTGGTTTATTCTAACTCCTCCTAGCATGCAATAATGTCATACACTATGAAGTCTGTAAAAGAACGTGCTTCTGTTAGAGAACCAGGTAATTGTTGCTGTGGGGAAAGAGCTCTGTAGTAGGGAGTAAGTATTACATTGGAATTTACTCTTTTTATTACCATACAAAAGAAATTTTAAGAGGCTACAGAGAAAACAGGTCAAATTCTGGGTTATGTTGGCACTTACTGACCTTGTGCTGTATTAATGAAGGCTTTCTGTTGCAACAGAAGGGCTTTTTATTTCCTGCAGGAGCATAAAATACCCCAAGCACAGGTTCCCTATAAGCATGAAAACATCAGAATTAATTTTCTTTTCAGCTTGTCATACATCAAATTTACTTTAGAAATTAAATTGTGTCCTTGGATATTTTTCATGTCTTTAATTGTTCACAATGAATGCTTGAAATTCCTGTCACTCTATGATATTTCAGTATCTCCTTTCATGGAATGTGCTTCTCAGTGTTTTTGTTTAGATCTAAGTCACAGTACTATTCTTAAATCACCTGTCATGGTTTGCTGTGTTCTATTTCACTACAATATTCTAAAGAACCATAGAAATATTTTATAGAAATATTTTTGTATCAATCCTGAAAAAATGTCCTTTCATATTTATAGATTTGAATATGAATATTTATAACAGAATTTCCCTTCTTAATTGTTATTTTTTTCATAGCATTATAATATATGCAACTATTAGAAGTATGATGTCAATATGATAGTGGTATGATACTGCTAAACCAGTTTTTAGTCCACTTGAATGATTTTAATGTAATGTTACTGAAATTCAGAATTTTACAGTAAATGTGCCAAAATACTTGTAGATACTCAATCTTAAACAGAAAGAAATTGGCAATGGGAAGAATGAAGTAAGTAAAAGGGGATCAGTATATAACGTATAGATTGAAGATTAAACTACCATAACAAATTACATAACAGTATTTATGCTATATCTAACGGCAAACACTCTTCTTTTTGCCAAATGTGCTGAATTTTTTTGAGGAGTTAATTTTCTAAAGTAAGTTTTACAACAAATATGCACTGGTCTGTGTTAGTAACCACACTGGATAGTGGTTGTACCAAAGTTTGCTGATGACTTATTCAGTGTTTAAATACATGGTTTCATAAAGAACATTGTGGGTTTTCAAGCAAATGTAATTGTGGTTATCCAATCTAAAATGCCTAGAACCAATCAAATAAACCTCTTTCACTCTACTGTAATTTTATAAATAAAACCATGTTCCAGCATGACAGAATAATTCTTTGTTGGTCATTTATCTAAGTCATAGATTGTGAATCTGGAAAAAAATCTGTTCATCGGGCCAGTTGTGGATCCACAGATTGTCAGTAACAGAAACTTGCTGTATTACAGCTGCATGTATTACACAGCTACCATCTTTTTAGTGATGTGGATCCATACAAAGACTTGCCCTGGTTACACTATGTTTGCAAGCATATGTTGCAGAGGGGAGGGATAAAGGACACATAACATTATGTAATTACCATGCATACAGAACTGCTGCTTGATTACGGGGAGAGTTACTAATTTACCATGGCTGTTTTGTGAGTGGGCTCATTTTGGTGATGCGTTCTCTTAATGTATTAGTTTTAACCTTTGAAGATTTGATTTAAATACTGACTGTCCATCACAGGCGAGGAGATATGTAATATTTTCCAAGTTCTGAGAGGGCATTTTTACACATGATAGAGGCTTCATATGTGTGTGTGCTTTATTAGCTATTGTTGCTTTAGGATATGTGGCTATGCATAATTCGCAGATATGGATTAATGTGTATGAATAACGTAGTCTCCTGTTCACTATTTTCCTGCTATATGAGTACTTTTGGCTATATTTTAAGTATAAAAATTCAACTTTCTTGAAACTGTGGTTTTTTTCTCCTTTGTAAAAATCATACAGTAGTAAATGTGAGGCACAACAGAGGACAGTCAATGGAAGCTTGCCAGCTGTCATACGGTGTTAATAATGTTAATGGAATGCTGTATTGTGAACCCAAGGCTTACAGCAGTTTATATATGTATGCAGCGTGACCTTACATCACTGATAAATTTAAAATCATCATGTCAAATTATAGAAAGCATTGTTAGGTGTTAATTTTGTATTATATTGGGTACATTTTGGACACCCTAGGTCACAAATATTCCAATGTATGTCTGGAGCAACAGATTAATACAATATTATGTGTTAAGAAGGGGTCACGGCAAGGATTGTACATTCTCCGGAGCCTTTTTAAAGGTTAGGGACTGCTTAATTTAAAGAAATCAGAAATTTTTATTATCCTGCAAGCACTCCAGTTTTTTGTTGGTGGAGGTGTGTTGGGGCATTTTTTGAGAAGAAGAAGCCCAAAGTTTCTTAAATATATGGCTGTATGCTCTGTTTTTCGTGACATACTGGTTTTTATGTAGAAATGCATGAAAATAATAGTGGGAATAAAAGTCATATTAGCACATTTATTGTATAAGTTATGTGCTTTATCCATCAGTGTCACATTCCTAAGTTTAGCCAAAGTTGCAGACAGAGAGATCTAGAAAAATGTGGAGCGGAGTTAAGTACATGTGCATAAACGATGGAGTGGTGTGCAGACTGTGGTTCTCTAAACCTTCATGGCATTTTCCATAGTACTGTTTGTATTAGTCTGGTCCATATTACATTTGGCTCTAAAGTATGAATGAGCAGGAGAATAAGTCTTAGTCTTTCAAGCAGCATTAATTCATCTAAGTATCACCAGCTTCATTTTTAGTTTAAGCAACATAATTTACTGCATCACTGAGTTTGATAAGTAATTGACCATATTACTTTCTTCAGTTACCACATTAGCAATTTAGGGTAGGATAATGAATCTTTACTTACTGCCAAGCATTGATTTCTGTGAAATTATTGTTTGTGATGCTGTCATGCTACACATGCACTTTTACTGCCAGTTTTATTAGCCAGTTCTATCAGCCCTTCAGGACCTATTTTCAGGACTTGGGAACTGGATAACCAAATGCAGCTGGGCCCCTGAAGGGAGGCCACATCTTTTTTTCCTGTGAGATTTTAGCCATGTCAAAGTTTTTCATCATACCAGCAACCGGCACCCCTTTGTTCGCATTTTAATACCCTAACTGATTTGTAATCTCTTTCTTGCTTTATGTGCAATCTTCAGTTGAAACAAATGTCTATTAGGCTTAAGTAGCTAGCATGATTTTGACTTGTGATTTCTGTTCTTCAGTCTGTTGGTGTTAACTGCTGCTGTATTTGAAAGGTTGAACTCCTTGAGCTACCACCTCAAAGCTTTGGCCCTTGGCATAGTTCTGCCATTTGGTTCATGAATTTGAGGAGGAAGATGCTGGCAAAGGCAGATAATCGCCTCCTGTCATTGCGGAGTAGAAGGAAGGGTTGAAGGCTACTTACCTTTTACTTATTACATCTCTCAGTTTAGGTGATTAGTGTTTGCTCTGTGGTGTACTTGGAACACTTTGGACAAATGTCTAATGGAGCATAGAGTGAAGTGTTGTGCCTCTTGCTTGGAAGTGACCCAGTTCTTCAGGCAGCTGGATTAGGGCAGTTGCAATTGACTCAGCATTGAAATCTCAATATATCATTTTTAATGAATTTATCTGTTTTAAACCTGCAAAATCCATCTGAGTTGTTCTAAAATATCGTTCTTGTCTTTGCTTCCATAGTACCAGGATACAAATATGCAAGGTGTAGTGTACGAATTGAACAGCTACATAGAACAGCGCCTGGATACAGGAGGAGATAACCAACTACTTCTTTATGAACTGAGCAGCATCATTAAAATAGGTAAGAAAGAGAATCAGATGTCTCAGAGTTGTTACATAGCATAAATGCATAGCACATTTCTTACATAGTGAGACAACATCCAAAGAAAATACTGTTACCACTATGAACTTAATTTGTCTTTTGTCCCTTAATGAATCCCTGACCGCACTTAGGGGAATTTAACCTTTGGTAAGAGTCGTGTGTCTAATTACAAAATTATAGCCCCCTGTTAAATGAACCAAAAATTAGACTATTCTGGTTTTGATGTTGTTGTAATGTCAATATTGGAAGTAAAAACAAAATTTGGTTGGTAATATTGCTGCATACTTCAACTCCTTTTGAAACAAAACTAAGATGTTGCTGAAAAAGGGCATATCTTTTGTGTGATCTCAAATTACATTCAGTTATTTAAGCATTTTTTTCTCTCTGATGTAAATACCTTTTGTGGTACGAAAATACTGTACATGATCAAAAGTTTAAAAATAAAACTGAAAAATTTTCCAATAACAGTATAAGCTTAGTTCAGCTTCTTTTTAGCCAAAGTGAATTTGCTCAGACTCCAACAGGAAATATCAGTAGCTTTGTTTGATATAGCTTTCAGTCAACTCTTTAGAAAGGTTTTACTATCCCTATTACCTCATCATTTTGTAATGATGCCTAATAGTTCTGGTTTATATAAATCATATTTTTAAAGGGCCACTTCTGTTTACTGACTTTGCTTAAGTGGTTATTTGGATATTGATGTCCAGCTCAGAGTAAATGAGTCTAGATTTTGTTAATACAAACTAAGTGAGAAGCTCTAGTATTTTCTTTACAATACTCACCTACCTTGTAAATCATTGTTCCAAGTTCTGGTATTATTACAGCTAAAGGATTTAAAATCTGAATGCAAATTACCGTGTCCTGAACTCTCACTGGTGTTGCACCATTGACAAAAAGCAAGTAACTGCAGAGTGATATTTTTTTTCCTTTTTGTCAAAGAAATGTAGAAAACCAAATGATTTGATCACACACACATAAAATCACACGCCTGAAATGTACTGGATGGTTTCTTCTGTTCATTCATAAAAACTAGGTATCAGATATCTGCATTTACTGGTTAGAATGTTTATTAAATGGAAAGACAGACAGACTTACACTCAAAGTACCCAAGTCTGTTGACTAAAACATTGACTGCTATACCCTCTTCTGATTTTGAGAGTTTTCATTTTAGCAATAATTTAGGATGGTTATTTGATTTTAATCATTTGAGAATTTAAGGAACTTGGCTTTACTGTTTCATTCAACAATCAGAATCTGGCAGAAATAGTATGGGGCAGGTACAGAAAATAGAAGTGGTTTACCATAAAAATGTGTTTTAAACCAATATTTGCAACATTTTATTTTCCCATAATTTTCTATCTTAAGGCAAGGAAAAATATATCTTACCATCCATGAATGGTATTTATTTACTCATGGAAATCATAATGTTATCTGGCAGATTATGTTGCACATATGTGTTGTTACTTCTGTGCTGTCATATGGATTAATTTGAGTTTATAGGCATTAGGCCTTCGCGTAATATGTATGAAGAGGTTGTTTCTAATTATCTTTTTAAATGTAAAAAATAACAATGAGGACAACAAGAACTATCTCTTACCTGTAACTTTTTAAAGTCTGGATACTTTCAAGGGACACAGCAATAGACCTTCACTTTTAGAATTTTGGATGTTTACCCTAAATGGAATTGAATCTGTGCTTTCACCAAAGAGAGCTTGTGTAAGTTCAATTTCCCCTTGTGAGTATAATTATTTCCTTTATTATTGCTTTGGCAGCGACAAAAGCTGATGGATTTGCACTATATTTCCTGGGAGAATGCAATAATGTAAGTATACTGCTTTTCTGTACAGTTGTGAGTGCATTTTTCAGTTTGACAATGATGTTTTGATTTTATTCTGCACATCATTTAGCAGGAAATGTTATCTGAGTGCTGAATATTAGCTTTGTGTTATCTTCATTTCTGTAAAATAAAAGTTTATTGAACATAGCGGTAATGAAGGAATGTTTCATGCATTTAGATCCTTGACCTTTTAATTTTTTTTAAAGATTTGGCTGTAGTGCTGGTGTTTCTCTGACTGTGGCAATTTAACTTACAATTTAGCCCCATTGTTAATTGTCTTTAAGAAACAGAAAACTTAACTTGGATTTACTCTCTACACAGCTTATTCGTTTCATCTAGTTAGCTCTCTGATTTTATTTTAAAATGCTATCAGGTCTTCTGTTAACTGCCACCTGCAACTTGCTAGTGAGATAATGTAAATATCAGATGTGGATTTTATTTAGCATGAAATAAAATGTAAGTGTAAAATTTATGAATAACAGTGAGTCCAATATTTGCTGGTTTGTTATTTGGCATTTAGAATGCATTACATTTTTTTCTGTCCAGATTACTTTGTACAGTTACTATTGTAATACAAGATTTTTAAGTTCCTTTGAATGGCTAACAAGAAGAAAATGCAGTTTATGCGTCAATCAGTTTCATCAACTTAAAATCACAGTTTGTCATAAGTTTTATCTTTTGTTGGTTTGAGAAACAAACTAAACTCTTCTTACTGAAAAATGAGTAGAGAGGTAAAAATTTTTCTCTTTGTTTTTCTTTCCTTACTTTACACAGCCAGTTTTAATAGTTTATTTTTGTATATTATGTTAGCAAGTTTCCTTTGCCCTTTGTGAAATAATTGGATTGAGGAAAAGGGAGAGAATGACTTTTTCAAATAATGTAAACAGGTCTGAAGGTGTACAAACCTACAGGTGACTTGAGCTTTGCCTGAGAATATTTTTTCCTTATTCAGAAAAGTGTCCAATTTGAAGGATGTAGAAGGCCCGTATGGAAATTTCCTAAAAGTAATGGAAATATCCTAAAAGGTTAAATTTCATTTAATCATTATTTCTTCTCATAAAGATAATCCATTTTATTATCCAGAAACTGGGTCTGCTCTGAATGACTTCTGAAATTAAATTAATATTTTCAATAACCCTTTCACTGGGAGGTGTAATTTAGGTAACATGTTGCTCTTCCTTTGTGAGTGCAACCTTTGGTTCTCATGAGTAGGTGACAGCATCCACTCTCATGGGTGGGAGGTGATGCAGGAGATGCAGCAGTGCGTTCTGAGCGCACCGCACAGGTGATCTTCAGTGGCAGCCACTGTGTGGTGTATGATATGGGGTCCCTTCCAGTCTTCAGAAACCATAAAAGCCTGGGCGCTTTATGACTTTCTGCCTATTTATTTATTTGTTAATAGCCCTATGAGGCAGTTGAATGTATTTGCTTCCCAGTATAATTCTTTCCTGAAAAAGTTCCAACTAAAAACACACATTGACTT
The DNA here is from genome assembly GCA_033558185.1 of Dromococcyx pavoninus. NCBI lineage: Eukaryota > Metazoa > Chordata > Aves > Cuculiformes > Neomorphidae > Dromococcyx > Dromococcyx pavoninus. The sequence goes on along the minus strand of JAUMJL010000194.1, from coordinate 973,738 downwards.
TATTAACCATTGCTATGTAGCTACATCTCCCAAAATGGAATGTTCTTAATATAGTTATTATAGGGACTGATCCGAAGTCCTTTGAAGTTAATATGAGATTTTCCATTCACATTAATGGGCTTTGGGCCAGAGTCATGTTTGTAGTCATGCAACTAAAAGACAATGCATTAGTCTAGTTTTTGTAAGAAATTGTCATTGAAAATTAATTTGGATGTCTTTGTCTCTTGAATATTTAATTTAAAGGATGTGTCCAAGTGAGATTAACCATAGTCCAGCAAATACTGGCAATGTACTTTTATTTATTTTAATTAAATATCTTTTTTAAAAGGGAACAAAAATATTCTACATAGTATAAACGGTAGAAAGGAGCTAATTTTTTAAGCTGAAGTTTCAACAATGGTAAAACCCCCTGTCATTGGTCTGGACAAAGTAGCTGCTGAACACTTATGGCCACATGATTTTGAATGAGTTCTGTGTTTTGGTGGCTTAATTTTTTGATGCTTGGTTTGTGACTTAAGTTACACAAATTCCAATAAAACTAAGTATTTTTTTTCAATATTATCATTTGACTTTTTGTTTGTTAGCTTGGAAAAATACATAAATCTGCTTGTATTTGTCCAGCCAGCAGCCTTGTGTTACAGAACTGGAGCTGATACAACAGTTATTTCCACCGTACTTTCAAAGAAATAATTTGTGACTGAATACAGCTTTTTTGTTTTGTGTGTATATGTGTTTTTGAGAATTAGGTACTGCTTAGTTATTATGGAAGATTGGAGGAATCTTCTTAATAAATACATACCTACTTTCTCCCGAGTGGTTTTGTAAATGTTTAGTAATTTGTATTCTGACTATATTCTGTAAGGGAATTTAGGATCAAAACAAAGCAAAAAGTATTACCTCTACTTGGTTTCAGCTCCTGCTGTCAATATGTGTGGGTATACTTGTAGCTGTTTAAAGAAATCCAGTTTTGAGTATCTTAACATGCGTCAATTTCAACTAAGGAACGTTTTTGCAATATGAGGTTTCCATAACTACCTTTAGCCTAGATGACATAGTGAGTTTCTAATTAGGATAGAAAGTAACTTCCTTTTACAGGAATTCTAGATATTTATAAAAAGAAACCCAGCAAATGATTACTGCGTACTGTGTGCTATTATTTCATAATATTGAAAGACTTGTATAATTGCAAGGTTTTTTATATAGGTTACTTAGAATTCATTATGAATTTTTCTTTGCAATTTTTAATGTGGTCAGTACTTCCCTTATGTGAAAATTATATTAGAACTGAAAGCATATTTGTGAATATGTGAAGAGAAGCTCTCCATTAGCCATTTTTTTCTTTTTGCAAAACATAGATGATACACTGGCCTTTAAAGGAGGACCTGGTTTTAGAAAAAAATCCTTTGGCCTTTAAGAGCACAAATGTGAGTTTGTGAAAAGTCCATCCATCTATAACATTCCTTTATGGCCTTATTATCTTTCTATTGAAGCATAGAAACTATATCTTGACTAGTATTAGAGTTGGATAACAGCATAAGGGTAAGGTAATTTCTGACTTGACAAGTCAGGTGGAATACCTTCAAGATTTTACTTGAGTAAATTTGCTTGAAATAGGAGATGTGGCACCAATTGCAAGTTTCAGTGCATTTCTTTATGCAAGTATTACTCAGAATTGGTGCCAGAACGAGCGTGGCCAGGTCAGATACTTTGTCAACCTTCTGGTTGTTCAAATTGTTTAGGACTGCTAGCACGCGTCACACTCCTTGCTAAGGATGTTCTGGTAGTATGATTCTGCTTTTCAGATTATTGCTTCCAAGCAGGTAAGTATCACTCAGATGCCCAACACCTTCCTTCCCCACAAAGCTGCCCTGTGTATCAGAATCTGGTTTTGCATATGCTATACATATCGTAAAATACATTGCAGAATGAGAAACAATATAGCTTCCTTATCAGAGTGCAGTGATTTGACCAGACCTGTCCCCGTACTGCCTCTGGTTCTTGAACTTTCTCTGGATCTAAGAAATTACCTTTGTCCATGGGTTATTGCAGTTATGCAAATAAAATTATTTCTTCTTAAAGTATATAACAGCCATTTTGAAAATAGTGTATGTTGGAGACTGGAAACACTTCCAAATCAAACAGGAATGTTGCACAACTCTTCAGGAAAGTGCTTGACTTTATTTCAGTTTTCTGTTTTATTCTTTATGGGAATTAATATATAGTTCATAATTCTTGACCTTAACTGAACATCATCCTCAAACATGACTTAAAGAATTTACTAAAATCCTTATATTGGGTAGTGTGTGTAAATCAACGTGCCCAAGTACCGTGCTAGCAGATTTAGTCCCATAAACTGACATCTTTCAAGGCAATATTTCCAGAATACTTATAACAGTTACAGAGTTTCTAATGCATTATTATATTATCTGATTCTTCAGATGTTTCTTGTTTATAGCCCTTAGTTATATGAGTAATTTATCTCATGATTACATTGTGCTTCCTACATAAAGATGTATGACTTTGAATTTAATAGGCATACCCTTAAAGTAGCTTTCACTAGGTCTTGTGAGTGTTACTTAGTTCCTCAAACTGCAAATTGTGTTGACAAACAGATCAACCTTGCTTCAGGTGGAAGTTTCCAATAGCCTTATTGTAAGACATAATTATGTGAGGCAACAAATACATGCACATACACTGTGCTTCAGGATGTATCTCAAGCTGTGCTAGAGTTTCTGGTTGTGTAGAAATTGTTGCAGCTTGATATGCAGTGCCACCTAGTGAATTTATGGGGGATGAGTGATCTGAATTATTTAGAATCAAAGAAAAAACTGCTGCTACTTGTTAACTGTATCAGGTTTTTGTGCCAGACTAAGGCACATTATTTTGAATATGTTGGCATCTGCTCTGAAATTTGAGTCTTGTAAACGTGTTTCCAGGTGAAACCTTCTAGGTACATAAAATTTTGGTCTCTACCCTTGAATCTGTTTTAACGTCATGTACTCTATATATGTAAAGCAGGAGAAATCTGTTGCATTCTTATTTGTCAATGAATTGTGATAGCAGAGAGGGAAATTTAAAGAGTGTTTTGATTGCTGATCCCTTGGTAGTGGCATTTGTAGTTTCCCATAAGAAGCAGAATGGGATTGCTTCTGCAAAACTCAGAAGTAAGACACTGGAAGTAAAATACAGTGCCCAAGCTTTTTTTCGTTATCGGTTATGCCTATTTGCAGCAGTACTTCATGGTGGTAGCAAGAGAGCAGTTCACCAGCCAGAATGATACTTGTATATACAAGGACACGGGAAAGACCGTGCCAGTAAAAGGAATTTTTGTTAGCAACACTTAATGCCAACACATTTTTTTTGGCTATTGAAGATCCAGTGAAGGCCTTTCTGAAGAAAAATACGTACATGTGGAAGAAGTGAGTTCTTTGTTTTCTATTGAAAGTGACTGTTTGGTCTTGTCTTTTTCTTTTTTTCTTCTGTTTTGTTTTGAGAAGCTCTTTCTGAGAAGAGAAAGATTTGTGCATTGTTTTATATTTAGTTATGGACATGACTTGAGAGCAGTGTGGAAAAACACATTTTATACATATAATTTAAATAACACAATTACTTTGCTAAGTGTCACACATTGATATCTTGCTATAAAGAACCAAATATGTCTTAAGAAAAAGTAAGAAGAACGGTGTGAATAAAGGTGTTACTCTTTGGAGAGATCAACTTTTGGAGACCAGTGTCCTGTAAATCTACTTTAGCTCTCCACTGCTTAGGCTACATAATGAAGGCTTTAAACATTGTGTTTCTTCTCCTACATTTTGCAATAGTCTGCAGTTTGAGTCAACTTTTCAGTATTGAACACATTTTAGTGTTACTGTCCTTACTATATAAAAATACTTTCTAAATAGTAAATCTTTTTCCTATACTCATGTGGAGTAGCAGGTAAAACATTTGTGAATATATGTATTTCAGTATTTCTGTGCCCTTTATATCCTGTACCATCTGGTACCTGCCTTGATTTTTTCAAGAATATATCAGAACACCGACTGAAATAAATTGAGAACTGTGGTTTATTCGGTTTTATTTGAATAATGTACCTTTTTTTCAGATCATGGGGTGTTTTTCTTGGATCTGTTAAGTGAAATTTTCTTTTTCATTCTATTTAACTGCTTGTAAAAACATGAAACTGAAGCTTGTGAAGACAAGTAACTGTCAAACTGATTTTTCATTTAAGAATTATGTGTATCTATTTTATTAGTTTATAAGAATGTAAAAATAAATAGGGGGGTTTATTCTGAATTGAACAGGCTTGTTCTGGCAGGTTCATCTTACTGATTTTATGGGTTTTGTTGTTTGGATTTTTTGTGCGTGTGTATTCTTTGTAGCACATTGTTGTAATTCATATGGAAAATAAATGTTCTGACTTCTCTATTGTCTTTCACTGCTCAAGGCCAGTCTTTAAAGAAACTGTGAGAGTAAATGGGTTTGAAGAATAAGATTGTAGTTTGAGATTGGAATGAACAGAAAATTTGAAGATTTCATGCACTTGTACCATAATGCAAGTCATCAAAATGCAGTGAATATTGTGCATTTTCAATAGAGATAATCCACGTATCTTTCCTTCCAACTGTGAGATGTATGAAATATGATTAAATGGTTTGTCAGAGCTGCCTTACTATGTGGCAGCTCTGTTTTCTCTTTTAAGGTAGTTTAATTCTCATCTGTATCACAATATCAGCATATGAATAAGTGGATAGAAAACTCTTCATATTTGTGCTGAACTTCTTGAGGCTCCCTGACGTTCTGCTTGAAAATAAGACACATACTTAGTTACTGCTTTACTAGAATCTTGATTCTTTTTTTTTATTTTGAACTTAGTAAGTGCCTTAACAATTGGACCACTGGTTCTTCTTGAATACACTTAACTCTTATTTTGGCTATGAATTCCATACTTTTTTCTGACCTTTTGTTTTTCCTTTAGTATAAAGTTAAACTTTCTCCTTCCAAAATGCTGTTAATCCAGCCTGTGATGTGCTATATTGCATCTTCTTAGTTTTTTAACATCTCAGTATCTTATTTTTGGAATTATTTAATATATTTTATAACATGCCTTGCATGTTTGCAGAACAGAGAAGGGATAATTATGAGAGGATGCATCTCATCACTATTTTTGACAACTGACAGTAGATGCTGAATTTTCATATGCAAATTGTACCTTTAATGTTCTGTGCTAGAAAATAGTCCCTGTTTAATTTTTCTGGTCTCACAGGGCTCAGACTGGTAACTATCAGTCTCTGAAGTCTGTCTGCTTTCTTTCACCCTGAGTTTTCTTTGTCTTGTGATCCATTTGGCTCTAAGTAGCAGTGCAAGGCATTGTGCAGGCTATGTGGTGAGCTGTGAAGTTTGTACTCAAATTGTAATTGGAACTTCAGCCAAAATAACCATATAATTCAAAATATTTCTCATAAGTTTCCATCTATAAAATGAAGATAGCATCACCACCCAGCTCACTGGGGAGTTGTAATAATGCATAGTTAGAGATTGTGTGGTACTCGGGTGCTATAGTGATACCGACTGCACAGGTCTAGGAATGCAATACAAGAGAAATGCCATTGATTCATAATAGTTAGATTACACTTAATTTCTTTAATGAATTAGGCCAATAGATTTTTTTTTATTTTCTATTAGTTGTTTGGTTTTTTTGTCTGCAAGGAGTTGGGTATACCTATAATGGCATAATATTTAAATAATAACAATTCCAGTGCAGAACTCCCTTGCCTACTGCTAAACCTAAACTGAAATCTTATTTGAACTAACTAAAAGTTCTTTGTTCAAACATTCAAGGCAATATTGCATTCTGAGCTGCTGGAATCTGGACTACCTGTGCCTCTGCTTTTGGCTACTGTTACAGAAACCTTTGTGCATGATAAACATATGAGATAGATTAGAATTGATTTTGGTGCTGTAGAGTCTTGGGCATTTGGTCCTCATAGCAGCCATAATGAAAGCAAAGTCTGGTAGTAAAATTAATCAGTACAAAGGAGTGGCACAACGTGTGGCCATTCTTACCAGGAATGTTAGTAATACATTGTGTGGTGTCAGCATCACCTATCTATGGTATTATATATTTAAATTAAAAACAAAAAGCAAACATTCTATTTTCCTAGAAAGGATCTTTGCTTAAAATGTTTCATATTAATTCATATGCTTCAATGTCATAATTTAAAATCATATAGCTGTTTAGCAAGGAAGTTACTTGCTCAAAGATCTCTCTCTACATACTCCTGGTCTTGCAAATTTATCAGTGAAATAAATTGGATTATTGATTACAATAAATAAGAAAACACAATTTGCCAATAGAAGGTAGTTCTCTGAGGTGGTGATTTACTTGTGTTAATAGTAAGAATGTAGAAGGAGGGATTGATCAAGAGTTTAGGATATTAAACTGAAGTCTTAGAAATTTAGATGCGATCCCTGCTATTGTAACACTTGTGTAATTTTTGCCAGGTCATTTATTCTTCATGTGCTTAAATTCTCTTTGTGTTTAAAGAGTAGTAGCTCTGCTATGCTGAACAGAGTGTGACAATGATAAATGCTTTAAAATTTTGATTGTCTTTGGGATTCTGTTAGGAGACATAAATTGATGGATGTAATGAGAAGAATGTAGAGAAATGAAACAGAAGATGAAACTTTTTGCTGGTAAAAATGGTCCTGCTGATTGCATTGGAGACAGGGTTTTTTGCAATCCCATTCATTCTGGTAGTGTTATCTTGTTTAATATTTTTGTTATACAGCAATTATCAGATGTTTCGTGATGTGAATTTTGTCACACCTGACTTTTTAACAAATGAGACAGTTTTAGATGGGCAGCAAGTAAGGCAAGTGTTTCTTCTAGTGAACGGTACAAATGCAGTCAGTTGGATTTCAGAAAATATAGTGTTACAATAATTATTAATTTACCTTTCCTTGGGATGAGATAAACATGAAATTTAAAGAGTATCTCTACTTTTTGAGTATTTTCTATTAAAATAAATGAGTGCGTCCTAGGAAAAAAATCTTTCTCTTAAAGGCAAAATTTTCCTCTGAGTCTATGAGTTGTGCTGTGTGTTCAAGGTAAATATAATCCAGCCCTGATATACGCGATGACTGATTTCATCAGAAGAATTAACCACTGTTCTAATGGTGACTTTAGAGTGGGATTTCCTGAATTTTCAAAACAGTTAAATGGAGTTTATCCAACAACTTTTCCTTGTCAAAAGCTGTGTATCTTTGTTATCTGCTTTATTCAGTCCTTTACACTACACGGGCAGTACAATAACTCTCTAAAAGTCACGGCGCTTTCTAATTGCATTCTTCTTCTTTCTTTTTTTTTCCTTCTAACTAGAGTCTGTGTATATTTACACCACCAGGAGCTAAAGAAGGACATCCACGGCTCATTCCTGCAGGGCCCATTGCACACGGCACCACAGTATCTGCTTATGTAGCCAGATCCAGAAAAACGTTGTTAGTAGAAGATATTCTGGGGGTAAAAAGCTTTCTCTTTTTAATGAGATGATTACAGCATGTTCTTAGAATGAATATTTTGATGCTGAAGTGTTTATTGAGCTGAATGTATAATGACAGAATTTACATCAGTCTATCTACCAAGAAAATAAATTTGAGTTTGGATTAGCTTGATGGAGTAATTTCAGGATCTCTTTCTTTTTTTAAAGTTTAAAGATTATTTATTAATTTAGTTTTGTCTTTTAGGATTTTTATGGTTGTCAGTGAGGGGAAGTAATGGTACTGGAGAGAAAAAAACCCCTATAAATCAAAACTCGTGTCCTGCTGGTCTTGAAAAACTAGTGTGCTAATCCCAAACAAGACTTCCATATAATCAATCAAAGTTTGATTTAATTGTAATGCCAAGCTCACACTGACAACAATGTCAATCAGGATTCTGGTTATTAGACAGGATTTTGATCTCTGCTTATGCTAATGTAAATACAGGATACTTATAAAATTAGTAAAATTACATGAAAGGCACGCTAATGTCACTGATACCAAAATTTAGGTCTTTGCTTGTAAAAGGATTCAGAAAATACTAAGGTGATGTTCTGATAATTCCTGTCACTCTGTATATCTGTTCTTTTAATTCTTTTGAAAACTTCACCCTCTAGTCGCATCTATGCAATTGTATGAAACTGGTATTTAAACTCTACTTCATGAGAATGCTTTATGATCATCTGATTATGAGAACACTAAGGATGTTTAAATTCTCTTCTCTCTTCTGTGTTTTCTGACTTCTGTCCAGAATAACAATCTTTGTATATTATGGCCAAAATTGGACATTGCTGTCTCTATTTTTAAAAATATTAAAAAATGTATGACCTGTATTGGGCAAACCCAGGCTATAAACAAAATGCCAAATGCCTAATTTAAGTACACTAAAACAGAACCACAAAAGCAAAGGGCAAAAGTTGCTTTCCATGTAGTAACAGTAAGATCTTTCTGTTCAGCCTAGACTATAAAGATTTTATGTGTTAGTTTTTATCAGTCACATGTAGGGCTTAATTGGAAACTACCAGTATCAATTTAATATCATGGTATCCTTGTGTATGAGAGTTATGTTTTGATTTTACATTAATAAAAAAAAATTGGGATGGATGTGTAGGTAGTGCGAGAGGAGTTTTGAACTTTTTTGTTAGTTTATAGTATCAGTGCATTATTGACTGAACAGGGAGATTTGTTTTGGTGACATGGTTTGCTGTCATGTGATTTTTTGGGAGCATCTCATCAGTGAAAGGGAATTGCTTGCAGATAGACTTGCCAGCCCTTTTTTTGAGGGAGGACAGAATTAAAACATGAAAGCGCGAGGCTATGTTGCAAAATGCTTCCTACTCTCTTTTGTCTGTCATTTGTTCCTAGCTGTTATGATTGATTGTCATCTTAGTAATTAAGGTAGAGATTACTTACTGTTTTCTTTAAGAAAGGAGAGATTTTGATCAGCCTTGGAGGAGTGTCTGTCTTGCCTAAGCACAGCCTGCAGGGAACATCTGCTACAAATTAAGTTCTAGAGGGTTGATGTGCAATGAAGTGGGTCTCGCACACTTCACAGGGCTTGTTACTGCCTTAGTAACTGTGACATCCAAATGGTTTCTCAGGTCTTTGTGAGTTTTTCTACATGGGGAACTAAAGTTATAAAGCCTCAGACATTCACTGCGTAGATTAAAAGTTATGAATTTGAGCCTTTTATAGCAGCTGGAAGGATTATTTTAACATTTCATCCTGCAACTTTTTCACTACTTTATTCAGTGTGCATAAGCAAAGGAAGAAAAAAGATTCTTATTTTCATGTGTAGTTTTTGGGGAACACATTTTCCTCATTGGGAGTTGGTTGAGGATTGTAACTGTGTAACTGGAAGCCTTAACCAAAGGTTTTGTTTCTTATTCCCAGCAAGCACTGCTGTTTGCTTGGTAGCTTTGAAATCTGAGTGGTCCACTTCATGGTTACAAATGCTTTGGGTTTTTTTGCTGGTGGGGGGTGGGTGTAGTTTGTTTAGGTTTTTATTTAATCTGAACTGGCATTAGCGATGAAGTGTGCTGGTTTTGCTGCCTGTGACATTAGAGAAAATGTATTGTAAAAGCAAACCCGAAGCCAGGACTGACGTCACAGCTAGTTCTGACTTCACATCAATAAGGTTATCTGTGTACATAAACTAATCCTGGGACTTTTAATTACATTCTTTTAGTAGATGTCTTAACAATGTGTATAAATTATGCTGATAAATATGAGTTTTAGTGATTTTTATCATTTTTCTGCAGATTTGATGGACCAGGAGAGGGAAGAAAATATTGGTATATCTTTCATGTTAATGTTATGATATTTACCTTTTATCAGATTATGTTTACATTTTCTAGGATGAGCGATTTCCCAAAGGTACGGGACTGGAATCAGGGACCCGTATCCAATCTGTTCTGTGTTTGCCAATTGTCACTGCAATCGGTGATCTGATTGGGATCCTTGAACTTTACCGTCACTGGGGCAAAGAAGCCTTCCACCTTAGTCACCAAGAGGTGAGCCCATGTTCAGCCTTTCCCCACTGCCTCACAATGGTCAGTACTTCAGCCCCTTCCCTGCCTGACTTTCTTCTCTCACTCTCCTCGTGTTCTTTACCATTTTCATACTTGATTTTTGTTCTTATCAAATGTTACTTATTGACAAAAACAGATGATTTGTATTTTCAGTCACAGGAGGCAAAATTTACATCTACAAGTACAGGGACACATCAAGAATTTTACCTTATGTATGTTTGTGGAAAAAAAAATGTTCAGGATTTCTTTATTGGTTATAAACCATACAGAGTTGTTAAAGGAGTTAATGCAGAGCAGGTGAATGAAATGTTAAGTGTAAATCAAATGTCAAAAAAATAAAATCACTACATGAAAAAAGGACACTGCCAAGTTATCCTGGGTCTCAATTTTGACTTTTCAGTAAAGATTTATTTTGCAGTACAGAAAGATTGTTTTGTTTATTTATTTTAGTTGACACTTCTGGTGTGGCTTCTCAAATGAGCCCTATTGTAAAACCTAAAGTTGCAGCATTGTAGCAACAGTATAGCAAATCACTATGGTACCAAGAAAGTGTGGAATTTCTAGAAGTTGTGGAGAGAGTTGTCTATATCCAAGTAGTCTTTCCAGGATATCTTACAATGCGAAGACAATTGATGAAAGCTCTTGGGTCCTTATGTTTCCTGATTTATTTCTAGGCTGACAACCATGTACTGGTTTTGGTTCAGCCTTTTCTTTAGCCTTCAGGAGCTGACATCTTTTGCCTCTCTAGCCTGTCCCATCGCTGTGAGTCATAAAGATTTACTCACTATCCTTTGTCTCCTTACCTAGATATTCTTAGAAACTGTGTGTTGTAGATGTGCTGGATAAGCTGCTAGTATAGGTGCCATTCAAAAAGTTCTGTTCTGCTTTTGTTTTCCTTCTGATGCTTTGCCATCCAGGTATTCCCATTCAAAACCAATTTCCTATTTCCATGACTTTTCTACACTGCATGGTTTATTATACAAGAACTGTGTAGCTACATTATCAGTACATGCCCATCTGTCAATCCAAAGTTATGAGCTGTTAGTCAAGTACAAATGAATTTGAAAATGGACTGCATGTCTCAAAGGCTGTTGCCATATTAAAGGTGTTGAAAGTGCACTTTAGCTCTTATGTCTGAGTGAGGATCCTTTTTATGTCCCACCTACCCATTAAGACAGTTCTCACATTGAGATGGATGTTTCATTCATTCCTCCCAGGGAAGGGAACCTGAACACACAGATTAGGACAAAATGGGGTGAATTCTACCCAAGTCTGTTGTCTTGATAGTGGTACAAGATGCACCATGGAGCAGTTTAGCTGTACTGAACAGAAATTATTGTGAAAAGGACAGAAAATGTGCAGACAAGAGATACATAAACTAGCCCTCCCAAGGAAGAAAAAAACAGCAATATTTGTTAATTGTATATTCTGTTTATCTGCAACATAAGTAGCCTAGCATGAATGTGATACTTATGCAAGTGTATTAGTTGGGCAGTCAAGGTTGCTTCAGCCTCAGGGTCACACTTGGTATTTTTTCACCAGTAAGTAGAGACCATGGTAGGGAACTGGTTTAGTATAGTGGTGCCAGTGTCCCTCCTCACAAAACAATGAACAGGTAGGTATTCATACAAAACCAGACTTTATTAATTCTGCTGCTTTAACACAGTGTATTTGTTTTTAAAATCACCCTATTACATTAACCAATCTACAATTCAGATGGATCTCATACATGCATTGTTCTGTGCAAATATGAATCTTTAATGTTATGTGAAATACCTCCTGTAATTGAAGTCCATGAATGTTCTGCTTGGAAAGACTGACGACTAAATGAAAGTATTTTATTAGTAAGTTAAAAATATTTTAAGGTCACTTTCTGAGTGTTCTAAAGCATTCTTTTCATTTTTAGGTTTCAGAAAGCCTTTGGATACCATTAGCAGCTTTTATAAAATGTGTACAATGTGTTCTGTTTAAAAAAAAAAGAAAACAAACAGAAAAAAGTACTTTAGGATAATGTGCAGCAGCAGACCTCTTGTATTTTTGTCCTCTGTGTTTCTATAAAGCTCCTGTGTTTCAAGGACAGGAGATTATGCCTGGTAGCACGTCTTCATTAACTGCAGTTTACATGACATTTGCTTGAAATGTTGCCTGGAAACTGTCATACTTAAAACACTGCTCTTGAGCTGAGGGATCAGGTCTGGTTCTTCTGCCACCAAAATGGTGGTGAAAGTATGAGTGCCTGTTTGCAGCTGGAAATGGCTGTGGCTGAATAGATATGACCCCAGAAAGATGCTACAGGATGTTTTATTTCTATGGTAGAAGTCTTTCAAAAATGTATGTAATGTAATTTTTAAAGCCCTCGGTTTATGGGATGCTTCTTTTGATGCATGGGTTTCCAATACTGCTTCTGAAGAGCATTGGTAAGCTTTTTTTGATACAAAAAGATAAGGATTGTACTCTTATGACTGAACGTACCTTACTAAAATTGAAACACTCCCAAGTATATTGAGATTTTCACAAAATAACTGGCTTCCCACAAATTGTTCCTGCCTGTCTGTCTAAAACAGCTCAGTCAATTTACTTAGCAGCTAGGTAGAAAAAATGAGCACGTAACTGATGTGCAGTTTTCAAGGTTTCTTCAGAGATAGTTTCTTTTCTTTTGTTTCAGGTTGCAACAGCAAATCTTGCATGGGCTTCAGTAGCAATACATCAAGTACAAGTAAGTGTGAGTGGTTTTTCATTTTTTTCATTTTGTAATTCTTCTACCAGAATCTGATTAGAAGGTACATGGATGATAATCAAATTTAAGTGGGGGTCACTACTGTTAATAAAACATTGATTCAAAACCCTTCCCTGAACCTAGGAAAAATATACTAACATTCCTGGTACTGATTGAGCTTATTTTCCTCACTTGCAGCTGTGTATCAAATAACTTATTTTACTAAAAGAAAATAAAATAGATAAATCATTGTTAAAGCAGAATTATATCAACTTTGCAATTTGCTTTTCTTTTAAGAAAGCAACAGCTAGGCCAACTGGTTGATTTTTTTTCCTGCTTTGGTATTCAAATTGAGATTACTTGGTGTTACTACCTAGGCCTACTTCAAGCTGTAACTACTCCTACTAAGGATCATTCGTGCTGTCCCGTTTTTTGCCTACTGAAATTCCACAAAGTGCAAGCTGCTCTAGCAAACCCTAGAAGCTTTGATAATATGTTTTCTTACTTCAGTTAATAGAAGACAGAAACACTGAAACTGAACATATTCTGTCAATTTACAGAAGATACTAAAATAGATTCTTCTTCAACACAAAGGAGGAAGTTTGTGACATTCTTTTTTTGAAGACTCAAACAAAGCTTCATGCTTTTCTTTTCTAAACCTCTAATATTTGCCACCTTTGTGCCAGAAGACTTTGTTTGGGATGGTCATTCACCCTGGCACATTTAGGCAGAATTAGCTGGTGTAGTTGTACTTTCACTTTATAACAAAGACTCCCACTTCAACTGAGAAGTCTTTCACAAGTAACAAAACAGAACATGGAAAGTTATGTTTAAGCCTGTCGCTTGTTTTCATTTCTCTCCCTTCTGCTAAGCGGAAGGCTTGCCCTTCCCAAGTCTTTGCAGGGGAAGAATACAAGAGTTTTGATCTGGCATTGGGCCATACCTACCATACTCACAGCTGGGCTTTAGAAAGTAGTGTATATCACGAAGTTGTAACTTGTTACCTAGTCATGTGCAAGATTAAGGCTTGTCGAGGTAGTTTGTCATATTTTACATATTTATTAATATGTGCATTGCACAGATCAAAGACATGACTTCTGAGTGATATTTTATTATATTAAATGTACAAACAGTAGGGGCTTGTTTTCTTTTTTGACCTCACTGCTTGCTTTAATATTATACAGGGGTACAATTGTAATTTAGATACAGAGTATGTAATCAGGTAAAATAAAAATACAGTTCAAAGCTTTGCTTCATCTAGCACGTTGTTTCTAGAATGTACACATACTATTCATATTCATGCTGATTTCTCCCAAAGCTGATCATTTATTATCTGCTACTTAGCTGATGACAGTCTTCAGTTGTGTCTACACGCTACTTTGCAACCTATAAAAAAAGTGTCAAAAGTATAGTAAGGAAGAAAGCAAACAAAACATTGCATATTCTCAGAAGAACTGGGGGTCTGGATGAACAGATGTTGTTGATTCCACAAACACAGTCGTTGGCAGCCTCTGAGGCAGAATGAGCAAGTATAACAACTAATATCTTTCAAAGTGTCTTAAGAAAGTTGTGACTTGCACTTGACAGTTTTAAGTCAGCAGCTGGAGAACTAAGATTGAAGCCCAGCACACAAATCGAGCCTTTAATTTTATACAGTGCTGCAACATATGCTTAGACTAGTAGTGGTGATATTTTTCATACAAATTAAATGGGTAAACTGTGTGACTTCAGTTTGCTTCTGACTTCCGTGTTCTTCTAGAGCAAATGATAACACAAACTGTGTTTCCAGGTGTGCCGGGGCCTTGCCAAGCAGACTGAACTGAATGACTTCTTGCTTGATGTATCAAAGTAAGTGTGATTTGCGCTATAAACTCATCAACTTTTTTTTATGAGCTTTTCTAATATGGCTTTTCTAGTCTCTCTGTGTTTTACACTGCCACTCGCAAGCAGATGCGAAGGCACAGCTTGGAGGGTAGGCAAAATTCATCACAGGGATAAGAACCAATGATGTGAGTGGTAGTCATGTGTGCCTGTTAAACTACTTTTTTTTAGTGGTGGTTCTGAAGAAAATGTGACATCTAATTATGCCTTAACAGAATTTTAGTCTTATGGTCTTTTGCGTGTGTTTCTCCCCTCTCTCCTGTCAGGGTTAAACATAGCTGCCTTTTGAGAAATTACAAATGGGCTTGCTTCTCTCTTCATGGCCAAGTTGAGAAATTTTGAAAAGACTTTATGAAAAGTTAGTTAGTTTGCTTCACCTTCCCCCCCACTTTTGACGTGTATGTATGCACACACACATATGGATAAATTTACGCATTTCAGAGTTTTATCAAACTAGTTCGTTGAAGAATGTCTAATTGCACCTCAAAGGACTGATGATACTGTCAAGAGATGAGATGTCTAGCATTTTTGCTTTTACAAACTGTTCTGTTGGTCTTGAAGAACAATTCTCAAACAGAGGAGATTAGAGGATGTCCAAGATTCCTATGCCATTGCTCAGGAATGCAGGCAATCCAGTTCATCGGGCTGGAACAGGGAGTGATACACCACAGGAAGTCTACCCTTTGCAAGGAGGGCAAGCTGGTTCTATCCAAATGTTTTTCCTGTTTTTTTTTTTTCCTCAGGGATAACCTTTTTTTTTTAATTTCAGGTTAGGCTCGGAGTGTCTCCTAAAGTACGATCTCATCATTCCCTTGCCAGAGCTGCTCTCTTACTGCAGTGTCTTGCACCATTATGTTCTTTCCAGAGTGCTTTTATGTTGCTAACATCTGTACTGAGAACTCTACCAGTAAACTGATTAATTTACCCAGATTTTGGGCTGGCAGTTTACTCTTGGTACATAGTACTGAGATTGTTTTGAAGAACTTTGTAATCGTTTTACGATTTTAAGATAAAAATTACAACAAATACTGCAATTACTTAATATGTATTTCTGCAAGAAAATATCTCATGTACGGCATTATCAATTGCTAGAATTGTTTAGTTTTAACACAATAGAAACCATGTCTTTTGAGCCACAAAATTGGAATATCATTTAATAATAACTTTATGAACTTCATGTAGGTAAAGACTTGTACTAGCAAGAAACTAATTAATTTGCTCTTAGAAATGGCCCATACCTTTTCTTACAGGGAAAGAGGGTTTCCTATTCAGTGAGGAAATTGTTGCCATGCAATGTCACTGGGACATGTTCTATAACATTTTAGAAAGGGCATAGCATGCAGTGCTCCTCCTCTTCAAGTCCCTGACAGTGTAAGACTAATGTATTATATATTTTGTTTCACCAGACCCAAACAGAACTGAGCTGTGTATATGTTCAAGGCCATGGGACAATTTCTTTCGGTCTGCTGGGAACATTGTAATCCGAGGGTTATTAAGACTTGGCATGTCAAAGATTTAAACTTCTTTTACTAATAAGTCTGACCTTTATCTTTCAATGTTCTTGACTGTCCTTGGACAGTTACCACTTTGCTGTGAAACTTGAGGTACATTTTTCTTTTTAAGACGCAAGATCATTTTTTTTCTGCAACTTCAATGTGCTGCACCTGAGTTGATAGACTTATTAAAAGTTTTATAAATTGATACCTTTTAAATAGAGTTAAGAATTGGATCATATGGTGTGATTTTAGCTGCAATACATAGTGCTTATTAGTTCTCAGTACATAGTCCCCTTTGCATCAACCTTATAAAATATTTTGAAAGCATGTAGATAATATATATATCAGCAATGGAAGAAATTATTTTTTTAATCTTCTGGATTGCTTTTCTTTCCCTTTTTCTTCCCCTTTTAAAATTTTCAGTGTGTAGAGGGTGCCAAAGCATTTTATATATTCTTGGTGTTGCTCAGCAGAGCCCTATTCAATCCATGATAGGCAGCATTTGGTAGTGTTTTCCTTTTCTACAAAGAAAATCGTACATATTATAGAGAATATTCTACAATAGTGTAATTGTAGAAAAATGGCTTGAAGGAACGGAGCTCGGACAGTTTTCAATACCCTTGTATTGTAGCAAGCCAGTCAGTGATTTTCAAGGTGCAGAAGTTTATCCTCACCTATTTGGATTCCAGTGTTAAGCGACTGTGAAACAAGAGCCCATGACAGCCATTTGACTAAACACCAGTATTTACTGACTTCTCTTTCTCTGCAGAACGTATTTTGATAATATAGTTGCAATAGATTCTCTACTTGAACATATAATGGTAAGTAGTCTTTTTCACTTCTAATTTTGTTTGTCTTAGTTATTAAAGTCCTTCATTCTTTCCTTGAATTAAGACATTACATCATTGAAATATGAGCTGTTTATTATGGACACGTAACACAAACAGTATTAACATCTCTATATGGAAGAAAGTAACAAAGTTCAGTGTGATTTTTCATTGTCACAACAACTTCGATTCACAGCTTTCAGAAGTAATGAGACGTGACTGTCTCTGAACTAAATATTTATTATTGGGGTTTTGGGAAGGTTTGAAAATTGTAACAGAAAGACTTCTGTTTTTCTTTCTATTTCAGCTTGTAGTATTGATTCTTTTTTCCTAAATTCAATTTGCTACATGCTGCAAAACACTTCTGAAGAAATTACTGTATGTAGGAAGAACTAGTGGTCAAACTTTACTCCTAGAAGATTTGTCTTATTTGCTGAATGAGATGTACAGGACTTAACATCCCTATTGCATTGTAAAGTATTTATACCCATAACTAGAGGGACTATTGGTCAATATTTTATAAAACCCACTAAATCCAAGGCCATTAAAATAACTGAGATTGTGTTTAATGAATGAACTATAGTAGTTCAGAAAAAAGATTATAATTTTTGACTGAATTTTGAATTCAGAATTATTTCCTGAATAGTATTTATAAATAGCAATGGACTAATTGTTCACAGTACATTTTGAGTCTTCAAAATATGAATTATGCTTTATAGCTGTAGGCACACCCATTGCATATTGTAGTTCTTTTTCCTGAATGTAAGTCTTAATCAGGTCTGTGATACTATTGCTTCAATTTGCATGTTCAAAAAACTACCCTGCTGCGGTTACTTGCCTTAGTTTGAAGAGTTATTCTTAGCTAGACTATTCAAAACCAACAAATTTAGAATACAAACAATATAAAAGTGGGTTTATTTAGAAACTTGGATCAGTAAAGGAAAATATTCTGCAGTAGTTGTCATATTCTACTTAGTACACAGTCAAGAATTCTGCACATAGGACACATTTCTGAACATTATTTTCCAATTTAAATGAACTGCTTAAAAATAGCTTGACGTATAAAAGAACTGATGTAATATAACATACGTTATTGAAGCAAATATTGATATTCTTCCCTGTCATACCCTATGAGTAGAGGTCTGGTAGAAAACACAATTGGCAGTAAAACACGCTTACTCTTTCATGTTCTTTTCCAACACTTGGCTACATCATGATTCTGAATTTGACCTGCGTAGATGTTTCATCCTCAGCTTCCTTTGTAAGCTGTAGCAGTTGGCTATTTCTTGAGCCAATTAATTGAATTATGTGTTCGCACATTTATTGCCATTTTATGGGAGTGTGATTTTATCATTATGTGGCTTAATCTGTGTCTCACTGTGAGAGAAGTGTGACACAATTTTACCTCATTCTGTGACCCTTTGGGTGACTGCATTTAGTTTGATTTGTTCCTGTGTTAATAAAAAAGTACAGAGATTTTAACATTCTACTCATTTTTATTTTCATAAAAATCTCTCAGCAAAGTTAATGGTATAAGGGTGAGGTTGAATATAGATATAAGGAGGGGAAGCAGAAGTCCAGGTTGCCTTGCAAAGTTGCCTTGCTTGAGTAGTTACAAGCAACCGACCCAAAAAGTGCTCACTGGCCTCCATATCAACTGGGCAAAGCAAAGCTTTTGTGCTGATATTCTCCTTCAGCTATTGACCTGGATTTGGGCAAAGGCTTTAGAGAAGTTAGACTTTCTCGTTCTTTTGACTATTGCTCTCAATTAGTAGTGCTTAAGCAGTTATTTTTCAAAAGTGTGAGTCATGACCAAGGTTATTTCTTGAGTCATATGCATTAGAACACAAAGGTTTAATTGTGTAAGATCAACACTGTGCTGTTGTTTTTATAAATAAATCTGATACAGCTTCTGAATAGGTGTAGAGAAGCATTTACTGGACCCCTTGTCCTTTTTGGCACAGTTTCTATTCACTCCTGAGCAAAGGAATAAATGAGTTGTCAAGATCTTTAAACTTCTTAATACTCTAAGGAGGAAAAATTTCGCAAAACATTCCTCTTAGATTGCAGACATTCTACTGCTCTGATGGAGTAAATGGAGAAGAAAGGAACAGAATCTTTCCAGCCAGTGATTCTTTCAGTACAGGAGGGCCCTTCAAGTTTTATAGTTGATCTGGACAGTTTCCATTACATAGCTCATATGGCACAGGATTAGGCCTCACAACTAATGATTTGTAATCTCATAGGTTTTATTCTGCCATGGTCTAATGTTTGTCTGTTTGCATTAATATAAAAATAAGTATTTTAGGTTTTTGAAAGACAAGCAAGGAAGAGGGAGGGGAAGTTGTTTCATTCATATGGAAGTCTTGAGAATTCTTAGACATCCCACCTGCATGCACTGCACACCAAGACGTAATCAGCCTCTTTCTGTGACTGAGTGACTAGATAGCTATTATATACAATTTTTAAAAGCTGAGTGAGTTGTTCCTCAGATCGTGCTCTACTGTGCAATTACTGTACTTTCTGAACAGATAAGAAACATAGGAGACTTATCTCAATTGGATAGAGAAGGTTCTTGAACCTGGCTATAAGATATCTTAAGTTGACACAGTGATCCTTGTTCAACTTGGTTCACTTTTTTTTTCTTGTTCTCAGAAAATCCATTGTATGTCTGAGAAATATCTCAGTGAAGAGCTACATTGTTCCCAGGACAAGATGCTGTTCTGATAATCAGTGCTGGCTGGAAAATAGTTTTGCTGAGATAAAACTAGCTAGTTCAAAGTATAATAGAGACCGTGCAAGTCTATTGCTTTACTGTGGTACTTTCTTGACTATGTCTGGTACCTTGTGGGCTTTGGTTAGTTCATGGAGAACTACCAAGTCTCAACTGTCCCTAGCATGAGGAGGGCACAGCCATTTCCTATACCACTGGATAGGGCAGTCCATAATGACACTTCTAATCTTCCCTATTTGTGCATTGTTATGTATTACAGGGAGATTTAGCTTTTTTATATACAAACATTAGCCTCTCTTTTCCATTTCTCTCTGCTGGATATTCCATACCAATGTATTTGCATTGAAGATAAAAAAAGAAAAAAAGCCAAAAATGTTCTTAGGTTTTGCTATATCCTGTGTATTCCAAATGAAGTAAATTTGAATATTTTCCAAATACAGAGGGAAGAAAGGTACTATCTTGAAAAACATTCCTTCTAAAAATGTAATCGGAAGCTTTTATTTCTTTTAGCTAACATTCAAGTGTCTAAAGATATTCCTGTGTTCCTCTAAGATAGAAACACTCTAATCTTCAAAAAATATTGAACAAAAGACACACTTTCATTTTTAATTGTATCGTAAAAGATTGCTGTGAAGATGGATGCTCCTTGAAACAGATTTTTCTTCTGGATGATATCTCAAAACTATTCTGGTTAAGGGACTTATGTTTTTATCAGATAAATGACTGAAGATAATCTTAACTCATGACCATTAACTTCAGTTTTGTTTTTTGTCTATAGATATATGCAAAAAACCTGGTGAATGCGGATAGGTGTGCACTCTTCCAGGTTGACCACAAAAATAAGGAGCTGTATTCAGACCTTTTTGATATTGGGGAAGAAAATGATGGGAAACCTGTCTTCAAGAAGACCAAAGAAATAAGGTAAGAGTAGCTAGCAGAAGAATGCAATTTCATTAAAACTACAGATGTGCAGGTATTTTATTACCCAGTCTCTGTGCCTACCTGCAGGTACCCTGACAATACTTGTCATACTGTGATATCATTCCCACCAGGACCCGCCTCCAGAAGGTAGTACTTCTGGGAATGACATTGCAGTGCCATCGAAACAACGTCTCTGAAGCTATAACGTCACTCCTGGAAATGCCGTCTTCCGGAGGCGGTCCTTTTGGAAATCATGTTGGGAAAAAAACAGAGGTGTTCTGAGGTAGGTAAAGGTGCAGGTAAAGGTGCACCTAATCCGTAGTTCTGCCGCTATGGGACTTTTTTTCCCAAGAGGGTTCCCAAGAGGAATTGAAATTTGTGCTATTTAAGCACATCCAAAGCAAGGAAATCATTATTTGTAGTTCTTGCAGGTGGATTAGGGATGCATATAATCTCATATGGATTGGTCACTGGCTTTGAAGATTTCAAGTAGAGTAATCTAGTTTTACTTTCTCTCGTGTGAATTTAGAGTATTTTCAAACTTTTAAATAGTAATGATTCCGAAGTATGCCTGAAGTGGTGAATTTGAAAGTGTATATGTGCTTGTAATGATTACATAGGATTCTCTGCCTAAAATTGATATTTATTTCTGCTTCATGGCACAAGCATATAATTTTATATATATGAAGAAAATGCAAAATGACAAAATAAATCTAACATTTTTCACTTTTCAAAATGTATAAATCTTAAATAGATACAGATCGAGGTTTTCAAAGACATACATATTTTAAACTTGCAGCTTCTTAAAAAGAAAGAAATGTATGACTAAATATCCTACACTAACATTTTCTTAAAATACTCAGCATAGATGTTCTCAGAATTTTTTTCGATTCTTTCTTATACTTTCAAGTTCTGGGCCAATATGTGATGTGATTCATATCTTCACTTAGACTCATTTAGACAAACTTACTCCCACTTACTACATTGTGTGAGTGAGAATGGAAGGAGTCAAAATTGGTGCAATTTACATATTGACAAGAAAGGAGGTGGTGTCGTTTAAAAAAGGTGGCCTGCTTTAGCATACACTTGCATACTCCTTGATAATTGCTTTTCTTGCTTATATCTTTCTGTCTTTTCTGTATGAAAATTATTGAAATGTTGACTCTGAGTGCAAGGGTGTGAGCCATTTCACAGGCACTGTATTCTGAAACAGAGGCACAACTGAAATGTCTGTAAGAAAGTGACACTGAGTCAGTCATCAGGAAGGAGTCTTAAGTTGGTGTGATGTACATATCATGAGAAGCAGCAGAAGAAACTAATTTAAAATCACATGTGCAGGGTTAAATCCTTTGAGCTTTGTCACTAACTTCAGCGGGGGCAGGATACTACCCGAGTACATTTAGATTTGAAAGTGTTCCACGTGTGAATCTTCTTATTTTTCTTCACAAATTTTTTTGTGCCTGTGTATCATAGTTGATGTCAAACAATTGAAAATTATATCGTCGCAAGACAGACTTAAGGATTTTTCTGTTTCAACTCCACTGTATTTGTTGGGTTTAACTTTCTTGTGGTTATTAAGGAACGCTGTTAGTACTGTGGCATTATTTGCATGTCATAAGATGAAAGAAGATATTTTTTCTGAAGTGTACATGGTAAATGCTTATAATGTTTAGCTTTGAAATTTGTAGTGGAGTTTTTCCAAAGTTTATTTTATCAAATCCACCTGCTTCCCCTGAAGAAGCAGGCTCCACAATGCCTGTGATGTGTCCAAAGAAACAACGAATATGTTAAAAAGATGATAAAATCAGTAGCTTGTGAAGGTAAACACAAGTCTCGGGTTCTGTACAAATATCATATTTATTAGGCATAACCCCCAGGGTTACTGAAGACTTTGGATTTTTGTCACTAAAATGGTCATATTATGACATCTTTTATATTAAAATATGTCATTATATAAAATGTTTGCAGCAAGTATCTATTAATATGTGCTTTTAAATTTTATTATTTACTACTAGTTGTTGTCTTGTAAGATTTTTCTCCTAAAAGCATCAAAATGACGCTGGCTGGGAACAAATATCCATTACCGTGCCCAAGACAGACTCCACTGGAGATAGTTCCAATTGTGACTAACACACGTGTTTTATTTTCTGCAGATTTTCTATAGAAAAAGGAATAGCTGGTCAAGTGGCAAGAACAGGAGAAGTCCTTAACATCCCTGATGCCTATGCAGATCCACGCTTTAACAGGTAGGTTTTAGTCACGGGAGAGGAAATTAGCTCAAGAAACCTTTAGCTTAAATTTACTACTTACATTTCATATTAGGATAGATTCATGGATCTGTTATGCTCTGATGAGGAGACAACCTAGAGATATCTATTTAAATGCCTTTGCCATCGGAGATATTTTAAAGATACAAATAAAAAGTAACATTTTTATTAAATATGAATATAATGGAACTTTGCCCAGTTAGGTAGACCTTTGCTAATTTTCTCTATTAGCCTCCCTGCAATTTGTTTGCTTTCAGGGGAGAAAAATAAGTTCAGTAACAAGTAACATGCCTAAGTATGTGAATGTATTCTTTAGTTTTATGAATGAACTGACTGTAGCTTTGAGGAAGTATTAATTCTTTATCTTGCAAATGGAGATTAAAGGATTAAAAAGTTCTTTCTAAATATGACACAGTAGGTGGAAATATTTGAGAGCTTTGGAGGTGAACTTCTTGCAGGTACTAATTACATCTGCTTTAAAACTAGTTAGTAGATTGTACATCAACGTGTTGGAGAATCAAGGAATAAATATGAATTAATAATATTCACTCTCTTCTTTTTTCCTTTCTCTTTTCTGTCTCTCCAGAGAAGTAGACCTCTACACAGGCTACACAACCAGAAATATCCTGTGCATGCCTATTGTAAGCCGAGGAAGTGTAATAGGTGTTGTGCAGATGGTGAACAAAATAAGTGGAAGTGCCTTCTCTAAAACTGATGAGAACAACTTTAAAATGTTTGCAGTCTTTTGTGCTTTAGCCTTACACTGTGCTAATGTAAGTTTTATTTATAATTTTGTAAGCTATTGGTTATAATGAGAAGACTTAGAATCCTACTTAAAGATTTTGATGTTCCAGATTGTTAAAGTGATTCATATCTGTTTCATTGAATTGAAAAGGAAACAAGAATCATTGAATCTTTTGTTGAATAATTTAATTTTAGGAGGGTGATAGGTATTCGTTTAATACTTTCTGAAATAATTATGCTCTGGACATGTTGATTTCGTGTAGCTAAACTGAGGGCTCTGAAACAGGAAGGGTATCTGTCTTTTTTCGTTAGAAAGCATGATTCTTATTTACTTTTATAAATTCAGATCAAGTTTTACAAATTTAACTGGGAGATGGAGATGTTAAGTATTCTCTCAATTCCATATGCTTTTCAAACATATCAATTTATACATTTATATGCTGTGCTATATACTCATAATTATTCATGGTTCTGGATAACTTAGATAGTTGGTTTTTGTTTTCAGACCCTTTATTGGCACAAATATTACTATTCCAGTAGGAAGCATAAGAAATTTAGTGTTCAATACTATGTAGGTATAGAAATGCAATAGATGTAGTAACGATGCAATGCAGAAGAAATATGTCATATTAGGAAGTAAGATACAACGCAATGCCAATGAAGCCTGGTGATTTACATTTAGCCATTTTACCAACGTTATGCTGTTGGTGTACTGGGGCAGCAAATTTTACTAACAATTACTTAAACTTGTTCCACATGACTCAAGGCAGATAAAAAGGCCTGCATATAAATGAAAGTTGGGTCTGTGAGTTGCCCAATTGTGTGTGAGAGTACTCTGTTTAGATGGTGAATATTACAACACAGGACATACTGCTACAGAGGATTATCTTTACCAGTAAAACTGTGTCCTCACTTATTTACAAGCTGTGCCATGTCTGCAGTAGCTGTCTGAACCTCTCTGTAGTTAACTCTACTTATTTTTCACATTTTACTGCATAGTAATGTAAGTATGATAAATGTCTCATGTACTTTTTACTGTCCAGAAGTAGCAGTTATTTGTACCAATTAATAGCTGAATTAGTGCAGTGGCGCAAATCATGAATTGTGCTTTGTTATCAGTTTTCTTTCTGCTAGCATATTGCAAGGGACTGAGCTCTGTTTCTAGTTCCTGAACTTTGATTCTTTTTCTTGGGAGAGCTGATATGCAGTGAAAAATCAGCCAAGCCTTAGATGTTTACCTGAGTGAGTAGATGCAGAATGATGTAATAGAAGGCCCAGTTTTCCAGGCATACTGAATTTCGTGTAATCCCTTGCTTTTCTAATGTGTGACATTGAGCAGCCAAGAGTATTAATGTTTTTGCAGCTATGTATTTTAAGAATAAGTACTTGAATACAGGAAAGAAATATTTTTCCTTTGTTAAAATTTCACATTAATGAATGAGTTTCCTTTTTCAGATGTACCACAGAATTCGCCATTCAGAGTGTATTTACCGTGTAACAATGGAGAAGCTATCCTACCACAGTGTCTGTACAGCAGAAGAGTGGCAAAACCTCATGCACTGTACACTGCCTCCACATATTTACAAAGAAATTGAACTGTAAGTATATTTTTCATGTAGTGACAGTTGTGACTTTTATCAGTCTGTGAAAAAGGTTATTCTTTTTTCCTGCTAGATGTAGTGGAGGGTTTTTTCAGGAAACACTTTTATTATTGGATTATCCCCAAAGTCTTAGGGGTTTATCTCTGGCTCTCTTACATTTAGTTGTACTTTATGTTCTCTAAACAAAATATATCTATCAAAGAAGTAAAATAATACCTACTCAACATTTCCTGAGGCATGATTAGCTTCAATAGTTGCTTTAAGCATTAATTTATACCTAAAGATTTTGGAGATGAACTTTCTTTCTGATAGTCGCAGGTCACCGACAGCTCAGAGCCAGAGAAAAGGCTGAGCTGGAACATCAGACCAAATGCATAATCTCGTCCCCTTTTATATATTTTAGAATAAAAGATTCAGCTCCTTCCTGGGTTTTTTTGACATGCATGTTCTTTAGTTTTTTAGTTTGGAGAGGTGTTGGGTTTGGGGTGTTTTTTGGTGTGTGTGTTTTGTGCATCTGCCTGTTTTTCTGGAAGGAGGGAAAAATGGATACACATACCCAAACCTTTGAAGATATTTCCGGATTAAGGCCTATATTTGGAGAAGGACTTCCTATTCAGCCTCTTTGGCTTTCTGTGAAATAATTCAGTTACTTTCAGCTCTGTGCTGAAGATGTACCTCTATCTGTATTAAAATCAATCAGTCCCCACTCAGCAGTAACACCAGGAGTCATCTCATTTTTTAGTTACTGTTTCTGGCCCGGGAAAATAAATACTATTGCAATTACCAGGTGCCTAAAATCAGAACTGTATGACATTGAGTCACAAAACCTAAATTTTGTTTAAAAACTTAACCTTCAGAGCTTGCTCATCCTGTCAGGCACTGAGCATTGTACCTGTGAGAGAGCAAAGCGTGCAAAGATATGCTTAACAGGGACTGCTTATACTTGAAGTTATTAACATACTGAAATGATTTGCTTGAAAGCCAGAGTATTAGCAGCTTGCAGGGTGACACCCTAATAGAAGCTTATTCTTTGCAATACAATTTCTTCTGCTTTGTCAGATGATATTATATAACCCACCTCCTCAGAAAAAATGACTTTTATTTGCGATGATGACAGGTTTCATTCTAAATTATATTAACATCCTTTAGTTTGAGCAATAAGAATACATTTAACCATTTTCCAAGCAATTCACTCCCTTCAGCTCTCTTGCACCCGCTGTGCTGTTTAGTGTGACACGTACATGCAAATGTATAGCTACGTTCAGTGAAAAGTAAATGGATGACTTGTGGCACAGCAGGTGCAGGGAAAGGGGTTAATTACTAATCAAAGGACAAACAGGTTTACTGAACAAGTACCTAATATCGAACCTAAATGTTGATATAGGGAGAGGGGAGAAGTCCTCAGCTAATGAAACATAAAAAATGCAGTGTTAATTGTTGTTTTCTTGAAGTTTGGGCTTATTTTCTATTAGCCAGTAAAAGTTGCTTTTTTCCTCTATCAAAATTAAAATGAGTCTCACAGAATTTGTGACAGAGATTATTGAAAAAAAGCCAGGAAATATATTATTAGAGACACCATCTTTACAATTCCTGGGAGGAAAGTCTGGAATATGTTTAAAGTGCCTGTAAAGTTCCCATCATGCCTATAAAGTTCTCATCATCCCTGTAAAGCAAAGATTTTTGTACAGTAATTAAGCAATGGATTCTTAAATAAGAAATTATGTTTCTATTAAAGAAACAAACACAAAATTTACTGACCAAAAGCTAATGGTTGCACTCAATAATCTCAAGAGTTTTTTCCAACCTAAGTGATTCTGTGACTGTAGTTCCATTGACCTTTGAAGAAATATATTAACTTACATTGCTGAAAAATACAGGCTGTAAAGTCAATTTTCTGCATATATTCAGAAACAAGTAAGTGCTGTCGGATATACATTACCTAGTCATTTTAACTTGCTTTTAGTAAGGATGGAAATGTGTTTGTTCTTACTGATCTGAAATTTCATTCATAGATACCACTTTGATATCAGTCCATATGAAGATGTCTGGCCTGCCATTTTTGTCTACATGGTTCACCAGTCCTGTGGGACAGCCTGGTATGACGTACATGATTTATTGCTTTAATTCTGTTGTTTATGTGTTCGTTTATTAGGACTTTTTGAGATGATTATTTTCTAATTCAAAGTCTTATTTTCTTTGGTGTTTATTTACTATATCTGGTCTGTACAGGGCTGTAATAAGTAGTCTGGATTACTTGTCCCATCTTCATGGTCTTCAGTTAATAAAATTTGGAAAGAGCCCAGTGAAAGAACTCATGATATCACCCAAACCATTGTCCTTCCAATATGTAGAAGTATTGTTTGGTTCTGAGATGACATTGCTTTTCCGACAAAAGATGGTGAAGGTGTTAAAGGGCACCCTTTCCAAAAAAAGAGAGAAGGTCCATGAATTCTGATTTATCAAATATATTGTTACTGAAATTAATATAGTATATGGTTAAAATAATCCAAAATTAGATTTTAAACCAAGGTTAGATGAGTTAGCAGAATCATTGTGGATCAATTATGGAATTGAATTTCATAGAAAAAGTTTGACTTATTGGTCTTTCTCTCAGTGTCTATTATAATTCTTAAGAACAGTAGTCACTTGGCTAAGTATGTCCCATTGTCGAAAAAAAGGAGCTGCTGTGAATTATGGAAAAAGTCTATAGATGGACAATTGAAAGGGCAAGTATGTCCTTGCTAAAAAGAACAACATTTGGGAAATATTTGCTGGTGACTGTTAGATTTTAGTAACTGGAGAAATATCTGTGCTTTCAAAGCATGTGGTCCAACCTGAGGCTCTTTCTCATGTCTTCTTCAGTACTGTACAGTACTGTTCTAAATGCAGTTCTATACTGCTTGGCATAGTTAGATTGTTTCTGTTCCTGACTGAACATCTGTGACTGAATGGCTGCAGGATTGGGGTTCAAATTTCCAGACAAGTTCTGTTCTTTTCCCTCTCTGTCTCCCAGTCTCTTTCTTTCAAGATGTAACTTTGATGGGAAAGAATTGATATCTGCTTGATGTTTTTCAATTGAGTCTCACCTTTCACATCCAAAGTTGAAGAAGCAAAAGTGAGGAAAATATTTCAAAAGGAGCCTCTTGGGACTGGACTTATAATTAATTTCTGAAAGAACAAAACTTCTCAACCCTTTAAAACAAGTATAACTATTTTAAGACTAAAATTTTATTTTAATATATTGAGGAGTAGGGACTCTGCCTTTAAGTATGCACCTATGTAATGTATAACTGCCCTGTCCAGGGAGGATTTGGGAGAAAAATCGCTGTGTTTTCTTTGCTTTCATGAAGAAATAATCTTTTATTGCTTTAATCAAGTATGCAAAATACAGCAGTGATTGAAGTAACAGTATTCTGCGTTGAGATATCGTTGGTAATGACTTTCTCTTATGCTGCAACTGTACTATCTCATAGTAACCATTGGGTTGATATTGGATGTAGATGGAAGTGAAACTGTTACGACATTCTGAATTATGATGTACTGTTTTAAACAGTGGTTCTAGCAGTTCCAGAACTGTCTGACTTAAATCTCTAGAATTAAAAAAGAAAACCTAAAGCTTTTTGAAAGACAATATGCCTCCATTTTTACTAATGTCAGACTAAGGCTAAGAAGAATGATTACCTTGTTCAGCGCTTAACCGTAAAAATGTGTTTTTCTATCATCTGACTGGCTCCATGTAGTGGATGCATTTATATTTTTACATATACGTCAGAGACATCCAGCTTTGTTTTCTCAGCCCACATATGCTGCAAAACCAGAACATTAATACCACCTCCTTGAGATACATAAGAAATTATCAAAACACTTAAAAACTTAAAAATAAGACAAACCGTGGTAACTGGGGAAAAGATGTGAATAATGGAAAACCAATCTGTTTATGAGGGGAAAAGTCAGTGGCTTGGAACTCTGGCATCTTTAGTTTGTTTCTGGGCTCATTGTAATATTCCCTTTCACCCTGGGCAGCTCGGATTAGGTACTTTAGAAAATTTTGCCCAATATCTAATCTGTGCCTGAATTTCCTATCTGTAAACAGCTTTCCTTTCAAAGGAACTATGTTAGATAAAGTCTGTTAAAAATTGTGTGGAACTCTTGGGACTACAGAATATGAACTCTCTCAGAGGGGTTTTTGAAGAGCACGTAAGCCAAACATAAGCATTACTTTATTACTGCTTTTTATTATCACCTTAGTGAAAATGCTCTTAAACATAGATTTGTTTTGCTTAGTAAATTTGTCATAGTAATAGCAAAAATTTAAAAAAATCCTTTAAGAAATAATCCCATAAATGCTATAGATTTTTCATGGGCATTTTCATGGTTGAGCAGCAACCATGAGCAGCAACATAAAAAAAATACTATTTGGTAAAAAGAAAACCCAGTGAAATGTGAATTTCTCTTCATTTGGCCAAACTGGAAAAAAAAAATCTGAATGTTTTAGAAAAAGTAAAATTATCTTCTTTTCACAATGTCAGTATGGAACATCTTAACTTATATTCAAAACAAATACTGCATTTGATGTTTAACTGCAACTTCAATTTAAACAGGATTCTTCTGTGTCATTTGCCTAAAAAACCCTAATTTCCTGGTTTGAACACGAATTAAGTTTTCAAATTGTCCATTAGATGCAGCGTTTCACTATTTAGCAGATTGAATAGATAATTTAAAGAAACCATACTTCAAGTTTATGGGAGCAGGAAAGATTATGCAATTGTGTTGCCTGAGCTGGGTAACTTAACTTACGTTCCAGAACTTTACAGATTAAATTAAAAGCATTGTCAGGTATTCGCACTCCTCTGTCCTTGCTGAAACTTGAATGACTCTTATAATCAACGAGTCATCTGCAATGAGAGTCAATCCTAGCAAGAGTTGTAAATCAAAGAGCATCTTTTCTCCTCTGTTGGCTGTTTTCCCCATTCTTATGTCTTGTCTCTGACCAAATTAATTTCTTTGTAGCTTTGAACTTGAAAAGCTGTGCCGATTTACTATGTCTGTAAAGAAGAATTATCGCCGTGTGCCCTACCACAACTGGAAGCATGCAGTTACGGTTGCACATTGCATGTATGCCATACTTCAGAACAACCAGGGGCTTTTCACTGATCTAGAGGTAAGTGAGATCTATCAGCTGTCATAGAAGTACATTTTCTGTTCTAGAGTTTTGCTGTCAGCTTGGGCAGTGTATGTGTAAAGGTCCCTGCAGATGAATGGGTGTGAGTAGAAAGCTTGAGGAAGGAAAATTATTCAGATTCCTTATCCTGCTGTTTCCTTCACGTTTTTCAGGTCTGCCTCCTGAAGAAGCAGTAGCAGATTTGCTATGTCAGTTTTGAGGTTCTCTCTGCCCACTTACAACCACAGTCTTTATTTTCATTATTTAACTAACTATATCATATCTATACTAAGGGGAGGGAAACATCCTGGATCTTGAACCTTTGAGGTCCAGTTGAACCTGAATGGGAGGACAAGGGAGAAGCTCTTGGTGTTGCAAATGTGGTTGACGTATGGGAGTACAGGAGAAGAGTAGAAAGGATGGGAGGAAAAGACTTGTCGAAATGTGTTAATTCACTGATTAACTTTTAATATATGATAGTTTTCCTTAGCATGTGTGTACCTATTTTAAAGATAAGTGCATAGTGTTTAAAAAAATAGGGGAAAAAAATGCCTTGAAAAGATCACTAACTGGGGAAGTTATAATAATAAAATGAAAGGATTAGAATGGTTAAAAGTTAATATGCACTATGAAAAACTGCCAGTTGTTTTTTTTCTGAGTTCTAGTAGGTGCAACTGGGAGTGCTGTCTATTATTGATACTACCTGAAACTTCTAACTGGAAGAACCTGTTTTCAGTTGTGTATAACTTTGCCAAATACTAGTTATTTGGGCTTTAATATTCCAAGCTCTGTGACTTCCTCAAGCTGATTAATTTGGAGAAATTTCAGCCAAAATTATTTGACTCTTTTTCAAGAAACGTGTTAGGAGAAATGGAATTTTTGTTCGGTGTATAAGAGTAAAATAAAATTTGGTGATCTTTCATTTGAAATGGTCTAGTTTATTCTGCTGTAAAGCAGGAACTTGAAAATTGACATTGAAACAGGAAAGTAGCATTTGGCAGACATATGCTGAAAGCTGGCAAAGGTATACAAGTCATAAAAAATCAGTGTTCCTTTAACAACAAAAATCTGGGGACTGCAGTCTCAGGAAATATTTAAAGCTCTGATAAAATCTGGTACTAACCAAGTAGTAAGCCCCGCATTTATTTGTCACACAGAGTGATAAAAACAGGGCGAGTAAAGCCAGCTGTTAAGAGAGACAGAAACAGTCTGTTCCCTGCTAAACTCCAGCCAGCCTTCACCTGTTTGAATGTCTTATCGTAGTCTGTGTTCCAGCTCTCTCTAGCAGTCTCCTTTCTTGAGACTGGAGAAGAATCAAACAAGAATATAATAAACTCCTGAAGGAAGATTTGGGGAACTAGGATGGCCTGGTCTCGGGTGAGGGATGTTGACATGAGCCTCGATAAACTTAGAGATGAAAGAAAAGTATGAAGCACTGTAAAGGGGATGCTCATGTAGAGCCAAATAGATCCAGCAGTTGGCAGTGGTCAAAGAGTTGGGGTCCAGCAGGAGCAATGGGTAGAAGATCAAGAGCACTGACATTAGGCATTGTATAATCCTGAAGGACTGAAACCAGGATGGCTGACTAGGATGGGGAGACTAGGACAAGCCAGACAAAGAGAACCACATGGTACAACGGACAGACTGATAAAAACTGTTAAAACTGAAAAAAACACAGACTATGAAGGATGCAGCTTGTTGGGGAAGGACAAAAAAATCTTATGCCCACTAGATCTAACATGTAGCACAAAGGATTCTGAGACTTATCTTTCTTTTGCTATCAGAGACTGTTTTTCAAGTCTATTGGTTACACGTCTTGCCCCTCCTGAGAGCAGTGAAAAGTAGATACCAGCTTCCTGCATGACTTCAAGTAACATAGGTGTGTGTTATGTTCCTAAGGGTTCCACTTCTCCTGAGGAAAAGTGTGCAAGTGTGCAGCCAGAGCATCTGTTTTATTTTGTGCTTTTCAGAAGTGTACTTCATAAGATGACTCAATATTGAAAGGATACCATTGAAAATAAAAGCAAAGGATTTAAAATAAAAGATAAGGTTTCACAATCAGGAATACAGTTGGGGTTGCTACAATCTTAATTTTGCACGTTGTATATTTGTGGTAAAATCTTTAGTTACATTGTTGTTTGCTACTTTTCCACAGGATGATGTGCCTCAGTAGAGTACACAGTTTGGATGTTGCTCACTTAATAGGTGGTTAATCAGTATTCTTCTTCTACTTCATTTTATAGCCTTATCCTTTTTTACTGAACACTCATCAGAACCAACTATGAAACAGAGAAATTTTCATGATACTCCGTGCTGATAGTAACTGCTTAACAAACATTAATGAAAGCGTTTTCAAAACACACCTGCTGTGTGAAAAACTTCTGCAACTTTTCAAGTATTTTGTGTGTTGAAAGGGAGATTTCAGGGACTCCATTTCTTCAGACTAGTGAATTACTTAAATAAATAAAAAGCCCCCCAGTTACCATCTAACCTTTTCTGCAGTTGCCATTGTCCAGTGTTTAACAGTATTTTTTTCCTAGGAAAAAGTCCACCTAGGTAACTTGGTCAGTGTCTTTGAGGAGTGTTGCAGAGACAGATCTAGCAGTGGACTTCAGTGCAGCTGCCTTGACCGGGAGGTCGTACGTCTTACGTATTTCCTCTCCCTCAATAACTGCACTTTTAATTTTTTTTTAGTAAACATGCTAATAATTCAATGGATGACCAGAATATTTGTTTAAAACTCAGATTTCTTCCTGAAGCAGGATCTCTCTAATAGTACGTGATTATGCAGAAATATTTTTTTAAATCATACATAGAAAATATTTGAATTACAGTTGGGCCGAGAATTTTAATTCAGCCTGTCCTCACTTTCGTGTTTCTGGCAATTTTAAGGACATTTCTCCACGTGCTTTTTGAAGGCAGTGTAAGCGTTGTGCAAATTTTACAGTATTTTGGGAAGAGAGTGACACCTGGGGGCAGGACATACATCCTACTCTTCATGTTTATCTCATTTTTTTTGTAGCGAAAAGGTCTTTTAGTTGCATGTCTGTGTCATGACCTGGATCACAGAGGTTACAGCAACAGCTATCTTCAGAAATTTGATCATCCCTTAGCTGCTCTCTATTCAACATCGACAATGGAACAGCACCACTTCTCACAGACTGTGTCCATCCTGCAGGTAAGATTATTGAGATTGTATCTTCTGTGCAGTACTGTCCAGTGGTGGAAACAGGAGTCGTGTCATTGCCCAGTAGATATTCTGAAGCATGTTTAATTTAATTTCTGAATTGTGGTGCTCATTTAGAAGTGTGAAAGATTTATTACAGCAAGGTGGGTTTTTCAATTAAGAACCCAAGCATTCAACAATTGAGCAAACCATAGCTTTCCCAAAATCTTGAAGTTACAAAAAATGTTGTGTATTTTAAGGTCTTTGCTTATGGCCTTCATTCTTGGACAACAAGGGTTTTTCCTATGGCCGTATGAAATAGGAACTACAAAAGTGAAAAATCAGTCTCTCAGATGTAATATGGTGTAATATGCTTCAACAAAGTCCCTGAAATTTCAGTCATCCTGAAATTCTGAATAAAATCTCAAATTTGTATGGCAAAAATTTGTATAAGAAGCTTGAAAACCTGCTGTAATAAATTCTGCGAACCATAAATGTGTGGCATGAAGGAGATGTTAATTTTACACGCATGAGAAGTTTAAGCTTGTTTCATTATATTATCGTGTGCTTTTTTTGTTATTTAGCTATTTGAAATAAAAAAATCTAATTAAGATAGTAAATGAAAGAGTCCTAATATGAGGTAACGTGTCTGTATGTTTAATGAATAGAAAACGACAAGAAAGCATGCAGACATGTTTTGGGAAATCCAGGTGTGCTACTGACACAGATGTTTTATCACCAATGAAAATGTTTTTCATGCTCTATTAGAAGAGTGAGAACTCCCACCTATGAAACCACTGCAATCCATAACATACTTGTGTTTATTGGTTTTAATTTACCGTGCACACACTCGAAGCACAGCCTTACCATGCTACTGTGCAACTAATTCATCGTTAACTTTCCTTTCTTTCTGGTATTTCAGGGGTAAGATATTTATTTTCTTAAATACCTAATCACTTTTTAGGAAAAATACATGTTCTATATTGCATTCAGAAGCACATCTTTGATTATGGTTTTAGGTATCGTATTAATTTCATCAGAGAGTGGAAGCTTTATCTCTGAATGCTCCTCCATTTAGGGGGGTGTAATTGAATCCTTCAGTGGTGGTATGGCATGAGGTTTTTAGTATTCATTCTTCACGTGTCTTTGTGTACAGTGAGCATGTTTGCTCATTAACACTTCCCTGTGTCACTATGTCTGCATGAAGTAGACTTCAGTCATTCTTCAGAAACCATTTTGCATTGTCCTGGAGAAATGTTGTAACTGATGAAAGTCCCATTTGCCAAGAAGGCAGGGAACCCTGTTGCTTCCCTGCTACCTCTTATCCTTAGCCATCACTATCAGTGAAGATAGATAAATAGGTGGTCAGGGCTGTAGAGTGGATTCAAACACTGCCTGTTCACGTGAGTGGTGATTAGTGGCAAAGGTAGATTAGAGCAGCATTTTGGACTTGATTTTTTTTTTTTAAATCAAAAAGCCTTACTAAATGGTGAAAGCCTTACTAAAGGTGATGGCTCCAAATCTGGAATAATTTAAATACTGGGACAAATAACATGTTCTCATGGTTTAGGAAGCAAAGCTGAGGAGGCAAGTGTCCCTAAACCCTTAAATCATGAAAATTAATAGTAGTCATTTCCTAGTCCCAAAATGTTGATGATGGGTTAAAATGTTCTGAACTTTTTTTAAACACAACATTCTATGACTTAGGAGGCTGTCAAAGGATCACTGAGATGTAGAAGGATTGTATTTTCTGTTCATTATTCACAATAAATCTACTTACCCAAGTAAAAATGTTGGAAAA
The DNA here is from genome assembly GCA_033558185.1 of Dromococcyx pavoninus. NCBI lineage: Eukaryota > Metazoa > Chordata > Aves > Cuculiformes > Neomorphidae > Dromococcyx > Dromococcyx pavoninus. The sequence continues at coordinate 938,356 of JAUMJL010000194.1, read as the reverse complement.
TGACGTTTATGTTCCGGATGGTGGGAGAAACCAAGTCTATTTGTAACATGAATGATTTATTTTGGACAAATTATGTAAATAATTGATGAAAGTCAGGGAAACTTTTGATGAGCTTCGGCCCAAATGCCAGTTAAATGTCAAAAAGCGTCTGTATTTGATATATTTTAATAATATTTTCTATTTGTGAGTATGCACACCTTGACACGGCTGGCTTATTCTTTCTTATTTTGCTCTGTTTCCTTTCAACAGTAGAAAGACTTTTGACAAGTTGTTTTCCAAATCTTAGAGACAGTGAACAGTCTTGACTTTTCAAAATGTGATATAGCTTCATAAATGATCACAGTACATGGATATTGTCAGTTAAATGCACAATAATACATAGTGGAAATTGAAAAGGGATGGCAGTGGCAAGTTGCCAGAGCCTCTGAAGTGGAAACCGTTGTCTTTAGTTTATGAGTCAGTCAACGCGTGATTGAACAAATCAGCTTTTTACCATAATAATGTTCATATACATTAAAGTACTGTAATTAACTTTATTTCTATAGAGAAAATTGTATCAGTAATTGTAACAATTTCAAGGACATTTCATTTAGAACACTGTGAAAACAAAATTTCTCTTATACTTCAACTTGAGCATTTTCTTATCCATATTATGTTTTATGCAGTATCAAAATTGTACTTCACAGTGATTCAGACATTCAGTTTACCAACTTGGTAATACTTGGTAATACTCTGGATCAGAACCGAATCACAAGTTCCCAAGTTAATACTGTCTGGGAGGGCTCTGTCTTCTGCTCTGATTTGTAATCACTACAAAAGCTAGTGTTTTTCCCTATTAATACCTCTAGGCTTCGGAAGGAGCAGTTCCAAAACCAAATCAGTTGCTTAGTCATAGGTTTTATGACAATATTTAAAAACGAAAGATAAAAATGGGAATTTCAGGCTGTCAGCATTTCACTTTGCAAAAAAAATTGTTATTGGGCTGTAAAATTGTTGTAAGTTGTATGGTGAAGTAAAGACTGTAATCATCTCAGAATTAGAGCTTGTGCTTTTTATTGGTTTTTTACTTTTTCATAGCTGGAAGGGCACAATGTCTTCTCCAATCTGAGCTCCAGTGAATATGAACAAGTACTTGAGATCATCCGGAAAGCTATCATTGCCACAGACCTAGCCCTGTATTTTGGAAACAGAAAACAGCTTGAAGAGCTGCACCAGACAGGAGCATTAAACCTTAAGAACCAAACACACAGGTAAACCTGCAAACCAGTAATAGTTTGCTCTAGCTCTAGGTCCTAGAAAGAAAAACCTTATTTTTGCAAAAGATAACCAACAATCCTAATTTTAAATAAATAATTCTTCTGTGTATGCAATAATTTTCTCGTATATGAGATCCTAAGTCTAGGTGTGTGTAAAATGCCACATATGTAACAGTAATTTCCCTTGGTTTATATTTGTGTGGCCCTGCCTTTGGATGTCATCTGCACAGTTCAGTGACAGATCAACCACAGAGGAAAGTTAGTACAGAGGCAATTAGATGGTGGTAGAAAACTGATTAGATAAGATTTTTATATGTATGTATTTGTATTTTTATTATAATAATGATTATAATCCTACTGATGCTTTTATTCTGTGAACAGATTTGTCATTCTATAGGACTATAGGATTATTCTTCTGTCAAGGTTAGAATTCATTCCAATAAAGCAATGATTAGAGTACCGTGATATAGGCGCAGAACTAGTTTTTCGTCTTTTTGGAACATTTGTTTGTCTCCGTTTAAAGAACAGAAAGAAATGCAGTAACAGGAAATGCCACGTTTCTTTATATAGATTTGTACTGTATTTTCAGAATATTAAGGAGAGACACGTGAGTGTTTTACTAAGCAGTGATTCTGGTGTAGTTTTCTATGAATGTGGTTGTGCAGAGGGTAGTCAGTGAAATCTGGCTGCAAACAATGCAGAGAATACTGCAGGGAATATAACGTCCAATTTGTGTGGTGCCTTACAAATGAACCATAAACAAGTGAGGAAGAAACAAGTCAAATAGGAGAAATTTTGTAGTATTTATACTTTAATGCTGATTGGACTAAGCAAGGGCAAATAAACATTTTTCAGTGTGATCATATATTTTTTACCAAACTTACAATTTAATGTTATTTTATTTTAGAGATAGAGTGATTGGTCTGATGATGACAGCTTGTGATTTGTGTTCTGTTACAAAATTGTGGCCTGTTACCAGACTGACAGCCAATGACATATACGCAGAGTTCTGGGCTGAGGTACGTGTGTTTCTTTTGTTTACTGTCTTTCCTTTGTAATGAGAGCATCCAGGAAGAAAAAAAGCAGCCATAAGTATTTTACAATTGATATCTTAATGTGCTTGTTTTAAAGAGTGTTCATTGGTGCCTGCATGTGTTTTGTCATTTGCTCTGAAGCTATTTAATGATCCAAATTAACTTGCTAATTTCCAGGCAGCACTTTTTCTGTCAGTTAAAGATGAGTTTAAAAAGCATGTACTAAAGTAAATTGATCAAGAAACAGAACACACAAGAAAATCTGTAAGGTTTTTTGAATCACTAACTGTAGTTCTGTGAAGGATCTATTTGTATTCTGTAAATCCAAAATATGAAACCGTCCAGGTCAGCTGCCTTGAAACACACTTAAAAGGTGTAGCCTGTGTGTAGAAATGCTAAAGCAAATATGACAAACCTTAATTGTTTTGATCCAACCATTTGAATCTTACTTCTGAGCCAGCTCAACAACTGGGTCTCAGAAAGAGCTGATTTTTTAATATTTTGAAAGTTACTGCAGAGATGAGATGTACTGAAAATTGAAGCAAGGAATTGAGCTGTGCTAATGTTCATGTTCATATGAGATACAGTCTCTCACGTCTTACTTTAAGGAATAAATGTTCTAGTTGTTTCATTTTTAAAGTGGAAACAACTGCTTTAGGGTTATAAGGAATAAATTCTCAGGGTGTTTCATAAAGATGAGTCATGAGGTTTTAGAAGATGCACTGTATTTTCAGAACTACTACTGCACGCATATCAAAGTGTTATTCTTTTCTGTGGAAGTCTGCAGGATTCAGTGGGCTTATTTCTGTTTTACACAGGTGTAAAACAGAAATCAAGCTCACAGAGTTGATGTGTCATGTTTATACTGTGGAGATTGTGGTCCTGCCTGTTGCATGTTCATTATGAAGTTCAAGATGTGCATGGCTTCTGTGCTTTTTTTGTGTTCATATGTTCTCATTCCCTTAATTATGAGCAGTTCCAACTAAAATAAAATATTTGAAAAATACAGACTGTACAAGATCAGAGATCTAGTTCAGTACTCACTTTCTGGAAAGTGAGTCTTCTTATCAGTGATATAATTGAGGTAAAATGTTGATGTGCCTCACTCATTATATACTCAAATATTCTGCTTACAAGCAAAAAGACTTTTTAATGCAAGTCTTTGGAATTCAGTGGAGAATAAAGGATCAAGCTCATTTTTTCCTACTCAGTAATAGGAAATATGGAGTTATGGACATAAATGAGCCAGAGTTTAGCCTGCTTTGGGATCTAAGGATGAGTCAATAAAGGTGGATCAGGCTACTTCAAGGAGCAAACGTAAATTAGGAGTAATTATCAGAAACTGAATTCTGTAATTGGTGTTTTACTGAATCTTCTTTAAGTAAAAATTAATTGTTATGTGACAGAAGTTGAGTATGTTGTCATCCAGTCAGGATGGCCGATAAATGCAGCCACAGATCTAAACACTTCTAGAAACTGGAAAGTTGGAGGCAATTATAGGGAAAATCCTGGGAAAGCTAAATCAATAGGAAGTTTAGATTAGGTTTCACTGCAAAAGTCATTACTTATTTGGGAAAAAAAGGTTAACTCTAGAAAAGTATATTTGGCTAGATTGAACGGTTATGCTATAGTTCTAAAAATAGGACAGAATGTTGCTTCTAATTACTACTTGAGTTCATCATCTTAATATGTTGAATGGTTTAATCAGAACATTTTTAGAATATTTCTTCTTTGTGTAATCATTGACTAAAACAGTAAGTGCAGAAGAGGCTGTAGCAATTTTGTGGTAGGTCACACTGAATTTGGAATCTCAGACATGAGCAGTAGCCAAAAGCATCCATTGCTGTAGTTTCCTTTATAACCTCAGGATTAAACAACCATTGTGTTTTGACAATGCAGATGAGACATAAAGCTATTGGAAAACTTCAATTTGTTACAGAAAGTAGGAAGTTACTTATTTTAAGAAGGAATTGTGTTGAGGCCCAGTATAGTGCTTAGAAATGTGTTTTGGCTGCACTGCTGTTAATGGTTGAAAAGGGAGGATACAGGTGTCTCTTGTACATGACATATCTGATCTTTGGATGTACTGTATCTTTCCCAGTATTCCACTTATGAATATATGGGGATAATGTACTTACAGAAACGTAAGTACAGACAACATCTTCAAGCAGCATAGTAAAAATGATTGTTGACAAAAGGCGCATAGTAAATTAATCTATTTTACTCAGCTTTTCCTTAAATGAGTGAGTTGTGCCCTTCTAGTCATTGTTTTATAGGTAATGTTTTGAAAGGTGAGGATAACTATGAATAGAACAAAACAGAAGGAACTGGTTTCATAGAACCATAGAATCATAGAATAGTTTGGGTGGGAATGGACCCTGAAAGGCCATCTAGTTCTACTCCACCGCGGTGAGCAGGGACATTCTTGGCATCCCCAACTAGATTTATTTTATTCTTCCAGTTACTTTTTATTATGGAGACGCTCTTGGAAAAAAAGTAATACGTATGTACATTGTTCCAAATCCTTCGTTTTTAGGATCTGCTATTTACATTATCATTTAAGTGAGTGTATAAGATGAGCCTCTCCTTCGGCAGTTTTCCGAGATTACTTAGACCATTATCACACATTATTTTAAATTCTGGATGTTTAGATTGACATGCAGTAGGAGATGGAAATCAATTCAGATCTCAGTAGTCTCGATTTTTATTTTCCTGTTATCTCTCTCTGCTTTTCTGCAGGGTGATGAAATGAAGAAAACGGGTATTCAGCCTATTCCTATGATGGACAGAGACAAGAAAGATGAAGTCCCTCAGGGTCAGGTATGATCTCAGTAAAATGATACATTTATAGTGTTGCTAAAATGTATATGGAAAAAAACATGTTATATATTACTGAATATTGCATTTGATATTAGTATTTGTGGGCTGCTGAATTCTATGTTCTGCATGCAAAGTGATCAGGTTTTTTTTTAAGTAGCAGCAGAAAACTTGTTTGAAAACATTTAGTAAATGACAATGTGCTCTTTGCTGTTATCACCTGTTCCATTCTTTGTACTTGTAACTCTAGCTAAAACCACAATCACTTATGATTTTGAGAAGTGTCAATATCACTTTTCCAACTTAGTAAATGGTTACTTAAGTCCTTAGCTAAAATGTTTTGGTGCTTCGTCCTGAATGCAAAATGAACTCCCTCACCTGTTCTTGGTTAAAATATTCAGGTTCAGATTTCAACGTATTTGTGATTTTAAGAGCGATACTTCTTCATCAGTTTTTTTAATAACTGCAACCACTGCTCGTTCACATTCCTAAAAAGAAAAGAAAAAAAAAGAATAATATGAAGAGTTTCTTGAAGATAAGCAATAAAGAGTGTGTTTCTCAGGCCTCCATTTTCTGTCTTTCAAAGTCTTTGAGTACTGATTTTCTGCACAAGTATGCAGAAATGACTGAGTTTTTAGGCATTCCATAAGGAAATTGGTATTTTTGTAAATATCTGTTTGAGGGGAAAAAAGATCTTTGAACTGATTTTTTGGGGTAAATGAAAAATGTAGATTGCCCTTTGGTTATCTGAGTAGAGAAAATTCAATTGAAATTGTCCATTGTTCATTCATTTACATATATATGTGTAGATGTGTAGTGTTTTTTATTTCAGTGAGCTCTGATGCTTTAATGGTCAGTAGTAAGCACTTACAAAGAACTCTGAAATGAACAATGATATTTAAAAATAAATCAGCAGTTACAAAGTAGCATTAAATTACTGTAGATGAGTTATTTGATAAGCAAGGCTATTCAAATTTTTATGTTCTTTATTCCATATATTCATATTTTAGCATTAAAAACTATTACCCTTATTATGGTAAGGAATGAGCAGTTAATGTACTGAACTTGAGTGTTTAGTATAAGCCCAAAAAGAGAAGAAACCTTTTTTTGCATTTGGTTTATTTCTCTGTGCACTATATTAGGTACCTTTTAACATCTTGAAAAGTACACATTATTATAGTATGTAGTCATCTTGGCATTTGTGCAAGAATTGTTAATTGGCTGAAAGCACAGATCTAAGATATTAATTATTTTTTCCTCTTTCAAACACAATAGGTATTATTCCAGGAACTGTATGCATCAAGTTGTTTTTTTTTTTTTTACTTTATGCTCCGTTTCATGCTTCTTAATAGTATAACAGTAAAATATTAAGCAAAATAAGAGGCTGAAAGCCAGCTTCTGTAGAATAGTTCTAGCTGTTGTATCATACAACGTTACAGCAATATGTGAGGTTCAGGGTATATATAATTCTGTGAAAGTAATGAGTCCTATATTTATGTAGACACCAAATAATTTAATAAAGCATTATCATCCATTTCCTTGGACACATTAATGAATATTTTTATGTGAATTTTAATTAAAGCATTGATACCTTATTTAAATGACAACATTGTTTTGGAAATAAGGATTTGTATAAATACATAATCTATGGAAAAAAAACCCTACCTCTTCCTCATCTTTGATAAGAATAGCTTGTACTTAGCTCTTCCTCTCACTGGAGTCACTTGATCAGTTAGTACTTTACTCTCTTTGCACCACAACTTATGTAAGGACTCTGAATTTGGTGTCTTCCTACTGTGGAGTCTGCACTGAGGATTTGTTCTTACTCACCCTCTATTCTGCCCCTCCTTTTGAAACCTGTGAAGAAAATAGAAATGCTAAAACTATACAGTGACCTGAAAGCCCTTTTAATAAATAAGTCACGCCAGCCTGAGTAGTAAAGGGAAAGAGATGGAACAGTTTATGTGCTTTGGCCATTCGAAGCTTATCCCAAAAACATTTTCGAGGTGAAAATAGGTTTACTCATATGTAGCAAGGATTAAAATATTAAGGGTGATTTCTTACTTCAGTTAGAACACTAACACCTGTTAGAGTTGAGAGGAGAGCCACGAGGTTAATGAGAGGGAGAAGAGAAGGCTTCAAGGAGACCTTACAGCAGCCTTCCGGTGCTTAAAGGGAGCCTACAGAAGAGCTGAGGAGGGGTGTAGCGATAGGACGAGGGGTAATGGTTTTAAGATGAAAGAGGGGAGATTTAGATTAGATATTAGGAAAAAATTTTTTACTGTGAGAATGGTGAGGTGCTGGCACAGGTTACCCAGAGAAGTCGTGGGTGGCCCAGCACTGAAGGTGTTCAAGGTCAAGCTGAATGAGACTTTGAGCAACCTGATGTGGTGGAAGGTGTCCCTGCCCATGGCAGAGGCGTTAGAACTAGATGATCTTTAAGGTCCCTTCCCACCCAAACCATTCTATGATTAAATATCTAGTTCTTAAAGCTAGCAGTGTGTTTAGGATGCATGGCTGGCAAGACAAAAACAAATTATTTCAGAAACAAAAGATATTTTCTAGTTACTCTTTTTATGCATCTTAGTATGCGCATACTCTGCCTTTCCTGCAATGACTTCAATAGTTTGCTTGTACCTGAGGGAACTCAAGGCTTTCTGTCTAACCACAGAAACATAAAAATCAATCTGGAATAATTTATTCAGATACTGTAAACATTTTATAAAAGGGATTTCTGTGAGTTTGCTCTGGTGACAAATGGAAACTCTTGCAAAGAGAAGTTTTTAATTTGCTTGGCTTTATTCAGAACCTATATCTATTGAGCCTTTTAGCTTTTCCTCCTGGATTGATTTGCATCTTAACTTAAAAGCTTCCAGGACCTTAAAGACACATATTTTAATTACTGGGCTTCCAAAGAGAAGATTGTTCAGAATATATTGCAGCTGAACTTAGTTTAGTAGTTGAAATCTTTTGGTTTGTACTTCTCATTCAGCCTGAAGGTCTACAGTGTGACTGTACCTAAGGTCCCATTTTAATTTTTGATAGCTATGGAGTAATCTGCTGTTTTCCAGTGCAATAAAATAGTCTCTCCCTTAAAACAAACAAACAAGAAAAAGAAAAAAGCAAACAAGAAAAAGAACACACAGGAAGAAAACAATGCACTATGCAAAACAGCAAACTTTTTGTTGATGACACACATCTGTGTGCAGCCTTGTTTTCTCACCAGCTGAAGTTTCTTTCTGTCAGCTACATCATGATTACTTCAACTCAGACTGTTGGGTTCTCAGGTCAGAAATTGTATCTTTTTTTTTTTAAGATACAGAATGGTCTTGGTTACATAGCAGTATAGGAGGAATTTCCGTATTGATGGTGGTGAGGACAACAGTTGCTCTTTGTTTTTTTAATAAAGACCAATGTTTAGACTATTAAAAAGACACTTATTATCAAATGCTTTGGTCACAGTACGATACATGATGTTTCACTGAAAGGCATTTAGAAACTCTGCCCAAAGAAAGGGAACATAGTGCGCTGCGGTAACTTTCGTGAGACTCTGGGATAAATGATTTTACAATGGATCTGAATTTAACCTGTCATCCTTGCGAATATATAAGTAGCATTTTCTAAAAATTCCCTCTTGTCGTGACAATTCAATTTTGATGTGGTAGCTGTCATAGTTCCTAAGCCTGTATTGAATCAGATATCATTAAAAAGGTGTTCATTTTATATTCCTTAAATAGATACATATGACAGTGGTAAAAATTTATCACTGAAGGGATACGTGAAAAGAAATTGCAAACCAATTATTGATCACAGTGCACACATTTTAGAAACTTTCCAAAGGTGCAAGCCTCTAGCATCACAAGTAAATTGAACTATGGAATAAATACTCTGGAAGACATCAGAAAAATCCAGAATCCAAGCATATTTTGGAAATGCTGCAAAACTTTTCATTTAAAAAAAAAATCAGAAGAATAATGTTTGCAGAAGTGGCTCTGTAATCTACACCTACTTCTTGCCACTACTGACATCAAAAGGCCAAACAGATAGTGAGCATATCAATTGAATTAACTGAATAATCAAAAATCCAGTAGAAAATCCCATCTGAAGCACCCATACTAGTGATGATAGTCACTTCGTTGGCTGTTAACTTTCAGTATTGTGGTTTGGTGAAGTTTAACTTTTTTTTGTTGTTGCTGTTTTTCCTAGATTGGCTTCTACAATGCGGTAGCCATCCCGTGTTACACCACGCTTGCACAGATATTTCCTCCAACTGGGCCACTGCTCCGGGCATGCAGGTGTGTAAATGTGCAACTTTTTGCATAGCATGTAGTTTGGTTAAACTAAAAACGAACAGGCTTTGCAATTTAGTCTGGACTTTGAATTTTAGAATTTGAATGCAGATAAACAGGTGTACGTGTCTTGCTGTAATCTATGCAGCAACCCAGAGGCAGTAACTATTGGTTGGGACTGTCCAATGCAGATCTACAGGCACAGCTGATTAAAATGTGTTTGATACTAAAAAGCAGGTTCAGTGCTTATGTAATTTCCACCTGTGTCCTTTTTACATCATGGTTCACACAGCTAAGATTGGCTAAAATTCTGTTCCATTCAAAATGTTGGTTTGGCATGTGGTTTTGTATAACCTTACAACATTTTTATTAAAAGAGAAGAAAAGGAAAGATCCCTAGACTATTCAGTAATTGGGAGTATAAGTCTACAGGGATGTAGAAGAGGCAAATATAACTTTGCCCTGTCAGTCAATTGGGATGTAGATTGGCATCTTCTAGAGAAGAGTCAAGGGTCCTTAACCAATTAGCTGCTTCTACTCTGGAATGATGGTTAATCTCTTTGTAGCTAGTTCTGTCCTATAATTATATCCCGGACCTTAGTCTTCCCTGACAAAACTTCTGTTGAAGCCAGAGTGCTTCATGAAAACGTTCCAGTTTCTGGTTAATCAGTATTCGCTAAGGAGAACCTGTTGGTTCATAAAATGCCAGCAAACTTTAGTCAAGTTCAGGGAAAAGAAGCCTATTTTTCTATTTTTTTAATAGCACACCTCTCATGGTCCTTTTATCCTCGTCATCCTTAAATTCTAGATTGCATTCTTTTTTTTTTTTTTACCCTGTACGGCAGATCTACCTACTCTGTCACTTTCCTGATCTTCTGGGCTAAACAAACTGTGTGAAATCTCTCTGTATAAAAAAAGCTGTGAAATTTAATGTAGTGGTTAGCACAGTAATTTCATTTGCACCCAAATGCTATTTCACATAACTGTGAGAATAGTGTGTAGGTCTGTAGCAGTGGGAAAGAGGACTACGTTATGAAAAACAGTGGGTATCTAGAAGCCAGCATTAATAATCAGCTGCCTCTAAGGTCCCACAGCTGGGCATGGCTGTGCAACCCTAGGTATGTAGGATTAGAGATTAACCTCAGTAGTCAATACGTTAGGAATTCTGTTTAGCATCTGTGCTTTAAGAAGATTTGAAAAAGATAGTAGCAAAGAAGAGGAGATTAAGAAAAAGCTTGAAGAATGTTTTGGGATCTTAGTAGTGAGAGACTAAAATATCTGACATAATGTGTTTAGTTTCTCCAAGAGAATGACTGTAAAACCTGTAACTTTCCCCGTAGTGTGTTTTGTGATTAGCCACAGCTCACTGATGTAGCAGGTAAAGACTACTTGAAGCCCAAAAGTTCAAGCAAGGAATATGGTGAATTTAATTTGTAGCATTTGGAATACTATCAATTGAAGATCTTAAGCCAAGATTTAGGTATACTTTTTAAGAGATGTGCTATGTAAAAGGGATATGGGTCTGAGGCACAGTTACTGTGAACAAATTGCCAAAGCCTATCTCACCAGGCAGTCTGGCTGGGTCATCCTTGTAGTAGTAGTCTTTTGTCCTCAGAAGCTATGGAAGTAATAATATCTGGTAAATAATAGGCAGTAATTTGTTATCTTAAATTGAGTATTATGACAGTATTCATAAGTACATATTTTAATGGTTCTATCAGTTGCAATATAGCATTAAACTCTTCTCCAGTTTCAGCATTCCACAGAGTGTGTTACTATCATAATGGTATCAAAGTCCAAATGCTGTTTTGGAATTCAGAGTTACAGTACAGGGTAGGAATGTGTACTCCCTGAGCTGCGTTGACCTAAAATATATGTGTTGATAGTTTGATTATAGATAATTGAATAATATGTACTCTGACAAATAAAGAAGAGTCACTTTCAGTGTGAAATCAGAGAACATGAAGTAAACTGTGGACCTACTCGTAGTCCTTTCAGTATTTACAAGGTCATGAGTCATCAGACTGCTTTACTGAGGGGTAGTCTGAGATCTTGGAAGTTTTCTAACTTCTTTTTCTATGTAGTTCTTGCTAGAATGTATGTTGCTTCAGCTGTATTGATGGCTGAAAGCTAAATGGTCAGTTATTTGATCCATGTAACTGGAACATAGACTGTGCTTTTTGTAACCATGTTTTCAGTCAGAGTTTTATACTGTTTACATGGACTAATCAACATCAGCTATAATACATTAATGCATAATGCATTAATACTTATCATGAGTGTTTGCAGTTACTTGTTTCTACTCAAGCTAATAAATATTGTCAAACTTCTTTATATATGTGAAAAAATTGATTTCTGTGTTATGTATATGTCAAAATCTAGGTGTACTTTTATTCCCCAAATGAGTGTCTGTATGCTTTTAACATGAAAATGTTTTGCAGACTCTGTATGGCTAGTAAAGTAATCTTGATGTCAGGAAACTTCTGTTACTAGCACAGTCAAATGGGAGGCCTTAAAAATAGGGTTGTACTTAGCAAAGTACAAAGTAAGAAGTTAGTGTTGTTATTGCACTTAATGGGGGTTTAGTCTTAGAGAGGCTCGGTTGAATGCTTAAGAACCTACAACAGTTTTTCAGGAGTAGAGTTCTAGGAAGACCCGTATCTTTAAATTTCTAGCCACACATCCAAATGAGGCTTATTTTCTGAAGTGTCTTATAGTACTTGGTAGTCCATCATTGGGTGCTCAGATGAGGAAGTGCAAAGTTGAATTGTAGAGTATCAAGCACCCACATACATATGTGTTCTAGATGAAGGGTTCTCCATACTTCTAGATGAAGCATGAACGTTCTTTCAAGGGTTTCTCTGCAAAGCGTGTGATGTCTGAAGTAGATAGTAATCAGAGAGTAATAGCAATCCTGGCAGAGTTTATATGTTCTTTAAATTCTTTGTTGTTTGGAATTCCAGTTATAATACTAAAACTTCTGAAAGTTACACCGGCATAATCTCCAGACTGGGTGCAGGTCTGTACAGACACAGCTCCCCACACGGGTCCTGTGCGTTCCTTAACTTAGATTGCAATGATGCAGAGCAGGGGTTTAGATGTGTGGATGGGATGTAAGATCTTTGTAAGACTAAAGATCTTCCTTAAAATCCACACCTTCCTAAGTTCCTCTGATGAGCACTTTGATAGTTTTAGCTTAGCCTTGCAATTACTTTCTGCTTTCTTTCTGAAGGGCTTGAGAAGGAAGTTTTAAGAGTTAAGACTTGGAGATGCAGACTATGAAATAAAGAACATAGATCTAGCTTTGAATCCCCCATTACTCAAATGCATGTTATTTCAGGGTGTTTTAAATAGCTGATTTTGCAGGGTTTTTTTGGTTTTTTTTTTTTTTTGAGGGTCAAATGTTATTCAGTATGATGAGAGGAATAGTCTTATTCCTGTTTGGTAATGCCTCAGCTGCTGACTGAAATAATTTTGATATCACCCCTTCACCAGCAGTGCTTGTACTTGGAACACAGTGTTTAAGCTGCTGTGTCCTTGAGTTGGTTGGATCACAGACACCAGCTGCAAATAATAGCAGAAGAAGAAACGAAGACAGCATGTCAGCATCAAAGTTTTTATTTTGAGAGCCTCTGGGAATTTATTCCAGACATATAGGAGCCAGGGCTTCATTGGGAGTGCAAAGGCAAATGAATCATATTATCTACATCTTAAAAAAAATAAATAAATAAAAAAGGTATCAGTCAGTGATTTGCCTGAGGCAAGGTAGGAGCTAAGAATCTAGAAGGCTTTCTTGCCCAGTAATTTATTCCACATTTTTAAATATTCCCTTGTCTAAAATGGATTTATTTTCTTATTCAGAAAATTTCTAAATATTTTGCACATTCTACGTAAATGAAAACTATCAGCCACCTGTGGAACATTGTTCAGAGTAGTTCCTGTATAAGTTTTGTAGCTACATACTCAGTAGCCCTACCAATGCAACTGATCTATGATGTTTATTTTGAGGATGAGGTGAAGTGATTTTTTTATTTTCTTTATTTCAGATCAAATAATTTTGAATAGTTTTCCATATGCTTTCAGGTGTCTCAATTCTTGCTGAAATTGATATAATTTAAAAATATTTTGGCTACAGTTCTTCTCATTACTTTTCCAGTTTCAGGAAAGGGACCCAGAAATATTGACAGCTCAGTTTTTTGATCCCTAGTGCCTGATTGTTTTAGCTGAAATTCAGCACCCTGTTAACACTTGAAGGCCTGGAGCACTGGCAAAGCAGATTTCCACCTACCAGCAGAAAATGATGTTGGTGTTCCCATAGAGGGCATCAGCTTTCTTTGGTAGACTCCCTTAGATGCTATCTTCTTCTGTTCTCTGTGCTTTCAGCTTATTATTTGCTATTTTATCAACTGTTTCAGCACAGTTCTGACATAAAAATCAGAAAAGGTCTGACACATAAATTCTGATGTAATACGATAATATGACACACAGCGTGTAAGACCTTAGTACTTTTACCAATCTGATTGTCTACAGTAGACATCTGGAACTATTGCTTTAGTAACTATGCATACAAGAGTATGAAACTGAAACAGTTGAGCCTGCCGTCTTTCACTCTGTATTTGGAGACTGAATGCTAGATTTGGCCATAAATTACGAGTACGGTCTGTTGTTGGATATTATCAACATAGACTTTCAAGTCACCAGAGTGCTACGAGTTTACAGTGAGTAAGGTTATGGGTCTGTACTCCCTTCTTTAGAACATCACCAGTTTAATTTCTCATCATTTTATGGCTTGTGAACCAGGGAGCAGGTTGACTTGCCATCCTTCAACCTGGATGACACCTAGGGACGTGGTTTAGTGGTGGACTTGGCAGTGTTAGGTTTATGGTTGGACTCGATCTTAAAGGCCTTTTCCAACCTAAACGATTTTTCTATTCTGAAACAAAATTTGGACTTCGGGGTTGGCCAGGCTGTGAGACATGAAAAAAATCTGTCTCAAGGAAGCAGTATTTTTTTAAATGTATTAGATTGCTATTATGATCACAGCATTAGTAATCAAAAATTGATACTATGATGTTGGCATGCAACATTTATACACTATCAGGTAGCACATGTGTGGGAGTTTAAGAAGGCTTAATGCACTTCTGTGGTTTCCAGTGAAGGAAGTTTCCTGGCAAAAGTCCTGATCTCTGTGGTGGTTTTGAAAAGAGCCAAAGTATGCTGTGGTAAAATCCATGAAGTCTGAAGTGATGAAGGCTGCTTGTCTCCAGAGTGCTGTTTCAGTGTCTCTTAGGATATGTTTCTGTTGGGTCATAACTGGGTTTCTCTGCAGCTGTGAGGGCCAGGAGTTTGTAACAGAACCAGGTGTTAGCCTCTGGCTCCAGGACTTGTCCTGGGGAAAGTATGCCATAGGCTTTTATATAGTTAACATATATACGAGACACAGAATTACAGCATGGGGTAACTGAAAGTAAAAACATAAAGATCGTTAAAGCTTTATGACATACAGGTACCTATGTATAGCATAAAGCTACATTTCAAAGTATGGTACAGCTGACAGTATTGTTACAGAGAAATCCCGGTGAACTTATGAACATTGCTTTACCTCTTTGACTTCTTTTGCATCTCCAGGGACAATCTCAACCAATGGGAGAAAGTAACGAGAGGTGAGGAAGCCTCTATATGGATTCCCTCCCAGTCCATTGCTCCTGGGACCTCAGATTCACTTCCTGTGAAGATTGATGACTGAACAGCACCAACACATTGGAAAGCATCCCTTCTTGTTTTGGAGGTTGTTTTTTTTTTGTTTAATTTTTATTTGGGTAAAAAGAAAAGGAAAAAGAAAAGCTACAAAATGCTGAGAAGCAGATCTGCCTAGGAAGGTAACACCCACGGGGTTGCCTCAGCTAAATGACTCTGGCAGCCGATCTCCTGACCTACTCCAGTGACACAACATGAACAGAGAGAAAATGACAACCCAGATGTTTTGGAATCAACTATTAAAAGAGAACTTATGACTTGTGAATATAAAAGACTGGCCTTATCTCATGGGCTACATTGCTGAGGCCTTAATTTAAAACTGATGGGGGAGGGAGGGGGAATCTTAGGGGGTACTTCTAAATTGTGTCTTTCTAGTAAGGGTTTCAATGGTACTTTTATTATACCGTACTGTGGCTGGATTTAACACCAGTGTCACTTGGGATTTCTTGGCTATAAATAGAACAATATACCCATTGCTATTGTGAATGTTTATGTGTGATCTACTTGTAATCAGTTTGAACTCCAGCAGAATCTTTGCAGACCACAATTCATGCTTAGGTTACAGTGAATTCTCTTGCTTCAAACTAAAGGAAAACCAGCATTCAGGTTTAAGGTTTAAAGTACTTCATTTGGCATCATGATGCAAATTGTCTGTCACTCACGAGGTAAACGTTGAAAGAAGTAGTGATGATGCTTTGTTCTTCAGAATGATTTATAAACCTAGACAACTCCTCCCTTAAAACAATGAAAGTGCTGAACATTTCTCTCTGATATGAGAGAGTTTCAGGTTGAAGTTTTTGTATCCATAGTGACAGAAGTATCACATTCAAATTTAAATGTGACAGCAAAGGTTTCCTTGCCTAGCTCACAATTAAGTAAAGTCATAGTTTTTATTTCTATCTGCTGAGTTGTATTTTAAAAGTTATTAGAAACATACCTGAAGTATGCTATCTGCTGGGAACAAAAGCTTTGTCAGAAAAGCCAGGTCTGATAAGAGGAGTTGTGGTACCATCACAATAAATCAACATTTTTTTTTTTGTACTGACTTGCTTTTGTGTTGCACAGTAACACTGCATGTCTGCTACTGCTCTCTTTCCCCATCCCAAGATGAGTGAAATTAGGAAATTTCTCCATTTGTCTGTTTGCTTTTTTCACCTAGTTCAGCAAAATTTCCAGGCTTAGAACTACTTTTCTCAATGAAGGAATAGCTGACTGAAGAAAAGTAAAATATTGTGTTTACAGTTCTGTGCTGACTTAGGCGTCAGCCTTATGAACTTACACACGGACTTCAACACCTTATGTTTAATGACACTTTTAAATTTAGTGCAATTGTACAGAGTATGTTTCAACCACTTAATTTGCCTTCATCTCGCTCTTAAAAATAATGAGAAAAAACTCTTCATATTGATCCACACAGTAGGTGAAACCAGTTGTTTCATACCTTTCACATACAGCCTATACTGCATTTTTATGCTTTTTCACAGATAAGACACTCTTGTACTGGTTCTGTGATAACACAGCCATTTGTGTAACTGCAACAAATAATAGTAGTAACTTAAAGACAGAGCCCAGGTTCTGGTTTTCCATATTTGTTGAGCTGTATAGCTCTAATAAGCATGCTGTCTTATGGGCTTCATGTAAATGACTTGGACTCTTGAGTTTTACCTTTTGTTATGGTCGAGCACATGCCGGTATCTGTATATGTTAACAGTATGTGATGCATAATCACATAATGTATAAATGCACCTAAGCCTTTGCAGTACATGGATATTCCAGAGAATGAGAATTCAATATGAAGTTATCTTATTTGTATGCTACAGCTTACCTAGCAGCAACACTGTAATTTTTTTCAGCTTGCTTTGCCAGCTCTAAGTGAAGAGATTCAAAAATTCGTTGTTAATTACACTGGTTTTGAATAAAAAAAAAAAAATTAAAAAAAAAGGCAGGAACCCGTTACACCAAAGCAGAATGAATGATATATCATGCTATGTCCTCTGCTTTACTCCTTAGCAGTTCTGTTCTACCTAAATCTTGTGATTCAACCTTTAATCTGCTAAGTCCTTGAGACACAATCCACAGTTTGTAATATCTACATGAAAGTTATCCAGATCGGTGGTGACTCACAAAAATACTCTCTAGAGTTTAGATGCCCTAACAACTGGATGGTGTATTTTTCCTTTATGGGCTGAGTACATTTGCTGTTATTCTCCCTCTTCGAATGCTGGTCTTACAAGTGTTGCAAGAATATTCCTTATCACATTGTGTCTGTTTTATGGAAAGCTTTTAATTAATCTTTTACTCATTACAGTAAAGATAACTTCACTAGTTGTGTTAGCAGTCAAAATATTTGGCAGTATCACATATTATTTTATGTTTTGAAGTTTATAAGTACTGATACGGAATTTCCTTAACATTTTTGTCAAATTGGCAATAAGTTGTTCTCTTAATGTCTCGAGTTAATGAAGTGGTGTTGCTAATATAGTACCATCCAAACCACATGAAATATATGTTTGCTATAGAATAACGTTCTGTTGAGTTAAAAATTTTGGCTCCAGTGACTGTGGTTTGGTTTGTTTTCCTGATGTGTGAAAGGAAAAAGGCCATAGCAAAAATATAAGTCTTTGTTAGCACCTAGACCAACAAAAATAGCCAAAATAGGCCATATTTTCTAGGCAAATTTAGTCTGTCTTAGAATTTAGAGTGCAGATTTGAATGTATCATTTTTTTGTAGAAATCAAGTTATACCTGCACTTCCAAAGTCAAACCCACTAAAAATTAAAACTTTGAAGCTGCATTTTGTGGCTCAAGTACAGGTTGAGATTCAGTTGTTCAGAATTCTGGACTTTGTCTTACAAGTAGAGCAGTAAGACATCTACATCTGTAAAACATCCAGCTCATTAGGTTAAACTGCTAAAAGTCATCCTTCCCTGCATTTTTATCCTGCGAAAACTGATCTTGCCCTAGATCAGTAAGAATGTACAAAAAGCCTAACAGATCTCTCTTTTCCTGGCAGTGTTAGACTTTATAGTGCCAGAACTGCATTATTTTTGTTAATAATTCCAATTGCTTTTCCCTTCTAAGACCGGTAAAGTTAAAAGGACTGTTTGAAGCCGTATCTGAGCATTTCTAATGCATTATGAAATGGTGCCTGAAGTGAGATCAATAGTTGACAGCATCAATACTCATCTGAGGTGTTGAATATTTTATTACAGGACTGACAAAATCCATTGTTATAATTTATGAATTTTGTACAATAGTGCAACATTCTGCTGTAATGGTTCAGCTCATGGAAGTATTTTTTTTTTTAAGTGACCATCAGAGAAATACTAATACATTGGTTTTTAGTTGGAATATATGATAAAACATATTTACATTGGAGGGGACATACAGTGTGGAATTCCTCTGTTTATGTTGTACAGACTTCTTTTTTGTTTAAACTTAGAACAGTGTCATCACTTTGCAGTAACTGCATTTAGATTATTTAGTGTTAAAATCATAGTGATAGCAAATAGCACTATTCATGTTTAAAAATAGAGATTGTTAGATGCTCAAAACAATTACGACCGCCCTCTTGAAATAATGCATTTGCCTCAAACACTGTGATATAGGAACAGTTCTGTGAAGTGGAACAGTTAATTTGTTCATTTCAAACACAGGAAAGGCTTTCTGCTCGCTACTACAAGGAAGTTCACATTCAAACTTTAGGCTGTATATCCCAATCTAGCAAAGGCACATCTAGTTTTGCTTTCTGACCAAAAACTGTGCTCGATTGTAATACGGGTGTATACTCTGTCAAAAAAACTGAAATAACAGACTGCTTTCTAGGGTAGATCAAACTGATTTGTAGAGTAGATTCATATATATTCAAAATTCAGGTTGGGCTGTTATGTGAAGAAGAAAGAACTTCAAGGTAACAACATTCAACTTTACTACATTTAGTGAGCTGAAAAAATTGTTTTATATATGTATTTACACACACTTATATATATATGATACATATAAACTATCTTTGTAAAAACAAAAAATATGCAAGTGCAATAATTTAAAGAGGTCTTAACTTTGCATTTATAAATTATAAATACTGTACATGGTGTGTAATTTTTTTCATGTATTCATTTGCAGTCTTTGTATTTAAAAAACAAACCTAAACCTTTACTATTACGTTTGTACAATAGAACAGTAAGCATTTATTATGATATAGTTAAGTTGTAAATAAATTCACAAACCAAACAGCCAGTACATATGCATATATGGGTGTCCTATTGTGAAACCTGTTTTTGCTTTTATTGCTGGCTTTAGCACAGCACGACTACTTCTGTGGATATGTAATTATACATATAAATATATGTATGATACATAAAATATATTTAGAAATGTTCATAATTTTAATGGATATATCTATACATATTCTTTGGTGTGAATATTACTGAATACAGAGTTTTTTTAATGTTATTTTTCATGTTTATTTTTGCTATTATTGGGAGTGAAAGTGAACGATTGGAAGTGTGTGTGCAGATTTGTGTGTTTATACCACAAGTAATCCACAGGAGAGATGGAATCAAACCATAATGCAGTCCTTTAAAAAGGTAGTGCCTGTTTTTTCCCTGTAATTGCAGTTTACTGCCTGTGGTGTGTTTTCCCAATGTAAGTTCATTCTATTGTAAATTTATATTTATTTTCATCATCTATTGCAAATTCACATTGTCACAAACTACAAAGAGAACCACTTTCCTGTTTGCTTTCCCACTGCCAGAGAGCTTACCTTGCTGTTGACAGATAATTCCAAAGAAATCCTTGCTTTGCCACTACCAGACAGCAGTGCAGTTTATACAGAATCATTTGCTACCTTTTGGAAATTATGGAGATTCTCAGTTGCTGAATTATAGAAAAATGGTCCCGCACCTGAGTTTTTAAGTTTGGTACAAATTAGGGCTGTGACAGCTGCCAAGGCCCTGAAAATACAAGGTAGGTTCAGGGAACTGTAAAACAAAGTCTGGATAACACATTATAAGAAAGGTGAACAAAAATAAGGAAGAAGAATCCTGTGTTTTATCTACCTAATACAGTCTTCAAAGATCTTTTGTGCTGTTCATGGTCAGTTAAACAGGTATTTGCCATTTATAGATGTCAGAGTGGCCTTGCATCTTTATTAACTCTGCATGATTCTTCTATTCTCAGAGAAAGATGTTGAGCCTGGAACAGAGTTCAACGTGAGCTCTGGCTCTGGCTCTCAGCATGGCTTCCAAATGTTCCTGGTCTCCCTCCTCACTGAAGGAACTCAGCATTGCTACGGCAGCTTGACCAGAAAGACTTCCACAGGGCAATTGTTTTGGTTTTAACTACAGCAAGCCTTACAAATGATGGTACCTGGATTTGTGCTGTTGTGACCAGTCCTTCCAGAAAGCTTTGTTTGCTGCAAGGGATATGGTCCTCGGAGTAACTTTTGTAATGAAACAGAAATATTTAATGCATTTTTTTCAAGGTTTATCCATTTAAGTTAAAAATTTCTGAATTATTTTGAGGGACAGGTGATACAAGAGGAATGTTTCTGTGAATACTGCTAATTTAGTCCTTTCCACTTGCATCTGTATTGTTGGCAAGGAACTGTAGGCTGAAGTCAGTTAATGACTTTCTGGTCAAGCTTTTCAAACTGGTGGCAGGCAATTACATGCCTTTTCATATTTTTCTGCTTTCCATGCAGACTTAGCTCTTATAGCAGAGCATGGCGTTCGCCATTGGTGGTCACTGACCAGTCAATATGCTTCTCTTAGCATTTTTAGCCCTTTATTATCATCAAAGACTTATAAAAATCAACCCCTGAATATATTCCCTTGTAGATATTGGAAAATGTAAATGTTAAAACACCTTAGCTGAAGCTCATTGAAGTCTAGGGAGGAAAGGAGCATTTTTGTTGATTTTGAGGAACTTTGAATTAGGCTTACTTGAATATATCTAAGCGCTCTGCAAGGCCTGTGCCCAGTTGAGTCAATTGTAAGGGACAGAGACTTCAGTGTTTTTCACCTGCTCAAGAGGTGCTGGAGATTATTTTCTTGTACTTATTTTGCTAAAGACGATAAATCAGGAGAAATTCTGCTTCCTCAGTCTGAGAACCTCTTCCTCAGACTATGGAGAAAAAGGTTTTTTTCCGATGTGTTTCAGTAGTGCTGCTCTAGGAACATCTACCTGTACCATGGATGTTGCTTACGAGGATAAAGATCTTTGTCTCTGGGTCAAGAAGGAGTTGCAGAGAAATGCTTTAGAAGGTATTTGGTGTGTGCGTAAGACCTGTTATTTGAAAGTCTTCAAAGAGAAAGGGCAAACATGTGACTCAAGAACTTTGAAAAGAATGACTTTCACCAGGTAAAGTTTTTCTTTCATTTTATTTTTAACATTGCTGGAAGGGTTAGTGCTTTTCACCAGCATTATTTTTCTTTTGTGTGGAAAACAATGAAATGTTATGGAGCAAACCCCAATCCTTTCTCTAAATGTTTTTATAAAACATGGACCTTTGTTATTTTTAAGACTGTTCCCCTTTGAAGTTTGGATGAAACCAGCCATTACATTCAAAATTTTTATGGGAGGAGAATGAAGGTGCTAGGGAGTAGGAGGTCTACTCTGACATTGCTGGAAAGCCACTTAAGATATCAGACTGCACTTTATAGTTTAAACTTTGACTTTAGTACTACGGTAAAAGAATAAGATCTATTGAAGCCCCACGTACTCTATGAATACCAGCAAACTTTTATTTTTGGCATTCCTAATATACAAACTAAACAATGCAACTTGCCTGCAGTATCTCGGAACAAGTCTGGAGTTACCTTGTTTTTTGCTGTTTCAGATGCATTATGTAGAGATATTTTACCTCTGTCTGCAGTTGAGAATAATGCTTCCTAACAGATGCCTGGGTTTCAAGACTGAGTGCAGCAATGCTTTTGCCTACGCACAGGTTATATTTGTGGGACAAAAGTGTGATTGTAAATCTGGGATGGAGACAAACAACTAAGTAGCACATATTTAAAAATTATCTTAGATTTTGACTTGTTAAAGCCTTCTGGTTTAGGTTGTTGGGTTTTTTTAAGGGATTTAAACTTAGAAACTGTCTTAAATCTAATCCTGGAGCCTGCTGGTGTTGATGCCAGCCTTCCCAGTGGTACTGATGAGACTGAATGATGTGACTATTGAATAGCTGGACTGCAGTGCTGTCCCCAGATCCTGTAAACACTTTCTGATGGATGGGTTGTACTTAAGGTCTCCATTCTTTCCTTTTTTATTAAACATGCCCTGCACATCTGACATATTTGAATTATGCCAGTCCTCTGGTAAGTGTCCCTCAGCCTCCTGCTGTTTCCCCTCTCTACCCTAAGAGCCTCCAGCTCTGTTCTGGTCCACGTGAAAAAATTGGAGCTGGTTCCTGGCTGTGTCCAAGCAGGATTTTTGCAGAAATGTCCAGCTGACTCCTTTCTAAAAGACCAGTCTCGAGAGGAGGCATTAAGACAGTTGTAAATACCTAAATCATTGTCATTCCCTAAAGTACAAAGTCCATTTAGCCTCCAAAGGTAGCTGTGTGACTAGTGGTGGTTGGTAGTGACTTGATAGATGTACCCGTGTGGGCCTGCCCAGACCCACTACATAGCCCAGTCTGGTTCAACACAGCATCCATCCTCTTTCTGTGCCAGAGATAACTGAGAAAGAGTCTGCCCTCATCTTGCCTCTTCCATACACCATAGGGCTGGCTCTGCTTAATGTAATGGGCCTATTCAGCCTCTGAGCTGCTTCGTGGATCTAAGAATTAGGTCAGTCCAGCTGCAGAAGTCTGGTTCGGGCCCCTCACTGAGGGCTGCAGAACAAATACATCTGATCCTTCAAATGGACTCTACACCCTCTGGTTGGTTGTGTCTTTTATGTAATAACAATATGATATTAAAGTAAATGGAACTCATGACTGTGACAAAGTACATAACAACTGTAAGATATTTGCATTTCAGGGCATTTGAGGGGAAAGATAATATCCATAAAATTTCTAGCACTAGATCTGATTTCTTGGCACCCTTTTCTGTTGTTCGTTGCAAACAAAAGTCCCACTGTAGCACCAACAGTAATGAAAGGAATGCTGCTGCTTCTCTTCCCCTTACATAAACATAGTTAGGGGAGCAGGAGCAATAGCTCAGAGGTAAGGGAGGCTTTGCAGCTTGGCGCCTACATGCTTCACTGGTAAGAAAGCTATATTGACTTTGCTAGATTTGTGGTCACCATACACAGGAATGTTGGCTGGGGATGATCACTGCTGGGCACGGATAGGAGGTTTCATGTTTATTCTAAACTACAACTGGTTCCAGCTGCTTTGTGACTCCTGGAGCGTAAAACAGAGCTTCTTTGGAAGGAGGAGCTCGAGCTGCTCCGTGCTAATCTGTAGGATGGATGTCAGCCTGAGGACAGCCTTTTGAGTTGGGCAGGTGTGATGACCAGTGCTGTGCTCAATGTTTACTAAAGTGGTTGTCATCTAGTTTGTTAGGAATCAGGTATGCAGTATGACATTACTCAGACTTCTGGAGAAATGGTTTTCATTAGGTGTGTTCGTAGGATTAACATCCAAACATCAGTATGGTTGTTCGGTTTTTTCAGTTCTTCCTTCTTTCTGTACCAGGAACAAATTACAAGATTTTCAACATAATGCATATGTGATGGGACAACTGTGCTAAGAAAATGAGGCCTTGGTCATGGTCCTAAAGCCAATCAAACAAGTGCCTGTTCCTATCTGCCAGGGAAATGTTGTCTTCCACTTTATTTCTCATGCACTCTCGCTATATCATCTGCTTGTCCATGTTTTCATCCAATAACTGGATGCAGGTTCAAAGGTCTCATGGAGGCTCAGTTTGTTTGTGCCTTTACTAGATATTGTGTTCTTAATATTTTCTAAAATTTGTTTCCTTTCTCCTCTTTCATGGCCTTTTACTGTATGGGTTTGCCACCCATCTTGATTTTATATACACAGACTTTCTATAGCCTGTTTTCTGTGTGGAAGGTTCTTGTGGTACAAGTCATCTCATGTCACGTACAAATCCTGGAGAGACCTGTGCCTTGACTTCATCCTACTTCTTGGTCTCTCATTGGATACTGATGTGACTGGGTGAGGATATGGGAATTCAGGCTAAAAAATTTCAGTCACTGACTGCTGTCAGTAAAGCAAAGCAGGAAACCCTCTTTACTTAAATGTTAAAATATTTTTGATATGTAATGAAAAGACCTGGTGCTCTGTTGATGAAGGAAGTCTCCTCAGACAACAACACTGTGCTGTTTGGAGGTTAGCCAGTGTGGTAGGGGTAAGAGATATCAGAGGACTAGATGTAAGATCTTGGTCCTTTAGATCCTTCGTAATATCTGAGTCACATGATCTCTTGCGAGGAGTGGAGGATGGTGACTGAGGTCCTCTTCACTCCTATGTTGTCAGGAAGGCTGGTTCAAGACTTGGAAGGGTGTGGAAGAATTGTGCCAGTGAAAAAGAAGCATCTACAGGTAGGTCAGAGAGTGAAAGAAAAGCAGAGCAGTAGGAGCAAAGCAGTGGGAACAGGATCAACATCATACATCTGCAGGAAGCACCCAAACTAAGTATATATTCTATGTAGGTATTCTTCCTGGCTCCCCACAGCCGGCCTTGGACCTCCACAGCCTCTCTTACCAAAAGCAGTAGGTGGATGCCCACATGTCACAGAGAACACAGAAATGGGCATTGAGTGCCTCAGGTTTGCTCCCAGCATTCCTGAGCAGCCTTCAGCTGGGCCTGCTTTGTGACAGCTATTTTTTTTAAATGAGGCAGAGAGAGGCAAATGAGGGTGAGTGGAGAGGAGAGGGAGACAGGAAGAGAAGGGTTAGAGATCAAGTCAAGGGGAAGAGAGAGCCTTTTCTTAATGGGAACCACAAATGTTCATCTGCACTCAGGGTCAGGATATCAAAAGGACTGATACACAGTAATGTGAGCCTAAGATCTTTTTTAAAAAGGACATCAGATGAAGGGTATCATCACCAAACTAGAAAATAATAAATATGCCACCCATATTCAAAGATAGCAGGGGGAGAGGAGGAGGAAGGGAAGAAATAACAGCTAGGTACTGCATCCAAATAAAATGACCTTTAGTTACCTGAGGAGCATGAAAATTCTGGACAAATTTTGAAAGTAAATATAATTAAATATATGGATTGAACAGAAAAGTTATGGGGGGGAAGTTTATCAAAACCAGGACATGTCAGAAGAAATGCCACCCTCTGTTTTTTTCCTTTCAGAACTAATGCTTTAAGAAAAAGGATGCATGGTATTGGTTGTCTGCAGGGCTTTGAAATATTGTCATTCAGGCCATTCTCACACAAAACTGGAGAAAACAATAATTGGTGCAATAATAGTAGTAATTAGTAATTGGAGGGGCTATCCCAAAACCTGTTGGGGTGCAGTGTACATCCCAGCATGATCCTTGAGGATGATGTGGTTGGGTCCATGAAGGGCTGACCAGAGGGCTGGGAGTGACACTGACCCGGCAGAGAGAAGAGTTCCAGGATGACCTCGAGGTGGGGAGAGGACAGGTGGTAACTGGAGGTTAACGTTTGTGAAGGAGCAATGGGCTCCTGTACTTTGGGCTGGATTTGGGTGTTCAGTGGAGGGGGCAGCAGGATGTCAGAGAAGCGGCTTGCAGAGCTGATCCCACATGAAGCCCAGGCTGGGCCTCACATCCCAGGGTGAAACACAATCTAGGGAAGGTGAAGGTCAGGCCCAGGGATGTCTGACCAGTGTCTGTGGTGACACATGGAGCCCATGATGAATGCCGACCCGAGACTCTACCAGGCCCTGGCAGTGATGCATCAGGCAGGGCCTTCAGGGCTGAGGCTCCTGTCAGCCAGTAGTGGCTGAAGGGCTAGGTAGGGCGTTTGGTGTACGGTGAGGAAGCCAAGAGGAATGCAGAAGGCGAGGCCTTTGCCCAGATTGCCAACTGATGTGTGGCCTTCCCGTGCAGCAGGAAAGGCTGAGCATCACCTACATAGCTGTGCCTGTGAGTGAGGTTGGCATGGCACACACTGGGGGACCACCCCTGCTCAATAACCTTGTCTGAAACATGACGCTGGGCTTTGGCACATGTATGTGTTTCACAGTGGGCTGCACAAGTTTCACCAGCTCCTGGGAAGCTGTGCTCCGCTGTATTGAGCTGCTTTGTCATATTTCAAGCCTCTTTTTCCACCCTCATCTTCTGTAAGCAAAAATATCCCTTTGCCTCTCTCAGAAGGTATATTGAGAGGAGAGATGAAAATGTAGTTAAGATCCCTTCCACTCTGCAAGTGCCAATTATGTGGGCTTTTTTTCTCAGATGGTCTAGTTGATAAATATAGCCAGCTAAATTCAGAGTAACTGTTTTCAACCTGCATTTAGTGCTAAAGTAGGCTGGTTCTATTTTGAGGCTGAAGAAAAGTTGTCATGCCTGAAATCCTCCCCAAGTTCTTCTAACTATATCAGTCAGTCTAATAAAAGAGATTACCTCTTCCTACAGACCTTGCCTTGCTTACATCCTTCAGACACTGTAACTACAGTAACACTGTTGCTTCTTCTTCACTGTTACTTCTCTGCCACCTGCAGTGCATAGCTTGAACGTGCAAGACAGAAGAGGTGGGGAAGCACAACAAGGTTATTTCCTGACTTTACAGTGTTTCATTTGCAAGCTTAAAAGTGTTCCAGGAAACATAGAAAAAGTTAAGTTGGAAGTCACCCAGTCTACCCTCTTCCATGCTGGGCTAAAATTTTGACCAGATGCTCAGGGCCTTATCCAGTAAAGTTGCAGGTACTTACAAGAGTGAAGATTTCACAGCCTTTCTGGGCACGAGTTTCAGTGCCGAATCATTCTTACTGTGAAGACTTTTTTTCCTGATGTCCAATCTGATCTTCCCTTGTTCCAACACGTGGCTGTGACCCCTTGTCCTTTCACTGTGCACCTTGGAGAAGAGGCTCATTCTTCTCGACCACTCATTGTAGTGGGAGAA
The DNA here is from genome assembly GCA_033558185.1 of Dromococcyx pavoninus. Taxonomy (NCBI): domain Eukaryota; kingdom Metazoa; phylum Chordata; class Aves; order Cuculiformes; family Neomorphidae; genus Dromococcyx; species Dromococcyx pavoninus. Next base: position 911,189 of record JAUMJL010000194.1, on the reverse strand, counting down.
TTTAATTTCATTCCTGGCTCTGTTGGTCTTATCTCTGCACTATACAAAAAAGTTCCTCCCAGAGTGGCTCGAGCTCCATCCTCTCAGCAATCTCAATGTTTCTCTCTCCAGATTGTCAAGGTCTTGCCTCTCTATAGGGCTCAAGACTGGATGGACACTGTGTTCCAGGCGTGGACTTGCCAGTGCGGACTTAAAGGGGAACAAATACTTTCTTTTGTCTGCTGGCTATGCACTTGCCTATGTATCCTAGTGTATGGTTAATTACCTTCAGCTCAGGACACTCTACTATCTCTTGTGCAACTTGTCGAAAAGAACGCCTCAAGTACTCTCATGCCAAGCTGTTACCCGTTGAGTTCATCCCTAGCATATACAGCTGTGTGGGGTCAAGCTATCCAGTTGTAAAAGTTGCACTTCCCCTTTTTGACCTTCAGGAGGTTTCTGTTGGTCCATTCCTCCAGCCTGTCAAGGTCTCTCAGTCTGTTTTCTCTATCCCCTACTTTTTATTAAGCACGTAGTTTTCCATCCTCTTGTGCTTGTGTTAATGCTATACAGATATGTTCAAAGATCTAGTTCCTCCTCAGAGTAGTGTATTATTATAAACAATTGAGGCATGCTGGGATGGATTTTTAGAAGCAAACTGCTCTTACTTGCAGTAGAGATGATAGTCTTGGAAGGGAAAGGGTCTATCGTGCCCAACACATTGCCCAGTGAATTTGGAGACTTTCACTTTCTTATCAGCCTCCCAATTATACAAGTAATGATAGTGAAAGGATGCAGACCTATCCCCTAACAGGAAACACAGGACCTGAGGTATTCACCTGTGCTATCTGCTCATTAATAGAGTCACTAAGGAGACCAATTAGAAAATTCCTGGTCCTGAACTGTTGAAGAAAACCACTTTATGAAAATTTGCTTTCTTTTGCTTCATGCCTTACCTTGAACTTCGCCTCATCTCCTGTCCACTTAGACCTGAAAGCTCTAACTTTAATGAGAACTGAAGTCAAGGCTGCTTTTGTATTGAGGTTTTCAGACTACACTGATCTACCCAGAGGAAATGAAAGTACAGCATCGGAGTATGAAGTTGTCCCAGCCCAGGTCTATACTTACCTTGAGAGCCGTTCCAGGCTACATTCTGAATGGGAAAACACATTTAGTCTCTTTTTCTGTCCTATACCTAGACAGCCTACTGTTACATTTCTAGAATAAATAATGGTAATCTCCACCAGAGGGTCTGTGTCTGTTTAAAGACAAAAAAGAGGAGTGACTATATTCGGCTAGGCAGATCCTACCCAGCAACAGCTGCTGCTGCTTCCCCTTTACTCAACATGCTGCTATTGCTCTTTCTCTCTCAGGTTTCTATGAAAAAACCCACAACCTCATTATCATGCTTATTTCCATCCCTCCAGCATAAAGCAATCATGGGAACAATTAAAGAGTTCTGGAATTAGAAGTGACAATTAAAAAGAAAAAGAGATAAGAATGGAGTGGCAGGAAGGGAAAATTAAATTGTTTCTTTCCCTCCTTCCCTTTGCTTCCTTTATCATATTGTTGATGAAAGAATAATACAGTTCTGCCTTATTAGATGACAGTTTATAAAATTCACTCTGTGCTACCTAAAACATACCCTACTGCACATGCTTTCTGATACTTCTCCCCAGTGGTCCTTCTTCCAGCAAGCCAATCCCACTTAAATTTTTTTTCCTTGGTACATAAATGAAGGTTCTGGCTGCATCACATTTAGATAAGTACTTTAAATGCTGTTCAGTAGCAAAGGAATTCTGTGGGTTATCATGCTTTCTAGGTTGATGGGTCAGGATTTGACTTTCTCGTTGTGTGTATTAGTCTCCAGTCTGTTTTTCTGGGTTGCAAGAGTAGTTAGAGTACATTCTTGGCCAGTGAAGGCTGCTTATTTGGAAACTGGGAAAATCAAGGCATGCTCTGTAACGCTGGAGGTGTTTTTATACCTGAACTCCTAAAATATTTGCAGTCATGTTGCAAGTGTGTTTTCTGCTATATCTCCCTCCTTTGACCTCTTCTACAGGCTAAATTCAATTCTTCCACCTACATACATTTTTTAGCACGATTTCAACTCACTCTCTTCTGGGATCCTCACTTGTCCTAAGTATTTCTTGAAGGGCAGTGCCTGAAACTGGGCATAAAATTTGGCTAAAGCCTCTTCTGTGTTGGGCACACTGACAAGATTATTCCCTCTTACTACGTGTCAAACACCAGCCTGTACATACCAGAACTGCTCACCATACAGACACTGTTGATTTGTGCTGACCATGACATCCGCCATATTCCCCAGATATTTTGTAAACAATTTTCTACTGAGCCAGCTGTTGCTGAGCAGTTGATTGTTTCTGCACATATTGAAGTTCATCCAGCTGTTCTCAGAATTTTGTAATTTATCAAGAGCATTTTCAGTTCCAGCCCTGTCTCTAAGAATATTTGCACCCCCTCTCCATTTCGTGTCTTCTGAAAATTTAACAAGCATACTGTGTTTTTCATCATCCATAGTCTAAACAAAAATGCTGGGAAAATCAGATACAGATTCAGGATAAATCTCCATATAATATCATTTAGTACTTTTCCATATGAACAGGGAGCCTTTATAACCAGTCTTTGAATACAGTTTCGCATGGTTTTATTTTGTTTTGATTTGATTTTGTTTTGTACCCATGCTAGCTTATTTTCACCTAGATGATATTCTTTTTGTTCGTTTGTTTTGCTTCCTTCTAAAAATGCTACACAAGACAATGCCAAAAACCTAAGTAAAGGCAAAATATGCACTAGCTACTGCTTCTTCTCCACATTAACACTCTTAAACCACCATATTGGCTACTATTTAGCTCTTGGTTTTTCATCTTGGTGCTTAGAACAAGTTTACCATCTTTCCAGGATTTTGGTTTTTCTTTTCTTTTCGGAGGTTGAAGGTAAAGTTGCTGAACTTTTACTTGTCTCCTTTCTTCACTCCTCACTTCTTTTAAACACCAACCCTGTGCTTATGCTGTTCTTATCGTTGGTGGCTCACCAGTCCCCAGCTGTCCTTCTCTAAAGTCACTGCTAAATGCATCTTAGACTGTTTCAGGCAGTTTTTTTCACATATGCTAGACAGATGTTCATCAGGTTCAGCCAAATTAGCAACACGTTATTCTAAATGCTGTCTAACTTTCTCATTAGGCTTTTTTAAAATGTATTCACCCTTCTCTCACTGAGGTTACCTCTACCAGCCACCTGCTCACCTTTTCAATGATAAGTGAAGGAAAAAACTCAATTTGGCATTTTTGGCCTCCTCTGCCTCCTTCCGTGCTGAGTGTGGTAGCCATGTTTCTTTGCCTTTACAGTTAATGTTAATGCGTTCAACTCACAGTGTCTTGGATTGCTTGGAATGAAGAGGCAGTGATTCCACGCATTTTGGGGAGGGACTGTATCCCTTCCCAAAAAAATGTGTCCCTGCATTTCGGAGCTGCTGGACATAGGTTGTCAGTGTAACAGCACTGTTGGTTTGCTGGCTTCCATTGCTACAACCCCTCCATGTTCACCACTGGGCAGAATCAGCTCACCAGGAAAAGTGCTGGTGTGTTACTAATACAGCAGATGTGCAAACTGTCTGTGCTGGGGCAGCAGGAGAGGCTAAGAGGAACCTGTTTAGGTTGTCACCATCTTGAGGAGGTGAAGCAAGTTGTCCTAGGGAGACAAAAGTGAAAGCCACTTGGAAATAATATCTCATTGAAGCTGGCCTTGCCTGTTATTAGTAATAACAGCAAATGCCACTTTGGCATCCTGCCACATGCTGACAATTAATGCAAATGTACTCTTGCTTTCCTCATTAGTTTTCTCATGGGTTACCATTGGATTTGGAATGTGGAATGTTGAGGTCGGGCTATGCCTTGACCTTCTAGCATGGTCTCCTTCAGCCTTAAGTGTCTGTCGTAGGTTGTGTGGGTGTCTGCTAGGATGTGCAGCTGTTGTAAGGTCTTTTCCAGCTCCCTGAGGTACGGAGAGCTGGCCTAAGCACGAACCCACCCCTTGATTGCTGCCTGGTCCTATGCCTCAGTGCAGCACTTAAAGGAGTTGCATTGTTTTCCTTCAAATTCCTGCCCATTTGGAGACAGCTTGCAAAACTCTTTCCTTTCTAATTCTGCTCCTATGGTTTTCACTGCCTCACTCTCCAGTGAAACAAGGTTCTACAGGACCAGAGTATCTGTGTATATAAGCCTAAATATTTCTAAATACACCATGGTGCAGCAGTGACTCATTTATTAGGCCTCTCTGAGACAGAGTACAATAATAACTTGAGTTACAAAACAGTTTTCATTTTTTGCTGGTGATCTCACCCCCTAACCCCCTAAAAATAATCATCCAATGGCTCACCTTCTGGAAAAATTAGGAAAATCAGCCTACTATTTTTTTCAAATTTTAGGGTCATGCTGGTAACATCCTGGAGTTACCTGAGGTTATTGTATTATTTAATGTTGAATGAGTAAATTAATGACAAAGTTATTACAACCAAAACTATCAGCTAGTTGTCAGCTGCAATATTTGTGGGCCTTATTAGTCATAAGGATGAGAAAAAGTGGACTATTCGACATTCATCCCAAAAGAACTATGGGTTAAGGCTGAGCCATATTCATGGTAGGTATAGGCATCTTTTCTTAGCAACTATGTTCTAAGGATGTCATTGCCAGTTTTGTTTTGGAGATGTCACATCCATGATAATCCAATGTGTAGATTCAAGCACCACAACAGTTCGACAGAGAAGGCTACTCTTATCCCATCATAATTTTATTTATTTATTTATTTAGCCTTTCAAATAAGTAAACTTAATTTTGAACCAAAAGATCAAAATTAACTTCCAATCACTCAAACTAGCTCAATATTTTAAAATGGGAACAGGAATAAATGCTGTGTACAGTTCTGTTACTGATGTTCAGGACAGAGAAACTCAAATATCCTTTGTGCCCTTGCAAAGAAGAGAGAGAGAAATATCCTGGACTGCATTAGAAAGAGCATTTCCAGCAGATTGAGGGAGGTGATCTTTCCCTTTACCCAGTGCTGATGAGACACTTCTGGAGTGCTGTGTCCAGTTCCGGGCTTCCAAGTATAAGAGACATGGACATACTGGATTGAGTTAAGGGCTTGGGGCATCGGATGAATGAGGAGAGTCTGAGAGAGGAGGGGCTGTTCAGCCCAGAGAAGAGAAAACTCCCATACATGAACTATATACACAGAGCTTGAGTGAAAGAAGGAAGGCTGAGAAGAGCCATGACTCCTCTTCATAAATGATGTAAAGAATAGATGACAAAAGAAAAACTAATGAAAGCAAAGAACTAGCACAAGATTAGCAGGTAATGAAGTGCTATCTGAGAATAAACAAAATTATATTTAAAATTAGAAAGACTAAATTTGTAAAGCAACACAATAAGAATATTGGGAATTTCTGAAAGAGATTATTTGACATGTCATAAAAAGGACCAGCTTTAGACCTAGCGTTAATGAACAGGCAGAAGAGGCTGCTTTCTTAAGCAGAAAAATTCATAGGGAGACCTGGGCTAAAACGTCAGAGACTGTGTTACCAAGAAGTGCTGAACTTCTCAGGAGCTTCTCAAGGATCCACGGTTGTCTCCAGGTCTGTCTGATTACTTGTATACTGTCATAGGTAAGAAGGAAGGCAGCCTGTCTTTGTAGGCTATCTCCATATAAAATACTCTGTCATAGAAGTGGGAGATTTTGTTCTGTGTAGAAAGCTTTTGTCATCTAAAATTTTCCCTTTTTAAGCATGTTTTTAATTTCCTCTTCCTTTTGACTCTGTGTTACAACAATCTATTTCATCATAGAGAGAAGCCATCAAGTGAGGAGCCCGGGCTCATCTCTAATAGTTTGGAAATGGCCCACAGAACAGATGTTAAACTTTACACCTCAGAACACTTAAATCATAGTGGTCTTTGTAAGTCTTCAGAGAAAATAAAACAGGGACGTTGGTAGTCTGTCAGGAAACAAACTTGTTTCATGACAGGAAGAAATCAATTCCCAGTTGAAAATGAAAGAGCAAGGAAGATGAAAAGATTTTCAGGCAACTTTTGTTCCAGCATCCCTCTGCTTCCAGCACAGGCTGAATCTCCCTGCCCTAATAAGACATTCAGTCACCTGTGACTGCTGTTGGTGCCTCAGCAGGTTTTTCTGCTTCACTGGAAATGTTGAAGTTGAAAGCACTTAAAAAGAAAGTAGAGGAGGGAACTGACAGAATCCATATGCATCTCAAAAGAGTTGAGTTAGATGTGTCAGAGATTATGCTGATGAAAACCAAACCTGTTAAGAATGGACAACAGCGTGTCATGGAGCTTGCCAAGGAGGAACACCAGTTCATACCTTTATATTTGGCCGGTGTAACTAAAACTGAACAGTTGAATAAGTTCTTACATTTCCAGAAAGGGTTCATAGCAAAGCATGAACTGTTACAGAATGATTTCACGGGGCACATCGTATCAGAGCAGCATGAAAGCTGGCTAAGGTAAGATAAAGATTCCCGAAGTTGATAGAAGGATAAATTTTGCATCATCTTTCTGGGTGGATTGGTTATGTGTGTTTCAGCAAAATGGAATGGCTTTAGGCAAAATGACCTCTCTCATCTTTTCAGAGTGATGATCCCATGTGTTTTCATAACAGCACACTTCTGAGACACATCTACAAGGTGCTCCAAAATTCTGAGCCAAAAGATGTAGACCATCATTTACCCTTCCCATTGCGATGTGGAAATTTTAAGTATACAGTAAAACAGACCTTGCAAACTGGTGATCTGTATGGGGAAAGTCACTGTTGGGCAGCAGTTGTGTAGGGAACCTTATATTCAGTGTTTTGTCCAGCAGCATGTTTGAGTTAATTTATAAAAAAACCTACTTTCTCTCTGTGTACTGTAGACAGACAATTGCTTTATACACAGACAGTTGCTGCACTCTGGCTGGCCTCTTGTAATGTGTGGGATGGGGAGTGAATTTTATCAGAGAAGCACGTGTACCTTGCAGAAGATGCTTGCATTTCTTGAGTTTCTGTCTTGCAGGAAGTGTTAACAATCTCATCAGCACTCAAAGCCAAATGAAGGAGTAAGACACTGTGTTCATAAAAATTAGGGATGGAACTTAATGAAAGCAGTTGGCAGGGGGAGTAAACTAAGAAATGACTAGGTTAGTGTAGGTTGGAGAACAACTGTCATTTCATGTACATGAGAGTAATTTGGAAAGAATTCAGCACCTTGTCACTCATTGTGGTACTTATGGCTAGGATTTCTTGCTTTGTAAGATACTCTGGTTTATTGAGGGTGTTTAACAGCAAATTAAGCAGTGGTATACGCAGGAATGGGGGAGGCACAGCTGTTGGCAGAGAATAGAGAGGACAGGCTTGACTGGAACAACAACCCCAATAGTAGTGCTACATATACCAACAACTGGCAAAAAAATAATTACGGAAATAGTCTGAGATCTTTCCTGTACACCTGTAAAATGCTATGAAAGCTTTTTAAGAAATGTTATGCAAAATGATTCATTCAATTTACTTGTGGGTGTAGCTTTTGGAGAAGAAGCATAATCCATGTTCCACTGGATTGTTGGAGGTATCATCTGGCATACAGTTAACCAGCTTGCTGAAAAAGTTGGTTACTTTCTACCTTAGTGAATGTTCCCAACCAACCTTTCATCTATAGCACTGGGCTGAGAGGTCAGAATAAAAGGAAGAAGGGATGGGGTAACACAGAGGAGGCAAAGAACTGTGTTATAGCACAATAACAGCTTTTTATTGTAATTTTAAAAGTAGCTTTTCCCAGAAAACATTTTCCCAGAGACAATTTGAATCAGTATCGTTTTTGTGAGATAGTGTAACTCTGCTAAAGTTTAGCAGAAAGCTGTACCTGCCAGCAGTGATGCCAATCTTTGCCCTTTGATTAAATGGTCAACTTTTCTATCAACCTTGGTTTGAAACAAGGATATTCACGCAGTGAAAAACTGCCTTAGTCTATTATCTGCCTAAGAAACACGTCGTGAAAATGTTAATCTTGGGAACAGAGCACTTTGATGTGAGGCCAGAAGCACTCTAGAGAAAAAGTTTCCATGACAGAGGAGCACACAGCACAGGTTGCCTAAGAGACTGTTCCTTTCTCTTTCTCAAGTTTGTTACTCAGAGCTGGTACATATAACCATGAGATTATATGTGTATGATTTTAACTGTTGCATTCCTTCACTAGGATTTCTTGGGTTATTCTTATATTAATTATGTCACCCTGAGCTGACAGCTCCTTTAAAAAAGCAACCTGTTCCAAGAGCTTCTTCTTCCAGACTTGGAGATGATCTGTTGAAATTAGACAGACTAATTTATACTTTTGAAAGGATTGGATGTAAAGATGTAAGCAAGATATTCAACAATAAGTTGAGGTATAACATAGCAATTATCTTCTACTGCACAAATCTGTGTCTTCTTATTCTTTTTGATGATTAGTACATCCTGTGATTTTTAATGTGAACTTCTACCTACCGATGACCAAAATACAGAATTCATGCTATGACCTGGCTTCAACTGGATTTTCATGATATTTCTTGCTGCATACTGTCAGGAGAAATGACATGAACTAGAACAAAATAATACATTCTGATGGTAACTGGTTTAGAACACCTTGTGCACATGCAGGTATGTAGTCATTCATTTTTATGATTGTACAGGAGCTCCAGAAAATCTGTGGCTGTGATCCTCTCCATTTCAAGTAACTACATGTCATCAAGGGAGTATTAGAAGATATGTGAAATAAATCTCTGATATTTGATGTTATTCAGAAAGAAAATAAGGTAAGAAATATTCCTAAGCTTTAGCACAACTTAAAATAAATGTACCTCAACTATTGTTTTAAATACATTATCTCCTAATGAACTTTGCTTATATTATTTTCTCAGTGTATCTGGGACATTTAACTCTCTTTAACTACAGTGAGAAAAGGGATTCTTCTGGGATTTTATATTCTTCAGGACACTTTTATCTGCCTTCTTGCTCAGACATTAAAATCAAACATATCTGACAAACTTCATGGGCTCATAACATTATTTTTTTTATTTATTTAATCACTTGTGGTCTCAAAGGAAACAGTTGATTCCATCCTTGCTTTTACTTCTCCTCCCATTGTACACAGGTAAGCAAAAAAACCCTAAGAATAGAAATGTTTAGAGATATATCTCTATAGAAAGCTGGTTTCCAATTTGCTCAGTTATTTGAGAATGTTGATGGTGAAAGGAGAAACCTCAAAAAATTGCACACAAGACTGGAAGAAATAGCACAGGGGAAAAAGTTGAATTGAAAATTGCTCGTATTCACTGGTTCAGCAGCAGGCTATGTTTTCAATCACTGCTTTCATTCATTTAAAATGAGACCACAACTACATGCATGTTAAGTGTTTCCCTTAATTTTCTTTATAGTTTACCAGCAAAGTAAACTGTATGGCTATAAAAGCCACGTGACTTTGTCTTTAGTGCATTCCCAGTTCTGCTTCTGGCCCTACTGGTGGCACACTGAGCGCTTGCGTAGGTCTTTGTGCTCTTATTGTGACTTTTTGTCTTTTATTTAACCATATAGCAGCAACTCATGACTTTTTCTTCCTGCAGTGTCCCCCAGGTTACAAGACAGCAACATCACATGGAATACTTATTGCACTTGCTCAAATATCTCTGTATGGTCAAGAGAGAAGGGAAGACAGATGAGTTCTTTCCCAGGTATCCCTTAATGCACTGTATGAGTTATACAGATACTGAACATCTGCCTACCACTTAAGCACTTCGATACAAACACTACTAAAAAAAACACCCCACATACAACCCAAAACCTCCCAAACTCTCAACATTCACTAACACTTTTTCTGAAACTCTAGCCCTATTTCTAAACATTTATTTAAAAGTTTAGGGAAAAAAAATCAGGCTGTAACTTATTGGTGAATTGTTTTTCCACCTCTCACTTTGACAGTTACACGTGAGGAGTGATAATTCTTATCTGACTTATCAGGCAGCCTCCTATTCTTTTTTTCTTTTGATTTTTTTCACTGTGTTGAAGGATGACACTTGAAATCCTTTATCTGGGGAATCAATATTGGTTTCTTCTCTTGGGCACTCAGGACACTGATTTGCATATGGAACACAACTAAAATATTATAGACAAAATACGAAGTTATACTTTAATTCTGTACACTGTGATGTGGTGCTAGTGATGATAGAAATTCTACATTGACTCAGTTATAACTAAGGTGTGGGGGGAAGTTATTCCTTCATAGCTTTTTTAAAAATAACTACCTACTAAAATCCAGCATTTACAGGAAGAGTGGCAGGCATTACAAGCAATAAATACTTGAGAAAGAGGAGATAGCTGGGTAACTGAATTGTGTTGAGAACAACGTTGGCATAGTCAAATTCCAAATGATCATCTTTGAGTTTTGAACAAACCCAAGTGTGGTAGTATAAATAAACCTTCTCTCAGCACAAAAGATGTGATTAACCTGGAATCAAACTGAAACAATCTATAATCTCTGGACTGTGTTAAACATTTTTGGTAGTCTTCTTCCCTCTTGATTTATTTAGAGTGAGCATGAGCTCTACATTTTGGTGCCTCTGCAGTCTCTGACTATAGCACAAGGGAGTATTTGCTTGTCAATATTGGCTCTTTTCCTTCTTGATGCTACAGAGAAATTGAGTATTTGAAGTCAGGTATGGACCTGACCTTTGACACAGGAGATCTAGTACTTACTCTTTGCTTCATTGCTTACAACAATGACAGTTGGAGCAACCCATAGTTGAGAAATCTGTGGCAGCAGGTGTTACTGAATAAGCACAGCATTGGCTGGATAGATCATTGGCTGAATAGCCTGTGATGGATTTCAGAAGTATCAAACCTATTGTCCTTTAGTCTCCTTTTGTGTAGGGCCACACCAAGTTTTGTGCCATCTTTATTGCAGAAGTGCTGCTGTACAGAGGGTGATACTGGACTCAGGATGCGAGGAATAGTTGCCACACACCCCTTCTCCCTGCCTTTCCCACCAGTAACAACTTACTTCTTGGCAAAAAGGAAGAGATGGCAGGAAGGATATACTCTGCTGTGGGGAGCACAGAGGACATATAAAGTCTTGAGGGCGGAGCCATTTCTAACTGGACCATCATGTCCAGCCCTGCTGGAGCCTCTTCCCATCCTGTCCATGGCATGTGATCCTATTTCAGCCCAGCCTGGTCCTGTCAGTGCCTGCCATTCTCTCTATCTGGCACTTTTGTATTCTTCCTTACTCCAAAACTAGCTCTTTTTGCTCCTAATAGCTTTTCAGGCTGGTGTTCTCCATTGTCCTGGAGCCAATCCTTTGGATTTCCTGTAGGGATTTCACCCTAGCTATCCTTTCTCTTTGACATTGAGCCTGGGAGCTCTTGTGTGATATTGACAAACTGTTGAAATGAAAATGAAAGGTAATGATGAATGTGACACAGTTGACAGCATAACTGCATTGTCTAGGATGAGTAGCAAACTGCTCAGTGGCAAAACATCAGAAAGGATTGCCCAATTGTCTGTAACTTCATATTTACTGGCTGTGACACACAGAAAGAATCATACATATCCTTTTTTTTCTGTAACAAACCTTTAATCTACTTATTTTACAACTGGAAAGAACTTTGAGAGACTGCAAAATCTGCCGTGGGTTTGTGGGAGATTTTTTTTTCCTGTGTCTGGCCATATTAGCTCTTTGTCTCATGAGAAGCTCATTCAGAAGTTTTCATCAAAACTGATTTTTACTGAAAATGTAATTAAAAAATGGTGCCAGAACCCATAGCAAAGGAAATAAATATTCAACAGCATGACTTCAAATTTTACTCTTTTTCATGCATTTTCATAGGCTCTGAAGGCTCAAGACAAAAGGATAGAAACAAAGCCTTCCAAGGCTCCATAAATACAGGTATGTTGGAAAGATGTGCAGGTTCTGATGAAGAAAGCCAGTACTGCTCTGGAAAGAAAAAAAGAATAAGCTTTGCAAATGCTGTAAACACCTTTAGCAGCAACTAGGTAGCTGGGATAAAGGAGAAACAAGTAAAATGAGTTCTTGAACTTCTGACAAACATTAGGTCTTAGAGGGGTGGCCGAGGGATTAGAGTCTGTGATGTCCTGTTCTAGGAAAAGATCTTTCTCATTTCTTAATATATATATTTGATTTTTTCCTCTCTGTCTTTTGCACCAATAACGTTGGGAGACAAGGTTTAGCTCTGAGTAGGACAAAGACTTTCTTTTACTATTCCTGGCTGACCCCCACTAAAGACCTTATGTCATCACACAGAAATCTCCTGACTGCAAAGACTGCAGCCTGCACCATTGAATTTCAGACTCTGTCACTTTTGCTGGAATGTGGGCTTTGTTCCCTATGATGGACGCAACAAAGCCTGTGCTTTTGATTGCCTGTGTCCTGTCCTCTAAGACAGGATTTTGTTTGACTTCTTTATTTTGACTAGCTTATTCTCAAATTTCTGAGACTCCCTATTTTCTTTGGACTTGACTCAGTTTTTCCATGCCTCTGTTGTGTGCCCCTGATATTTCATATCACAGTTTCCAAATCTTACTTCTGCTCCAAGCTCTGGTCTGATTTCCTATACTCAATGATAGTTTAATTCTAGAGCTCTAATCTTTAGGCTTGAAAGCTGTCCTAGCAGGAGATCTTACCTACCAGCTTTCCCTTTTCCCTTTCTTGCCCTCTCCAGTGTCTGAACTGGAAGAATTAAGACGTCAGTCTTTCGCTAAGCTGCTGGTTCCCCTTCTTACAAATCCCTTTCTCTTGTAAATGTTACTCTAACTAGATGACTTAAGAGGTCCTTCATGTCTTTGCAATTGTTGTTTCCACTGCATTGAGTGCACACACATTTCAATATTTACACTGCGCTTTCAAAATGTACTTTGGAGGATTCTACAGTTAAGATACTGGAGTGGGAAACTCACGTTCACTACTTTCTGCTACAGTGGCCCAGCACTCTACACATTTATACATGTCTACAAAGAATTCATGATGAACTACTGTGGGACAAAGTCAGACTGGCATGAATTTAAAATGGAGTGGGTCATAGCATGGAATATTTATAAAACACACATATGCAAATTTTATATGGACTACAAAGATTGATTTTTATGCAAGAGTTTATAAATATTTTAGTGGTAAAGGGGAAAAAGTTATTTTGCCTTCTGCCAAAAGGCTGAAAGGAAATAATCCAAAACATCCTAGAATGATCTAAAAGAGTTCTTGAGGGATTTGACAGCTATATGTATAAAAATCCAATACTCTATAAGACTGTCCAGTTCTGGATAGCAATCTGTTTCCAGAAAAGTCTAGGAACTTATGCTATCCTAATGATGACTTTCTAGCTTTTCATGAAAACTAGCAATCAAAATCTGTGTCATCCGCGTGCGTTAGTCACTACCGGGAGCCTAAGACTAAATTTTTCCTTTTGCCATGGACTATGTGTAGTCCTTTTTATGTACAGGGAAAGCATCCTTGGAAGGTGGGCAGTGGAAAAGATTTTCATACCATGACTGTTTAAAAATAGCATTGGTTGGTAGATATCAGAATATCAGGTAGGATTTTTGAGATCTGAAAAGGAGAGAAGAATATTGAGTGTATGCAAATAACTAAGCTGTGTGCTTATGTTATTGTGATAGTTATGTGTCTCATTATGTGTGTAAGTAATGTGTAATTACTTTAATATTTTCATTGAGTAAACATGACCTTTTCCCTCTTAGTAAAAGAAGCTGCAGTTTCAATGCAGTAGAAGGTCATTGAATCCTTTTAGCTCCTCACAGAGAGTCAGTTTTTCTCACCTTTGCATCACTGAGCATTCAGACCTGTAGTCACTTTGCTGTAATTCAGTGAGCTTGAATTTTCTCTATGCTCTGTTAAAGCAACATTTGACCTCTGGACACGTATAGTAATCTTCATTATATGTAACAACTATTTGCCCACGTCTGACTCTGTATGGGATCTTGAAATTATATTTATGAAATTGTTGTTCTCTTTTGTTCTATTCTAGACTGAAGAATGAATTAGAAACGGTGCTACAGAAGACCCAGACTCCAGAAGATAAAAACATTCAAGTGATAGGACATTATGGTAATTATGGCACAACTGATAATATTATATTGTTCTAAAGAGTCAGAAAGAAAAATGAAACAAAAAGTATCTCAGCTGTTGAGATTTTTCATGTTAGTATGATCAAAATGTGCTGGCATCTAATGAAGTCAGGTGCATAACATCTTTCTTGCACTTCTTTCACTCCCGGCCTTATCTGTAACCAGTAGATGTCAGTGGGAGACTTTCTAATGCTGAAGAAACCAAGGGAACTGCCAAATAATATCTGTGAGCCTGTGACTGATTCTGTCGCTGGCAGAGTCACAGCATTCTGGTGTGTTAAAAATGTCTCATGGGATGGTACATGAAACCCTTCAGCTGGCAGAAACGTGATAAATGGATTTCATGCTTATCATGAGTAGGTTAAGCCCTGAATCACGTGCTTTCACGTGTCTTTCCTAAGCTTCCTTTCAGCCTTCACTGTATCGGTTCTGGATGCTCTAGTTGTCATAGAATCATAGAATGGTCTGGGTTGGAAGAGACCATGAAGGTCATCTAGTCCAAGCCCCTTGCAGTGAGCAGGGACACCTTTAACTAGATCACATTGCTCAGAGCCCAGTGCAACCTGACCTTGAATGTTTCCAGGGATGGGGCATCTACCTACTCTCTGGGCAACATGTTCCATTGTTTCACTTCACTCAGCATAACCTATTTCTTCCTAATATCTAGTCTAAACCTCTGCTCTTTTAGTTTAAAACCATTAACCCTTGTTCTATTTTTATAGGCCCTGCTAAAAGTTTTTCCCTATCTTTCTCATAAACCCCCTTCAAGTATTGAAAGGCCATGATAAGGTCTTCTTGGAGTCTTCTCTTCTCCATGCTGAACAACCCCAACTCTCCCAGTCTCACTTCACAGGGGAGGCGTTCCAGGCCTTTGATCATTTTTTGTGGCCTTCCTCTGGATCTGCTGCTGCAGGTCTATGTCTCCTGTGCTGAGGGCTCTAGAGCTGGATTCAGTACTGTAGGTGGGGTCTCACCAGAGCAGAGTAGAGGTCATAATCACCTCCCTCGACCTGCTGGCCTTGTTTCTTTTGATGCAGCCCAGGATGCAGTTAACCTTTCAGGCTGCAAGGGCACATTGCCGGTTCACGTCCAGCTTCTCATCAACCAGGACCCGCAGGATCCTTCTTGGCAGGGCTTCTCTCAATCTCTTCATCCCCAAGGCTGTATCAATACTGAGGGTTGCCCTGACTCCAGCACAGGTCTTTAAACTTGGCCTTGATGAACTTCATGAGGTTTTCACAAGCCTACTCCAGCTTGTCAAGGTCCCTCTGGATGGCAGCCCATCCCTCAAGCATATCAACGTTACCTCTCAGATTGTTGTCATCTGCCAACTTGCTGAGGATGCTCTCAATCCCATCATCTGTGTAGTTGATAAAGATATGAAACAACAGCAGCCCCAGAACAGACCCCTGAGGGACACCGCTTGTCACTGATCTGCATCTGGACATTGATGTGACCGTTCAACCTATTTGGTATCTAACGAATAATCCATCTATCAAATCAAGATCTCTCCAATTTAGAGAGAAGGATGTTGGGGAGGACCATGTCAAAGACCTTAGAGAAGTCCAGATAGATGACAACCTGTGGGTGTTCCCTTGTCCAGTGATGTTGTCACTCCCTCATAGAATGTATAATCTATACAATAGTCCAGTCCATTTTGTATTCTTGCTGGGTATTTAGTTCAGTAACAGCATTTAGGTTCACAGCCTATTTACGTACTGCTCAAGAAAGGAATGTCTTTTGATAAGGACTTTGATCAGTGCAATCTAGATCAGGACCTTTGAGCAAGATAAAATACATAAATCTGGAAAACTGTAGAAGATCAAAAAGAAAAGCTGACTGACAATGAACTGGGAAATCCAGTGAAATGTTATCAGGGTAGAATACAGCACAACTAGTTCAGACTGCAATACACCTACCTTTTATGCCTTTTTTGAAAATTTGTAATCAGAGCACAGCTTTCTTCCAGAGCATGAGAACGTGCCAGTTAGCAAATTGTAATGAGGTAAATAAGGAAACAGATGTTTAAGTAGTAACAGAAAATGTCTTTTGCATTTCCTCTTTGAGGAAAGAGGAAGATCTAAATCTGCTTTCTGGGCAGTGTCTCAGTGTCCCAGTGTCCTGCTGCAGGCTGTGGGCAGTTGTTATCTTCTTCATGGGCAGCTCCTATCGCTGGCCTCTAACTCACTTTTACAAACACACCTTTAGTACGAGAAATGCTTGAATCATGTGAGCTTCTGCCTATTTTTTCTTTTTCTTTCCCTTTAGCAATTAAACTGGCCTAAATTCATCCCTAGGGTAACTGTCTTCCTATCAATCAATGTATGTCTGGATGCAGCTGCCCTGATTATGTTTGTTACTACAGCATGGCACAGGTTTTGAATTCCAGAGCTTTGCGGACAACCACTAAAAAAACCCCATAAAATTAGTCATTGGCTCTGGGTCTCCCACAGGATTAATGAATAAAACACTCAGAACTCTCTAGGCCAAGGCATATCTGAGGAAGATTTTTACATAAAATGAGCTAAAAGACATTTAAAAAATGGGTAAAGGTTTCACCCCTTCTTCTCTCTACCAGGTACTAATTTAAAAAACACTTACTCAGTTAACCTTAAACTTCCTCTCCCTACCTTCTTCAATCACACACTGAGGAATCAAAACCAGCCAAGTCAGAGAGATATGCATATTGATGTTCTTTTTTGCATTACAGATGTATGTAGAAACCCAAGCCAAGAAGTTTGGGCCAAATGTGCTAACATGTGCTGGCACAATATGGAACAAGGTTCTGCAAATATTGTTTTTTTTTTGGTTTTGGGGGTGTTTTTTTGTGGTTTTTTTTTTTTAATGAGGTGTGAATGCAGTAAGCTTGCTTCTCATCAAAGCTGTCAGCTCTCACCAGACCTATGGACTGCACACGAATACTGCACTGCAGACCACAGTGAGGCAACGAGGGGTTGGCTGCCCGTGACAAGCAGCTTGGAGAACAGGAAGCTTAGGTGTCCCGAAATCACAACACTGAGACATAGTCATTACCCAACACAGTGGCCTAGTCCTGAATCTGACAGCATGGCACAAAGCCATTATATTGCAAACATGGCTAATGAACAACTGTGGGCTTTGAAAGTCCCTTCTAGCTCTAGGGCAACCCGTGAGTCAGGAGGACTTCCTTGACTTTCTCATTGCACCGGTCAGACAAGCCAGGCCACGTCACTAGGAGCCCTCACACAGAGAGACAGACCAGTTCTTCCTCTCCCCATTCTCACTCACTTCATCAGTGCCTTCCCTCCTTCATTCCTTCCCTTCTCTGCCTGCTCTACAACCACAGAGCTTCAGAGGGGTAATCTTGCACCCTGGCATCTTTCCTGGCTGCTCTGCTTTCCGTAGGTTCCCTTGCAGTCAGACACCAGGAGGTGAACTAAGGTGTCTGAGATTGGTAAAACAGCAGGAGTTTGAGCTGAACTGTCACCAGAGAAGAAAGCAGTTTATTTATATTAGTGCATGCCCTTGGAGTGAGGGGTAGGCACTATTAGTCTGTGCATGTAGCTCCCCTCATTCCCTAGATGAGGAGCTGGCAAGGCCCTATAATACAGCTCCAGCTGCAGCAGCACAGACACTGACAGGCTGCAGATGAGCTTGCTGACAAGCTGTGAAAAGCTGAAAAGGTCTTTAACTCAGATAAGACCCTGACTGGGCAGGAGCATTAGCTGAGCATGTACGAACTTGTAGGATTATGTTACTGACTTGTTTTTGTGAGGTGAGTGGGTAAGGTGACAGTGAAGTTGGCCTATAAAATTCTGAAGTGCATTTTCTGGAGTCTCCTAAGGGATAACAACAGGTTTATTCTGCCTCTTGCATGCTGTTACCTGGTCTCTGTGCTGTGATGCAGTGATTTCCTCCTTGGCTGTGTTCCTGTTCTAACTAGAGCCTGACTACTTTTGCATGAAGTGCAAAATGGCCTTGGTTGGGTGACTGGGAAGGGTGCGTGGCATAGAATCATAGAACTGATTGGGCGAGAAAGAACCTTTAAAGGTGACCTAGTCCAACCTCTCTGCAGTGAACAGGGACATCTTCGACTAGATCAGATTGCTCAGAGCCCCATCCAAACTAACCCTGAATGTTTCCAGGGATGGAGCTTCTACCACCTCTCTGGGCAACCTGTCCAGTGTTTCACTACTGAGAAATGTTGGTGTCCAGGTGTTACCGTGATGGACCCTTTAGCACCAAGACTGGCATTCAGCAGTCCTTATTTTCTCTTCTGAGAATATAATATGTGCCTGATCTGGGTGCTTTTATTATCAACACAGTATCCAGCCTCTGACCCTGCAATAGGAAGCTTATAGGTTAATCCTCAATGTGTCAGATGATGGTCTACAAACATAGAGGTTATTTCTTCATTCATGTCGTGAGTTTGGGGGTTTGTAGCCAAATAGACATTAAACGGCTACAACATCATTATTTTTAACCTGTTGTATTTCTCAGCTTGGAGAATGGGATGGTTCTGGGTGGGATTTTCAAGTATCCCAAGTTGGCATTTTCTGCCCTTGAAATGAATACTGAAATACCTAATAACTTCAAGGTTGGGCCGGGGAGGGAAGAGATAGGACAGTCTTGATTCCCTTCAAAATTTGATATCTAGATATTTAAGTAACTGAACATTGCTATAGTTTATTCACTGGGGTATATAAATGACCATAGCTGTGAATACATTTCAGACACAGACAGGATGGTCAGGTTTAAGTCTATATCGAAAGAGTTCTGTGTTGGATTGTTGATATCAAACAATTGATTTCTAATAAAATTATAAACATTAACATGCATACTTGTTTACAAGATAATTTTGTTAACTCTCTTTTTAATTTACTGGTCTCCATCATTATTGGTTGATCTCTAATTGTCATTGCTGTTGTACAAAGCAAACAGTGAGAGATAGGCTTATATTGAATATTGTGCAATCCAAGGTACAGAACTTGCAGAGTTTTGTTTATATGTTACAATTTGCACACTGAGAGTGGCTTGTGAGAGGACAACTTAAACTATAAATATTAGATCCTTGCAAATTTCTGCAGGATGAGTGCACTCAGCATTTAAAACCAGGATTTTCTACTGGCAGTTGTACAGTTTGACTTGTCGTTTTTAACCTGTCCTTGTCACTGGTTACGCTGATAAGTGTTCCAGCTGTGTGAAGCGAGGAGGTAATTTCATGCAGCTAAATAGATAATATAAGTACAGTCAGCATGAGTAGGGAATAATGTGCCAGTCTTAATGGTGAGAAAACAGCAGTTGTTTATGTAGTTTATGTTTGGCTAAGCATCTAAAAGGTCAAATATTTCTCTAGACTTTCTGTCCCCTGAAGCAGAGTTATGCCTGTTGACAGGACATCAAATTAATTAGTTAATTAATTGTAACAAAGTCACAGGAAAGCTGAAGAAACCTGTGAAAAAACACATAAAGTGAAAATGGCCCAAAGTTTGTATTTCTCTCTTTACAAGTTCAGGTGTAGGTACAGACACTGTGTAGATACTGTACTACGCATGGCTGCCTTTAAATTGAATGATATATTTAAAATCATTGTTTTTTCCTGACAAATTTTTTAACCAACCCTTTGCACTGCTACCTAAGAGTAAAATGCAGAAGTCTGTCACTTCTTTCTAAAGCGATTAGGAGACCACCAGCACCAGAGAACTTTGGAGGAGGGTATGAACTCTTGGTTTAGCCAAATTTACTTGGTATGAAGATATCAAAACAACGAATAGCAGCTATTAGTCATGGCACCTTCCTTTTTTTTTTTGGCAAACAGGCTATCTTGGGCTCCATGTACCTTCTGAAATATTCCAGTGTGTGCTCTGTAACACGCTCCCACAGCATGATAACCACTGAGTATGAAATCTGGTATGCTGAAAAAATAACCATTATAAGTTCGTCTCTTTGCCTTTTTAAAACAAATATGAATATTCAGAAAGTCTTTAAATATATATTGCTGGTTTTCTAGAGTGGATTTTTTGGAGGGGCTGGGCTTTGTGCTGCAATGAAAAAGGGCAGTCGGCAGATGGCAATGTTGTATTGTTATTCCAGCAGGAGACAGCCACATCAGCAAGGTAGGGAAACCACTGATACTTCCTAAGTAGCCATGAGGGAAAACGGAGTGGCCCCTCCAGGCCACTGGGGAGTTGGCCCTCGAAGCATACTTTGGCTGAACGGTTGTGTAGGCTTACTAAGTATTTATGACTGTTTGCAACAGCAATTCAGCATTTAAACCCCCTCATTTGAAAGGGCAAGCCTATTACAATTTAAGAAGAACAATCTAATTAAACTAGTGCATTTCCATATTCTTTTAAAAACACGATTTCATAATGCTGCAGAGTACAACGTGTTCTTTCCCACACAGATTGCACTTTTAAAAAGATAAGTGGGTCTAATGCATTTGCTTCTGCTGGAATGTTGTGTGACAATTTAACTAATCTGTTACTGCTTTTTCAGGCTGAAACTATGAAAATTAACTCATCAAACACGTTTCTCCACGACCAAATAAAAGTAAGTTACTTCCTTAGAACCCACTGTCATTCCAGGCATAATACAGACTAGTTCATACCTGAGTTGCCTTCACTAGGTCTAATCCCAAATCACTGGAAAGCCTCTTGGACTTCAGCAAGTTCTAGATTAGTTGTCAGCTAGAAAGTCAAAAGGTACCAGATATATTTCGACCTCCCTTTATTATTTTTTTTTTAAAAACTACTGTGGAGAGCTATTAGGGTACTGTAATCTAAATACGTGTTAAAGCTGCAAAATCTCCGTTTCCAACTGTACTGAAGGCACTGGAATGAGGTAAAAGAGCCTGTAGTAGATAACTTCAACATATAAATTCCATGGAATAGCTCAGTAAGAACTTGGAAAGACTTCTCTAAAATATAGGGACTAGCAGATGTCTTGAAAGAAGAAAAGTGAGTAATAGTTTGAATAAAACAATCTTTGGTTGCAGATGATATTCTGCTACACACCCTGAAGTCTGAAGCTCTGTGTTAGTAGCCAAAAGAGCAGGGATCATTTCAGATGTTAGTCAAGTGTGAGATACAAAGCTCTTTTCATCCAAACAGAGATTTGTCCAGCAGCTCAACCTAAAATCCAGAAATGGACATGTATGCTGAAAGACAAAATCAGGTCATTTGTATCAAAGTAATTGGTTTAGCAAAAGCAATGCTGTGAACGCCCTTCCCTGTTTATACGATAAGACCTGGTTTTACTATCATTTGGGTTTCCCTCAGGGTACAAGAACTGGCAAGAAGTGAGACTCTGTGTCAGACTTAAAGACGTGTGTAACTTGAGATGTAGTGCTAAATTAAAACTCCTGTCACACAGGAACTACTTACTATAATTTATGTCAAGGTTAATGGAGTAAAAAGTATTGGAATATTTTAAATGCTGATCATACATTGCCAATTAGTCTAACTGCAGAATTTTTCTTATGTACTGAAGGATATTTCAACATTTCTCAATATTTATGTCTTTTTTACAGGAAATTGAAGGAAATATCACAGAAATTTCACATAAAGTGGGAATCACTCAGGACAATTAAAGGTGAGTCTGAAATGTTAAAATATCTATGTCAGTGTCAGAAAGTGTTAGAGTGCTGGAAATGCCAAAAAAGACAGATTAATAATTAATAGCAGCTGCATTCAAGTGTAGAGCACACGCTGGAGCAGCTGGGAGTCATAATGAGATATTATAGATTTGACTTCATTGTGGCCCAAAGTGCTAAATAAGAAAAAAATAACAATTGGAATTAGGCATGGTGTTTGATGAACAACTCTGATTGCTTCATTTGTTTATTTAGGTAGAGAACAGACGCATTATGGTACTTGTTAAAACCTTTTAAGTTTTCTGACAGTGTCCTTCTGATGTTTTTTCACACCTGATGTAGAGGAGTTTAATCTCTTGTCTGTTCTGGCATTGCTCACTAGTGCCAGTTTTGGTAACTTCTTTGTGAAGTGGAATTTTTTATGTTGGGAGCTGGCTTGAGATCCCTAGATTTGTTTCATGTAAGCAAATTTTTTTTTATTTTTTATTTTTTGGAAAGGGGTGCATTACGGGATCATCTCAAGCATTTGAGGGAACACGTTTTAAGAAGTTGAAGCATGCAGCTTTGGTTATTAATGTTGTCTGTCAGAAGTAAATACTGAACATATTTGTTGCTGTGCTGCTTTCAGAAATCAGGTTTAGTCCAAGACTGTTTATTCTTGCTATGTTTTTAATGTTCCAAAGACTTGGGTGAGGAGCCATCCAAACTGAAACACCATGGAAGAGACTCTTTCTCTGCTTATTCATCCACTGTTAATGCCATGAACTGTGCATACTTAGATACCTATAAGTTTCAATATACGTGGCGTAGCTTCAGATTGGTTGTGAGTTTGTAATGCTGCTCATAACTTTGCTTTTTATACTTGCAATAGTTTTACAAGAACTGAGCAAATGTCAGCTGTAAGTAAAGGCTTGATATGAATTGAAAAAATATATCTATAAAATAATTGAAAAGTCTTGTTCATTTTGAGAACAGAAGGCAGTTATTCATTCACATGCCCTACTACTGTCCACAGGCATTTTTACACCTGCAATTCTCAAGTTTATGAAGTCGCTGCATCCAGAAAAATAAAGTAGTGGCAGGCTGCAATCAGTTTAGTTCCATAGTCTGCTGCATGCCCAATTTGTTAGTTTATATCTGCACATGTAATGCAAAGCATTTAATCTATCGGCTGGAGTTGGACATTGCAGATTAGTAAAAGGCCTGAGCAATGCACCAAAAGACTTTTACTGACGTTACTGCATTTTGAGTCAGCCTTTTAGGTTTTTGGACATTAGGCAGACATTATGGACTTTTCTCCTGTTATAATAATACAACACTAAGAACTGTTTCTCGAATTCAGATAGCAGGTGGTGTTTTGTGCCATAATGCCCAGAGCAGTCGCTGTTTTGTTTGTCTGCGAGGTTTATACATTCTTGTACAGTTATGAAATTGTTGGTAAATATCCAAAATGGTATTTATAGACTCCAAAGAACAGATTCATTAATATGGAAAAAATTATTCTATTTTTGTCTTATTGCCAGCATTTGGTGTTAAGGTGATATGGTAAATCAGCAACTACTGACCTAGGCAGAAATTTTCACTTCTAAATTTTAGTAAGAAAGTAAGAAATTTTTTTTTCTTTCAAAGATGACTTGAGTCTTAGCAAAAAAGAAACCTGAAGTCAGATTTTGTGAGATATAGATTTTCAATTAACCTTTAGGTTAAAATACAAAATTATGGATTCTAGGAATGTATGGAAACTTAAAATTAAGGTTAAGCTTCAGTTAATTTACTGCATCTGGATCTTTGGTTAAATTGGGAATTGTCAGTTTTCACAAGTTTTCACAAGGTGGTATGTACAGTTACAATAGACTTTGATTGTTGGAGGGTGGCAGTGGCAATTGCTCTCAACTCAGGAGCTACCTAATAATCTAAGACCACTAATATAGGATAATTTCATGAATATGGAAAATAACCCATTTTATGGTGTGTAGTTACTGCATATTATGTTGTTAAAATTTCCTAGATGGATGCATTCATTAAGTTTAATGAGGAGGGGAGGAGGAATTAGAAGAAAACAACAATAAAGCGAAGCTTGAAATCTAAAAAAAGTCTTCTCACAAACAACATGGAGAGCACGTACCAGACAATGGCATATATCTGGTTTCTAACTTCAATTTGCAAAGCTTACTTTGCCAGAGCTGAGCATTAGTAATATAGAAATCTATGGACAATTACAAAATTATATGCAAAATTACATGGCAGTGTGTTGGTTACTGATAGTTATGTTCCCTTCAGGTACTGAACGTAAGTCAGGGTAGTTGATGTGGTAAGGATGACATAAAGGACCTGTATGAAAAGGAAGTTCCTTTGATCCTTGCCTTCAAACAAGTATTGATGGGTCATGGTCTAAGAACATGCACAACAGGAAAGGTGCAAACAGGATGATAAAACATGATCTCTCTTGCATCTGCTTAGAAATTCCAGAACTGTGCATGAGAATACTTTCTGATATTTCTTCTATTTTGAAATGAGACTTGCATGACCTGCAGGTCAGTTATGGGACTTCATAGATAAAAGTCAATGTCATTTGGAGGATCAAACTTGGAAGAAAATGGAGCACATTTCTGTCTGTGAGGATAATACGGTGCATTTTGTGAAAAGTTAAAATTTGGGAATATTATTAACGTGGAATAATTTGTCAGCCAAAAGGCTATTAGAAATAAAGCATCAAGGTAATTAGAAGTAGATATAGTTGAATACAAGGTTAATTAGTCTCATTTGTACAATGTTAATTAGTAAAAGTAATCAACCTTGGGATACTTACAGAACAGCTCTTACTAAATGTTTTAAAATATGTATCAGAAAGACGCTTACATTTTCCTTCCAGCAGAGCTTATGTATAAACCTTTTAAAGCTGCATACTGTCTTGGGATGTTTACATAAAAAGATGCTTTATAAAATGAATGTCCAAAATTCTGCCCCTCCTCCCCAATATTATGAATCACATCTCTACATTATTCTTTTTCTCCAGGACAGATCAGGGGGACTGAAACGTTAAGAGTAGCATAAGATTTCTGAATCAAAGCCTATCTTGAGGCATAATTAAAGGAGAGCATCTAATTATCCTGAAGTCAAAACTGCAGCATCCTTTACCCTTAATGCACACAAGATAACGTAGATGACATTTAATTAGAGGCAAATCGTGTATTAGTAGTTATTTAATATCTACAGTAGAAACTTCCCTCAGGTTCTAAGAAATTGTCCAGTGAATTGGGGCAAATATTTATTCTGTGTCTTCAGGTAAATAAATAATTTGCAACAAACAATCTGCTTAGCCAAGTTTCTATTTTTTCTGCAGCAAGAACATGATTTTTTCAGGCCTGGCATCTATCTTATGAAAAACTTGTTCTTTTTAATGCTCATTTGAGAAATGAATAATTTTCAAAATACAATAGTTTGAACACTATCTTTTAGCTGTAAATAGATGGATTGAATCGTGCGGTTTTATTTGTTTTCCTGTTTAGGTGGTTGTATCCACAACTCTAGCGGAAGTAGTGAAATTCTTCTTGGATTTTGCTTTCCATTAAAATTTGTATTGGTTAACTGTCTCTCTTGGGACTTTGTGGAAGGCTGCTAGAAACAAACTACAATTGGTGATTGTGTCGGTTGTATGCTATACATTTCTAGGAATGTGTAGGAGCTAACAGAGGGAGTTTGTTACCTCAAAATGAAGTAGGAGTTTCTAATAATCCAGAATAAAATAAGGGTAATAAAGGAATATAAATACTCACCATTTCAAATGTACTCCTAACACTCTGAAGATGTGCAGATGGAAGCCAGGCTTGAAAAACTACTGTTGGACTTTAGAATCAAATATTATAATACAACGTCAAAATCAGAAAGAAATTTTCTTTTTGTATACATTATAGTGGATATCTATACTTTCTGCATAGAGATATTCATATAATATTTTTTGAAAATATTTAGTGATAATAATTGGTATTTTAAATAGCTGCATTCTATACAGCTTTCAGTAGACACTGCCGTCATTTCACCAAGGCTCCTTTCCTTATGAATGTATCAACAGGTATTAATTGAACTCTCAGGTTGGAAGTCACAAGTGGAAGTTATTTGAGTAAAATGAAGCTGCATCTTCTAAATAAAATATGTATACTAGTCTAATCAGACCTTGAACTAAGGTGGAACACATTGGCATATGAACATTGCTTATCTCAGTCTTTTTATGATCCCCAAAGTTTGAGTATAATTTTATGAAATCTGACTATGGCTGCAGAATTGATTTAAAAGCATGAGTTGGATTCAGATCAATTGGAAGCTTCTGCCTGATTTTGCAGAAAGCCTGAAAAAAAACCAAGCCAAAGAAAAGAACTAGACCTTCGAACTGGTTTTGTGAACACCTGTAATTAAACTTTTGCTGTGAGGATTGTTTCTGTTTAACTTTATAAAGGAATTGTGAAGAAAAAGTAGGAGGACACAGATTACACCAACTACATAGGTATATCCATGCTAAAGGAACATCTTATTTTGGCCCATGCGGGATCAGTCTGGGGACAATGGAATCTTTATTTTTCAACTTTATAAGCTAACAAATGGAAAGAGTACGTGGGAGCATTCACACTTCACAACAAGCAAGACAAACCCAGAAATATCAATGTGTCAGATGGATAAATTTGTATTCATTGGAAGGACACCCAGTCAAAGAGATTCATAGAATGTGCATCACAGTTTAATGAAGGTACATAGTCTACTGCTGGCAATCTGGGAGAAGTCTTTTTTTTAAAACAAACAAGTAATTTCCCAAAAGAAAAAGAATAATCCAAGAGTCTTGAGATTCCTTGCAGTTGTTTCTTATTTGGGAAAACTAAAAGGCTATTTAAATTATTATTTTCTATTTTTTTTGATAAGTTTCATCAAATGTCATGAACAGTTTTTCACAGTAGTAGGTGACATTGCAAGGCATCAAATTGGAGAAGTTATTTCTATGGAGCTGACTGGTTGGGTTTTTGCGTTGTTGTAGGTGCAGATCCACAAAACCCTCTAGCTGCCAGAAGTAAAATATCCTTAACTTTCTTCCTCTACCTTACTTCTGGCTCAAGCTGTTTCCTAAGACGAAAGAAATATGAAGTCCAAATTCTGTAGTAATGCCTGTGGTCTCACAGCATTTCAGTACCTCACTTGCATTGGATCCCCCAATGAGGCATTATTGTCCCCATCTTAGACGTAGAAACATCAAAGGATGATTCTGCCTTGTCCAAAAAGATGTATTTTAAACTATTTTAAAAAAAACCCAAATACTTTAGGTCTGTAGCTCCTTTACCCTGACTTACAAGGAAGATTACCAGAACAGAGGTGATTAGGGAGTTAGAAGTATCACCAAGTTTCTTGTGAACCACTTTCTGTTTGAATCTGCCATCTTCTGCCATCTGCGCTACTAAAGAGCAGTTAAATGAGCCATGGTGGAAAAGGAAGAGAGAAAGACACTGGTATTATCTCCATGATTTGCCACCAAAGGTTCGTTTGGCTGTGGAAACCTGCTGTAGAATGACATCGTCATTAAGAAGTGAGGACAGGATTTTTTCTGTGGGTAACAAGAGTAGACAGAATTATAACAGTTACTGTTCAAAACAGAAAAAGAGTTGAAAGTAAGCCAGAATATCTAATCTGTGAAGTAGAAAGGGAACATCGTATAGCAACATATGGTGCTGCTCGCTACTGGAGACAGCATTCTGTTGAAAATGCTTTCTGAATTGGGGCCCATGGTGCCATTTCCCATAGAGATGGAAAATTGAGAGCTCCTGCAGTTTATGGTTGTCTAGGAATGTACTCTGTAAAGGTAACTTAAAATATCATAGCCACAAAGTTTCAAATTCTATATTTAATATTTCTCTCTTGTTTGTTTGTTTGTTTGTTTTTCTGGTCATTTCAGTGAAATCAGGACAGGGGAAAGTGATTTGAATTTTCTTACAGGGACAATGTATGCAGTCATCTCACATTATAAACCAGTTGTTACCTAAGTGTCATCTACACTCATGTACGAGTACTGATTAGTATTCTGTGAACAACAGTGTGCATTTTGAACTTGCTAATTATTACAGCAGAATTTTAATAATTCTCTTCTTGTAACCCTCAATTTATCTTTATTGCATTTATGAAATAAATGTAGGAGATCCCAAAAGGTGAATGTAATATTGTGCTCACCTCTCATCAGGGACTCTACCAGAAGTTTACAAACATCAATTAAGTTTTGCCATGCTGCCATTTGGGAAATAACTTTTCTTACACCCATGTTACAGATGGATAAACAAACAGAAGCTAAATAACTTGGCCTTGGTTCATGTAGCAAATTGGGAATAGAGTTCTCACAGACTCCCAGTTCCTCACTTGGGTTTAACCAGAAAGTATGCTGCCACTTAGTTTATTTACATTTTGACATTGTTTTTAATGAACTAAGTTGCCATTTCTTTTTCTTATGAATCATCCAAATCTTGCCAACATTTTATTTTAATAAAGCTTTCAGATACTCAGGCTAGTATTTACAATCAAAAATAGTATTTGTCCTCACCTTTGGTTGCTTCTAACATTTATGCGTGCTGATATCACAAGATGATAGCAAACAAAGCATAAATAATTTTTTTGTGGTTCCTTTTAAGACATGTTCCAGCTGAAAACAGTGGCTTTTGGATCAGTTCCTCATGCTCATATTAAAGAATTATCTCTCCAGTTACTCAATTAGTTTTATTTTTCCTTGCACAGAATCCTTTCGATTTTCTAATGCTTTTATAGTGGTGGTGGTTGATAAGACATGCCCAGGAGGATAAGAAGCTGGGTTTTTTCTGTTGTGGATTCTTATACACTTATTCACTCAGGTTGGACTGATTACAATTTCTGCCTCCTCATTTTTTTTTAAATAATATTTTTCATTGTGAAGTTTTTCTTCACATATTGTTGGTAGCCCCTTTCAACCTAACAGTGATACATCTAACTGTGTGTAGAAAAGTGAATCTTCTAGTTTTTACAATTGTTCTCCTTCCATTTTGGCTCTAGGTAATGAAAATTTTCCATGGAGTTTTTTAAGTGTCATCTTGAGTTCTTCTTTATGTGTGGTATTAATTATAAAGGTAGAATTAGGGACATTGTCTCAGGAGAAATCTATCCTTACTAACATATGAGATTTAGAAATACCAACTGTTTCTTTCTGATTTTGGCACTGAGATGGATAATCATTAGAACAGATGGGTAGGTACTCTATGGTAATTCTTTGTAATAATCAACATTATTATCTAAAAATAAGTCAGATTATACCTCAAATATTAGCTTAGGGAGCAGTCAGTGGAGGTCCATTATTACCCAAAAGTGACTGGTTACTGTTGTGTCTGTTCCTAAATGAAATCCAGTCATATGATGCATCCATTAATCCCAACAGGTGACTGGGTAAAGTATGTATAGCAAGGTTACCTATGTTTAAAGGAATATAAGTTCCTAACATGAAGAAGATGCACATAAGGATTTGAAACAGCCAAGGCTGCCATTTTTCTTCACATAGGGCTGTAGCAGTCTGTCAAGCACCACAGCAATCACAAGCTGACTACTTGCCATTTGGGCAAGTGCTAATCACATCTAATCAGGCCCAGGGGACAGCAGTGTTTCCAAAGTAGATGGGAGCTGCCAGGGGGTGAGAGATCAAAGGACATCTTTGAAAGAAGAAGTGTTGTGGAGAAAGAAGATTTGAATCATATATCAAATCTTCTGTTTAAAAATGTTATTTCCTTTGATTGTGCCAAGCAACTGGATGCTGGAACTTGTGCTCCGAATGCCTAACAGGGGGTTCCATGTGAAACTTTAGAGCTGAGTGAAGTAGAAAGCTTTCTTTTCATCTTTTATTAAATTTTTCTGTAAATTTTGTAACTCTCTTATCTTTTCAGCTTCTGTCAATAAATGGTTTATTTTACATCTCCCTTAATTTGCCTTGAGTTAGGGTTGATTTCAGAGTGCTGGTAAATGTCAAGATCAATTACTTCTTCTGTGTAAGGAACCATAAACTTCACTACAGGAATTTTTTTTCTTCTAAGTGTTCAACATATCTGTTGCTCTTGGTTTTCAAAAGGAACCTCAGCACCTGCCCAGGTGCAAGCTGGTGATAGAGATCTATGTGGAAGAAGCCTCTTTTGGCTAACAGCCAGAATAGCCTGACCATCAAAGAACTTGATGGTATCCAACATTTAATTTCCAAACAATTTTACAAAATTGAGTGGGTGATACTTCTTTTTCAAAAAAAAAAAAGAAGCTATTCTTATCCTTGTAAAGCGTAAGACAAGGTTCATGACATCAGCTAGAAATGATAAGCTGAGGAGAGGAGGAGATTTTTGATAAAGGTAAGAGTGGAAGAGTTAACAGTCTGAAGTGGAGGATATTAAATGGAATATTAAAGGGAAAAAAGACACTGCTTTGATGCGCTCTGCAAGTAAGAAATCAGTTCCAGACCTGGAACCAGTTTAGCAGAAGAGAGTCTGAAGCCAAGTGTTAGAATTTAAGGAATTAAGACAGAAATCTCATCTGTGTGGAGTTCCTGGAAAACTGAATGTCTTTTAGGATATGAACAGTTAGTAAATCCTGTGTATTTCCTTTACCTTAATGCTGAGTCAAGGGAGTAGCATAAAGCCACCTTGGACATGGACATAGCACTCCTCATTCCTACTGTGCTTGTGGTGTTTATAGTAGTGTTTGTAATACAGGTGCTATTTCTAGGATCCCAGTTTACTGCACAGTAGAAAATTGACTTTTTTCTTTTTATATGCTTTTACCTCTTATTAAGTGCTTGTAATTAGGTCCTCTTGTGCCTATGTGGTTAATATTTTCTACTAGTGAATACACAAGGTCTTGGTAGAAGTTTCCACAGGACCCTTTAGAACAGAACAGTTCTCTCATTAAATTCCAGGAAATCAGACTTTCTAATAGGATTTAAAGGGGTATTGTTGAATCTTTTATTAAACAAAGATATTTCTCTTTAGTAGCAGAATTGTTGTTTTCTTCTCAGTTGTTTTGCTTTCCTGCTCTCTGAAAATCAATTATAAATGCCATGTAAATGTTATTTTATTCATTCTCTATTCATGAAATGAGAAATTATATTGAAAAAAGACTGATCTTTAAAGCCAACATTATTTGCACTGTGATGAAAATGACACAGCCGTAGAGGTTTGCTTTTTTTCCTTATCCCATTGTATTCTGATGAGTCAAACCGTCGTTATCCAGGTAGCTCAAATTTGCAACTTTTTTAATCAAAATAGTTGAGCTGGGTGCCTGAATCACAGAAACACAGAGCTGGAAGAGTGCTCATGAACCTTAACTGAGTCCCAACACCTGTCTAACCTGTTCTTAAAATCTTAAAAATGTAGAGGGTGAAGTACATTCTCACCCTTCATAGTTTGCCTCATATTGTGTTTCACTTTCCTGACTGTTAGACAGCTAGAACAGTTTTCTGAAAAGCAACTTGAAGCCTTCTTAGGAACACATCTGGCTGCTTTCTTCTTGCAGTCTTTGAAAGGGGAATTACCTTTTAATGAGGTTTCAATCACGCAGTTCGATGGAGGAATACTGTGTCCTTCACTAAGTGAAATATCACTTAAATCATAAAAAGGACCAAGGCTTCTGAATAATCACAAGAAGTTTGTCTTAAATATGAGCAGAAAACATTCAGTGGCAAAACTCTCACCACCATGCCAACAGCACTGGGATTTCATTCAAGTGAGTATCATGGGCCAAGTGATGCAAAGAGAAGGCTGTGTTTTTTTGCCAGATTGAGCAGTATAACAGGTAAACATAGAAAAAACGCCAAGAACATTTGCTTCTAAAGGGAAAAATACCCTCAGAGGGAGATTTGGAGTGAGGAAGACCTTTATGGCTAGGATTCAGAACAGTGTGGGTGGCTCATACTGTAGGATCAATAACGTGTATCCATTTTGCGACCATTGAGGAAGGGTTTTCCTTATTTTCATGTTAGATAGGTCTTGCCTTTATAAGCAACTATGCAATGTCATGGATGGTTTTTCAGTGCTGTGTTTCTCCTGGCTTGCATGGCTCATTTACCTCAGGAGGCCTTTTTTTTCCACTCATAAGGGAAATAGAAGAAACTTTCAGCAGAGAAAATTACTGTCGGCAGGCAAAAAAGACTTACTGTTCTCTACTACCTTAAAGCAAGTGAGCTCAACTCCTTAAATCTTCCAATGTGTATCTGTCCCCTGCTAGGAACCTGCTGTATATTATTGCAACTCCAGCATAATATCGTTTCAAGTGAGCAAGAAATTCCCCATTATTAGCAGCCAGGAATGGGTCACTTACCTCAAGTCATTACAAAATCTGGACTTGACATACTATCAAAGTGTGGCATGTTTTTCTTCTATGTTGTTTTTCTAGTTAATTAAACCATTATTCAAAGTGATTAAATTATTTAACCTAGAACATTTTGTGTATTCAATTTCTTTTATTTTTTTCCAATGAATGAAATGCGAGAAGTGGGTTGTAGTGGCAAGTTATTGTAGTTAACATTTAGTTCTGCTAATGAAAGAAAAAGAAACCAAACATATAATGAATTTAATCAGATAGCTAAGTGACTTTTCGACACCACATGTAAAGATGCCTGTGTATGCAGTGAAAACCTAGTTTTTAAGCTACCACTAGCTGTTTGATGATGGTTTAATGGGACCTTTGTGAGTTGACTCCTCCTCCCTTCTTCTTTTCTAGTTTGTCCTCCCCTTTTCCTCCCTCCAACTATTTGAGGTTTATACCTGTGCTTTACAGCCTCTTATGATACCTGGAAATCATCCTTTCTCCATGTAGACTTTTGCTTCTACCCTCACATATCTCTGCTTGCTCTGTCCTTCCTTCTTATTTCAGGGGTCACACAGATAGTGTGTTATCCTGCCTACTTGCTGGGGCTGCCTGTGCCTTTAGGTGGCCCATGGGCTGGGTCTGCTTCAGGAGAGTTTCCTTGAGAGAAGCTGCACCTGCCTGGGGAGGATGGCAACATAGAGTTGTGTGATTGCTGTCAGTGTTTCCTACTATTAGGCCTTCATAGAATACATTTAAGATTACAATAAAGTTTCCCGTTGAAGTATGTCTGGCAGATTGCTATGAGACAGCACCAAACTGGAGAAAAACTTTTTTCAGGAGGTATGTTAATCCCACAAAAAATACAATGAGGAAAATGAGCAGCTGTCAAGAGCAAGATACAGTAATGAGAACATCCACATCTTGCTGAAGCAATATTTAAGACAAAAACACTCTGTTTTGGAAAAGGTAGGCTTTTACATAGAATAGGTACACTTGTATGTGCTACTGTTTTAAAAAGAGTGTTCATGTGTAAGCCTTTCTCTCTTGCTTTTCTTAAGTGAAGATAGGAGTGGGGAGACAAATTCAAATCTAAATAAGGATTCAAAAAGATTCTGAAATCTTTGAGAGCTAGCTATTATTCAGGTGTCAAGAAATTACTGAGAATTTAATTAGAGATATTATAAAGGTAATGGGAATGTGAAGAAACAAGTTATAAAGGAAAACCCATGCAGATTAGGTGTGGTGTTCTTCAGGTTGCCTAAAGTGGTGTAAATAGAACAGTACATGAGAAGCCCTCACCTTACAGGGATATCCGAAACTGTTTGCAAAAAGCAGGCAAACCTGTTTGGTTTTATTTTGTTTGTTTGTTTGTTTGTTTTTCTCTTTTGGATTTGTTTTTAAGTACTCAGAGTGCTTTGGTGATGGGCTCTGCAAATACTTTCAGTGATAATGTGAGGAGGTAGCACTGCACCATTTTATGTTTGTGTGTTGCACCCAGTTTGATGTGCAGGGGTTCAAGACAACTTGGGCTGAATTGTAGCTCTGTTCTACAGTTCTGCAAGGATTTGAATTTCAAGAAGAGGTCTTTCCTGTGTATTGCCTTGTTCGTTCTTTCAAAAGACAGCAATACCTATGGGTATTTGGCTATGGGACAGGAATGCGTGTTAGAGGGGAAATCTTTACTGGCCACAACGTATACTTTCAGCTTGTTTGTAGTGTACCTGGAGGGTAGCCTTTTTTAGGATTTCTGTGTGTACCTGCTATGTATGATCTATTTACTGATTTCCTTGTTTGCCATGAGCTGTTTGCACCTCTTAGCTTTTGGCAGCTGCTGAGCTGTCAGTCCTCTCTGGGCAGCTGAGTGATGACCTATGGGCTGCCAAACAGCCCAGAAGCTTTCTAAAGTAGCCTCCAGACTCTATTCTGGGCTGTTGGTTACAGTGGAACAGTTAATAATTCTTTTAATAAGTGCTTCAAGGTAAAGTTATGAATAACATTGAGTAGAATCGGATCTTTAAGAAGAAAAATCTCTTTTAAAGAGTTATTGTGTGATCTCGGTAGTTGTCCGAGTTCTATAAATGACTGCTTTGAGTCTCTCATCTGCAGAGATGCTCAAGAGATCTCTTCTGGGAGAAAGGTTGGTATTGCGATATTGTTTTCTGCACTTGTGTGCAATTAAGGAATTCCAGGCTTCCTGTATAAAAAGACAATGGCAATTTTGATAAAATATAATTATGTAATTTGTTTACCTGACAATTTGGAATTAAGGATTAGTTTGTGCTGATGGAGTAACACCTTTCAGTATGTATTACTACCAACACTATTACTGGATGGAGAAATGCAGATGTTGCTTTAGTCACTGTTTTTATAAGTTTTAAACTAAGGTCTGATTTCTATACCATGTAAACATGCACAAGTGTAATGCCACTATCTATATCTGTACTTGCATATTGTCTCAGTGAAAAAACAAAGATATTTTGTAGACTCCATTCATTGCTGACAAAAGTTCCTGTGTCTTGGCAGTCAGTTTTGCTTTTTTTTGTTATTGCTTAGTTGAGGAGAGGAAACTCAGGCCTTCTAAGCACTAGAATGCTTTATTTTTTAATCCAAGATCACTGTTTTGAATAAAGTAGTAAAGACAACCCTTTTTCCCCTGCAGGTGAATGCTCTGTATTATAGGTTCTTTCGCCGCAATTGCTTTCATAGGGTTTGGTGGTGGTGGTGTGCTTTTTTTTATTGTTTTATGTGTTTGTTTCATGGTTGGGGGTTTTTGTTTGTTTGTTTGTTTGTCTCTTTTTTGAGGGTGTTCCACTTTGGGTGTAATACTGAAATATTTTTGGGTATGAAGAGCAGAACCCACATTCCCAGCTGAGTGTCCTAGTGATCAGTTATTCATTATTCTCTCCCACACTTGGTGAACGTTTCAGTATCATCAAAGAGAGAACACTTCCATGGCTAGGATATGATCCTGTGCTGTGTGGGATGCAGCTCTACCCAGGCAGAGGAGGGAGCTTACACCCATCCTCCAGCTTCCTCACCTCAGTCTGTAATTGCCGAGCTTCTTTTAGCCAAGTGCTGAGTACCACCCAAGTGTACCCAAGTGCATCTCTCAGTGTCTTATGTACTCCCACAGGATTGTGTTTCTCAGCTGTGTAAATACCTGTTTTGTGAGTTCCTGAGGTAAGTAGTTAGGCATCTGCTTATGCAAGGCGATGGCACTGTTGCTTTGAAGGGTAACACAGTTTCAATTTTTACTTGATTTTCTATAAACTTGTGGTGTCTTAGGTACCTAAGTGGATTATTGAGACTTTTTGGTTATTCTTCTACGTAGGCACCTGCTAGTTTGCCTGAATAGCACCTTTGGTATTCAGGTGTGGATTGGTATTTCCCTGAGGCTGCAGAACACCTGTAGTGGCAGTGTGCACTGTTGGGCACCACGCTTTGAAATTTCAGCAAAACAACTGGATTCCTTTGATTTGTATTTCTTTACTTTTAAACTTGTGGATGACAATAGGAGAGGAGGAAATATGGTGGAATGCATTTGAAAACTATTTAGGAATACGTAGGGCTACAGGAACATCTAGATCATTTTATTTACTTTGTGCATTTCAGGCTGTGTAACTGAGATAATCCTTGCAATCTGAGTTAAGCTAAACTGTTTCATCACTCAGAAAACTGAAGTACTAGCATGGTCCAAGCCTAGACAGTAGCAATTGAGGTACTTCACGACCAAGATCACTTTGACATAATGAGGTTGCTTATTATGACGTAGACACATTCAGTTGGTGTATTACTTCTATCTCTGTTACTGAAAAATATAGAAAACAGCCGTATTTCCTTCCAATCTCACCATTTTGGAGGCTTTATCATTGATATTTTAAACTCTTTCACCTTGCAAAGAACCAGACTGGAGAATATGTAAATTGCAGACAGTGGTATTGCTGCTATAACTGCTCCAGCTGGGTTAGCAAGGGCACGTCTTTGTCAGTACTCTGTGAAAAAGAATTTTCTGTAAGAATTGCTGCGTACTATGGTCGTATGGATATTTGATATCGTGCATGCAAATAAGGTTGATTAGCCCTTCCAGGAGAAAAAATATGCAGTGCACAGTTTTTGTGTCTTGAATGGGAAAGTTTCCATGTATTTTTCTGAAGTGTGTGCATATATGGAAGCAAAGGATTATTAAACAATATACTACCATTGTTAAAGACGCAAAATAATTTACTTGTTATTACATGTGTGTTGTGCTTCACCATAATTTATGTGAACTTGAAAGGCACCTAATACTATTTGATATACATCCATACTGTTATCTTAACAAATGTTGCTCTTTACTGCAACATCAAAGTATATTTGGAAATAAGGGCATTTACAGCATATTTATATCATCTTGGGGTAACCACAGAGAGAACTTCTAAGACTGTAAAGCCTAAGAAACCAGCCACCACCCGTAATTGCAGACTGTTGTTATTAACACATGTGACTAGAGTGCTGCTGGATGTGGAATGAGATGCTTAAAATATTTACTGAGAAATAATAAAAATGCATTCCCCAAACAGAATTTTTACCTGCAGTCTCACAGACTGACTTTGTGAAACAAAGGAGTGTAAAGATTAGCCTGCTGGAAACTGCTGGCCGCAAGGGGGTGGAGGGGGGAAAAAAAGACAATAAACCTGCAGCTGAAAAGTATTTTCAAACAAAAGGAATTTGTTTACAACTCACCTGTAAGAAAGTTTAAGCAAATTAATTTTTCTCTTCAACTTCTAACATCCCCCAGAAGTAAATTCTAGAACTAGGATGAAATTATGTTTTGTTATAGTAACATCCGTGTGTTTGTGCCAACTAATTGTCATTTTTGTGTTGTATAGATGACTGAAAAAAAGCTGCTATTGTGTCTAGAGTCAGATGAAGTATTTGCAGTAGCATACGAAGATAGGTAAAATTCTGTTTCTGACACCTTTGAAGCAGGCCTGCAGTGTAGTTGTTGCAAAAAACATCTTTACTACCCAATACGAAATTGCACAATGAGGCCACAGAGCCATGGGGGAAAGAAAAGTGATAGTGCTATAACCATAAGAGATAATACAGGTTCAGATATTTTCATTGATATTATTATCTCAATTAAGGTGTATCTTCATGCGTCTGAAGAGAATCATCATATGCTCAAAACTGATGCTGATGTTTTAAGTGGAATTTCAGTCTGCACTGGGACAACCAGATGAATTATTTCCTTCCACACCGATGTTGTTACAAACCCAAGGATGCTCTCTAGGAGACCTAAGTACATTCCTTTTTTTTTTGAAAGATTAGTTTTGACTCAATTACTTGTTGATGTGTGAAAAATCCACCTGCTCTCAGGAGAAAACTTCACAATTTTCTCTCAAAATGCATGTTGTCAGCTAGAAGGTTTCTACTCAGCTATCCAGAAATGGTGTGCTGGGAAACTGTAATTTTGTTTCTCATTCACTTTTTCTTCAGTATGAGAATTCCCAACAGGAGTGGGATTCCACACTTTATGAAGGTCATATACTTGTTCATTGTGGAAATGGCAAGGCATACTGGAAAATGAGGCAGTCTGGCCAAGGATCATGGTTATCTACTGAGGATACCCCCTAAGGCACTTAATTAAAACTCCCATCAGGCCACATCTGCATGAAAACAATTTCATATTTGGTGCAGTCTGGAAATTTCAGCTTTCTGATGAATTTTATCCCCTCCCTGCCTTGGTAAACTTCTATTCTCTAGTGTATGTGTAAACAGACCCCATGGATTCCATTACATACTTGCAAATTTCCTTTATACATAACGTCTCCATGGTGTTCTCACCATGTCTAGTGTAAAAAGAAGTCTCAGAACAGTAATGGTGATGACTTGTATATTTGTGCACACTTCAGCAGCTCAGGGGCAAATGGCTTATGCCGTTCTGTGTCATTGAAATAAGTAACGTGTAGTAGAATTGGCCTAGCTCCTGAGCGGCAAAACTGTGTGATGTTTATTTGGTTACTAGTTTAAGGGCATTAGAGGGGCAAAAAAAAAAGAAGAAAAAGAATTGAATCTCCACAGGCAGAGCAATTTCTAAATAGTATTCGGACTATTATACTCCATACTGTTGGTATAAAGTACCAATCACAAACTATAGCCATTTTTTCTCTTCTCTCGTGGTATTCCTGTCCTTAGCTGTCCTTATTTTTGACTTGGGCATGGGCACAATTGAAATATTTTTTCAGGTCTGTTCCACACTTATCTTTAAAGTTGATAGGGATTTTTAATAGCGAAAAAGCAATCTAGAGAAGTTAACGTTCTAAAGCCTGGGGTAGATGATTACATTTGTTGAAAATGAAGCTCAAAATGAAAGGAAAGACTAATTCAAGTAGCAATAGTGTTTTCAAATTGTCTCTATTTCATGTCACAGGTCCAAAAGGCACAGTTTTCATACTGGTTGCCATAAATCACGCTCATATGGTGAGAAAGAGATATAAGTGTTAAGGAGGAGAGCACAAAAGCCTCAAAGGGAAAATTCTGTGGATGGCACTGACCTCCCTTGGGAAGAGAAGAAATAGAGGAAGTTTATCTGTTTCTTACTGCTGCATGGAAATCCTTGACCAGAAATAGGTACAATTGAAAGCTTTTTTAATCAGTAAAAAACCAAAACATTAACAATGGCAAGAGACTCTCACAAAAAGTATGAAAAAACTAGCTACAAGTGGTTTTGAAGCTGAATTAAAGGGAAAGACTGTGCACTGGACATGCAAAACCTGAGAAAACCTGAGTATTCACTTGGGATCTGGATTCCCTGTGATAGGAATAGCTATTGTATTTGAAAAATATGTTAGCTTGCACACAATTATTTCCTTGGTGTACTTTTTTTTCTGGCAAAAACATGACTTTGCTGAGTTCAATAGGTGACTAGCACCCATACTGCAGGTATTTATAATGTATAATTAAATACATAAATCACTAAGCAGGGCTGATACTTTACCACCTTCCTCACATAAATAGTTTTTATAAGTGTCATGCACATGGCTAAGACTTGTGGAGTCAGGTTATGTATTATTGAAAACTGAGGCTGAAAATTCCACTTCCTTGTGCATGTATCTGAAAAATCCAATTAAAGGTAAGAACAAGAAAATTATATTCCATTGTGACACACACTGAAATACCTGTTTCTTTATCAAGAGGCTTCATTGCCATAGCCCACCTCCACCTCCCTCCAATATAGTTGTATTTTTGTACAAGTGGAGGTTCAAGGCAGTATGGTTTTCCCCTTTGGAAATGATTCTACAAATGGCTGCATGAATTCAGAAGGGTGTTGCTTTTAATCCTCAATAGCAGTAAACCCTTAAAAATTATATAATATCCAA
Organism: Dromococcyx pavoninus; assembly: GCA_033558185.1. Lineage (NCBI taxonomy): Eukaryota > Metazoa > Chordata > Aves > Cuculiformes > Neomorphidae > Dromococcyx > Dromococcyx pavoninus. The sequence continues at coordinate 871,757 of JAUMJL010000194.1, read as the reverse complement.
AAATAATTTTATCTGTGGAAAAAAGTTTCCCAGGACATCTTGCAACTCCTGCCTCTGCTGTACCAGCAGCTGCAGCCAAAGAAGTTTTCTTTCTCCTTCTACGAGTTGTAAGCGGATTTTATTGGACAAGATTGGAGCACATCTGAGCCCTGATCTGCTGCAGAGTTTGGATCTGCGTGTGCACCTCAGCCAGGTCCAGGTCTGGAGGCTCTGGACCTTTGGAGTGGTGAATATGTCATTGGAAGTATGGAAATTTCCAGTCCCATCCAGATGAAGACAAAGTTCCTTGCAGAATCTGGTGTCAATATGGCTTCTGTTTGTTTGAATTGTTGTGTTATGAGTTATAGACCTTTCTGTTAACCAATAACTGAGGTTTGGAGAACTCCTGATGTTTGCTTTTTGCATATTTAATGGAAGATTTTTTTTTCAAGTGTCAAACTTGTCCCGACACCAACTTTTCTTTTTGTGTTACACTTTATTTTTTGCGTTACACTTTATTTTTGTGTTACACTTTATTTTTGTGTTACACTTTATTTTTGTGTTACACTTTATTTTTGTGTTACAGTTTCTTTTATAGCTTGAAAATTATTAACTCGTATATATTCATAAGTGGTGAAATGTCTTCACATCCAAAACTGCAGGTACTGGGGTGGGTGGTGCGTGTCAAAGAAATATCTGTGTTAAGGCTTACCATCTGTTTAATTAAGTGGCTGCCTTTCTTCACTTGTATTTTGCAGTATGCCGTTTATTAACAAGTTACTTAGCTTTAATTGAATGAGTTCCAATTACAAGAGGTAATAATGCTGTCCTTTTTATGCAAGGCAAATTAGTAAGAATCTGAGCTAAGGAACCTCTTTTCAGTGTTGTAAGCCAACAGGTTTCAGAGACTAACTTCTTAAAGACAGGATTCAGAATGACATAATGTATTTGAGTGACTTGTTTTATGGAATAATATTTCCAACGAATTGTATCAATGCTTTGAGCCAACTCATATTGATCTGAGCTATGAAACATTCATTTCATGCTCAACAAGTTTTAAATCTTCCTCTTTCAATAGGGGACTCCCTTCTGTGATTTCTCTTGTCCTGTCTTTTATACTTCTGACTTCACACTAGTTATCTTGTGATATCCAGATGTGATGCAAAGCACCTTTCAGAAAGAAAGGAGCATTTTGGCTCATCAGACCTGAACTCTGATTTCTAAAGGTAACAGTTTAATTTTTAAATGCTGAGTTTATTCTTTGTAAGGAGAGTCTGAGTTTTATTCACTATTGGGTGTTCATGAAGAGCAAAAACTTTTAACCAAATCCCTGTAGTTTTATTTCAGATTATTTCTGTTTTCTTACTTTGGTAGGCTTAACTGAAGAATTTAAAGTGATCTCTGATGAATAATCATACCAGATTTTGGCTGTACAGTGACAAATTCCATTGTAAATCCCTCTGACTAATTTTTTTCCAAGTTGATTATTTCTCTATTTTTTTTCCTCTTTTCCAATGTAGTAGAGTCCTCCTCTGCTTTCAGATTTTACTTGCTGTCTACTTCCTTCTACATCTAAAGAATGTGAGTACTAGGTAGAAACGTAAAGCACTTTTATGTTTTTTTTCTTTATTTTTAACAGTGTTTTTTATTTTCAGTGCTCTTCCTATGTGACACACAACACAGGGAGTAGCCGTCAAAAAATCCTGACAATTTGGGGTGGTTGTTGCTGGTTTTGTTTCTTCTCATTATTGCTTATGACAAGGAATGCTTTCCGCTGCTTCTAAAAGGTAACTTTTGCTGTGTGACATTTTTCAGTTAAGAGGCTGAGGGATTTGATTTGCAAGTGTCTATTATCACAGATTCATGCGGGTAGTGGTTATGGAATTGTAAGACACATCAGCAGTGCTGAAATGGTATTCATAAACTGTATTTCAGATGAAACTCCCTGTATGTCTATTAGCTTGTATTTGGTGACTAATGCCTTACAGATCTGTGGATAAAATAGTTTTGCTACTTATACTAAAAGCATATAGACTTTCCCCCCCCCCCCATGTTTTTAGCTTCCTATACTTTTTCTAAAAAAGCTGCATTAATTGGTCCACTAATTGTTATTAGGCAGAAGTACTTCTGGTGTCAGCCAGATGGTGGGCAGCCTGCATGACAGTTCATATCTAATACATTTAATTTTGCTGAGAAGTTGTTGGGTTTTTACCTCCCAACACCCCTTCTGGGAATATTTTACTTTTTCCTCCCCAGAACTCCTCTTATGTGGGGGTTCTGGCACAGGGAGCTGTGGGACAGGGCAGACCCAGGTTCTGCCAGTGGGAAAACTAAGCAGGAGGGTATCAAACCCACCCTCTGCTAACACCATGCTGCCAAGTAGGGTATAGCAAAGAGGTAAGAAAGAGCTGTGGTACCGAAAAAAATGAAGAAATAATTCCTGTCATGAGTAGTCATCACTTTTTTTTTTTTCCAAGAGTGAAAAGGCAGTGGGATCTTTCACTCACAAAGAACATACACCCATTTTAGAGGAACAAGTTGCATGCATTTAGTTAATGTGGCGCTTAATTACTTTCTGGATGGAAGTTTAAATTTAGTTGTTAGCAATTTCACATTTATTCAAAAAATTGTTCAACGAAATCCATATGCTTTGACCAGTATTCTCATTAATGTTTTTGAACTCCATACCTATTATGATATATGCCCTAAAGCACAGCATTTGAACTGTGTATTCATAAAGCACAATGTATGTAAAATTTTCATTAACACGGGAAATTCCGGTCTGCTTCCATACAATCATTTTTTTCTAAAGTGCATTACCCCATAGTCCATATTTTCTGCTTATTTACTAAAATTCAAGACAATGAATTGTAACTGATTACATTATTCAGCTATGAGCTTGTTTTATTCCTTCAGAGGGCGTAGAGGGAAAATCTCCAGAAAAGCCTATTGTAAAGCAGCAGTGCTCCTGCTGCATTTATTCAAGCTTGGACTGGTTCTTACTGGACTCCAATGAACTGGTGGTGCTGTGATACTTTTAAAAGCAAGGAGAAGAGGAATCAGCTTTTAGCCTAGAATAAAAAGTTGCTGCAGAGTTATTTTTTGTTTCTCTGTCTCTTTTCATACTGAAATTTTCTCTCCTGGGTATGGAATAATTTAACTTGAATCTTCTTTCCCCAGAATTCCGACTGAATTGCTCTCTCTTTTCCATTTCAAACTATTTCCAAGAATCCATTTTTCACCCTTTTACTTAGGATAAAGCTATGTACAACTGCTGCAATCATCATTTTTATTCCACGTCATTTTTTACCAGTCCATACTTTTCTCTGTGTTACATCAAACATAAGCCATAGCTTTTTCTTAAGGCCGAACTATACTTCTTCCCTGTAGTGAGAGTTCAACTCCTACCTCCAGAAACCATCTGGAACTAGAAGTGCCAGATGCTTTCACCCTGATTTTTTATGTTCTCGGGCAATATTATACTTTTGTGCTGTCTTCTGTTAGTGTAGGTGCTTGTGAGTATTCCTGTGCTCTCCATCACCATTGTGAATTGAACTCATTGCTCTCTTTCAAATACCTGCTGTAATTCTACTTAAAGCTTCCCTAATTCCTACCCGAAACTTGACAAGAGTTGGGCTGCCGTGGAGTAGGCTGCTAACTGGTTGGCATCAGCTGCAATGCTGAGCGCTGGTTTCTCCTTTCTTTGAGACCCTTTTACCTCTTTCCTTGTGCTCAGGCCCTAGAGCTTGCCTGCCTGTGCTATGGGCTGTTCCATGAGATCAGCAGGCTAATGTATGAAGGCAAGAAAAGAAATTCCTACTAGAGCTATTGCAGAACATCCATCCATTATCTGATTATTAACTCTCTAGCAATTTAATTTCACTTGATGTTTTCAGTATACAGGAACCAGAAGAGGCAATGATACACTAGTGATATTACAAAATTCATTATATGAGTACATAGGTGTTTAAACAGTGCTGTGCCAAGATGCTATAGTGATGGAAGGCTTATTTTTGCTGTGAGATGGAAGCAGTGGTGTCACTTAGCTCTGTGTCCAGTACTGTTCAGCGCGTCCAGAGAAGGGCGATGAGGCTGGTGAAGGGGCTGGAGAACAAGTCCTATGAGGAGCAACTGAGGAAACTGGAGTTGTTTAGCTTGGCAAAGAGGAGGTTGGGGGAGACCTCATCACTCTCTACAACTGCCTGAAAGGAGGCTGTGGTGAGGTGGGTGTTGGTCTCTTCTCCCAAGTGACTGGTGATAGGACGAGGGGAAATGGCCTCAACTTGCACCGGGGGAGGTTCAGGTTAGACATCAGGAAAAATTTCTTCACTGAAAGGGTAGTTGGGCACTGGCACAGCTGCCCAGGGAGGTGGTTGAGCCGCCATCCCTGGAGGTGTTTAATAGGAACATGGTTTAGTAAGTGGATAGATACAGGTGGACTTGATGATCCCAGAGGTCTTATCCAAGTGATTCTGTGATTCTGTGGTACTTGCCCTACACAGATTTATTCTTCTCTTGTGTACTGAGGATCCTCCCATGACTCCTGTCTAAATCCTGGCAGCACTGTTCCAGGTTCCCTTCCCAGCCTTGCAAATTAATGTGATTTTTGTCTGTTCTCTTAATGTTTCATTTCTTTTGTACAAGACACGTTTATCAAATATACAGGTTATGGATCTATAAGCTGAAATCCTGATTTTGTCTCATATAAAATATAAAGTCAATGTAAACATTTCCATGATTTTGTAAGTAAGTTTATCATAGTTATTTTGCTCTTCTTTGCGCTTAGTTTGTCAGTGCAAGAAGAAAACATTTGAGCTATACGTTCAAGAACAAACCAGGGGAGGAGGGAATCCCACTCCTTACCCTCGATTTCAGAATGGCCTAAAGAGATCTGCATGTCCCATTTTTAAATAATTGTAATAAAAAAATGTCTAGCAAAATTAACTTATGTCTGTCATGTTCTTCACAAAAGTGTTAGGGTTTTTCAAAGGACTTTTTATGATGCATAAAATTTACCATATAGTAATACCTCCAAGAACATTTATTTTAAATGTATCAATGTTCCTGGCCTGTCTAATTAATATTTATGTGTTAGTGCACTAGTTATTCTCTTCTGTTTCGTACTCAGTGACGCTGAAGTTTTTTTGTTTTATGTTTAGCAGCCCTTGGTTGAAGGTTTAACAAATGTTGTGGATGGAGTGATGCACTTTACTCATAAGGGAGAAGCAACAATAAACTCTACTGATACGGAACAGTGAGTCAGTAACATTCAATGGTAAATGTGACAGTGGTTTAACAAGATTTGATGACAAGGTACATTTGATTATTTACTGCATAGAGGGCAGGGTCAGACAGAACTGTCAGGGAGACCCTCCCACAGAGCCACAAGGTTCAGAAAGGACCCCCTTGCTTTCTGGCCTCCTCAGAGGGGTGTCTAGGTGTGGCCAGATCCAGATTTAGTTACAGACTTAGTCAAAGTTTTATATTTAAAGGATTATATATATACATAATCAATCCCTTATATCACTTATCTAAGATTTTTAAAGTTTCAGAGTGATTATTAATCACTTACTGAGGATCTGTGATGGCAAGGAATCTGTCTTCCTTGAGGAGTAACCTTAAGAGGCATCCCCGGGGAGGGGGAGATCCTGGTGTACGACACTGTTGTTCAGGAGAGCTTAACATAGCAAAGCATACAACAGAGTAAACAGGCTGCCTGGTGTAAACTTCACGACCCTGAGATACCTCAGAAGTAAGGTCCAGGAGGAATGGTCATGGGGAATGTTTTCTATTACAGATAAAATTATACACAGAAGAGGGTTTGGGAGGTATTATGTGGGTTAAAGAAGATTACGTCACTCAGACCTGCATTTTCATGCATAACTACAGAAGCAGTGAAGATTGTTTTGGCTTGACTAGCACTAAAAATTGTGCACTGGAGCAAGTTTCCAATGCCCTCTTGAATTTTAGTTCCTCAAAGACATGCTGCACTTGACAGCATATTAAGCTATTCAAAAGCAAAGCCGAAGGGGAAGTCTTTAAGCTGAGCATTTGTTTTGTGCTAAAGTGCAGAAATATTGATTTTCAGCCAGACAATGTATAGACAAAATATAAGTCTTCTATAAGTCTTATCCTTACCAAAATAAGACCCAATGTTGTATCTTCAGGTGACAAGATATTTCAAGTGCAAACATCGACATCTGAACAAAATAGAAGTCCCGCCAAGGGTGACTACTGTTTTATAAATTAAATCACTCTCCTCCTCTTTTGGTGGCATGCAAACACTGGGGCAAGCTTTCACTGACAGACACTGGTGTCAAATAGTGATACCATCGAGGAGCTTAAGTATCTCAAACAGTGCTGAAGAGACTGGGAACTCCTATTTTATTCCTTTCAGAAACTTTCTCACAGCCTTTCTCTTCCCTTCTCTGTTTCTTCACTGTTTATCTTTTTCTCCCCTGCAGACTTCTTGGAAGTGGGAAGAGTCTTAGAGGTTTTTAGGAACTCATTAGTTACCTTCCCTCAGGTGAAGCCTTTAATTGAATAATCCACACATGCTAGATGGTGTGTATTCTCCTGTTCTCATCATTATGAGAAATTCTTATTTGGTACAGGAATATGGATAAAAGCTTCTTGTGTGATAGCTGCAAATGGCAACCTCACATGACAGAAATTCCAAAGGTAATGTCTCTTGGTGTCACAGACAGTGACTTGCTAAATTGTCTAATAAAGAAGTAAATATGGAATTCAAGTGGGAGTTGTTTAGAGGACGTCTGGTGTAAGTATCCCCTCTAAGGAGAGTTGAGTTTAATGGAAACATCCACAAGAGTAGACATCACTTGTATTAGACCAGTGTTGAAGGCTTCTCAAAAAAAACCACAAAAAAGTTTAAGAAGGAAAACTGTCTAATTTGAAAGGCTAATGCACAACATATATTAAGAGAGTCCATCAACATGAGGCCAACTCATAGTTACCATATGCCCATTTGATTGTTCTTGGCAGATTTTGTGTCAGAAGATGGAGGTGATGGAAACTCACTAGACAGTAAAATCTTGTGTGTAGGATCAGGTGGTTCTTGGAACAGCGAAGCAAGAAGTTCGGTGGCAATATTTCCCCCCTCCTTTTGGTCACAGATCCAGAGGATATTTGAGGAGGTGACGTGGATCTTTCTCAGCTTTCTTCCTGGATCCCCTAAGTTGTCTGTCGTCTACATGTGCATGTGTAGTATCTTTCATTCTATTTTCATGTTGAGGACAATGGGCCCATGCTGAGTTGCCAGACTGAGGTAGTGGAAGCACTGCTGAGTGTCACACTCTGCTGCTATGGGATTCAGCGAAGAGTCCACTGGGAAGCTGAGGTAGCCCCTGAGCCCAGACTCCCCTTCTCCCTGGCAAAGACAAGTTACAAAGGGTGAGACCAACAGCACTGAATAAAAGCTTAGAAGCGGCGCTCTCTTACCACATGAGTCACTGTGCCAGTACTCCATATAGTGTATAAGTTAGTGTGACCTCTTTGTGATATGCAGATCTCAAAACAGCTGTTAGATATTTTGCAAAGCCCCTTACTCTGGTATCACAGGAACTTAGATGTGACAGTTAAGACTTGGCAAAGTATCATCTTGTAAGCACAATCTTGGATCTTGGTGTAAGATGCTATATTTTATTTGTAACCTGGTTTTCAGCCTTGGAGCTGGAAGTTTGATTTTATTTCCTTAATTAAATCAATTTAGTTTTTAATGCTTATATTCATCTGGAGGTGGCCCTGAGGGCTGCTGACAAATTTGGGGTGTTCCTTCCTTTAAAGGAAACCATTCCAAATACAGTGGTAAGGGCATAATCCTCAGGAAAACCATTCTGTGAGGTATATAATGGGCTGGACAGCATTTTATGTCAAGCTACAAGATCAGTACAAGAACTAGTGTTGCTGGGTTGTGATCCCACTGGCACAGAATAAGCAGGACATAGATACCCCTTCCTCACCCCCCTTGGAGACACCAGGCAGCTGAAGGCGGCTTCCAAAGTGCTTCACAAAGTGCCTCTGGCTCCACTTTCAGCAGTGAGTGTGTTTCCTCATCTTGTGAAACACCAGCAGCATGGCTGAGTCTAGCGTGGCGGAGAGATCATGGATCACTTTTTAATTTTTTTTTTAAACAGTTGTAGAAATAAGAATATTCCTATGGTCAGAGAAGGAAAAACAGTAAAATACTACTTAATAGCATGTATCATTCCATCTTTTTTTTTTCCTCCCCTTTCTTTGCTGATGAGCTTGTATTGTTACAGAACCTTTGAGGTTACAAAGAGGTGGTGCAGAGACAGGGCTTAAAGGGCCTGAGAACTAGAAAGGAGCTGAGAGAGGGTCTTTGGGAAAAAAACGGAGTTCTGTTGCTAAGGAGCAGTCTGAACAGGCTGGCTGATTTGTAGAACCAGATGCAGCTTGGAGTTGCCAGTGTCTGAGTCAGTTTTGGACATGCTTGGGATTAGTGAGTTTGCAGTTTGTGTGAGGGACGGACACTTGTGCCCTTGAAGGAACAGATAGCAGTTCTGAGCTTGATTTCACTTCATTTTGCTGCTGGTCTCTGAGATGTCTGTGACAAGAATGCTGCGCCTCTGTACACACTGGTGGGGAAAGAAAGAATTATAAGGAAGACAGCTCTTCTGCTTGAAGTTCTCTGCTCTTTCAGCTCATCTCCAAATCCAACGTTATTCTAAAGCTTTTTAGTGCTCTGCAAGAAAAGCAAAGTTGAGCCACTGATAAGGTTTTACCTATAGGTAAACATTTCCTTTCACTGTAAGAAAACTAGACTTTAGGGACCTATAAAGAAATTCCTTCCTTTTCCTCTCCACAGATTTGATAGGATTTTAGTAAGAAAGTGATTGTGATGAGGGAGTTGAGAAAAATGGGGCAAAGCGATAAGCATCGATCTATCTGCAAATACAAAATGCATTTAGATTTAATAAAGGCAGTTAGCAAAGGGATGGAACTTGAGCAAGTGAAAAGCCTTGATGGCTTTGACAAGCCTTTTCTTTATTCTCTTAAGCTAATTGTGTCACTTGACAGGCTGGCATCAGGGTACAGTCAAATTCTGACAGGCTAATTTGAGCTTGTGGTTCCAATGAAACATACATACGACACTCATTATATTTAGTGACAATCAGTGTCATTTTCTGCTTAAATGAAGACAGCTCAATACATTTATTCAGCTGCCTATCTTTAAATGAAGCAAGCCACCCAATGATGATGGTGAAGCAAAAGGGTTAGGTCAGGGGGTCTATTTGTACTCTTGATAATGCTTCTGGTCCAGAAAGAGGGTGGGATGTTGACTATTAAGTTGCTATGACTGAAACTGAGAGAGGGGAAGATGAGGGTAATTGCCATAACCTACCATTTGATGTGGTAAAGTGAGAGGAATTTTCCTTTCTGCAATAATTGAGCTAGGGATTGAAAGCACTGGTGACAAAACAATCCTGGACACTGAATAAGCACAAAACCACCCATTATTATGAAATCTTAACTGTCTCTTGGGAAGGGTACTGGGCAAAGGGGCCAACCAGGTTGTACACTGCAGGGAGATGGCAGTCTCAGCCATAAGCTGCCCTTCAGAAGGAAGTGGGACTGCATGCAGACTGTCACCCTGAAACAAATAATCATTAGTATTAAAATTCTGCAATTAGGAAGCTAAGTGATACATAACTTAAATAAAACCTCAAACCTCCTTAAATTCTCTTTTTTCTTTTGTGCTACTAATTTGCATTTGCTTGATGTCATCTTTGTACACACACTTCAGCAAATTTGATTTGGCCTCCAGAATTACCAGATAAATGTCTCATGAAGGCATAAGGAAGAAGGAATATAATTTTTCAGTGTTGGCTCGTGTTTTTTTTAAAATCTGTATAAGTTCCCATAACTGGAAATTAGGATCTGATTCTGTGTTTTGTTGCATCATCTTTGGTTAATAATCTTCACATGGTTATGCTACATGTGTAGTGAAATGAAGACTCCATGACATTCTTCTCTCCCCTTTCCAACTTTTCAATTCTCTATCACTAGAAGTGGTATTTTTCTCTTGGAGCAGATGCAACTATTCAGTGTGACTGTAAAATATTTGTATACTGTCTAAATACTTATTGCAAAAAAGGAAAAAAAACATGTCTGGAATGCTGTAACATAAGAATTACTTGTTTTTTTAATTTTGTTGAACATGATTGAGATCTCTGTGCAAAACAAGAAACTCATGCACAGATTGTTATCCTTGACCATTGCTAAGTTTGTTATAATTAATACTCTGATATAGTCCTAAAAACAAGAGCTGGAGACATGTAAGACTTGTTTGTCTCAAGGTCCTATCTGTCATTCTGTTCACGTGACACAGCTACGTCTTGTACATTCAGGAGGGATGTAATATTTTTTCTGGTATCACAGTATCACAGTATCACAGTATGACAAGGTTGGAAAGGACCTCTGAGATCATCAAGTCCAACCTATAACCCAACACTAACACCAACCATCATCTAAACCATGGCACTCAGTGCCACATCCAATCTCCCCTTAAACACCTCCAGGGTCGGCGACTCCACCACCTCCCTGGGCAACGCATTCCAATGGCCAATCACCCTTTCAGTAAAGAACTTCTTCCTCACATCAAGCCTAAACTTTCCCTGACGTAGCTTGAGTCCATGCCCTCTAGTTCTGTCACTGGTCACCTGAGAGAAGAGACCAACCCCTGACCGACTACAACCTCCTTTCAGGTAGCTGTAGAGAGCAATGAGGTCTCCCCTGAGCCTCCTCTTCTTTAGACTAAACAGCCCCAACTCCCTCAGTCGCTCCTCATAGGGCTTATGCTCCAGCCCCTTTACCATCTTCGTTGCCCTCCTCTGAACACATTCCAGTATCCTGACATCTTTCCCAAACTGGGGGGCCCAGAACTGTACACAGTATTCCAGATGAGGTCTGACTAGTGCCGAGTACAGGGGGACGATAACTTCTCTGGTTCTGCTCACCACACTATTCCTGATGCAGGCCAGAATGCCATTGGCCTTCTTGGCCACCTGGGCACACTGCTGGCTCATGTTGAGCTTCCTGTCAACCAGCACTCCCAGGTCCCTTTCTGCCTCACTACTCTCCAGCCACTCTGTCCCCAGTCTGTAGCTCTGCATGGGATTGTTGTGTCCAAAATGAAGTACCCGACATTTGGACTTATTAAACATCATCCCATTGGAATCGGCCCATCTCTCCAATCTGTCCAGGTCCCTCTGCAGGGCCATCCTACCCTCTAACAGATCAACCCTTCTTCCCAGTTTGGTATCATCAGCAAACTTGCTGATGATGGACTCAATCCCCTCATCCAGATCATCTATAAAGATATTAAACAGGACCGGACCCAACACCGATCCCTGGGGGACACCACTGGTGACCGGCCGCCAACTGGATGAGACACCGTTCACCACCACTCTCTGGGCTCGGCCATCCAGCCAATTCCTAACCCAGCACAGAGTGCTCGCATCTAAGCCACGGGCTGACAGCTTCCCTAGGAGTCTACTGGGGGGGACAGTGTCAAAGGCCTTGCTAAAGTCCAGGTATACCACATCCACAGCCTTCCTCTCATCCACCAGGCGAGTCACATGGTCATAAAAGGAGATCAGGTTGGTCAGGCAGGACCTGCCCCTCCTAAACCCATGCTGGCTGGGCCTGATCTCCTGACCGTTCTGCAGGTGCCGCATGATTTCACCCAGGATTATCTGCTCCATGATTTTACCTGGGACCGAGGTCAGGCTGACAGGTCTGTAATTACCTGGATCATCCTTACGGCCCTTCTTGTGGATGGGCGTCACATTGGCCAACTTCCAGTCTTCTGGGACCTCTCCAGTGAGCCAGGACTGCTGAAAGATGATGGAGAGCGGCTTAGCAAGCTCATCCGCCAGCTCTCTCAACACCCTAGGATGGATCCCATCCGGCCCCATAGACTTATGAGGGTCCAAGTGGCTCAGCAGGTCTCTAACTTCCTCCTCATGGATTGCAGGAGGGCCAACCCTGCCCCCATCAACCACTTCAGAGGGCCAACTGTCAAGCACGCTGACATCCTTACTGTTGAAAACTGAGGCAAAGAAGGCATTAAGTACCTCGGCCTTCTCTGCATCAGTGGTTACTATATTTCCCTCCACATCCAACAAGGAGTGGAGGTCGCTGCTGCCCTTCTTTCTACCATTGATATATTTATAAAAACTCTTCTTATTATCCTTAACAGAAGTGGCCAATTTGAGCTCCAACTGGGCTTTTGCTTCCCTGATTTTCCTCCTACACGACTTAACAACATCTTTGAGCATGACGTGGCTTACGTCCCCTTCTTTCCAACGACGATACATCCTCTTTTTGTTACTTAGTTCCTTCAGAAGCTCCCTACTCATCCAGGCTGGCCGTCTGCCCCTACGACTCTTCTTACAACACATGGGGACAGCCTGCTCCTGCGCCTTCAAGATTTCATTCTCAACAGAGGTCCAACACATGGCTAACAAAAGCACAAGAAGTCTAATTTAAACTATTTTATGGTGAACGTATGTAGCTTGGCAACCTCTGACTTGAACTTCCAGTCTACTCTCACTCTTGGTTTGCCAGTTCACAAAATTCATTTGTCACTGCAGGGAGGGGAAGAGAAACTTGCACTGAAAGCGCACAGGTGAGTTTCACTGAAGATACTAGGGTCTAGAGTCTGGCTTTGAACTGCTCTTCCTACTGATGGCAGAATTTAAGTTTTGACTTTTTATTTGCTTATTTTCCAAAAGCCATTTTCATAAACAGTGATCATTTTATAGAAGCTGAGGGAATTTGATTTATATTACCTGAGGAATTTGATAATTTTCTGTAAGCTTTATTCAATTTGGAAGTATTAACACATTCCTCAAGATGCATCCCCCTTTTGAATCAATACAATCTTGCATTTCTCTACAAGGTTATGTTGATTATGTGCTAATGTAATGATGCTGTCAGTCAAAATGAAGATCAACATTTTAATGCTAATGTGCTGATTTCAACTTTGGAAAGAAACCCGTGCTTAGCTTTGTCAAGATAACTTTGTATGACGTATGTCACGGTTTGGAATTGATCCAACTAGGTGTTATGTTGTAAACACCTTGTTTTCCCTTCAGTGTTCAGAGGCTGAGATGCATTTTTTTCCAGTCAGGATGTACTTTGACAAGCCAGCTGAATGGGATGCAGCTGCTGTTGTTAAATATTTCCATCTCCCTCTGCTTTTCAGGTTTTCCCAGATGTCATCATCTTCAGAGATCTCCATCACAGACAGCTCTGCCAGGGGTTGGGAGGAAGTGGGAGTGGGCTGAGCTGGAAGGAAAAGTAGCCCGTTGTGCTCATTATAGAAAGAGGTGGACAAAGGGTTTTGATTGGAAGAGCCTTCTCTGCTGGTGAATAACTAATTCACTTGGATACTAAATCTGACACTCATTGAACATTTGATGAATGCTTTGAAAATTCTATATGTGGAAAGACATTTCATAATAATGTGACTCAGAAACAGCAAAGCAATAAGCCTTTTAAAACCAGAGATTCTACCTCAACTGAAATTACGTTGGTTTTGCTTTGGAATACAAAAATTTTGAAAGCCAATGTACTTCCTTCCACTCCACAGACCTATCAGGTAATGAGCATTGCAGTAGGCTTCACATATCAATAGGGATGCTTGTCTCCTAAACCAACCCTCCCAAGCCAGCCAAATTTTTGCTGCATAACTTTTTAGAGAAGTGTTTGTACGTTTTATTGTTGTCCTTTTGCAAAGAAGCCAACAGTGGAGATTTTTCACAAGGTCTTTTAAAAGTGTGTGAGTGTGAAATAGCTTATGATGCTGTCTGCATCGTTTGAAACTGAATTGTTGACTCTCAAAGACTGAAAAAAGAAAAGTAAAGATTATCTGTATTTTGTTTAGCCACATGTGTCAGACAAATGTACTACCCCATCTTTAACCAAACAAATATGCTTAGGGTCTTCTGTAGTATGGATTATCTATCTAGTTGACTTCAGCAGAGCTCTGATTTTCTCTCTCATTTAAAATTTCATCAGAAACAATTTCTCAACCATTAGTTTTCCCTTACCAGGGCTACCTTTTTATAGTCTCTCTCTAATTTTTTTTCTGCAGTCAAGATTTTTACCTCAACAGTGATGTAAACCAGGAGAAAAGGACAGAGTTATACCTTTGTTAAAGTTGAACAATTGAAATTAAAGCTGGGTCTTGGGTTTTATTGATATTTGCAGCCTTTGTTGCTCTAATTGCTAGGACGAGGAAATAAATTTCAGTCTCTGAACTACACTCCATGTATCAAACATTTTTACAGTGAGAATAATTCTGTGTTGTTTGGTGTTGGTATTTTTTTCCTTTGTTTCTTCCTCCTGCCCTTGTATTTCCTTTTTACATAAGGAAGTGAAGAAAACGTGGGAAAATAAGTTCATTCATACTCTTGTCACCATCCTCTGAGTCTGTTCTCCAAACCTGGATGAATTATGCAAGGGACAAATTATGCCAAAGTTTATAGGTGCAGAAAGCACAGTCAAAATCTAGCTGTCCACATCACAAAGTGAACTTCTCTTCAATATGGTTTCTTCCTTATGATTAAAATCCGCAATATTACCTCTACAAATCAAAATTGTTGATGGTATTAAACTATAAGCAAAACCAGCAGCAGTGTTCAGGTTCAAGATGACCTGTGTATAATATGCCTTTATTTTCTGAATACTATCTCTACAAAGAAAACGTCAAGGGTCACAGTTTCTTACAGCTGCGATTCCCTCAGACGTTTCATCAGGATAACTAGGTTCTGTTTCATTACAATCTATCTTGATTTCTCCCTTCATAGTGCCCAGTCTTGAAAAATGAAACGTCTACCTGAGTTTAATGTGCAGGGTGGCGTAAGCTGAGCTGAAATCATTATGATATGGTTTATTTCAAGACGTCTCTGCTTTGTGTCTGGGGAGCAAAATAAGAATATATTTTGAGAAAATGTCTTTTTTACAATTACAGTAATTTAAACTATTTTAAGGGAACATTTCAGAATGTTTTGGAGTCCCTTAAGAAACAGACAGAGAGTGAACATTCCTGCCCAGGACAGCAACTGAATTATTTCAAGCATGGAAGGAAAAAAAATAGATTTTCTTTTCATCTGAAGGTCAATATGTAATTTTTAAAAAATACATGTATTTGTCATATGATTCAGCTCACTGGTATAATTCTATGACAATCATTAGACACTTTAGAAAAAGGCCACTAAATGTGCACAATTCAGCCAGGATAAATGCAATTTGTGCTGTAAACACACTTTGAAAATCATATTCTGAAAGACTAGTTTAGAGTTCATAACCCATTACTCTGCTTAAGTGCACATGACATGTAGTAACACTTTTTTAGTACTTTCTGTTTTATTTGGCCAAAGATTCTTATTGGGCCCTTCCTGACCTCTTGGGAGGAACCAAGGTGGAAGTGCTCCTTTGCTGTGCTTTTTCCTTTGCTTTATTAAGTTTCTGCCAGACATCTTTGGGCATAAATATTTTTTACTGGCAATCGACATAGATTTCACTTCTGAGTAAGATGTATAAACTTCTGGCGCCATCATTCATGCTCTAAATGGGTGAAACTGATAGTGGTGAATACTTTGTGTCTTTCACTGCAAAAAGTGAATAACCAGAGCAAAAAGCACTTAAATTCCCTGTATGAAAAATTCACATTGTACACTTTAAGCATATTAAAAAAACAAAACCACGTGGGACAATGATGATACCTGCTGAAAAATAACTGATTTTACGTTGTTAAGCAGAAAGAGGTAAGCTTTCCTTTAACAGCTTGGCAATCAGAACCTTGATTTCAAATATTATCTGAATGACTATTGTTTTTCTGTCTCCTGCTTTTTATAATGGCAAAGCTGTTTTTCTAGCATTGTGTCTAAAATTTACTGCCATATGATGATCAGGTATTTTTACTGAATTTATTTTTGATCAGCAGTTAGTATTTCCTAGAAATTTAATAATCTTCAATGTCGTGAAATTATGATCTTTTTTTTCTTTTTTTTTTTTTTGGTTAAAGTACTCTGGGTTTAACAGTTTTCCTCATTTAGCACACACACCCACACCCCCCCACCTGCCTGGCCTTGCCAGATCAGTAGCTCAACTGGGCAGTTTTTATGCCTAGTCTCTGCCCCTTCTCCTGCCCAGGAGAGGGAAAAGGGAAATGAAAAAAAAATAGATTTGTGAATTGGAAACTAACAGTAAGACAGATTTAATGAAACAATGATAATAAAAGGAAGATAACATTAATAATAAAGCATTCACAAATATACAAAACCAATTCAAACTCCCTGGATACATCACTACTGATGCTGCAGGATAAGCATGAGGAAGGTCTTGGACTGGACTCAGTGGCAGGTGGGACCTGGTCTCAGGAACACGTCAATGTGTTCAGCGCAGACAGACAGATGACGTCCTCCTTAAATGTCTTCTATTGAAGTAGAGGGTTTGGCCCTTGTAAGCCCTAGGATTTTATACTGACTGTGCTGTGTATAGCATGGAATACTTCCTTGGTCAGGATTGGGTAACCTGTCCCATAAACTCCTCCCTACAGGTGAGGCCCTTTCACAACAATCTCTAGGATGCCCTTAATTTACATAGGAATAGATGCGAGCAGTGGCTTCTCTGCACACCAATGCCCTGATATCTTGATGATAACTCTCAGGCTTATATCATCTAGAGGCAGCCACTCTCTGAAAAACTATGATGGTAAGCTTCAAGAGCTGATGTTTTGAAAGAGGCTTAGATGAAAAGTCAGAGAATATGTTCTACTTTAGCCCAAACCAGAGCAGCTGTTCAGCACAGTGGATCCAGCTGGCAAATAAACAGCTCCATGCGTAAGCATTGATCTGTTCCTTCCATGCTGCCTTCCACACTGCAGTGGCCAGCATGCCCTCGTTCATCAAAGGTGACTTATGGCAATGATAAAATCACTAGTGAAGCTGGTGAAAGCAGTATATAGACCTACAGCTGTTTAACAGTTAAGATCAGCTTTCCTTGTTGATATCAGAAATATCATACCTAGGTAAGCAAAAAATTGTGAACTATTTTGTGCACAGATGTTGCATTTTAGCCCACATACAAGTGCAAGATGAAAAAAGCATTTCCATCTCTCTTCTAGGCACTCCTGCCTTTGGCATTTCTGCCCAGATAAAATCAGTATAAACATTATTTTCAGAGATATATAGGGGAAAAAGCTGGTATATGTTGGAGTATTTCCACTACCTGACTTGGAATTACGATGCATAAAACTTACTATTTGTTTGTTTGCTTCATTTCTCACAACGGCTTCTGTTTCTTGTCTATTTGTTCTACTTGTTCTCGGCTACAGTCTCATTCTTTAATCCTATGCAATGCAATGACTAATTTTTATTTTTCTATATTAAAATTATTCTTTAAGAAGGAGAACTGAAAGGATGATGCTTTTCATTACGTGTTACACCTTTCCCATGCTAGCTTGGACCGTCAGTGCTTTCTCCTTATTTTTTTCTTTTTCTCTTTGTGATTCCTTTTGCAGTGTAGCAATAGCTTTTTGTGGGTACTTTTGGCGTCAGCATTACCGCAAGCAGAGCTTTTACTGATGGCTTGCTATGGCAGAGTGGAAAAAAGATTTTGGGTAAAAACTATGAACATCGCAAGTTCCAGCTTGTTCAGACAAATTCTAAACAATAGGACTACAAATGGGCTGGGACATTGTGTTGTGATCAAAGAGTTTACATGTGGACTGCAAATGCACTTAGATTTCCCTTCAGAGCACAGTTTGCAGCATGGGAAGGAAGGGAATAGGAATGGGAGTAAATAATTTGTTCCCAGAACACCAAACTTCAGGAGTAAGTAAGGAGAAAGAGTGTTGCTTGGTATTCTGAGGCAAATGCAAGTATCAGGTATGCTATTTACAGATATGCCAGTTTTTATACTGCGTTTGCCAGAACTCTTATCTGGTATAATGCTCATTTCCAAGCTAGAGTCTAAATATAAACTGAAATAGTTCATAATTATTAAAACTTCTGCTGATGTTGCTGTGGGGTTGGGATTGTTCAAAGTTTGTGTGTTGACACTTGTGTTTTTATTGCACCACATGAGTCTATGAAATTTAACCTTACAGTGCCAGATAGAGCAGGGATGGCACTACTGGTTCATGGATCTCCGTGAATGTGTGTTCTCTCCAGCTGCTTCCATTTTGTTTATTACTTTTTGACATACAGAGCCTCACGAAGCTGAAAAACAACCTGCAGAAAGATTCCTGAGACCTCACTGTGAATTTTGCCCCTCTACACCATGTCAATCGTTTGCGTAAAGATGCTACTAAGTGGTTCTAAAAGCATCTTGTTGATGCACAAATTACAGATTTACACAAGTGGATTTTTTAACGTGGTTGTTTAGAATGGCTTCAATGAAGCAATTTTACAGCTTTGTTTTAATCTGTCTGGGAACCATTTATGGTGTTAATCATTTTGAAAGCTGGCCCAGCATCATGTTCAGTGTCGCAGTGGACTTGTATGATAAAGGGATAGTTTGGCTCTATGAAAAAGTGTCAGCCCTGTTTCCAAAATATATAGTAATATTCACTGCTTCCTAGGAGTCCAGTATGTGTTCTAAGGCAGCTTTTATCAAAGCAGGGATAGTACATCTTCATATTATGGATTCTTTTTTTGCACTCTCATTGCCTCTTTCTGGTATTTCATAGCTATCAAGCTGCTTGTGATTAACATAGCATGCATGTATGTGCATGCCTACTGTTCTTCTACATTTTTGTTTGCTATTAGGTTTTCCTCTAGAAAGTGATCTTTTTTTTCATCGTTTGTTAGAAGCTACTCAGGAATTTATACCTTTATGCTGAGAAAGAAGTGCTGGGAAGAGAAGTTGTACAGATGGAACAAGTCTGTCTGGATTTTCTGATCCTATGAAGTGACTCACCTTACATCTGTGGAGGAACTGAGAGATAATTGTGCTTGTTGGTTTGATTTCCTCTGTCATGTTTCTCTGCACATCCTCATTCTGGCCATAACTAGAAGTAGAAATGACACAATGTGATGAGACAGCAGGCTTCAAGTGGCTGCCCTGGCTCAGCTTTGGTTAGCATAGGACATTTTCCAAACTGACACAATCAGACCCATTTGAATACCTTCTGTTTCCAAATTTCTTTCTTTCAGGGAAGAGACTCTGTTGACACCTTTACGTGTAAAAGCAGACCAGACTTGTGCCCACCATGTTATCTGGTGTTTTTTTATTGCTGTAGTCTCAGTGTGGGTCTAGACTCTACTGCTAACTCTCTGTGGCTTCACAACCTATTTCCTGCATTAACCTCTTTTCTGACAGTTCAATGAGACCTCATATCTGCTGCCACTACATGACGGTCCTGTACTGCTTGGTATTATGGCCCTGTCCTCTTTGGTCACCTTGCAGGGTCAGAGGGGAAGTCTTACCCTGAGCTCTGGCTCATTTTCATGCGCAGAATAGCTCAGATTCATCTAGGTCACTCTATGTCCACATTGTTCTTTATAGTGCCTCTCTGTTCCGGTCCTGTAATCTTGCTTCAGCCAGTCAACCGTTGCACCATGTACAGCTTTCTCTTTTTCCCTAGGAGGCCTCATCTCAGAGAGTTCTTGCTGTTCCTGTGGTTAATTTCTATTTATTTGTTTCTCTACCAGCCAGAGCTTCAGAATACAAACTGTCAGGGCAAGTATTATACCATCTCCTTGGGGTTTCATGACTTTCTCCCCCTCACCAAACTAAGCTTCAGGATAACTTTAGCTAGTGCTGCTGCATAGAAACCCTTAGCCTCATGGTTAATGTTAGAATGGAACACTTGTAGGGAAGGCTTTGATCTACCTCCAAATGTTTTAAGGCTGTTTCAAGGGCTGTATGTGGGAGATGTCTGGAAAAGCATTGATATCTCTTTTATCACATTCATGCTAAAGCAAAAATAGCTGCTGAATTCAGTGTAGTTACTGCATATTCACAATTTTGTTAATGAAGAGTGTTTCTGTTATTTGACTTTTTGATGCTTACCTGAATCTTCTGAGGTTGTCTTTAAAATCGTTGTTTAGGTCTTCATTTTTTAAAAGATGTTTAGTTTTGTACGTATCCCATGAAATCAGTGTTCTTGTGGCCAACGGACCTTTGAAAAAAATGACCCGAACAGGTTAATCTAATTGCGGTCTTGCTTTTTTTTTTTTGCTTTCTGTCTTTTCTTAACGATCAGTTATAATATTTTCATTGGATTAAGTAGGTGGTATATACAGTATTCTGACAGCCAGGAGATAGTATAATCCATAATTGCATTGCTCTTAAACTTTATCTCTGTATCCTGCCAGTGAAAGCTTAGTAGCAGTCCTCCAGTGAAGAGTTTTCCGTTTACTAGTCAGTAGCAGACTCATACAATTGTATAATAATCAACGTTGTCTTGAACCTTCTTCAAATGGCGATTATTAGTCACAAATTTACTTTAGATTCTCCTTCGGGTTTCAGTAGAAATTAATTTTAAAGGGTGGTGATTAAAGGCAATGCTGAGCATTGCATTCAGGAGATATCGAAAGGCTTCACTAAGGAAGACACGAAAGACAGAGGATTACCTCGCTTACTAGAGGGCTCAGCTATACCGAAAGAAATTAAACTGACCACTGATTTGGCACTTTGGTTGCATTGTCCTGGAAAGAAAACCAGTGTCCCTCCTGTCTCAGTCTTGATGTCTGCCTGGTTCTGACCTTTTCACCTCCATGCGCAACGCTGTGGGATTTGGTGTAGCCTTAAAAAAAAAGCCTGTGGTAGCTGAAATTGAGGCAGAAAGGGCAACCCTGTGCTGCTCAGTCCCAGACAGGATTCACTCCACCTTCCTGATATGCAGGCTGGGTCATACTCTATGCTCATCGATCTCATGCAGAGATGGCACGCTTGGTGAGATATATCCAAGGTTTGACGTCTCACCTGTTAATTCTGTTATGTGTTTTAAATCTGATTATGAGCTGATAATCTTTTTGACAATCACTAGGCAATCACTAAATACTGGGAGCCCAGTTCTGCCTCTTCACAGCCCACATTAAAAACCCAGACCTGGAAATCTTGGGGGCTTTCCCCTCCCACCTGCAAGAAACTGGAGTGAATTGCTCAGAAGGAGGGGGCTGTGGCACAGGGCTATGGCTCTGTCATTGCATGATTAGATATCCACAAGACATGAGAGACAAAAGCTGCTTTCTATAAAGACTCTTCTGTGCGGTACTGGAGCAAGTAGAAATTATTAAAGTAAGGCTTGTAGACTGGGATTTAGAAGGCCTCATTTCTGGTTTCTAGCTCAGGATTGTTTCTGTCATTTCCATGAAAAAAATATTGCAGGATACTGAAGAGAAAGAAACTTTGGATGGGAACTAGGTGAATGTTAACAGCAAGTAACTTTACTTTTTGGCCAGATAATTTGCCTTTATCTGAGATAAATTTTGAAGGTTGACTGTGATCTTTTGATCCAAAGCATCCATGGCATGATGGGCCATGGTAACAGCCTCTCTTTTTCTTCCAGTACCTGTGTTTTAAAAAGTTAGTTCTTTCTGTTTGTTTGTTCTGGAGACTTGTAGGTACCTGCTTGAAGAAAAGGATTAATCCAGTCCTGACTTCAGTACCTAAACTCTAGACAGTTATAAAGAGATCAGAAATACCAATTTCCCACTAGTTTGCTATAAACGGAATGAGCTTATTCTTTAATATCTTTGGCTTGGTCTTAGTATAGATTGGTTGCTGACTGCAACTTCATGCTTTTGCTCTGAAAACCCAATATTCTCCCAAAAGCAGGAATGTCAGTACCTTGCTTCTAGGTGCCTACTTCATCTCCTGGTCTCCAGTAATGGTTTCTAGTACTGGGAGAACTGCTTCTGTGCGTATCCAGAGTTTTGGACATTCTGCTCCATGTTGAGAACCTGCAGTTCCTTTGTGTTACTAAGGAAGGTTTGGAGGGCTATTAGATGGTGTGAGTACAGATGTTTTTCATTGTAGCCAAACTGGATATACCTTTGCAGAGCAGATGTGTACATTGCTGAAATGTGAGATAAAAAAAAAATAAAATTAGTGAGCTTTTAGTAACATGATGATTTTACTATTGAACCTTGAGTATCTCATCTGTATGCTTTCCTGCTGATGAAATTGAGTTAATCCTGAGTTCATTTCTAGTTCACCTCTATAGAAAGGCTTTGTCTCATTTATGAGGCTTCTTTGGTTGATATACAGCTGAGTGAATTCACGTTGATATTTCATTACCGACTGAATAGCATAGACTGTGAGTGTGGCAGAGAAACTTCGTTGTTTTAATTTCCATTAAGCTCTTTTGCTTAAAAATTGAAACCCTTAAAATCAGATCTTCTTCGTGGAAATATACTGTACTACATCTGTTAAATCTGTGTAGGCAATCACAGAGGCAGCAAGAGGAAAAGTAACTGACACAATCATTGAACTGCGGAGGAAGGAGGATATTCATTTGAAATCATATTTCATTCTTCCAGGTTTGTTGCATAGGAATTGAATGAATAGCACCGCACAATCAAACACTTTGCAGACATCATTTGCTCAAAACAGCACTTCCTCATGTAATGACTGGTTGTTGAACGCTTTGTATATCTAGAAATTTCTTTTTCCTATTTTGGGAATAGAGTTACGGTCTTCAAACTACTTGTTTTTATCAGTTTTATCATATCTTGAGTCCAAAGAGTGGTAATTGAAGATTCTTTTCTGATACCACCCAATAATTACAGAGAAAACCAAAACATTTTGATTGCATGCTTACACTGAACAAGTGAAAAAAGTAATGCTCCAATATTAGACTTTGACTAGACGAAAGAATCTATTTTTCCTTTCCTTATAAAATGCCATTTTGAATTGCTTTGTGCAATTATCAGTTTGTTTGTTTATAAAGCCGCTGCTGTACATTTTGGAGCCTTTTGCTTTTTTATTAAAGCTATAGCAAGTCACGCAAGTTTGAAGATGAATAAGTGTAAAGAATAAATGTTTGTGAGAGAAGCTCTTATTAAAAGTAGTCAGGATAGGCTTGAGGAGCATGATGAATGTATGAACGAAAATTGTTTTAATGTCTTTGAGTAGAAAGTTGTTAATCTCAGATTAACTTTCAATGCTGACTACTGCATGATGCTTTGAGAAATATGGTATTGTTCTTGGTTCTTCTTTCTATGAATTTTCAGTGCAAAGTAAAAAGTGTTTCTTCCATGAGGAACGTTAACCTTGTGTTTCTACATTTGTCTCAATTTCCTTCTATGCTTCTGCCTTTATTTATTACATCACTTATATTCAACAACACTACAGTTAGAGTTTAAATGTGCAGATATCAATGTGGAAAAACATCCTTACTATGGAGAAGCATTTAGGACTGTTGAGTCTAATGACTTATGCTTAAAGTTTGCTACGCTGAACATTCTGAAGTGATGTTTCATGTTTCTGAGCTATAATAGAAAAACAGCTGTCCAACTCAGGTGGCAGAATTAATCAGAGCTATTTCAATAACAAATTCTTAGGTATTGCTTTCTAATTCTTAGGCACCACTATGGAAGAATGTTTAGGGTAAAGTTACATTGCAAGCAGAGATGTGTAGGTCTTGAAATAAAGGTATACTGCATTGTGTTATTGAAAGTGAAGCATGTTAATGTATTATCTACTTCATTTAGTAAAAAAAAAAAAACAAACCACAACAAAACGTACAGATCTAAATTGTGTGGAAATTCTCTGGAGCCACAGTTCATACAAAAAGTGTACTGGTTTAACTGCTAATTATGCAAAGCCCTCAAATTATGTAACCCCCTAAAAATGACCTTTCATCCACACCAAATATCAAGGTAGAAACACAGTCCCCAGAGGAAGCCATGGGGCTGTGCAGTGTAGCTGAGGGGTGGGACAGGGCATCCCTTACAGAAGACAAAAGCTGTGTGGGGAAGAAAAGCATGGGGAGGAGTAGGGAAGAGGGACAAGGGAAATTTATTGTCTACTTCCCATCACCCAGTGATGTCCAGCTACTTTCTGGGAAGTGAGGCCTCAGTACGTGAAACATCATTTTGGGAAGACAAATGCCTTAATAAAAAATGTTCTGCCTTCCATCCCTCACTTGCCCCTTTCTTTTTTTTGCTTAACATGACATCGTATGGTGTGGAATACCCTTTGATCAGTTTGGGTCACCTGTCCTGGCTGTGTTCTCTTGCATCCTCTTGCCCATTCCCAGCCTACTGGCCTTTGGAGGCATGTGTGGGTTTGGAGAGACAGCCTTGAATGCTGTGTGAGCACTGTGCAGCAGCAGCCAAAGCACTGGTGTGTTATCAGCACTGTTCTACTAAGAAGTGCTGAGCATGGATCTATACGGGCTCCCGTGAGGAAAGTAAACCAGGCTGAGTATAACTTGGGTAGGCACACTTGTTGCTAAAATTATTGCATATGACTTTCCAACCAAACTAAATTTCATATGCGAGATGTTCTAGATAATCTTCATGGGTTTATAGCTTCATCCTTGTCTGCAGATAATATGGATTGCTTTGGACAGAAGTGTGGAAATAAGAGTAAATCTCATTGCCATTTTGTTCCTGAGATTGGTCTCTTATTTTGAGCTTACTCTTTGCAGGCGTTAGCTTGTATACACTGATAAATGCTTTTGGAAAACAGAAAGCTGTCATTGCTGTGGGACATGCAAGTCTGTCACCCTGGAACAATAAGTCTCTTCTCATACAGCTGCAGTAATGATCCATCTGTTTTTCAGTTAGAGGGTCAGTTGCAGTCGTTGTCTTACCAGGTGCAGATAAATCATGTAGTGCTGTGCTGCTGTGGTATTGGTAATGGAAAAGGAAGTTTGGGAGATCTTCTGTTGACAGATGAGAAGTTTTGTCTGTTTTGCTATTGTTGTTTCACAGCTTTAGGGTGAATAGGAAAGTAAGTTAAGGTCTGTGTAGCTATTTGAAATGTTCAGGAAGCTCCTACTTCAGCGTTCAACAACTGCCATAGCCATACGCTTGTCAAGTCCTTGTAGGTACTCAGGCAGATCTTTCTCCTTGGTATAAAAGACAGAGCTACATAGCAGTATGGCATTATTACTAGTAGAATTTCTCAAGGATTTAGCCAAAGGCATAGTTTTTACAAATGTAAGGCTGAACATTGTCTTTCATATCACCAGCTGACAGATTTCAGTTAACGTTGCTGATCAGGGTCTGCAAATTTGCCAAGCTAGAGAATTCTCATCTTTAAATTCTAGACCATATCTTTAGCCAAGGTCAGCTGATGCCTTCTCCAAGCTGTATTGTACCCTCTGAGAAAACTAGCCCTTGATCTGTTCTATGTATCTACTTATTCAGTGTTGGCATATTTTATGATCCTGCCTTGGAAATGGAAAGCTTGACTGTTTTATTGAATGCTTTCTAACTATTGGCTCTGTATTAAAAATCGCCATTGCTGGGGCTCAGAAATATTTTACTGCTACATGAAAGCTTATGAGCATTAAGCTGAATGTGGATTTTTGTCAACAATGCTTATTAGGCTTTTTTGTTATTTATTTTTTCCTGGATAGTGCTGTCTGTGTGTATCAAGGGACATACATAACAATAGCCATGCCAGAAAGGAAGCACAGTATGAAGATAATTGCATGAGGACAGACATGGACTAAACCCTGGAGGTGAAAGAAATATGGGAATTAATCTCAATCGACAATTTAACCATGGATAAAACATATCAGACATGAGCCAATTTAATTGGTAAAATTAAATAGTTAAACCAGAAATACAATATATACTCTTACGCTTTTATTTCCTTTACTTTAAAGTAATATACACTATTGAAGGCCATAATATTAACCCAGACTCAATACCAGAATTCTAACTTTCTAAAACACTGTTCTATTCATTTTTTTTCCCTTCTCAAAGGATCCCCAAACCTTTCATCTATAACAGTACCTTTTACAACAGAAAAGTTCCCACAGTCCTCCTTCAGACTGCTAGATGGGCAATCTCTGGGCTAAGTTGTGGCTGGGTGTCAAAAAGCTGGATGAGGAGGGTGGGACTATAAGGTTAACTGTGCAAGAGCTATTTTTGAACAGAAAAAGATGTGTGTTTCCTTTCAGAGAAGGGCAAGGAACTGTAGCTCAGTTTTAGGTGAAAGATTGTTAAAATTAATATCATTTTATGTGTAATGATGAACTTGATCCATGTTTGCTTTTGTAAAGAACCTCAGGGAAACAAGAATTGCACCTAGTAAGTTCTTCTGGAAATACACTATTCTTTATTTTCAGCTTTTATTTTTCCTCTCCTCCTTTTTGTACACTCCTTTGTCCCTCCCTCAGACTTCTGCAGATAATTCCCCCCACCTGCCCAAAATGCTTTTGTAGCTGTTTAACCAGCCAGATCTCTCCTTATCACTTAGTTATTTGGGTCACCACTTTATTGCACAATTTTCTATTTCTTTCTCTTGTTTTTTACTTTTTTTTCCTTCGTACCATTAGTTGGGTCTGGGAAGATGTTTTCCCTTGTGATTATAAAGAAATCTTGGATTAAGTGTTAATAGTCAGTGTGCCAAAGCCTGTGAATCCATTAAGACAATTAGACCTGCATTAAAGGTCAGGAAAAGTAACCTTTTCCAGCTTTCCTACTCCTTAATCTCATTAGCTACCTCAAAAAGTTCTGCTTTCTCTTCTGGTGGAGGTAGCTGTATTATAATAGCGATCTATTTATAGGTCTTAAATCAGCTGCAGGTGGATAAAGCGTTGTCCCTGAGGACACAAAAGCTTCATGCAATTTCTTGAACATGCATTTTGACCAGTTTCTCAGAGTTGGGAGTAGTAGAGAGAGGGACAGTAATGAGGCTCAGTTTACCAGCTGGTGATCCAAATCTCTAGTGTCTGACATACTTGCAAATTATTCCCTTGGGCATCATCTTTATGTGTTATCATCTTTATTAAACAATGAACAGCATTTCACAATATAATGCATGTTCCCTGAAAACTTTGATCATTCCCTAAATATAGAGCTACTTGGGTGAAGCTACTTAAAGTAAAGTGTTGTTAATTAGTTGTTCTTACGCAAGGCTTTCAATCTGCCCTTCTAACAAGTAGTTTCTTAACACCTTTCCTTTGTACACGCTTGCTTTTTCCTTTCTTGGGTTTAGAGCCTTTCTGCAGAATTAAAGTCTAATCAAACTAAGAGAATTTAAAGTAAAAGTTTTCAGTGTGATTAGATATTAATCTTACCTTCATGTTATTGAAATCTAAGGTCAGATTTAAGTTAAGACTCCACCTATAAAAAGCCTCTTCTGTGACTGTACTTTGCTTAACTGTAGCACTGGTCAGGTTTGGGTTTTTTTCAGAAATTGTTGTTCTATATTAGTTTGTTAATTTTTCTTGTCCTTTGTATTTTTCCAAAGAGCATTTACCGTGGTAGCAGATTTTTCAATGTAAGAGACCTTGATCTGATGGAGTTTTGACTTTTCTCTCAGAGACAGTCTGCCACTCCACTTGCAGAATCAAATGTTCTCCATCATTTGTGAGTCCCAAGTAATGCTGTAATTAACACAAATGAAAAGCTGGTGTGTCACGCTGGTCCAAAATATAATCTTCCATTTTTCCTGGCCAGATCTTCAGTTAGTGATTTGGCTCTGCTTTAGGTAGGCTCTTGGACAGCTGTATTATTCAGAATATCTGAGTTCATTAAGCAACATGATTTGTGTCACTGGTTGCATTTTTTGTTTGCTTTTTTAATCTCCTCCTTCCCCATGGAGACAGTTGTTTATGGTAAGCATGGCCTTTGAAGGTTCTGTTTTGGTTTATTTATAGCTGTACAATAGCAAACATTGACAATGTGACTTGTGGAATTCTTGTACAGAAACTGTCACTCAGCATCCTCCTGTATTCCAGTCTTCCCTGTATTGGGGCAATCTGCAGCTGTTTTAATTGCTGAATGTTGTTTAGACATGGATGTCATCCTTTATTCAAAATCTTGTTGCCTTGAAACTCCCTTGCAGAACTGTTTTATGAGCATTTTACATTTCTTTTGTGCAACAACTTTTACTTGAGGTGCAATGTAGTGTAAATGCAGGTTTAGGAGTATAATCCCATTTGATGTCATATTGGAAGAAACAATTTAGGAGTTCTGTCTTTGAACTAGCTTACCACTCTGCCCTGGTACTTGAAGAGAACCAGGTTATTCTCATCTAAAATATTATTTCCACTAAATCCAGCGAATTTACATGTACTTGTTATTAACTGGGTTCTGGAGAAGATTAATCAGGTACTGGAGTGGGATCTATTGACATTTAAATTCTGGGGTTTAATTGGAACTCGGGTTGGTCATGTTTCTGTTTGCCCTGAAGTTTCTGGTAAGAGTACAGCTTGAAATAGAATAAGTGGAATGAGAAAGATGCTTGTGTGTGACTCTGAGTGAAAATATTTGTCTGCATAAATTTAGCATCACTATTTGTGAAAGTGTATTTCTTTATCAGTTGAATGAGTAATATGGACCAGGAGTTCCTGTCTTCATCGCCGTAGTGCATTTTAAAGTATTTTATAATAAAAGTCCTGCTGCTTGTCTAAGAATAACAATTATGTTGACAATGTGACTTGTGGAATTCTTGTACAGAAACTGTCACTCAGCATCCTCCTGCTACTTGAAGTGTAGGGCCATGTATAACAAGATTTTGGATTCACAGCTTAGTCATGAGAAAGGCTTTAAAAATATGGTTTTAATATTGAAAGAATAGACTGTTCATGAGTTTCAGATGTATTTATATCCTTGATTTCACTGCCTGAAACTTAAATTACTTTAAAAAAAGTCAAATATATGGGATATTTTAAGCCCTTAATTTAGATTTCTTAGTGAAAGAAAAAGCATATCTGTGAAAGAAGAGAGGATAAAGAAAGAAGTATTGGGTTGAAAAAAAGCTGAGCTCATTTTGATTTGTTCTGACTTTATGAAATGTAGATTTTATAAATGTGTAGGATTTATTTTGCTGTATTAAAAGGAAAAAGAGCCCATCAGTTTCAAGTGACCTGTATATTTCAAGCAGTCTGGTGCCATTACCAAAATGCAGAGGATTTTCTCTTGCTATTAATTTTATACAGCTCTGTCATTGAGTGTGCATGTTTAAACCTCTTTAATTAGAGATCCAAAATGCTCAAAAAATAATACTTATTTTATGTCAAGTTCTCAGCTACCTGTCTTCATTAGCTTTACCCTTTGTCTGGAACAAATTCTAGACAACGTTAACATTATTTTCTGCCTACAGTCATATTCTGCCACAGATATATACATGACACAACTCTGAGTCAATATTGTGTTTAGTAAAGCTGATGAGAAAATATTTTCCTTTTTTTTTTTAAAAAAAGGCAGAAAACAGTTTTCAAATGTAAACCTCTTTTCTACCTTCTATATTTTTTCACACAAGGCTTTAAAAGAGCCCTCACATATGCCCAAAGCTTCTGTCATTAAACACTGTTTGAGCTATAAGAAACCTACCAAGTGGTCTCTGCAAAGAGACAAATGTATGGCATGTTATGGAGAGCCTGTAACTGCAGCAAAAGGAAGCATATGGGGTCCGTTAGGCCTGGTTCTTTGTCACTCTATGCTCAGGGCACCGTAGATGTAAGCTTATTCCTTTTTATGCCATCAGTCTTGAACAATCAGCTAAGGATCTGGCAGTTGCAGGCTGGATTTCTGTAACTTATATCCTTTGGATGTTACAACACCCCCCACCCCGAGTCATCATGCGAGGGAAGAATTGCTTGCTGTAAATTCACTGCAGCCCTGCTTGTGTGCTGCCTACTCCATGTTGTAGGACTCTTTCTTAGATATGGGCATTTTGTTTTTCAGGAGTGGGAGGGGGAAAGGGAGGTCTTCATTATCTGGCTCACTAGTTACTTTGCAATGTCCGATCAGTGCAAATGAAGAAACAGGATCCTGGCTCTGGCTGAGGACTACAGGTCCATATTTCAAGCCTTTGTTATCGAAGAAGAAGTAGTCTCTCCACATGGTGTCAGTAAAGCAAAAAATCTGTTTTGCAGGCCAGCTCGATATGTTTGGTATAATAAGCCCATGACCGCAGTTGGTGTTATATCCATTCTGGGAAAGGGATGCACACAGGACCTAGTTATATCCAGTACACTACAGTACCAATCACAGGCAGCTTCTGGGGCTGCACCTCCTGACTTCTGAGTGACGCAGGGGAAGCAGGGGCGAGTTTGCCTTGTTCCGCGGAAGACACCAAATGATGATGAACAGTCTTTCTCCTGGCAGAAAGCAGCACAGGAGGCTCTGTTGCAACAGGCATGAACAAATCACCCACTAAGGTCAGTGATGACAGTACTTGCCTTCTTAGGGGCTCCATCAGCTTTCACTTGCTCTTTTCATAAACACAGAAGAATCGGATTAGAGCTTGACTTTTAATAGACGAGAATTTTTCCCTTGCTTTTTCCCTCATTTCCCAGTCTACTGCAATGCTGTCACAAGACTCACTCTGGGGTTGTCTCTTACTAGTAAAAACGTTGCGGTTTCCAGAGAAAATATTCAAATCAGCAAAATATCCCATTCCAGGAAAGTCATGTCTTCGGCTCTGACTTGTGATGCAAAATTCTTTACTGCTTAGCTACTGGAAAAGTAGATTTTGCTGTTATATTTCTAACATTTCTATTCAGTATCATGGCCAGTTGGAAAATGTTAGGGATGCTAATACCGGCCTTTTTTTTCTCTTTGAAACGGCCTCTCTTGGTCATCATGTGTAAGCTCTTATATTTTTTTATCTTATTTTTTTTTTAGAAGATTGCATGTAGTAGTTGTAGGGTAAAAGAGAGCTAAAGAAATAGCTGGCTGTCAAAGGGTGATGGGTTGCTGCTTCTAATGCTGTACTCCAGCCCCAGGCTTTGTCATGGGCCATAGGCACCTAAAATCTTTCAGCTTTCTTGGGAAGTGCTAAGGTCAAACAGCACATGCAATTCAGGGATTATTCTCATGTTCTTCAGAAGCTAAGAAGGATGTCACTGCTGCAGACCCTGTCACTGGTGCTGTGGAAGTAGAAATGTTGGGACCTTCTGACATTTCCAGTAACAGCAAGCTTTTTTTGTTATGCCTCTGAACAGAAAATAACAAATAGATAGAAGAAAATTGTAGAAACATAGAACAGTTTAGGTTGGAAAAGACCTTTAAGATCATCAAGTCCAACAGTAAACCTAACACTACCAAGTTCACTACTAAACCATGTCCCCAAGCACCACATGTACATGTTTTAAATACTTCCAGGGATGGTGACTCAACCACTTCACTGGACAGCCTGTACCAGTGCTTGACAACCAACCCTTTTGGTGAAATGATATATATATATAGTCTAAACCTTCCATGGTGTAACTTAAGAACGTTTCTTCATGTCCAATCACTTGTACCTTGGGAGAAGACACTAGCACCTGCCTCACTACTTCCTTTCATGCGGTTGTAGAGAGCAACAAGGTCTCCCCTCAGCCTCCTGTTCTCCAGGCTAAACAACCACAGTTCCCTCAGCCACTCCTCGTAACCCTTGTGGTCTAGATCCTTCATGGGATTTCTAACCTGTTTTTCAAATTTTCTGGTGAATGAGAAGTAATGAAAGTTTTAAAGATGAGGTTTTATGCTGGGGATGATTTTCAATTGCATAAGCCTAGACAAAGTAAACTGTCATGCTCCTTTTATTAATGTTGCAGGGGAGGGAAGAATTTGCCCTCTTTTGTACCATGGGACACAATCTCTTTTTAAGGTAACGTGAGAACTTTATCTAGCAAGATGATTATAATTGTGGAGATTTGTGACACTTGGCAACAGAAACAGAGCTGTCTTTTCCTGCAGCCCATTGCAGAAGACATTCAATAATTAGACTTGTATTTTCCAGGAAGTGGTGGGTAGTGTAGCATAATGCTGTAGGAAGGTGTTTGCAGGTCAGTTTTGTAAAAAATTTTGTTGTACTTTGCTTTCCTTTGCAGATCACTGGATTTTATGATTCAGGTGTTATTTTTAAGCAGTATCTCCCCTTGTTCTAAGCACTAAACTGCTGTTAGTTGCAGGCTTGTCTGCCTTAGACAGTGCTTAACCGAGAGTGCTCATAATGCATATCCTATAACATATAGTGAAGTTCCAAAATGAGAAGTTGACAGCATAAGGATACCTACTCTGCTTTCTGACATGGTTTCAACCTGGTCAGCAACTGAGCACCACAAAACCACTCACTCACTCCTCCCTTGTGGGATGGGGGAGAGAATTTGAAGGGTAAAAGTGAGAAAACTCATTGTTTGAGATAGAAAGTTTAATAGGTAAAGCAAAAGCCATGCACACAAACAAAGCAAAATAAGAAATTTCATTACTTCCCATCAGCAGGCAGGTGTTCAGCCATCTCCAGGAAAGCAGGACTCCACCACACGTAACATTTACTTGAGAAGAAGAATGCCAGCGATCCAAATGTTCCTACTTCCTACTTCTTTCTCCCATTTTTTATGCTAAGCATGACATCATATGGTATGGAATTGCCCTTGGTTCAGTTGGGGTCAGCTGTCCCAGCTGTTTCCCCTCTCAGTTTCTTGTGCACCCCAGCCTATCTCCTTTCGGGGCAGTGTATGAACCAGAAAAGACCTTGCGCTGTGTAAGCACTGCTCAGCAATCCTGGAAACATCCCTATGTTATCAACAATTTTCCAGCACAAATCCAAACCATAGCCCCATACTAGCTGCTATGAAGATAATAAACTCTTCTTTTTAGTGTACTTCTTGTGGCAGAAGATAGTAGGTCAGATCCTGCAGACTTCAAAATTCATTTGAACTCCAAGAACTCTTTCTGACCAGTTTGCTATTTTCCTGCTGCACTAACCCTGAAAATGTTTTAGGTTAGATTACTTGCATCTTGGGAATCTTGCAGATTTCTACTTTGAAATACATCACTGCTAATAAATGAGAGAAGTCACAATGTACACTGCGGCTTTGTAAAGGTGCCTAAGAGGTTAGGGAATACGTCTGAACTGACTGCAGTGTTATTTTTCTTCCCTTCTCTGAGCTATAGTGAGTGGCAGATTCATCAGCTGTTTCACGTGTTTTAATAGAGACAACTCATACAACCCTTTGTAAATCTCTGCTCCCTGTAACACTTCTGCTCTTCATTCAATTTGAAACAGTCTTACTTTACTGTCTGTTGTGTTACTCCATGTTGTTATGCTCTGTTCCTTTCTCTCTTTTTGGTCACCTTATCTGTCCCTGGAAATTGCAGCTTTCTTTTTTATTACATCAAACAGGAATATTTCCAGGGTATGTACAGCTATGCTCTTGAACTTGTGACATTTAGAGGGCAATAGAATGCTAATGTGACTAATAAAACAGGAAAATGGCTTTACGTATGTCAGTGTAAAAATAGCTCAACCTATCTTTTAAATGGAGTAGTTTCAGCAACATTCATTGACAGGGGCCTGGAGGGTGGCTGTGAAGCCTGAGGGATTGATGTAGAACTGTAAAAACAAAAGAAAACTCTTGTCATTATCTTTTGACACCTTTAAAAGAGATTCAGTTGAGTTTTTCCTCTTAGGGGACCCTACCATCTATTTTCTACAGATGATAATTCACGAGGTTAATTGGCTGTATATTTTTGTTTTGTTTTCATTCTGCCATTGAAGATGTTATAATCTAAAAGCAATTTTTTTTATTTCTTTAACATTGATTTTTTTTTATTTTTATTTGAACGTGCTCATTTTGTAGTTCAGTATTTCTAATATAATGCTACAACACCTGGAACAACTGTATCTGTAATATTTGCAGCTCATGTCCTTTTTGAACAGTACTAAGCCTCTACTGATACTGACTACATGCCATAAGGCCACTAAGTTGTGAATTGATTACAGACAACAAAGGAAAACCTCCATCAATTTTACCTTTTTGACCTTATCTTTTTGTCCGTAATAAAGGTTTCTCAGTTAACATGAAACCCATAATTTCTTTCTGGGTTATTATAGTAATCAAAAGACCTCAGATAAAAAGAATGGTTTGCAATTATAATCCACAGTAATTCTGAGATATGTTTTCATTCTGGATAAGATTCGTTTCTTTGATTAAAGTTATGCTTATAACAGTAATTTGGGTGTTGATTGTTGGGAATGTCCTTTATATAAAGTTTGCTAAAGTTTACTACTTGCAATAAGAGAGTTATAGGTATATTTTCTGTTTCTTTAAGAACAACATGACCCAGTTACTCAGAGAATATGCAGATACATATCTTGTATGACAGTTGTCAAAAGTACTTTTAGACTAATTATCATTAAAAGCTTATTAAAATATTGTTTTATTTAACGCAAGTTATATTCTTTAATTTTTTGTAGTAATACATAATCTATTAAAATGTTTTGAAGTGTAAAATTAGTGCTTCAGGTCTGAAGTGAGTGACAAGAATCATGTTTAGTTACAATTTCAGGATTAGTAACACGGATTCACCATTCCTAGTGGAACAGAAAAGTGGTCACCTAATGAATACTGCATGTTGTAAGGTAAGTTTTGTTTAAACTCCAAACAATTAGTGACATTGACAGTTTTCTGGTTCCTTTTTGCCTCAGCACCTAAAGCTTCTTTCTCCCTTCCCCTCTGTGTGCCACTGAAGGAGCTTATTTTATTGGTCTTTTCTACTTTGCTGTCGTTGGTGGTCCATGAGGTTTGTGGGTGAAATGCTTTGCCTGTGGGATGAGATAGCCTGATATGTCTGCACTGACCATCTTGTGAGAACTAACTTGTGGTTGTGTAGCTCAAGATCTTGCAGCCCTGTATGGACGTATTTGAGAAAGGTGTGTATGTAAATAAATCTGTATTTAGTATTTCTAAAGTGCATTTAATTGCACAGGTGATGTAGGGCACCACTTCATGGTATCATCATGTACAGTGTAGGCATTTCCTTGAAAGATTTACTTCATATTGGACTCTTTCAATAAAGGGAGTAACTGAAGATCTTTTTTTTCGCTGCAGCTACAACTGGTTATCACTTTACCAGTATTTGTCACATAGGAATTCTTTCTTTTACTGGAAAAATACCTCTTCTTGATTTCTCCCTTCTTCTTTTGATAGCTACATGCAGATTTTTTCCTTACTGCAGTTCTTTTTTCTTATATTCCCCCTATTTCTAGATTTTTCTCTGGGAACAGGAAGGACAGGTAAGAATAATTATCTTGTGCTCACTTTCCAGATTCAGAGCACTGTAGGAGATTTTACTGCAATCTGCTCTCCAGTTGAAAACAGCTGGCACAAACTCTCAGTAGATGTAGCAGTAATTTCAAGATTGCTCATACTTAGCATTGAAGATATGAAAATGCTCCAGACTATTTCAGGAAATCTTTATTGAACAAAATAAAGCTAGCAAAAATTCAACATTGCTCAATAATATTTCTCTTGCAAGAATGAATGTAATTCCCAAGATGGGTGCACCTGTAAGACTGCAGAAGAAAGGAGGCTTTCTCCCTTTTCCATTATAGAAAGGAGAAGCTTATTGTGAATTCATGTAGAGCCTTGCAACTTAAATGCTACTTTTTAATGTCAAAAACAATTGTCTTAATCTCCCCGGCAATACTTTTCCATGAAATCTGTTTTATATCCATATGTTTTTTCTCTTAGTATGCCACACACTTTCTACTTCCCACACTCACAGCTTCATGATCATAGTCCATCACATTGCAGTGCCTTGAAAGAGTTTTTGATTTGACTGTAATACTACAATATTTCTGGTCATGTCAGATGCTTGGCTGCAGTAAAATCAGGTCTAGATGATCTTTGTGATTTTGCTTTGCTGGAAAGTTGCACAAGAACTTTTATACTTCCTTTCCTATGGTAAAAACTACAAATACCATCTCTTTAAAGGGAATTACAAACAGTGCTTAACATTAAGAAGTTAGCAAGCTGATGGTTACTCGCTTTTCATTGGCTATGTGACTACCTATGATATTATGTGTGGGTGGACTCTCCTGTACCTGTTGCTCATATATTTGCTGAAAGCAAATTGCCAGGTCTAGGAGCTTTACGGGAAGGAAGATCTGACTTTTAGTCTTTATTTATGTGGCTGTAGACACAACAGGCCAAGAGCAAACAGCCATATTATTATTAATGTATAGGATTTGGTGGTTTTTTCCGTGTTTTTTAGCCACCAAATCTTAAATTAAGTTGGTCTGCAGGTTTTCAATGTAATAAGAAACTACAAATGGTTATTATTACTCAGTATCCATTTTTTTGGCTATGTGGCCAATACTGATGTCCTCAAAATTATAACACACATGGGTGATTGATTATTCATGATGGGAACACCTTCTCAGACACTAAAAACACAGGATTTACACTGGAACAAACTAGTGATATATTTAAACCACATTTTTTGTCTGACAGTGGTAAGAATCTGAAAGTCCAAGAAGCCCTATGATGAGTGTGCGCACCAACAGGGCAGTGGTTTGAAATACAAACATGTTTGACAAGGAGTGCTAAGGCTGCAGGAACAAGTGCATTCCTGTGAGAGAGCAGCTCCTGGCTCCCAGCACGGCAAAGATCAACAGGATCCAGGTTGAGGCTTGGAGTGGTAATTGTATTGTGTATTTACTTACTTCCCTTAATGGTAAAGGTATATATTTTATTTACTGCAGTCACTCTAGGAGGAAGATAGCATCTTTAGGATCTTTCTCAGTTATACCCTGTTTCTTCTAAGAAATCAGATTATGTGATTTTGCTGCTTTTCTGACCCTAGAAAAAGGTGGGCTCTTATAATCAGTTTTGTCAAAGCTTTGTCTCAAAAGGAATGGGAGTCTGTATCTTCCTACTTACAGTGAAAATTTTGTAGGGGCACTGAGAGTATGGTTTGGTATTGAAGTAGGAATTGATGGCCTGGATAGGAAAGATACAATTGCTAGGAAGGAAGATTTTACTATTCATGAAATAACATACTGATTTCTATTAAATATGATAGTTCATTAGTTTTCATAGCTGTTTAAATTTCTTCAAAGGAGAGAAATAAAAAATATTTTTAAGGATAAATATTATTTTTATTTCAATACTGTCTTGTTGAGATCAGTGCTATGTTTTTCCCTCAGTATTGCCTGTGAGTTTTGCTCTAAATGTTAATGAAAAGATAGTTATTCAGTTTGGCTCATATTCGACCATAGTCCAAAGATAACTTATGCTGCAGATTATGGTTTGGTTTGTTTTGTTTTTTTCCTATTCCATTAAAAATTATACATCTCATAGGTGCTTAACTACTTTTTAGAATTGATATTCAGGAGAGAGCATCTCTCTCTTGCTGTCTGACTTGTCACTCTGTTTCTCTCAATGAATCAATTTGCTTGTGTCTCTCTATCGTCTTATAATTGTTGGTAAACACCTACAGGGTAAGGGATATGTTATTAACACCTAACAAAGTGGAGTTCCAGCTATTTTGCCAAGTCCTCATGATTCCTCTCAATATTGAAATGAGTTGCTACTGGGCTTAAGGCATGATAAAGCAGTACTGCTGCCTTTTTGCTTTTTCCTTGCTGCCCAAATGAGCTTCTCAGTCAAGCTTTTCTACAACGCACAAGTGGTGCTTTTTCCTTCGTTTCATTTTGTATTTCCTAATAGCTCAGTTCTTTCAGAAAACTTCTTTGCCTTTTCTTTTGCTTAATTCAGATAATGCTTATTTTAATTATGTTTATGGTGCTTCTAAGTAACTTAACAGTACCCACTAGGGAGAGAATTTTCAGGTTGGATCATCCTGATATTGTGCATAGGATCTTGCAGAGACCACTGTCCCCTAACTCTTTTTCCCAAATCAAGTTTCCAAATACTAACTTCTCCGTTTGCAATGCGTGTAATTCTACTTAAAAATGAAAGGAAGAGAAAATTTACATTTCAAATGCTGTAAATTCATAAGCACTGTTTTGGTTTGGTTTTCTTTTCAGCTGCCTTTAATGAAGAAGCAACTGAAGAAAGGTTCGTTTTCCAGAATATTAGGAAGATTGAGAGTGTGTCACCAGCTGAGTGGCAGGGAATCATCCTCAGCTTTTCCCGTACCTCCATGGAGTCTCCTGGTGGAGAGCTGCACTGGAATTTTTTCTGCATTTAAAGCCCACTTACCCTTGAATGACACCTCCTGGCTGGATTACAATGTTGAGGAGACAGAGCTCAGAAAATACCATATCAAAAGTGACGGAATGGATGCAAAACTGTTGTCAGCTGCAGAAAGTTGACATGGGTGATCTAAGGTCAGGTGAGTCATATTCCCATCCTCAAGAGACATGGTCCTGAAGTCATGCCTTCCTATGGGGTTAAGGGATATGCCAAGAATAGGAAAGACACTCCACATAAATCTGATCTTTAAATATCTTTTCCTAAGTCCCATGGAATTTTTGATGGATTTTTTTTTGAGAAAGTTGCTGCATACAATTATTATGCAAGACTTCCTAAGGGGAACTGATAAGCCTGCTTGATATCAAGGCTACTAATCAAAATGGGATAACCTCATCATGCTAATAAGTGTGGTTAAACTACAGGGCACTTTTCCCCAAAGAGAAGTGGAAGCACAACACTGTTGCTTGAAAAAAAAGAAAACATTGAATGCTTTCCAACATGAATTAGCTTTCTGCAGATATAGTTTATCAGAAACTGAAGGTATTACAAAAATAAACACAATAAATGAAGATTAAATTTTTTCTACCATTTCCCCCCAAATAATATAGCAGATAAATGTGAAAGGGTGTTACATATCTTTAGCTCACAGTAGGGAAAGAGCTCACTGTAACAGGGCTTGATAAAAGAAGTTGCATCTTGCTTTAATGGACAGAGAGTGTATTATGCTCCTAGAGTGCTTTCATGTGCCGGTAGCAGATGAGGTCTCACATGAGATTTTAATTGTGCTGCAGAATACTCTCTGCTTACCAGAAATACAGTGAAAAAGATATGCAAAAGGTAAGTTTTCACACACTGTAATGAAACAACTAAAATGACATCATTAATATTGTCACATGAAAATCTATCTATAAAAGTTTAACATACTTGTAATTTTTTAAGAAATAAAATATAAGAAGTTCCCTGCTGGTATCATCCATTGGAAGCCAAGGTAAGCTGTAGGAAGAGGCTTCCAAGTAGTAAATGTGGCTCTGGTTGGCAGAAT
This sequence comes from Dromococcyx pavoninus, assembly GCA_033558185.1. NCBI lineage: Eukaryota > Metazoa > Chordata > Aves > Cuculiformes > Neomorphidae > Dromococcyx > Dromococcyx pavoninus. The sequence continues at coordinate 832,614 of JAUMJL010000194.1, read as the reverse complement.
GTGCTTTGGGCACTGGAGATTTACTACCCAGTTGTTTGAGTAACTCCAGGTACACCTACTGGTGGGGCCAAGGACATTCTTATCCCAAATGTTTCTCCATTCCTTGCTCTTACTTGACAAATTGTTTAGTCCCCAAATTGTCTTCATTCAGGAACTTTACCACATGTATGGTGCTTTTGGAACTGGTAAACGTCTCAGTATCCTTGTTGCAGGGCTTGTGATCCCAGTTCACAGAAACAGAAGGTACACAATTTAAGTGGAAACACTTTGAGAATGAATATCATCCATATCAAGTTGTAGATGTCCGCAGAAGTATGCGTACGAATTTGTGTGTAAAATGCATGAAGCAACTGTGATGAGAGAAAGCATCTACCAAACCTTCCAGGCTTAGAAAGCGAATAAATATTTTCCTACAGAAGCGTGTAAAGCAAAAAATAAGACTTTCTTTTGTATTAATGTTAAGTAAGTTCATTTAAGGAAAAAAAAACAAACCACAAAACCAACCCTCTGAACAAATAGGAGAACTTAATGCTTGCTTTGTAGAGCTGTAAAAAAAAAAAAGGCAACACTTGACCAAAAAAAGATATAAATATTGATTTAGCTGTAGAATGTCAATGAATAAGCTAGGTTAGACAAGATAAGGCAAAAGGAAAATCAAGTAAAGCTAAATTAAAGTTCTGTTAACTACAAACCAATGTTATTAGGACACTATAAACTACAAGGAAGTTCTAAGGGATAATATTCCTGTTGAAAATTCACATTGTGTAAGCATCACACGAGATGCTACTTTCACCCAATGTTTCTTTGACTGCATTTAGTAACATCAAAACCTCACAAAGATTTCATAAACCAATGTTCTTGATTAGATTTTATTTAGAAAGAGAGTCTTTACGAAGCATCAATCAAAATGGTTAAAAATTTTTTTGTCTTTGAACAGGAAGGGCTATGAAACATCATCTGCTGTTCCTCTCTGCCCTGATAGAGGGCCATCAATTCCTAACCTGACATTTGTCAACCACTGATCAGAAGGCTGTAGAGATGTAGATTTCATGACCTTGCTTTGCAGCCTGATTTACCACTTGACAATTCTTGTAGTGAAAGGTTCTTTCATACTATCTGATCTGATTTTTTTTTTGGCTGCAAGCACAGTTCTATTTGTCATGATCACAGTGAGCACTGGAGATAATTCCTCTTTCTTTCTCTCTTTAATAATGGAAGACTTCTACCTACAGAGCTACTGGAGTACAGTTTCCATGCTCCTCTTCAGTGTTTTCTCACTCTCTCTCCCCTCCCCAATAAACCTAACAGAGTGTCTCCATATTTCTGAATCATGTTATTTCTACTACAGTCTGTCCAGTCTACCTCCATTTCTCTTACAGTTTGGTTTCCCAGCACTGAGCTCAAGGGTGAGTACAACTGAAGGTTCACAAGGGCCAAGCACAGCAAATTAATGTCTTTCAAATAGCACAAGTACTGCTGTAGTGCATCAGCCTGTTTGAAGCACTGCTGCCTCCCTAGTTATTTGTCATTTTGTATTTGTGCATTTGCCTCCTTCTTCCTTAATCTGAAGACTTATATTTTGTAACATTTCTTTTTATTAGGATTTGGGGGGGAGAAGTGAGAGGAAGAAGAACAAAATCTAAATGGGAGAAGGTCTGTGGGAACCTAACAGCTCCTCTCCAACACCAATGAGGAAGTCAAAAACAAGATGAGATCCAGACTCTTCATAGAGGTGGGAGGATGAGAAAGAAGGGGTATAAGTGGAAATAAGAACTATTGAGACTGAATATAAGAGAAACTTTTTTCACAGTGAGGACAGTGAAACAGGTTGCCTATTACAGGTAGTGACTGCAATTCCTACTGTTTCTATACTTGGCTTTAGACAGTCAAGTCTTGCAAATCTTTCTGAGCAACATGACCAGTTCTTTTGAAAAGGAATTTGGAGTAAAGGTCTCTTGTAGTCCTTTCCAGTTTATATTTTTCTCTCCTTGTTTGTCTGATTTTCAAAATCATTCTGGGTTCTGATTTGCTTTCTGAGTAGCTCACAATCCTTTTCAGCAGGAAACTGCACTAAATACTTTAATTATAATTTTATTTCCTTTTGTCATTATTTAAAATATTGACTAGCACTGGATTCACTACATATCACTCCAAAACCCAGCTTGAACTGAGAATTGGTATTTCAGTACATTTTAAAATGTTATTTGTGTTAAAAAGTTTAACTAAAGAACATAAATGTCATCTGTTCCTTTCTCTATAATATCCAAGCCAAAAATCCTAAGAAATAAAGGAATTTAAACTAGCATAATATAATTTATTCTTTTTTTATCATTGCTTTTTATTAACTTACCTTTGCAGTCCTAGTAACTAATAACTGAGGTATTCATTAATGCTCTTTTTCTGAGCACTGAATACCATATATTGGAATATTATTTCAGACAGGCACTACTGGTGTCACTGTGCTTTTTTCTATTTATCAGAGACTCTTTTATCTTCTGAATTATTAGGGGCAGTTGAAGCTAGTTCCTGAAGTGCCATAAGGCGAACTTCATCAGGCCCAGCTGTGTGGAAAATATCTATCTTGCATTCACATTTTAAAGATGTCCTTTCCTTATTCTGATCCATGCTCTTCTTCTCTTTAATATCAATTGTATCATTCTACAAAGAAAATGGAAAAGTTAGTATTTCAGTCTTATCTGTGTCATACATTATTTGTTGTTCTTCCACAGTGAGCCATGCATCTAAATTTTTCTATTCTTTCCCTTACATTCAACAAATAAGATAAAAGTGGTTTTGATGGAATCAGTGAACTCTTTCTTGCAGCCTTTTATGTTCCTTGCTAGTTATAGTGCATTTTGTATCTTCCTCTTTTGCATTTTATTCTTACGGGCTGCGTTCCTCCCTCATTCATTCTTAGTTATGTATCCTTGTTTTCACTTTTGATGTGGTTCCCCTCTGAATTTTCAGGTTATTGAAGAGTTTTATGTGAGTTGCAAGGAAGATACTGAAAAGAATTCACAAATAATCTACAAAAAAAAGTATTCATATGCATCATTCTCCCTGAATAGTCTGACAGTTAGGATAAATTCCACCTGTCTTTCAAGGAAATATCAAGATGATTTGAGTGTATACAGTGTCATATATAAAGAAGGTTGGGTTATAAAGCCTGCCTCTGGAAAGCTGGAGGAGCTGCATACCAGTCAAACTTTTCCAAGTCTTTCAGAAATCTTAGAATTAATTGCAAATGCAGTTAAATTAAATTTCAATTAAAGTTAACTGCAATTGTCATCTGATTTAATTGCAGTTAAATTATATGTAGCAAATGATACAATGAAAATACAAGTCTTTCCCAATAGACTTTGGAAAAATGTAGGAAATTACCTATCCACTGCAAATCACGCAAACAACCTCATTATTACAGGTTGCTCTGTAGATTTCTGGGAACTGACTGACTTTTTGGACTTGCAACTATTGCAAATAAAGAAACAAAATATTTGGGCAGAAATGGAGTATTAAGGAGTACAATTTAAGATAATGGATCTCAGTGTATTCACAGCAGGTCTGTACAATTTACCATAAAATTGAAATTAAGCCATATCTTACCGCCATGCAAAGCCAGATACTTGCTGCTGTTAAACTGTGAGATAAAATTGTTTAGGCTTTATAAAAGAAAACTGCAAAAAGCAATGGAAATATATGGCAAACCGTTTTGGAACTGAGCAGATCTGCTACCAGAGGCCTGTTCAATTTATAACTTTAATAGAGTGCTGAGTATCATAGTTTTCTGGTGTTCTAAGACTGGAATGGGTGGTTGAAAGAGTTACAGCCAAAAAAGTACACAAGACCCAAGTTTGCTGCTGTTTCTACAAGACTTCCATGAACTACGACTGTTCAGGATAAAAATGTTTTTTGGGGACAAGTCAAGCATATGTTTACAAGTGGTATCCATTTAAGATACAAACAGCCATTCATATTAGCTTGAAAATACGTACTACTTAAAGGGAAATTATACTGGACAATCAGGAATGCAAAGCAGAAATGAAATGCACTCCAGAAATGCACTCTACTGAGACTTAATGAGAAAGAAACAGAAGGAACAGGTCAACAGGTTATCATTAGACAGCCACACAGATTTGCAAAACATCACTGTACAACTAGAATAACGGCGGGGGGGAGGCAATATCCTTCCATCATGTGAAAGCCCTTCCATATCCTTCCATCGCGTTATTTGTTCCAACACATAACAGTTTCAACTACCCATCAATATGCAAGGCCAGCAAGTTTTATTCTCTGTTTGGTAGACACTAGAGAAGTGATAAGACTGTAGATTACTAAAGGAGGAAAAATTTTACAGTACATTTAATTTTGTTTCTCCAGATTCATTTATGCCATTGTGCCATTTTATGATCTATACATCAAAAAAGGTTTGAAAAGCATAATTTTAAAGACTGTATAATACTATCTAACGAGTGAGGGATCAATCATTTCAAATTACAGAGGAAAAAAAAAAGCTCTTTCAGTACACCAGCAGCCTGAGATTGTAAAAAGGCATTTGTTTTTTTCCTCTTTGCATGAATGGTATAAAATTTAAAACCATGTAACAGAACGATAAATATGTAAGTAGGCCATGGTATTCCTGTTTAATTACACTGTCTTGAATAAAAGTGCCAAAAGTAATGTTCTGGTGGGTAGCCCCACAATAGGGGCATCGTAGTGTGATCACATATTTATATAGAAGATGATGTCTAGAAAGTGCTTAATAAAAGGGGACAGTCAGTGAAGGAAGAAATAAATCCTGAGTGCTTCAGTGGGTTGCCTGTCACTCCCAGTTATACTTGAACGCTGAACACTATCTGTGCTGTGCTTTGGATGGCACGGCTGCTTTGCCGTTTTTGAAGCAGTGCATAAAGTGAATCCCCATGCAATAGGAAGCTTTCCTCTCCATCTCAGGCTTAACATCACTGCTGCCATATTCCAGTGAGCCTCATGCTTGAGAGCCACATATCAATATGGCTATTATTATGCTCCCTGAACTTCACTATCGTGAGTTGGTGCTGGTGCATGCATGCTTAGTTTACAATCTGGCTGTGTGCAGCTGGATATTGGTATTGTATTTGGCAGCATTATGTAAACCCCATCCATTTGGTGAAGTCATCTAAAATAATTATACTTTTAAATCTACAGGGCTGTTGCCAAACCATGTACTTATGAAAAACAGATGCTGTGAATTTTCCATTCAGTTCTGCAGCAAATCCACCATGAGAAGAGGGGGAGTGAGTTGCATTATAAAACTTCCCTCTTGTCTTTTATAATGTAGGAAAGCTTTAATTAGACATAAATGAGTTTGATCAATGAATCATTAACTTCCATTAAACTTTAAGTAGATTGCCTGACCCGGCTACTTCATTCTGAATTTAATCTGGTATACACTTGATAATTAGAGTTAAAGGGACAAGGGCTAGAGGCAATCCTTCTCAATCCTTCACACAAAACGGACTTGAGTCAGCTAATAAGTTAATTTTATACTCAGCGTGTAAGGACAGAATTGGCCGTAAAACGTAATTTTCCTAGAAAAACGGATCAGGAAGCAGACTGTCACTTTGTTTTGCTTTCAGAATTACCTTAGGAATTACCTACCCGGTGTCTTGAAAGGCTTTGCAGATCCTGTCCTCCTCAACACAGCAGCTGGCGGATTATGTTGCATGAATATACACTTAGAACACAGGTGGCAGAGCAGAAAATCTTCTTATGGTTTTGTGAAAATACTGATGCAGCTCAAACTATCCTAGTTTGTCTAGGTCCATGGGCACAGCAAGGAGAGAAAGGATGCTGCTTTCTGACAGCTTCCAAGCTTGGGAAAGGTAGAATCTTTGATTTGCTGACTTTATCAGCACCTGCATTCAGAACAGTAATTGGCATTTCTTTCGTGTGTTTATTGTTTGTTTTACAGTTTGGAATTGCAGGCTTGCTATCTTGGGTGTCTCTGCATGGCGCTGTGTTGTGCAGTGGAAAAGTATTCTTGGGAGGGGTGTATCAAGTTAAGTTTATTTGTGAAACGTTTGAAATCATCAAACCTGACTTTAAGGACTAGAGGTTCACTAATTGCCTTACTTCTGCAAAAGCAAGGACTCTTGTGTCCTTATTAAGAGCTATGATGTTGAACTTCATTTCCTGGATTCAGATTAGGTTATACTGTGGGACACCAGATGATCCAAAAGTGGACTCCCTTAATCTGATTGGTACTTGCCTTGTTCCACCTGAAATGTCCCAAAGTACACGAGGGAAGAACATATCAGTCTGTGTAGAGTTGCATGCTGTGGAAACAAGGAGTAATTGTGCTGACACGAAAAGCACCGTGATGTCAAAGTGCCCATCCGCTGTGGTTGACAGTCCTATTGTTGGTGTGTGTGTCTGCTCATAAAATGCTGATTTGGTAGCATGGAAATGTTCTCCAAAGTTGTGTATCATTTCCCATTTAGGGAAAGTATACTTTGAAACCCAGGGCTTTTCAGCCTGTTGTGAATGCTCTGACCAGTGTGCTGAGGAGTGTGGGAAAGGACAGGGCAGACACACCACCTCTCCCTCTGGCCTTTGTATGTATTTATGAGTATATTACCGCAGTGGGCCATGTAGGACAGAAAAGAGTAAGTATGGGATTTCTTTTGGAGTGTGGTTATGAGATTGCTGCTGAGAAGCTTAGTGTTGTCTGGGCACAAACTCTTTTGTGTACATCTAGGAGCAGGTGCTTTTTTTTACTGGTAATGGTTTGCAAGCTCAACAGGTTAAGAGTGGTGATGCAGAAGTTCTAAGTTTTGGACTTAGACTCTTAAAATGGCAGTCAGGTTTCAAGAGGTCTCTAAATATCTGGCCTGTGCTTTTCCCATTCTTTAAGTCTCAGCCCTGAGATACTGTTTTTGAATCCCCTGAGAGTGTTGCAGCATGGGGTCACCAAGAGCATTGCTCTGGGCCTGTAATGACCTGTAAAGTGACAGGCATTTCTGGGGCTGGGTTTATGTGATGTGTGTTAGCTGCTGCTCTGAGATACAAGTCAAACAAGGGCAAAAATAGAAGCTGATTAGTTACCTATTTAGGGAGCCTTGTCCATTCTCTGCAGTCACATAATACGATGCAGAGGGAGGCTGAATTAAGGGTTGCTGATTTAAGGTCATGTGGGCAACTTTAATACTGCCATTTAGAGACTTTTGAATGCTGGGTTACGTGACCTTAATGGCATTATTTTAAAAGTATTTTATTCGGATGCGATTTTGTATATTTAGGTCAGACAAAATTGCTAGAAATGTTCTCCTCTGGCTCTGAAATCCACAAATCTATTCTTTTTAATAGTGCTGCCAGTATGCAGGGGAGAATTTTGCTAGAGCCGGTGAAGACCTCTTAAAAAAATCCCTTTCCAGTGTTTTAATGATGCTGTTGTTGATAAATACTTGCTGGTATGCTATTATTTATCTTTCAGAGTCTCTGCTGCTGGGCTCCCATTATACATGACTGTAGCTGCCGAGGTCTGGTGGCAAAGGGCTCGGGGTGGTTTGTTCTCATACTGCCTGGGTCACCTTCAGCAAGGTCAGGACTGACCAACGCTTTTTACTGTTGACTGTTCCATGTGCCTGGGGAGCATGAGGTGTTTAGTTCCAGGTTTCTGTAAAACAAAATTCCTAGTACAGCCTGGTATTGAGAAAATGCTTCTCCACCAAAAGAGCACCCAACTTTTGCTCCAGTAAATTGTGGCTTCCAGTGACTGTTTTTTTCTTTCTATGAGAGATCCTTCTAGATAAATGTTCTCTGCACATTTTGAAGAATGTCATGGGAAGAACATCCACTGATAATGACCATTTTGTACTGTAATGAGCTAGAAGTACAAAGGCTTAATTCCTGTCAGTGAAGAATGGCTCACACCAGTGCTCACAGCACTGTGTATGCGAGTAGCTGTTTGCTACTGGTGGTAATAGATTTACAGTCTGGCTCTCTGGGAACTGGGAAACTTATACTCTCTAGAGTGTTCCATCCTGAACCTTTTTATAAGCATTTAGAAGTCAATCCAAGTGATAAAACCTGTTATTTATTTTGAAGAAAGCATGTTTTAGGGCATCAAAACTGCTTCATTATTTGAAAATACATTTAGAATACATACTTGCTTTGCAGAGAGCTCAAAAGACAAATTTCAAGTAACAAAAGCCTTCCTAGCAGGTGGTGGAAAAACATTTTTTTTGTTTTCAATAGAAGCTGGGCTTGTCTCTTGCTGCTCTAAGCAGTCTGAACAGATAGTTGTTTACCAAAAAGATACAGCAGATTTTGCTACCAGCCAAGTTTGACAATCAGCTACATCTGTCGGAATACGACTAAGGAATTTCATAGGTCTGCCTAATAAAAATAAACTTTTCTCAACTATATTTAACTTTCTGTAACTATCTTTCATCCTATCACCTCTTACTTGAAAACTTTTTCTTACGCAGCTCCTCCTGTTGAGCTCATGCTTTTTTTTCTTTTGAGCCTGCAAAGAGGGCTTTTCCACAAGGGATTTGTTCCAAATCCAGTTTCTGCCAGAGCCATGCCTCAAACCCACCGTTACCTGAAGCTACGGCTATGTGAGTCTCCATAGCAGCTGTATCCAGCTGGTCTGTACTTGCAGTTTGGGGAGTGCTAAACTTTGCGAGAAAATTAAGCATGTCCAGTTCAGACAGAATTCTCGGAGTGCTTGCTGCTGTGTTTTATCTGAGCATATATGAACTGTGACATTTTGAAGGCTTGTAACTCACCTAGAGTTTGGCAGTCTTTCACAAGGGTAGGAAAAAGTATTTTTTTACCCAAAGCAGACCCTGTCAAAATTTTTCAGATTGGTTGGAATAACGTATTTCTACTGATGTGTTCAGAAATGACTGAATCATTTTGACTGAAATTTTCCACAAAGGTTCAACCTGAGACTGACATTGACAGGAGAAACAAGCCAAAGAGTAGCCAACTGAAAAACTAAGAAAAAAGATGTAATGAAAAATGTGGGAGGCAGCCTTAATAGAGGATGGTATTACTCTCAGCTACCACTTGTGCATAATCTGGTGGATACTGACAAGTTTTGAAATACCACTTTAGACTTCTTGAAAGCTGAAAGTAAAGGCAGATAATGTCTTTTTAGAGCATAACCAACAAGTCACAGGAAGTGATTATTCTCTTCTATTTAGTGCTTGTGAGACTGCATCTGGATTAGCATACCTAGTGCTGGGCCTTCTGGTACATTAATAAATTGGAAGGGTCTGATAGATGGCCACAAGGACAGATAGTACATGCTTGATGGTAGGCTGAGGGAGCTAGCTAGGGTTATTTAGGTCAGGCTGTGCTTGTTAAACAGTTCTGTGTCTTGCAGAAATGCCATACTTTGGCTTGTTGGCAAGTGCCTTTTCTTGATGAAGATGAAACAAAATGATATTTTGGCTTTGGTACCTTTTTTGTGGCGATGCCTATGTAGTTTTCCCTAATAAGTGTGACCTGGGGGCGAAAATCCCATGTGCTAAAGGCTTCAAAATAAGAATTCAGCTTTTGAGCTATGTCCACACACCAATTTATTTCTTTGATCAGAAAACACATATCCTTTGCTGGCCACTTTGCAGTACAGCAATGTATTGCTTTCATTTCCAGCTATCAGTTAGTTGCAAATAACAAAACACTTGTATGTGCAGTGACTGCTAGCTGAGAGGCCCTGAAAGATCGTGCAACGCTGAGGCACACGGAGCTCTTCCGTCTACACTGTATGCATAGGCAGCTTGAGCTCAGATATTACAGAAACAACTATAGAGGGACAGGGGCCTCCATCTCATCTTTTAGATAGTTTTAGCTGCCACACAGCAGAGTGACTGAAGGCTACTGATTGGACAAAAAAATTTCAAAGGCATTCCTAACAGCAAGAAAATGAGCTCTGAATTTAACCCCAAAACTTATGATAGGTCAGAGGTTTTCTACTTGACAGGCACAGCTGTGTGGTCCCACAGCTACCTGGAGCATGTACCTGCACATGAGTGCTGGCAGAAAGCAGTGATCTTAGCCTGCAGCCTCTTGCGGCTGCTCCTCTCTGGGAGCACCAGCACAGCAGCTGCCACTGGGGAGAGTCAGCCCTCACAGGTCCAGAACCAGTTCTTCTGAAAAATAGTCTCCATTAAAAGAGCAGTAACACGGAGGGGAGGAAGTTTCCCAGCAGCAGAACTGATGGCAAGGAGGTGGGCAGCTCCAGTCAGATCAAATGGGAAACTTGACAGAGCTGGAAACTGAGTCCACATATCTTAGTTCTTATTTCCTGATGTGAATATGCCCCTGTCTTAGCTAAGGAACAGGTTTTTCAGTGTCTAACTTCTCTTTCTACCGTGTTTAGCATCCTTTCTCTCTTTCACTTGATGTTTTTGGTTGGAGCAATTTGTTTCTTTCTTCCTACCACTTACCAACAGCATCCTTTTCCGTCTTGTATTGTGTTTGTTGCCCTTAGGCTAACCTCTCTTCCACTTTCTGGCTCTGTAGTATACGTCTACTGCTATGATGCAACAAGCAAACTGTCAGAGTAGCTTTGGCAGAGTATTCTTGTTTGAAAACAGTCCAAAGTAGATACAGCTATGGTCACAAATGTTAAGCAAAGAGCATGTAAAACACTAGAGGCAAGCATTCCTTGTTTCCTTTTCCTCCTCCTGTCCATCTGGCTCTGTCTTGTGCTCATCCGTGGACACCACCATTGATAAGATCTCTCCTTAAGCACAGTGTATTGTAGGGTTAATGATAGATGTTCTGTAGCTGCTGGTGTGAACCTGTCTAGTGTACTCACCAAAGGAGGAGAGCACAATTAAACACCTACATTTACAGCTCTACAGGTAAAACATCTTCCTTTGACCTCACCTGAATGAATATCAACATGTGGTAACGCAAAGTTTTCCTAAATTAAGCTGTTAGTTTCTGTTGCCCTTGGCAGTAATTATCTTTCTGTTGCATATGAGCATAACATACACTACGTCACAGCACAGGCACAAAGCTATGGGATAATAAAGGTGAGGTAGCTTATGGGAGTGTGGGTCAGGAGACAAATGATTACAAGAAAGCAAGAGACACCATGCAGGGAGGAAGACCAGAGCGTGGTCTGACTCAGTGTTGGGGATGTTTGAGATGACAGGCTGGGACAGCTGTTTTAATGTTTCTGTCTGATATTAGCAGTGCTGCAGACAGGAACATAGAGAATTGAATTGTGTGTGCTGTGCTCCCAAATTACTTTCTTCTCACCCAACAGACTTCTTCTCATTGCACACCAGCAACTCACCTGACAAGCCTCTCTCCTTCCTTCATGCCTGCAACTTAGGTGGAAATGCTAGAGTAGGTATACCTACATATTTGCTTGTAAAGGTGTCCCAGGGGATTCACAGGTTTGATATGGAAGGGCTTTGCTGTGTAACTGATATCCAGAAAAACAGCGAGTCAAAAAAGGCCATGAGACCCTGTGGGCTGTGGCCCTTTTTGTGTGCATCCTACTCCTTTCCAGTCACTGTGTGTTATAAGGGAGGGTTTTGACAATGCAGAGGATGCTGCTGCTGCACTTAGGGTTCAACACAGTTTGAAGCCTGTTGGAGGTTTGCCAGATTAGCAGTCTTGGTCGCTGCATTGTTCACTGGCACAGGAATGGCCTGCAGGCCACACTGTTGTTGCGAATCCAATTGTCTGCCAGGTAAACCAAAGATTCCATTGAATTCCTTTGGAAGGAGACAAGGCATTTGGCCTACAGCGCTTGAGTGAATAAATGTATGAAGCCGTGGGGAGCTCATAAGCAGATTCCCAGAGCTTTAAGACGTCTGTTTTAAAAAGTATTTTCTTCAGTAAAAATTCTGCCTTGCAAAACAATGTGTGGAACAAAAGGCAGTCCTTTGCAATACAGCAAAGTAATTTCAGACGCTTAATGAAACAGATTCTAATTTTTTGTTTCCTCTGTCATCTTAAAAGTGATTGACTCGTTGAATGACTTCTTAAATACATATATTCTGCATATGCATATGTGTCTGCAAATGCAGACTGAATTCCTTGTGTGTCCTGTGTTGCTCACTGACAGTATTCACTTACGTGGCTGATGGCAAGCACAGGAAATCTTACTGAGATCAGGAGCATGCTGCTGTTTTATTTTGCATAGTTTATTTTTGATATGAACTCTACATAATTTAGTAACACTAAATAGTATAACTTACAAAAGGTAGAAGTGTTGAATGTATAATACTATGTGTGTCGCCAAAGAGCACTGTAAGATAAATAATAGAGTGAAGGAGAAACTAAGAGGCAAATGTGGGGAAGAAGAGAACTGAATTTTTTATTTTTTTTTTTTTATAGAAGTCAGTGAACTCTAGAGAAAACTCAAACTTGACATAATGTACTGGTCTTGGGAAGCACCTTTTCAGATGACACTGTTGTAGGAGTCGAACATCACTTTTAAAAACAGTTTCAGACTTTCTTCTTTAAAGTCAGTTGTTGTATGGCCTCTGCTGCTCGTTAGATCTAACAGATGATGTGAACTCTTGGGAAACAGGGTAAAATATTCCAGGTATATGAAAGTGCTGAGTTACATTGATTAGTGGTGACCTTAATGTCCTCTGCGATGATTAAAGCTTTGTAGCCTTGAATGGCATCGGCAGAACAGTAGAGAAAATCTCAAGGTTACTATTTAACAACAGATTTGGAGCAAGGAATTTCCAACTTTTATCCATGTCAGAAAATGGCATTATCTTGCCTTGGGAAACTATTTGCTGCCTCAGTTTCCCACTTGCAAAATGAAAATCATTCACAGGAAGATCTGAAAGGGCTTTTCTGGAACTCAGTGATTATTAACTAATTTGAATACAGGAATTTGTACAGAAAGCTTTTTCCTTTTAATTCATTGACACTGTTTTTCTGAGGTAATTGGCTTAATGCAGACATACTTTGCTTGCTATACACCTTCCTCTCTCTGCCTATTGATTTTGTTGTGAAAATTTCAAGACAGCTGTATATGTATAGAGTAGAAGTAGAGACCAAATTTGAGTAGGGAAGAAACCTAATAGAGAAGAAGGTTGGTCTTGACCTTAATTAAGTATTTGAGAAGCAGAAGCCACATGCAGTCAATATTTAAAAATGCTCCAGCCATAGAGAAAGCATTGACTGGGACTTCTACTTTTACACAGAGAGAAATTCAGGCATAAGGCACACATCCATAGGACAACAGGCTTTGTTAGTTCTGCTGCTCTCAAAACTAGTGCTATTGCCAAAGGCATGTCTGAGAGATGTGTCTTGATGTCCTTCTGTTGTAACTTGTAGTAGTACCATTGAGCACTTAAGGAAATAGAACTGGGACCACAACTTTTCCTCATCCTGCTTTCTTCTTTCCCTGTTAATAGTTCTCTCTTCACTCTGCAGTTGGTGTTGTTCACACAAGACCCACTTTACCAGCTTCACTCTGAGTCCTTTTACCCACAGGAAATGCCAAGTGCAGGAGGAAAACTTTCCCTTTTCTTAGGACCATAGTGGCTAGATTAGAAGGTGTCATTGCACGTAAAAGAGGTGGCAAAAGAAAGTGCAACTGCAAGCAGAGGTGAGGTATTGCTAAGTCTAACAGCTTGCTGGAAAATGCAGAGACATAGTGCAAGAGACTATCAACCAGCTCTCTAGAGAAAAAAAAAGACTTGGCTTTCCCTTTTCTCAGTGTTGTCTCAGGACTGTGCGGAATTTCCATCGTATCTCCTTCCTTAAAAATGTTATTTTAAAAATCAGCATCCAGGTTATATGCAGGGAACAGCGACATTGCAGTGTCACACTTCATCTTTGTCACATGGTGCAAAAGGAGAAATGGAACTGAAAAGCAAGATCCCTCTTTCAACCCTCCGCTTTCCCCCAGCAGTCATAGCAATGCCATGGCATTGGTAAGGGAGGCTGTGACCCCAGTTCTCTGCCCGAGGAAAGGGAGAACAACAAATACACCCTGTGGGATACTTCTGCCTTGGGTGCTAGCACCAGAACTGACAGTGGTGCACCTGCCTCTGCTTCTTGTCTGCTCGGGGGAATAAAATACACAGAAGGCAAGAGGATGTGAGCATCCAAGACAGCTGCTCTTGGATAGAAAGGACTTAAGTGATGATGCTACTCAAAGTGTTTGAGCTTCATGTATAGCAGCAATATGTCTGGAAATACTACAGAAGTTTTATCTTTTAAGTTCATCACTGATACAAAGAGGAAGATGCACCAACTGCAATAAACTGTCATCAGGCTTGCATGACCTTGGTACATGTGATGATTATTGATATTGAGTTGTTTGGTACAAAAGTTCTACTCAGGCCCATCCTGCACCAGCTGCAGATACAAATGCCTGTGCACAAATAGATTAGATACTGTTTTTATCTCCTTATTCAGACTGGACTTGAGCATCCTTACCCTGTATTGCTGTGGCTCCAAATAGTTGCCAGTCACCTATGAGCACAAGAGATGCTTTGACATGGAGTTGACTGACAAATGCCTGCAGAATAACTGTTATTTTATTCACTTGATGCTTGCAGATATGTTGTTTTCAGTAATATTTCCCACAAAGAAACTGCAAACCCTGCATCTTTTCAGAAGAGGCGATGCAGTCAGCCTTAAGATCTTTGTACGGTTGTTAATGTCTCTCTAGAACTTTTAGACCAACAGACCATGCACTGTAGTGTTGTATGAGAATCAAGGTGTTACACAAAACCTATGCTGGTCCTAATGCCCTTATCCTAGAGTGAGAGAGGGCTGCCAAAGTAGCCTGTACTGAAAAGCAAAAAAGAACTTTTCCCATGGTGTCCTGCTATACCTTTTCTTTCTCATTTTTTCTCATAGATCTCTCTTAGTCAAAGGATGCTTTTTCTCCACCCAGCTTACTTTGAGATTCTGTTTAGTCAAATTGTACTGCTGGGTTTTACCTTTGCCTCTTATAGCTGGAGACATCGTTCAGATTTGGGCTGTGGAATGGATCTTGAAACAGTTCAGGGGAACAGAGCAGGATATGGGAGACTCTGTGTTTGCAAGGAAGAGGTTGAGATCTTCAAATGATTTATTTGGGGAAAGAGTAGATCAGAGGATGACTAAGAGGTGGGAAGTTGCTCATTTAGCACCTTGGTGAGATCAGAGGGGAATGTAGACAAAATAATTCATTACTGCTTAATGAACAAATAAGAACAGATAGCTTACCTTCTGTCCATGCTTGGAGAAGGGGTTTGCAGGGTTAATTGTGGCTGACTCAGTATGTGACATTAGTAATAAAACATGACATAGTGGTTTAAGAAATGTCCCCAAGAAAATGGTCCCATATCCAGACCTTATCCCATGACGTATGTTTCTGGCACTGCCACAAGACTTACGGAAACTAACTACAGTCATGGATGCAAGCCCAGCCTAAAATGATTAAATTGCATAGTAGAATCTCCTTGATTGCAGTACTTGTTACCCTTGTAATCAGGATGCTAGACAATTTAAAACTGGGCATAGGTCCATGGGTGCAGAGTCTCTGTGATAAATGTGGCAATATTCTAGGCCATCACGCAGTCATTGCCAGTGGTAAGTAATACAGAAAATCTTTCAAGGTGGATTGATCAAGGGGAAAAAAACCCAGCCTTTTTTGTGGGCATTTCATTTCTATTGCATGCTGGAAAGAAAGTTTTCTGTCGTGCTAGTTGTCATTTAAAAAGAAAAACTGGATGTCTACACTAAAAATTATAACCCTTTTTAGGAAAAGCTGGGTTTTTTAATAGAAGAGAAAAGATTCAAGTTAATGACAATTGATTTTAACACTTCATGACATTAAGAGCAGTCACTAAGTGGAGATCTTGGCTTGAGTTTTGAGTAAAGAGATTTAGAATTTTTCACTTCCAAGAGATGTAGTTGTTGTCCCAGTGTGGACATCCTTGACAAAACTCTGAAAGACTGAGTAGACAAGGAAAAGGCAGAATGGCTGTCAAGGTATCCAGGTTGCTAACACATGACATATGAATAAGACTGAAGGAACTGTAGCCTGTGTGGCTGTTTTAGATACTGCAGCCATGTAGTAAGTAGTGTTCCCTTGACTTTGAAAATATGTTTTAGACATATTGATAAGCTTCCTGTTGAAGCGACTGTCAGTCCTGT
Source organism: Dromococcyx pavoninus (assembly GCA_033558185.1). Classification (NCBI taxonomy): domain Eukaryota; kingdom Metazoa; phylum Chordata; class Aves; order Cuculiformes; family Neomorphidae; genus Dromococcyx; species Dromococcyx pavoninus. Next base: position 816,483 of record JAUMJL010000194.1, on the reverse strand, counting down.
GAAACACGTGTGATCTATAAGCCATAAATGGCAAGAGAAGAGAATAATGACTGTCATAGATTGAAAAAGCCTGGAGGAGTAAAGCAATCTGAACAATGCCACACAGGAAGTTGGTGGAAATTCTGGACACTGCATCCAGAATCTTGAGTCCATGTTCTGAGCTCTAACTTTTCTCTGGAAGAGAATAAAATACAAAATCTGGAATTACATTATCATCACAAATACTAATATTGCAGTTCCCATTAATGTAGTAGTGCCAGCCAAGGATGCATAGATCAGTTACATTACTGGATTTTGCTGACTATTATATCAATATTTTAATCTACAGAAAACAGATACTGGGTTGTTTGGGGTTTTTTGCTTACAAGATGTGTGATTTTAAACAAACTTCAAAAATTTCCTAATTGTTTATTTCGGTCTTGCCATTTTAAAATAATTTCTTTCTTGATTTTGCATCTGGTGCAGTGTGTTTTCTGATGCATCTGATTTTTGCCAGGGATGACAAAGTGGCCATCCAAACAGCCAGCAGCTGACCCTCAGATTCTACCTCAGCCTTAGCTCAGAGTAGATACAGCTGGTATAACATTTGTGAGCTATGTATGATCTCTAAGGAACCATATACTGACTAAGGCTTGCTACATTGCTATGTTGTAGAGACCTTCACACACCTTTCTGGGCTTTTTCTTGACTCTATAAACATCTGTCTCCATCAAAATATATCTCTCTCTGTACCAGCTGCTGTGGCACGAGGAGTGTGTTAATAAGCCCTCGTATGTTTATGCCTTTTGTGTCTGTTCCTCTGCATTTCCTTGAGGACCAAAAGATTCTTAGCAGTACAGACTTTGTTAAGCAGACTGATAAGAAGATGAAACTGATGGTTTCCATCTTGGGAATCCACAATTTTATTCTGTTCATCTTTCTATTTTTCTCACCTTTCTATTTTTCCTTCCTAACTGCAAGTTTGGCTAACGATTGGCCAGGCATACCAAACTGAAATTCCTGCTCTGCAAGTATGGATTCACTGCAAAAAAGTAAATGATGCTCAATTGATCTCTGGTTCTGAAATCTGAAGATAAATATTATAGATTTCTTTCCCCCTATTGTCTTCTTCATGGAAAAGATCAGAAAAAAACCCCAGAACACAGGCAAATAAAGCAATGTTGTTGTTTTCACCACCCCTCTACCTCTCTTTTTATATGACTTGTTAAAAAGAACATGATTTTCAAGACATGAAAATGGAGACCTTGTTGTCTGCTAACTGTGTGCATTGCTTGGGTGTCAGCAAGATCAAGATCACTTCAGATCAACAAGGACGAAAGCCACACAAGACATTTAATGACGGCATGTGCTTCAAAGAGGTAAAAGTTTGGGCTGCAAATAGCTGTTCACTTTGATGCAATGCACTGTACTTCCCTGCCTGTGACTTACTCCCAGGTCACAAGGCTTCCTCGTGGAAGATGGTAGAGGATAAATTTTGTATAGCCTTTATTGTACAGCCTCACTAGAGTCTTTCACAGTTCCATTCTAACATTGAATGATCTGTCTCTATTTCTGGTGAAGAGCTGAATGGAAATCAGCCAGGGACGTTAGCTCATTGGGTCTGACAGCAAGAATTTACACACCATAAAAAAGAGAAGAAAAAAAAGCGATAATCTGTGAAGAATGTTTTTAACAGAAAAGGTTTGAAAAGGATTAAATGGTTGTCCAAAGGATGAAAATCAAATGATAAAATTAACTAAGAAATTGAGTGTTTATGTTTTTTCATAGAATCTTAGAATCTTCAGGTTGGAAAAGACCTTTGAGATCATCGAGTCCAACTGCACCCATCCTGTGCTAAACCATGTCCCTCAAAAACTCATCTACCCATTTTTTAAACACCTCCAGGGATGGTGACTCAACCACCTCCCTGGGCAGCTGTTCCAGCACCTGACCACCCTTTCAGTAAAGAAATTCTTCCTAATGTCCAGTCTGAACCTCCCCTGGGGCAATTTATGAACATTTCCCCTTGTTGTAAGTCGAAATGGCCCATGTTTTTGTTTGGATGAGGACCAACTGTTACAAGTATAAATTTTGGGGCATTCAGAAAGAAAAAGATACTTGCAAGAAGATGCCTTTAATTTAAAAGAGGTTAATTAAAGGTTACTTCACTGCTGTCCACCAGAAAGGCAGATGTCTTGACACTCATGCTTAGTAACAAACATTTTAATTATCCGTAATTTCTGAAATGATCAGATTTTTAAAAAAATTTCTGTTTATTTTTTTGTTTTGCTTGGGCAGAATGTGACCGTTGGGGTTAGATGCTGACTTCTAAGGGTACTGCTGCAACAAAACCTGCTAATATTTCACTGCTTCTTCCTCTGTTGAAAACAGGAGGAGGGTTGTCTAATTCTGAACACTTACTGAATTAGAAACCTCTGTATCTGCTGCACTGGGCTGAGATGCTGGTTTTTTTCTGAAGGAAGGACAGGAACCAGATGTTGTAATACCATCGCTGAGAGGGTCTCTCTTGAAATAACATTGAATTCAAATCTTTCAGTCATGATATTGCATCACGACATAACCCAGGACCTGAAAGAGAAAGGGCTGAGTTCTTGCGAATCATCCAGAAGAAGGGATGTTTTTGGTGGCGTTCAGAAGTTTTCTATAGGGTCCCCTCAAAAGTGTGGTCTATGTGTGTTGGTTGTCCAGGTTGTACTCTCTTATGGGCCAGCAGTGGAGTATGTTAGTACATAACTGTGTTTTTAGCTTTGTTCTTTCAGCAATAGATATGAAAGGGCTAATGACATATTTCACTGGTTACCCTAACTATTTCTAATGAGCACACAACATGTTTTGCTGCTGTTGAAAAACCGTTAGTACTGACCTGAAGGTAATGCAGCTTTTCTGTGAATAATTACTATCTCAGATACTCCCTTTACCGGTGAGATCGTGCCAGTACAGTGGTGCCTGTCTGCCTTCAGGAGAAATATAGAGGTTGTCCTCTGACACAAGCAAATCTGAGCTCTTCCAGAAAACTATCAGGTGTGCTTCAAACTACTATTCACAGAGATACTAGATGTATTTTTGCATGGAGTGGTGTGAGTACTGTCAGTAAGGTAGTTTTGGTGATGAGAGGTTGGCATATACATGCCAAGAAATCTGGTGAAGAAAGCTGCTGCTGGAGTCGGCATCTCTATCTCCCTGCACCTGATTTATGTGGATTAAAACTACTGTAGCATAGCTGCACAACATGCAAACCCACCTTTTGGTTTTGAAAATAGGCTTAACTTTGTCCTCGATCCACTACAGCAACTCCGTAGTTTCCCTAAGAGGAAAAGCTAAGTAGGTGTTAAATCAGGTCAAGACAGAGATTATTAAAAATGTGTATGCTAAACGAATGGATGCCAAGAAAGATGCTTCAAGTATAGCAGAGTATGAACTGGCAGATTTTTTCAGTTCCTTTTATTTATTTATTTATTTTTCTTTGGTCTGCATCTGAAGCACAAGGTTATTAACTGCTTCAAAGGCCACATCTTTGTTTTTTAAGACAGATTGCATCCCCACCCAAAAAAACCAACCCAAAACCCCCTGAACTAAACCCCTAGAACAACGTAATCCCCAGATAAATACAAAAGTTCTCTTTTGGCACCATGTTTTAATCCTGGCATGTAAGTGATTCCTTCCAGGGTAAGACACAGTTCTAGCTTCTCTGTCCACACAGTCTGTAGTGCACCTGAGCAGGGTGCCAGCTACTGCCACCAAGAAATGGTCATTTAAGTGTTGCCTAGAGGTAAGGAAAAAGGTGTTGCTAGTGACTGATTTCTCATCTGGCAATTTATTTGCAGATTACATTCTCACACTTGCTCTGTCTCTATTTATGTTGTGCGGCTCCACACCATCGAGTCTCTGTATCCTAATTCTATTTTCATTTTAGTTCATAGAAATGTTTTCTATTTTTAATTACATGTATACACTCCATGCTTCTGATCACAATAAAATCAATGAATAATGTACAATTAATTTTTCATACATCACAAAGTCAAACTTTGTGATGTTAAACAAAACTGAATAATTTGATTGTTGCCTTTTACATTTTTTCCTTGTTCATTTCTGGTTCTTTTTTTTTGTTCATTTCTTGAAGTAAGGTTTAACATTAGTACTTATGTCCCTTTTGTTAATATGAAATACTTTATTTTTTGAATGACTTTAGTAAGTGTTATAATAAGGAAGATTTGGTAATTTGGGAGACTTAGGAGTGAAAATAAATACTATAAACGTACTCTAAATATCAGGATAAATATTCCCACCTTGGAATATCCTCTTTCAATTTTTTTTTTTATAGACAGAAGAGCTGCTGTTACTATTTAACTTCTTAATTTGTTCTAGGCTGAAAAGTATATCTTCAGATTTCACAGTGAAAGCATAATTCATGAACAACGAATCAATGTTTCTGTGTAAAAATGAGTTTCATATCAGTAAGTAGATCAAATTAATGCTTATATGTGTAGTTTTGTAGCTACCAGCATTGCAATTTTAATTGGCACTGGAATCCAGAGTGAATGGCTCTTGGTCTGTCATAAAATTGCATTCATGAAGCTAACAGGTGAGTTTCTGTGTTCACAGAAGATAACAAACACAAAAACCTCTCCGTTTTAGAGATCAGCTTCCTCAGGGTTGCAAATGCGTTGTTTTTGTTGGCTTCCCCTCACCCCACCGCTCAAAGCACAGAGTGAAATAGAGGAGGATAGCAAGTCAGCACCATAGCAGAAAATACCACAAACAGACTGACAGATAATTTCTCACTGTGGCGAACAAACACTTTTGCAGATGTTAGTTCTTGTTTGTAATTCTTTTTTTAAAGTGTTGACAATGAGCATGACTAATTCCAACTTCCATTTTTTCCCAGCAGGATCTGACGTAGTGCAGCTGTTATTGTGCATTTTATATTAATTTCTTTTAATTTTTAAAAGACTGATGAAAGAAAAGCTTTCCATTCCCGTCTTCTCTACCATTGTTCTTTGAATTTCTTCATTGCTTGATTATATTCTGAAATGAAATATTTTAATTTCCCCAAAAGGCACAGATTTCTATCTAATACCATATTGTATTTTCTGTTGATTGACTAATATTGCCTATTCATGTAGGCAAAAATAATAATACAAAACCAATATAAAGTTACTAGAAGACAAACCACATATGCTGTACTTGGGCACAGAGTATGCTGCTTATACTAAATCATATTACTTTTTGTCACTTTACTTTGCAGTATTTTTACAGGTGTAGGGTGGGAAGAGTCCAAATGTTTCTGCATCTGTGGGAAATACATCTTCACATGTCCCGGTGAAGGCTATGTGTGGGATGATCAACTAGGCACTTTGTTCTTCTACTGCTGCATTATGCAACATGGTAAAAATAATCTAGAACTGCCAAATCCTGAAAATATCAGTGCATGAGGTTTGCAAAATTGCATGAGTATTTAAAAAAAAAAAAAAAAAAGGAATTTAGGAGTTTTGCAAAATCTCTTGTTCCAGCAAGTGGCTCCTCAAGAAATGCATATAATATCTCAGGAGCAATGGTGAGAAAAAAATTCTGCCCATAATGGAAAGACACTTCCAAAAATTAAGAAAGTCAATCAAGTTTGAATGAGCTAAACTGCAAATTTGTTTTCCATAAAAGTGTTGGTTAAATACTGTTTGTTACCTGAACAGAGTGTATGAGTACTAGCAACATAAGCACAGTGCTGTTGAAGCAAGTTCTGATGCTCAATGGGAGGTAAGATTGTGAGTCCTACAGTTGACTTTACAAGGTATCTTATCTGAGCAGCCTTTAAGTGTGAAAATGAATTTAGACAGCTAAATGCCTTTACATACGTGAGAACTTCTGCCTTTTATCCTGAGGGAAAATAACACTACTGACTAAAAGGGGGTTTTAGATGTCTTTGTTGCTTAACGTTGCTACTGTCAGTCTTTAACATGAACACTGTCAGTCTTTAAACATATTTCTTTCCTGATTTATTCTCATTTGTCCCACTTTCCTCCTTTGACCTACTTTTCATGACTGCCCACATCACCAAGAGAACCCTTCTACCTGCTTCAGCACAGTAATGAAAGCCATGTTAAGGTATTCCTGACGTTTGTCCCTAGTGGCTAAGCAGCAAACTCCATTGTGCACACCCTTCATCTTGTGCAATACAATGCTACACCTCCTCTTCAACTCGAGCATTAGGTTCAATTAAAGTCAAAATTAATTTTAGCAGAATACTGCAATGAGGGAAATATATTTACAAATATTCCATTTTGCAGTAAAATATGTTAAAATATGTTATGATAAAATATATACGTGTCAAATCTCAGTTATTTTCCCAGGGAAATATCACGTAAATTGAACACCATTACTCCTGAGGCTCTACATAAATTTCTGATGCCATATCTTGGCTTCAGGGAGTTCTTCTGGCAACATCATCTTGTATGTTATACAGGAAAAACTCTGTGGTAATGATGAAAACATATGTTAATATTAGCCGGCAAAAACATTCCCCTCCCTTTCTCAGACTTCTGTTTTTAACCACAACTCTTACCACATAAATGATATCCCGTGTGCCTGTGTGGATGATGATTTGCACTAATAATGTTTCTCTACCTGAATTACGATGAGTTTAAGTATGGAGAATAATTGAGAGAAACAAGCTCAGAAGCTTGATGATTTTTTTTCAAGTTTTGGCATATATGTAGTTACTAGTGAAAAAATCAGTACCATATTTAAACTCTGCATGTCTTCACAGTTCAAAGGGGTTACTTAGGTTTGCATCTTACAATTTCATCTCCATTTCTGCTTTTATTTTAGATGCGTCTCTTTGATTATACGTTCTTTACTGAGTTTCTCCTGAGTCAGTCCTTCTAAAAAACTAAAAATAAATAGAGAGGAAATGTTCTCAGCTCTGAGTGTAAATATGTATCTTGCAAAAAGATTCAACATATTTATGAAGTCTTTTATAACTACGCACTAATGAACAGTACAGGGAAAATTGTATATTGTAAAGAGTGTCTGAACTGCACATGATTACCTTGAGGAAGGGCTTGATATCCCTGGAGGGACAGTGAACTAGAAATTTAATATGATCACAAACTATTAAGAAACTCTATTCAACTGAGAAAATATTTCAGCCATACAGCATACCAATAGCTTCCATGAGTACTGAACATTTAGGAAAGAAGTTGCTTGACATGTTTAAAAAGTCTTGCCTTTCTCATCTGAATTATCTGTTACACTAGATAAAAAGTCAACAGATAATTTTGTTTATGGAAAAAGCTACACAGATCTTTACTGAAAATTACTATGAGAAAAATTTTGCTTAGGCAAGATTTCTGAATATTGTGAAAAAATTCTGAATCTACTGCACATGGCAAAACCCCCCTTGCTTTATGCAATCGTATATTGAGATATTGCTTATGAGAAAGCCACATTTAAAAGAAACAAAATAACTGCCTGGAACCAATAAGAAAAATCGTAATTTGAGTATTTGGTGAGTTTTTGTTTTCCGAGCTCCGATTAAAGATTATTTAAGATGAAGTATGTGAGAAGTTGGATGAGAAGATTTTTCTAAAACAGTAATGTACCCATTTATCTTCTGTAACTTAAAATGCTTGGGCCAGCTTTCTGGTGGCTTAATTGCCTCTTGCCCTAATCATGTCCAGATGGCCTAAAAGACACTGAGCTATTCCTTCCCGTAATGATTATGTCAGATTGGTGCAACTTAAGGATACTGAGATCTCTCCTTTGAAGATTAGTTTGCCAATTTTGTTGTTACTCGTGGATTGTCCCTATCTATCTATGCAAAAATAACGTCCGGGGATCCCATCCAAACCCAATGATCCTGTAATTCTGTGCAAATTGTATGAGGTACATAAGAAATGGTGTAATGAAATTGCTAAAAGGGAGGTGATGTTCTCTAAGTAGTGGAAGAAAGCAGAGCAGAAATGCTCGTTAGACTTTGAAGAAGCAGTAATGAGACATAAACAATATGATTTCTGAATAAAGAAAAATACTCTATGCAATTTAGTTTTGATGGTAGATGAAATTACCTGCCAAAGATTAAATACAAATTAACTGACTAGCATTAGGACCTACAAGGGTTCCTGAGCTGTATGTGGTATTGGTAAACAACTGTGAAAAATTCATTTCATGCTTATCTGCTGTAGCAAAATCATTGATTGAATTACTACGAAAAGGTAAAAGATGGGTCACAGGAATGCCAGTGTGCGGTGCAGCTACACAAAGATGTGTATATTCTGATGTTGTTTTATCTGTGACCTTGTCTTGTGGTGCCTTCCCCATGGGATCCGAAGGCTGTGATCTCACACTGATTGCCAGCTGGCAGTGGGAAGCCCAGAGCACATGTACTGAAAAACAGTGGGGGAAAAAACAGCTGCACAGAATGATTGCATGGTGCCAGCACAGAGGCAATGAGCTAGAGATTAGAGAGAGTGTTAAGATACCTGCCAAGACTGAAACCCCTGTGTCTGAGCAAGGGGTTTCACATCTTTTCCACATGACACAAAATAGAAAACAAGCTTTAAAACGTGTGCATAACCTGTAGAAGTAGCTATGGACTGGCTGTTCTCCTTATTATTCTGTATAATAAGCAGTTTCCAAATAAGCTAAATCTGTATATGGGAACGATTTCTGTGTCTGTGTGTAGGGCTACATTTTCTATTAGTTAAACTAGCACCAGAGAGTGACAGGGTTGTTCTGTGTAGTACTGACTAAAACCCTTACAATTTCCTGTCTGTGACACTTTTGTAAGAGTCTTTGTTGAGGCAGCAGCTTTATCCTGATCAATTGACATTTCTAACAGGTGACTATTGGTTTATTATAGGAGGGATTTCTGGAAGATGGCATTTGTGAAGGTCAAAACAAGCCTGGCAGATACAGAAAAGTGTCCTTATTTCTCCTAACAGAGCAGCACAGTCATCAGTTCATATTGATGTAGCCTTTTGATCTTTGGACTCTTTTTCCTGCTTCTCCAGAAATGTACAGAGTAAATGAAAATAGCCAGAGAGGCTGACAGGGAAGCTCACAGCTGTTTTGGTAATGTTGTGATCTGTAGGGAAGACTTCCTTCCCTGGAAGATGTGGTGCATTAAGATATTGCAAGCTCTTCTTCTAAATCTGCCTTTGCTTGGCATCTACAGGCTGGCAGGAAACAAATCTTCAACAGCATTAGAGAAATAAAACTTCTTATTATTTGACTCATAAGCTTTTCTTTGTATTTTCTTTGTCTCGGTGAGGAGGGGAGTGATAGAACAGCTTAGTGGGCACTTGGTATCCAGCCAGGGTAAACTCACTACACTTTTTTAAATGTGATTTTTATAGAGGTGGAAAAATGTCAGACTGATTTCCTTATGTCCTCCATGCAGCTAGAGAACAAGCCTGAGACACAGAAGAGGAGGGAAGATGCAGCCTTCCCACTGCTTCGGGTGAGACTGTTTTAGAAATGCTTTGGGGAGATCTATTTCCTTCTGAAAGTACTCTGCAACTTCTCTCAGCTTCTTTACCGAGTCCATAGTTGTCATTTCCCCTTGTCTTTAGCTCTTATCTTTGGGGTTGACCTAAGGACTGCAGAGGATCAACTCCAAATTTATGTGCCTGGATTAGATACAAAGCTGTGCTGCAGGCGGTGCTGTAACACACGTGTGGTCAGCACTGTATGGCTGGGAGAGCACTGCCATAACTGCCCATCCATGGTCAATGAGGCAGCATCAGAGGGAAATAAAAGTTGAAAATTTCTCTTTGTCCACGAGTTAGATCATGGCTCTCATGAGAGGAGGAACAGCTCCTACTCTGCTCTTGAGTCCGTCACAATTGGGTTCAACCTAAAGTTTTATTATTTTTAAGTACAGATTCAGGCTGGACTTCAACCCGTAGCCTAAAGCAGAGGAGCTATTTCTTTCTACTACTAATCCTTTGAGACTTTTCTGTTTCTTCTGATTTGCAAAATCACCAGTAAAACTTGAGATAAGGAATTAAGAGTTAATTTTGCAAAAAAATTATAGATTTCTTTAAAGCTTAAGGCTTATCCAGCCTAGGCTATGTGAAGAGAGCCAGGTTCCCTACTGCTACGTTCTGTCAGTAACTGCTCTTATGCTTGTAAAAGTTTTGGGCACAGTCTAAATTGCATAAAAACCAGATGCATTGAATTTTTCATCCAACTGCAGTCTGAATTCAATCCTTACTCTTGAATATTGAGCTGGGTTATATTAATCAGGAGTAATAGAACCCTGCTGTAATGGTGTTTTGTTCTTAATGACACCTGAATTAGCTGCATTTCTTCAAGTGTAATCAATGGAAATTTGCACACAATACTGCAGTTCCAGAAGGCAGGCTGTGTCTGTCCTCTCTACTAGCTGATCTGATGCTGCGGGTTTACAAAGAAAGGGCTTTTCCCCCACAGCAGTATGAAATGACTGGATGTACAGCTGGCAGAATCTGATAAGGAAACCAGTTTTATCCTGTACTGATCATTTACTTGCATCCCTAATTCTTGTTTAAATTGGTCAGTTGTCTCAAGTTTGAATCTCAAGTGTTTAAATGTTCTTCTTGAGTACTGACTGAAAAACTATTTCAATAGAGTAAGATCTTGTCAAAGAAGAGACAACAAACTTCTATGATCGCTGGCTGAAACATGGAGTCTTGCTCTTTTTAAAATTAATGACTAGTGAAACCTTCAATTCCCTTGGCCCTCTGGGGCAGAATTCTAGAGTTGGAGGGAAGAGCATATTTTACAAGGCCTTCAGTACTTGCAAAGGGCCCAGTAGTGTATACAACTAATACAAGTGTTGGTTAAGAAACGATTCTGATTAAAAATAACTTTATTTTTAAATAAGAAGTAGAAAAGCTAACATAACATACAAAAGTTACTCCCCTACAAAAACTACTTCAATTGTGCTTGAGGCATAATTACTCATTTGTGAGTAAATTAATGTTAAAATGACATACAGAGCCTGGGTTCCACCTCTGTTTTTTGTTGTTATTTTTTGTTTGTTTAGTTATATTTTTTCTTTTCTTTTTTTTTTTGAGGAGAAAATTGTTCTCTCAGACTCTAGTTTTTGTTCTTTTCATCTCTCTCCCAGTTCTCCTCCTTAATTCATAAATGTCATGCCACAATAAACCAAAAAATTTATCTCTGATTTTCTAATATAGACATATTCTTTGGCTAAATTAGAGTGTTTTTAACAATCATAAGCAACAAAGGGGTTAGCAAAATGTCCCCTTTGTTATTAAACTATACACCCCAAATGGCCAAGCACATCTGGTGCAAATTAAAACCCTCTTACTAAGGAGAAGGATGTCTACTTCTGCTCTTTTTTCTCGCTCCCAACTACAAGCACCACACAAAGAGTATGTGACAACTTCTCATACTGCCTCAGGAAGATGAGAATCTTTATGCACAAAACCCACCATAAAACCAGCAAACAATACTATGTTATACCTAAGGTTATCTGGGTTGCATAATAGACTAATAATCCCAAACTGATCTTTCTTGGTTTTCAATGTGCTACTAGTGCAAAATGCCCCACTTGTTCTCACCAAATCAAATTTTAGCTTGAGTATATTAACCCTAGAAAACATAATTTTCATACTGAAGGAGGAAATTCAAACATCAGTTCTGTCCCAAAGTTATGTTTCCTTCTTTCGGGTAGACTCGTGGGACACATAGTGACACTTGGTTAGCTACAGCAGCTGGAACAGCTGGAACAGATGCCGTTACCATCCACTTGCCAGGATCTACTCCCCCTATTCTTCTCTTCATCCTGGAAGCATTGAATGTAAATGAATTTCTAGCAAATGAATTTCTACTGCCCATTCCAACAAAACTGTGTCATCCTTTCTAGAAACGCCTGCAGAGAGATTGTTCCTGGATTTAGTTGCCCTAATTTTGTGTCATACCCTGATGGAATATGGTTTTGGCAGGGAAGAAAAGTTGATTATCATCTCTGCTACAGGAAAAGTGGAAGGGATAAGGCCAACTGAATCTTGAAACAACTACTTTGCACTTCTCACCGCTGTGTCTAGTCAAGCATCACCGTGGCACAAAACAAGGATGGATGTTGCTGATAGCTGACTAGAAAAAGAGGGATGGTTGGGAAAAGATTTGTTAGCTTTCACTCTAATCTCTACTGTCTTCATCATTGACCTGTTGGAAGGGATTCTCAGAGAGGGAGAAATGCCAACACTTTTGTTTTATAGCTAAATATTATTCAGTCGATTAAACTATGGTTGTTTTCCCAGGAGTTTAGAGATATATAAGAGCTACTTCTGTTAAGTAAAAGGGCAGGATCTTCACAATAGAGCAAGAAGGGTATTTTGCTCCAGACCTGCTTTGAGAATCTAAAGGAAGGGGAAAGCTGTGGCTTCTTATGTTATAACATAACATAGAAGTTTTGAAAGAATTAATTTTTCCTTGGGCCTTCTGAAAATACTCTGTGTCCCTGCTTAAAAATTAATCAGTAGTTCTGTATGAGTATATATGAAAGCCTGTTGAAAAATCTTCCCAGATATTTATAGAATTGATATTTCGTCTTCCTCACAGTTTAAAACAATTAAAGGAATTTAGATCTATTCAAGGTTAATGAATACTGGAAACCTTGACTTTTATTATCTTTTTAATAATATTAATTATGTATTTTAAAAATTATTATGGGACTTAAAAGGTAATATTTCATCTGAGAAAAGTTTTGATATTTTGACACTGCAGAAAGTTTAAGTATATGAGCAAAAGTTCAAGCTTAACAACTTCTGGTAATGTCTGGGAAAAAGAAATTGAATGGCAAGTTAGCAAGAGAAATATCTATCAGTAACTCAGGTGCAAAGATTGAATAGAATTTAACATTTCAAAAAGAATTTGGCATTTCATGCTAGCTTACTGGTGAATCCTTAATCCTTTGTAAGTGTATTTTGAAAGATAATATTGTTTTAATAAACAGCCAATATGAATGATTGAAAACTTGAGATAAATAGGGTTGACTAGTTCTTGGTAATCAATGGGCCCAGGAAACCTACATAGACAAGTGAATGTGGCCAAGATTTAACTGAGATTTAAGTTTAGAGGTAAAACAATTTAAGCTGAATATGATATATCATATTTAACATCTTAACATCCAGTTAGGCACTGGAAGAATCTTCCCAGGAAGGTGGTTGATTCGCCATCTCTGGAGGTGTTTAAAAGACAGGTAGAGGAGTTTTTGAGGGTCATGGTTTAGTAAGTGGACAGATACAGTTGGACTCAATGATCTCAGAGGTCTTTTCCAACCAAACGGTTCTATGATTCTGTGATTCTGTGATCATCACAGGCAAAAGTAAATATAATGTTGAAGAAGTGAACCTTGGTTTTCTTCTATTCATTGATGTGAATTCCTTGTGTTGAATTTATGTCTGTTTTGTATCATATCCCAGGTGTTCAGGTGTTCTGGGGCATGGAGGGAGATGCTCACTCACTCTGCTGGAGAAGTTGGCTGCAGCAATGATGCTCCTGTGTTTTGTTGTAGAACTGAGTAGATGTGCCATTGCCGCATTCAGCCCAAGCCTGTATCCTCTCCTCCTGCTACATTTCCTCTGGAAATCCAAGATTAATCAAATATACTGAGAGGCGATAAAATCTGAAATGCTAAACAGGAAGTTCAGAGGTATTATCACAAAAGCCGATGGAAGATTTTATGCCCAGATGACCCTCTGATTTTGTCACCAGACTCCACAGCACAGACAATGGAACTCCGAATGGCTGAACTAGGCTTGCTGTGAAGGATCCAATTTATTTACCCTTTAGTTATGCTTTCTTCTTCAGATCCAGAACTTTTCTTCTCAGCACCATTTGAGTTTTCTCCCTCTTTAATGTTTTACTGTCATTTGGCTTTGACAGCCTCTTAAAGATAAGGGCCTTAAAATACAATCTAATTGTCAATGTTATCTTCTGCAAACCATATCACAGCCAGGTGGGATTAGGGATGATATTGTTGGTTTGTAAACTCCATTATTTCAAGGTATGCCTGCAGATGCTAATGGGAAAGTGAGAAAAGCAGAGATGGATGCCAAGGGCTGGAAATGATGATGCCATAGGTCAGGTGCAGGAAAATACTTTCTCTTTTTTATTCTGCAGAAAATTCTTTGAGATGGAGTGTTTCGAGATAAAGTTGTCTGTTATTAAAATGGTGTAACCATTCTCTGAAGAAAAAGAACAGTAAGATCAGTAGGTCTTTTGCCCCTTTCTTAATCACTTGAGCCTTTGGAAAATTCAGGCAGTTGCCTAGGCCTTTTAAAGGTAAAAATTCAAGTCTCAGGCATATGGCTAACCATGTGTCTCAACAGAAGGCTTCTAGTCATGTTCAAGGGGACAGTTGAAACCTATTTATGCTGAACATTTGTTGTGAAGGACTGTTTAATAAAAATTAATTTTTATTTCATACCTAAATACTACTTTCCAAGCTATTACTCCTTGAGTGAACGCCTTTTTGATAGTCAGAGACTTGTTAAGTATTTTACCCCCTTAACTCCACGCTCCCTAGCCTATACTAAGGTTGTTCTTTGTTAGAAAACTTTGATCAGTTCTCTCCTTGTCTGACTGATCTTGATAGAAGGGCTGAGTATATTTTCCTTTTCTGTAGTTATTATTCTGTTCTGCACTCTACTAATAATGAGCAGTGAATTTTCGTTCAGCTTTCTTTTTTTGGATTCACCTACATGTTTTTATGTGCCAGTTTCCTCAGTCATGAGAAAAGATTTAGATTGCCTTGTTTGTTTGTTTGTGCTCATTCTTTCTATCTTTTTTTTGGTCTTTTTTACTTGTTTTTAAGTGTATGGCATTTGGGGCATTTCTCTTAAGCTTAACTCTAATCAGGCTAAAATGGAATTGTTGCCCTTTGGATAAGACTGTTGCTTGTAAAACTATCAGTGGTGAAATTCTTACTGGATTCTCCAACTGCTACGAGAGTTTCATTGTTACTTTTCTCCAGAAAAATAGCTTTCTTACTCATTTTTGGGAGGCTAGGGGGGAACATTGCTGCAGACAGACGCAGACAAGATTCAAGTCAATGACAAGAAAGGAAATCCTGTATGAGAACTAGTACATTGGTGTCTTTCCTTCAAGCTGAATTTTAACTTTAAATATAAAGGAGAGTTCATTTTTCCTTTCTCCAACTGTATCCCCAGAATTCCTGAATGAAAAGTCTTGTTTGCACAGTCTAAATAATAAGCGATGACTTTTGTAATCAGTTTTCCTATCATGAAAAATGCATGAGTGGCCCAATCTATTAACTCTTATTGATAAAAATTTAATTGATTTCAATATGACTATCCATGTGGACAGGGTTGTAAATCAAAGCTTGAAAATACTGTGTAATGGGTGCATGCTACCTGTTCAATGGCCTCTTTTTTGTTTCCGTATACAGTTTTGCAGTGTATAGGTTTAATTTTTGATCTGGTCACAGATACTAAATACCTACAGTTTTCATAGAATCATAGAGTGATAGAATGGTCTGGGTTGGAAAGGACGTTAAAGATCATCTAGTTCCTACCCCCTTGCCATGGACAGAGGGACACCTCCCACTACACCAGGCTGCTTAAAGCCCCATCCAACCTGGCCTTGAACACCTCCGGGGAGGTGGCATCCACAGCTTCCCTGAACGACGTGTTCCGGTGTCTCACCACTCTCATTGTGAAGAATATCTTCGGAATGTCCAGTTTAAAGCCACTCCCCTTTGTCCTATCACTACATGCTCCTGTAAAAAGCCCCTCCCTTGTTTCTTGTAGGCTCCCTTCAGGTACTGGAAGGCTGCTGTAAGGTCTCCCTGGAACCTCCCTTGACCTGCTGGTCATGTTTCTTTTGATTCAGACCAGGATACAGTTTTGTATTGTGAGAAATATTATGCTTTAAGGTTTAACGGTAATCAGTATTTAGCAGATTGGAATGCTCTTTAAGAATGGTGTTATGTACCCCTTCCTCCCCTATCCTTGTATTTCCACTGAGTGAATGTCTCTTCAGAAGCCTCAGCATACAGTGTACAATTTTAAGCATATGTACAAGACTGATGTTTTGTACATATTGAAGTTGTGATTTTTGCCTCTGAGAGGTCTCTATACATTCATTATTGCCTGATGTGTGCTTTGTTGACGTAAGTGGCAATGCAGAGACCCAGCAAAATACAGAGAAAAAAATTCTATCTGTTTTATGCCCTTGTGTCTCTCTTGTTCATTTCTTATCCTAGGTTTCTCATGTAGATTGAAAATAATGATGCCATCTAAGACCCTAACATAAAAAAGAGTGCAATAGTGCTTTGTTCCATCTTTGTGTTACAAAGAGAGAGTGTATGATGGATAAGCTGAAAGTTTCTGAAAAAGGGGGAGAAATGAATTGTTCTTGGATCCTTGGATTATTTCAGCAGCCGAATTTCTTACAAGTACAATAAAAACTGTAATTAAACATAAAACAAGGAGAACAATTCAAGCTGCTGCAATCTTGAAAAAACCCACACCCTAATTATCTTACTATTCCTGGTCTCTGTTTGGCTGCAAAACTTCTTTCCTTTGTTTCTATTCCCTCCACCGCCATTTATTTCTCTCTTCTTCCCATCAGAGCTCTGTATTACAGTCTAGTATGGCTTTACAGCTTCTGCAATGACAGAAGCACACAGAATATCAGAACTCGGAGCTGCATTGGAAGGTTTGATATTAATTGCACAGAACATTGTTACTCAAAGCACAGAGCAGCACGACTGACAAATCTGGCTCAAAAATGAGTTGAGCAATTTTCTTGTTGCAGTGGTGATTATGGCATGGAACATTATGTAGCTCATTTAGGAAACTTATGTTTAGGAGATTTTATTGTTGTTTAGAGCAGTTTTGAAAGTCCTATGGAAGGAAAAAATAGTTTGTATTTTTGTATTTCAATTAGATTAGAAAATGCTAGTGGTCTTGTTCTCTCCTTTTCCAGCCACCCCCAACTGCCCACTTAATACCACACGCGCCACTTCCCACAGAATCCTTGGATAGTGTCTTGTCAGCTGCCTTCCTCTTTTTGACATTAGGTGTCAGAATAAGCAGTTTCCTTAATTTAATGACCAGCCTAGGGATAAATTCTACTAGAAAACCCACTCCAAAGAGTGGCTCAGTGCCCAGTTCTTAGTTCTGAATGCTTAAACCTTGCTTTGACTCTTTAGATTTGTTTTGGCCTTAACTTAGGGAACACGAAGCTGTAAAAATTAAAATAAATGCCTTTGAGTACCCTGAGGATGCTAACACTTGGCTTGTGGGTTAGGAATGGAGCTCTGGAGATAAAAAAGGTTCATTTCCTACATTTGAATGAAGTCTAACGATCACAGGGATGAGAAACATACACATATCACCTTCCCCATGCTGCAAGTCTTGCCACTCTTTCCAAACTTATTGCAAATTAGACCAGCCTTTAGGCTGGTTTTGCATGGCTATTAGAGGGCTCATTTTGTGGCCAGTAAAAGACAACAATTTGGTCATGCCTTTATTTGGTTTTTTCCCATTTACATTTCAGTCCTTATTCTGGTGGCTGTAACTGATAAACCACCTCAAAGTACACCTCTGTATGCTGATACAATGATTTGCTGAAGAATGTGTTAAAAAAACCTGAGAGTTACACTGTAATAAAAACCTGGATTGCTGGTACAGTGAATTTGCAGACTCTCCAAATATCTGCTTCCAGGTAACAGGTTCAGTATTCAGCAATATTTCCTTTGTAGCTTGGTTGTCCAAAGAGGCATGTCTGAGAGTGGAGATATGAATGTCAGTGCATTTTGAATAGGGTGGCTTATTAAAACCAATGAAAATGAAGTCTCGTTGGAGACCACAAAGAACTCATTTTGTTAAAAGTACAGCAGCCAGAGGGGAAAAAAAACTTAAGTGACAAGGTTCTCTAGAAGAAAAGACAGAGAATAAGTGAGGACAACTGAAATTGTAACTAGCAGTGTTCATATAGGCCTGGACCTAACACACAGGTAGACTTTCTGAAAGGACTGCACTTAATATTCTAATGGGCTTGTGCTGTTTAACATTTGGGACAGCAGATTGAATCTGAGGTGACTTTTTAATCTGATGCTTCTCTTCCACCCTC
This sequence comes from Dromococcyx pavoninus, assembly GCA_033558185.1. Taxonomy (NCBI): domain Eukaryota; kingdom Metazoa; phylum Chordata; class Aves; order Cuculiformes; family Neomorphidae; genus Dromococcyx; species Dromococcyx pavoninus. Next base: position 798,375 of record JAUMJL010000194.1, on the reverse strand, counting down.
CTGACTAGAGTGTTAACACTGCCTCAGCAGTGTGGATAGCCATCTTTGATTTTTCCTATCTTTTGCTCTCTTGGTGGTAATTTCAGGCATTCATCACTCTCTTTTGGAAATATCTTTAAACAAAACAGTAAACTAATCATTCATGTTTACTGAATATAACAACTAATCCATTTAATTACTTACTTCATCTCCACAGTATAATTAGGTGCCTACAGACTCACTTAAAGGGTATTAGAACACAAAACCTCGCTTGGGATCTATGTCAGAGATTGTGCCTCTTTTCAGAGAGACCAGAAAGACTTGTTACATCTGTCTTTTTGTTTTAGTGTTGGATGCTGAGCTGTCATGTTCAGCAAGTAGATCTACAGTAGAAAGCAAGAGCTACGCTACTTCGGATTCATTGATGCAAGTGAAGTTCTTTGCCTGCTCTGTGATCCAAATGTTTAGTTGATTTACATGGTCACTCTGTAGTGAATGTCGCATAAAGCACTTTTTATTAGAAAGCATTCTTCCTGGCACTCCTTTCTCTGCGAGCATGATACAGCAGTCTATGAGGAAATCAGTCCAATGAACTCCTGGTGTAAACATACGCCACGTACACTAATGCATTTGGTACAATGAAGTTAATTTACATGTTCCAATCAGTTGCTTTATGTGTCATTCTGCTTCCTTCTTTACCTTTCCTAAGTGTTGGAAACATCTGGTACTATACAGCTCAAATATTGATAATGAATTCGGGACGCATGTTTAAAACTTTTCATTAAAGCATAGAATTTTCTCTTCAAACATCTTGTGCTGAATAAAGGACTAAAACCAACCACACTCTTGATTGTTTTTGGCAACTTTATGCCTCAACAGAGAAAGTGTTTGGCATCTAGGACTGTGTTTCCTCTTCTGATTTTAAATAGTTCAATTAAACATAAAATAATAATAATAGGAAAAAAAAACACAAAACCACTAACTAATTAGCTCTAGGAAGCTACAGAAAAAGAAATCAACCCCTTCAGGAAGTTCTAGATGTGCTGCTTCTTCACCTCTGTTTTCAGCTCTTTGTGCATGGAACACTGTTTTTTCCTCCCTTCTTATGGTCTTTTATTTCCTCAGGTTCTGGTTAAAGGCAGTGTAATTTCTTTTTTTCTAAAAAAAATATTCATGTAGCCTGTTAAAGTCAATTAATTTTTTTTTTAACAGACTTAAATTACAAGACTGAGAAGTATATTTTGCATATAAAGGTTCCCAGTAAGTGTAATTCTCTTAATGGGAATGGCTCTTCTCCTTAGAAATAAATGTAGTGGAACATTCAGGGGGCACTTCTGCCTTGCTTATTCCTGGATCAGAAGGAGCCATAGAACAATAGCAACATCATCATAAGATGATTTTCTCTTCTTTAGGAACTTCTAGGGCAAAAGTCTGCTTGTGGTAACTTACTGATAATTTTACCTTCACATTTAAAGTTGTTATTCCCTTTGGAATGCAATGGAGTGTTTCTTTAACTGTCTTTAAAGTTTTATTTTTGATTCTTACTGAAAACTGTCTTTGGTTGACAGAAATTACCGCTCACTTCCCCCACCCCCCAGTGGAGTTATATTCATGATTTCGGCATTTTCTTTTGCTTCAGAACAAAAACCCCAAACCTCTAAAACTCCTGAAAAAAAGGTTGAACTTAGATTTTTTGGAAAGAAGTCTATATGTGAAGGTCATAGTGTGGTGCCTTAAATGCAAGGAAAAAGGAGACAAAATAGGACTCTGACACCAAGCTGGATCTAGGTCAGCTTTAAGGTTTATTTTTTACCCTCTGAATGGGATGACATAAACCAGAGTTGTCTTAGGAACAGGAGGTCCAAGTAAGAACTGCAGCTTGGAGGGACCTTTCTTCTCCCCTGTCTTGTATGCAGAATGAAGCATACAATAAGAAAACGATTAGTTCATCTTTTTTACATTCTCTTACTACTCTGTTAGTTTCCTTATTGTAGGCCATAGTCCTCACTACAGTGATGTTCTTGCAGTTGTTTTGTCTAAGCTTGATCTTTTATTTTTTAATTTTTTTACCAGTGAGAGCTCCTTTGCCATTGTCTTCAGGAAGATGAGCAAAAACATATCTGCACCAAATCTAGGAGTAAAATTCAAGATCCTCTTCTGTGATGCAGGTATTTGTAAAAGCATGTGATATCATCACTGTATTTCTGGTTCTGGGTCTGCTTCATGCTAGTCGTGTCTCATTCCATTTTTTCTATCCTCTTTAACACATCTCAGATGTCCCTGTCTTGAGCCTTTATTTTATTTTTAACGTTCAATTTTACTTCTTACATAAGTTCATCTCTGTGCTACACAAAGGCTGCAATGCCTTTCAAAGCATTTTGCTCTTTGTTACATTCCATCCTGTACTCTCTCCCCACCCTTGGCTCTTCAGGTAATTATGCTAAGGGATCTGACAATGGTGAGACTAAAATTTAAAGGCATTACAGTAATAAAATTGCACTGTTGAAGATGTGTGTGTTGTTTCTGCCTCACACTCTTCTGGGGTCTTTAAGGAACCTTATGAAGCATGGATAGCAGCACAATTTGGAAGGCAAATGGCCATCATTTTACTGTGAGTTCTGGAAGGCTCATTTGTTGTACTGGCACTTAAGAGGTATGGGAGTGCTGTGCACTGGTTATACTCAGGAGTTTGAGAGAGAGGGTTACTGGTGAAGCCAACCTGAAGTAATTAGTCTAAATTGAATAATTACTGCTGTGCACCTGATTCTAATGAGATTTGGTTATTTTCATTACTGGACATATATCAGTGCATTCTAGGGGATTTTCAGTGTGACCACGTTGTTTTTCCCTTGAGATTAGCAAAGGCAGTATATGAAGGAAGAAACTTCTAGGGCCCTCTAAAGAGAGAGCTGCATCACTGCGGTAAGCAAACATTGTGGAATGACTCCTTAAATCATAAACTTATGAGTTTTAGATATACATGTCTAATTGAGTTTATAGACCATGGACTATAGCAGTCTGATGCCCACACCTCTTTTGAAATGAATGACTTGAAACTGTAGTAACCAATCCTTCAAATGTTTTGATAGATCAATAAAACTACTGTCAGTCTCTAATATGTTCCATAATCAAAATGTCACTTTATTTACTCAAACAGTCAGATGTGATGTGAAATATTAAGTGCATGAATGCACAAATAGTGCCTGTGGGGACAAATTCAGGTCTTTTTTCAGTTATGCATCAGTTACAGATGATTTCTTGTTTCCTTTCAGGATTGCAGGATGTGTATGTTTTGTAGTCATTTATATAAACAACCAAGTCTATGACTACAGAAGTCACTGTGGTGGGGTTTATAACCCCCATCTAGCACTGGCAACAAATGACTGAATTTTCTCCAGTTTAAATGAAGGGATTTGCTGCAGAGTAGTGTTGTGCATTGTGTGATATGTATCTCAACACACACAAGGTTTAGAGATGACAAGTAAGATAAAACAAACTGGAAAAGAATAGATGTGAAACTGGGAGTGTGCTAGGACCTGGACAAACAGAATGTTTTTTAGGTACTGTCATTAGCTTTTTAGGTAACTGTATACATTACACAGACGTAGCAGGGTCTTTTCACATTTACTTAGCCAAGCCTAGCTGAAATCTTATAGCATAAAAGCTGCGAAAGTCTTCTTGCTGAGGTATGTATAATCCAGCCAGCTTCTTGCACCTCCTGTCCATGAGAAAGATTCTTTACAATGATTTCCAAGTCACCCATTACTGATTTTCTTGCATCTCTTTCTGAAGTGTTAGACATAAGTTAAAAGAAGACTATCCTACCTCAGCCTAATATGAAGTTTCACGAACTTTTCACTGCAGCAACTCAAACTTACTGTTATAAAGAACAAAATATTGATGAGAAGAGCTACAATTCTGATCTACTGATGGCAGTCAGTACATTTACATTTTGCTATGATTGCACCTGTGGATCCTATCTGCAGCTCACATGTAGCATGAGTTCTCATTACCATAAGATTAACTACTTCTTCCACATAGATGTGAGGACTTCTAAAAACATATATTTAGTTCTTTGGTTTTTATCTTTTACAGCTTCAGAAAACTTTCAGCAAAAGTATTAGCTGCCACTGATGATCAAGAAGGGTTTTTTGAGGGTATATATAACCACTACCTGATCACCATGGGAGTTATATACTAGGCATGGCTGCATTTTGGAAAAGCAATCGACCAATCACAGGTATATCAGTGCCTTTTTTAACAAACAGAAAGACTGTCACTTGCCTCTTTCATTTTTGTACCCCGGTTATTCAAAGAGCTTTAAGTACATAAAGCCTGATTTACATCATCTACTTTAAAACCAGCCAAGTATTATATTCAACATGTTTTTTTGCTTACAGGCGATATAATTCAAATGTATCTGAAACCACTTGCTATTTGGGTAATGAAATAGTGATAACATAGATTTCACCCATTAAAGTTGTGTTACTTACTTAATTGAAGATAATATTTTACAGTTTTAATAGGAAAACTGCATTTATTTACAGAGTTTGAAGTTTAAAATTATGTATGTTGTAGAAACAGAGATTGGTTTGTGTTATAAGTAGTGGACATTGCTGTGTTTCCTTAAGAATGCAGCCATTCACTGCATTATTGACCACAGGACTTCAAAGCAGCATAGCTTTGGGTATCATTTCAAATTGTACTTATTTATTTTCTCATTTCTTTACCACTCTATTGTACTAATTGAATTATTACCTTATTTATTTTTTGGTGGAGATTTTATTTTCATTGAATGAGAGTAATTTTGACATTTAGCTCCTTTTTATACATTAACGCCCTGCAAGATGACAGACTGATATCTAAGAGGTGGATAGGTGTTCCTCCTACTCAAGTAGATGTTCTTCATAAATATTTAACATATACAATTATTAAAAAATAATGTCTTAATAGCTATGGCACCACCTTACAGCAGCACACTTACTTAAATATATGGTTGGTTTGGGTGGTTTATTTCTTTTTCATCCTCTGCCTTCCTTCAGCAGCCCAGCCCTTATTTGTGTGTGGACATACAAGATAATATAGGCATTAGACCAAGATATATATAATATAGCTATACATAATCAGAACTTTGACAACATTATTTTGTATTATTTATTTGAAAACCATTTTCTCTCATTTAATTTCCACAAGTTTTGGGGATTCTAAGGGTAAGGACTGGAGCCCTGAAGTAATATACTGTGAATAAACTGGCAGAATAGATTTTAATCTAACACATTCTTCAATTACATGTATGTATACTTATGTATACATTTATGCATATAACTGTTCTAATAATTAATTCTAAAACTTCCCTGAGAAGGAAAGAAGTGCATCTAGTTTTTAGATGACTGTTTCTTGAATCCAAGATAGTTCTTCTGAAGGAAAATCAGTGCTCTTATACTTGTTTCTGGGTAATCAGCATTTTAACATTTTTAGAACTTCCTTTGATACATAAGATTTTAGATTAGCGGTTTTTGAGGTCAGAAGGAGACATGAGGTCACCTGAATTAACACCCTGTGTGAACATTTCACCCTATGTCTTCTTCTACATTTGCAAGCATTACTGATAAGTGCGAAGTATTGTGTAATTCTTAAAAAGATTCAACCTCTTCGAGAAGCGAGGTGACCGCATAAATGCACAGAAATATTGGAGACAACTGTGACATGCAATATCAACATCTAGCCCAAGTTTTGGGCAGTAGCCTGAATGTACTTGCTTGTGACATACTGAAATATTCCAATTATTTCAATCTGTATGCTAATTTAACTTGGGGTAGGTATGGAAAGCAACCAATCTTCTCTACTTCTATCCAGTGCAGGCTTTCAAAGTGAAGATTGAGAAGGGCATAGGTGTGGGGTTAGTGGGTGTGCATCAGGACACTGCAGGCCCTAAAGCCCTTAGCCTGCTCCCTCAGAAAAAAAAGGATAATTATCAGTAGTAAAGGAGTGCTACGGCCACATTATCAGAAATGTAGGCATTTCAGTGACTGATGAATTCTCTGTTTTGCGCTCAATGCCCACAGAAGTTTATGGCAGAATTTCTTCTTTCAATTTAGGGTATTACACATCAATGGAGCCCACAGGTGACTAACTCTCTCTTGCTTGCATTCCTACTGATGTGATTCTGAGCTCTCTTCAGAACCAATGCCAAGAATTGTCATGATTTATTTTGGTGCTTTGTCCATGTTTGCCAATCCAGAGGTAAAGGGTACAGCCCGCCTTCCTGGGCTGCTGTCCAGCAGCTGGCATCCAGCTACAGAGATAACTGATTTCAGGTTTTATGTTGGTGTTGCTTTATTTAAATTGGGCTAAACTGGTACGAACTCTTAGAGGTGACCGTAATATAGAGTCCTCTCAGCTGTAAATGGCAATTCCATAGCAGAGCTCCACCTACGTCACTGAAATAGGAAGCCTATTTTCATTGTATTGACTACAATGGTCCTATTCTGGATGTTGTGTTATTTTAAAATACTTGAAAAAAACCCCATGTAGTATGAAGAGCTGAGAGTGGGAAATTTACTGACATTGATATGGATGTCTCTGGAAGTATATGAGGGGGCAAAACAGGTCACATTCAGATGCTTATCTATAGTTCTTTAAAAAAGATATTGGGGTGAATGTAGCAGAAATTTCTTTTTCTTCTTTCAGAAGACATCATGTATCATTAAGCAGCTTTTGAGTTTTAAAATCACCAAGATTTTTGATTGATTGGGTCATTAAATTGAAATTTAAGGATGTTGTTTGAGTGCTGGTTCTCCAAAGACTTCCCCTTCAAAACACTTCTTCTGCTGGGGCCAAAGGACCCAGTATTCACCATCTGCTGATGGTTATCACAGATTGGCATTTGAAGTACTGAAAAACTAACTCTTTTTCTGGTGGTTCATCTGCTGTAGACGGAATTCATAGTACGGAGCTTGTTTCTATTTTTGTCCAGACTTACAGGTCCCGGTTTTCAGACAAGCAAATCTGGAGGTGGTAACACTCTAAACTCGTGATTATTTTTAAAAATTACTCTTTTTCCTCACAGATAACAGCAAATTAACAAGTGAGTCCCCTGTTAAAGAAGCTCTTGGGGTCCATTATCTGGTTGTCCAGGCACTCCTTTCCTGAGTGACAGACCCTCCATCTTCCAGTTGTAAACTTAGGCAACAGATTTTCCTCTGCATTACAAATAAATGCCAGATTGAAGAGATGTCTAGTGAATCTTTGCTTTTTGAAGCATGGTCTCTTTTTTAATGTTGATGTTATTTAATCCTATTCTGAGACATAGAAGAGATATTGATCAGATATTGTTCTAGTAGATAAGCATCCACATTGGTTGTAACTAAATGGGCAGACAAAGCATCATTTACTTGAATTTTACCGTAGTATGGAGAACCAGATTCTGTGCCATTTCCTGAGTCTGAGAGTATTGGTGGTTTACAGGACTTTTGCTGCAGCTTTTCAAAAAGGTAAAATGCATTCTAAGTATCTTGTTGTCAGTACAATACATTTTGGTTTGTCAATATCGTTATATACCGTGATGCTTATCAGCGCATATCTCCTGTCACAAAGGTAACTTGACCTGGATTTTGAATACTAACAATTCTTTTATTTACTGTTTGTCTAGGATACCAGTTAATATTTTTATATCTGATATCAGATGATATTTGCAGTGTTTTGCTGGATCTTTAACAGATATTAAGTTTATGGATGCTGTTGGAACTATTGTCCTATTGATGGCACGAGCCATTTTGTGGATTTTTTTTGGTTTTGTCTTTTCAAACAAGAATTGTAGACAGTGTACAGTCTACAGTAACTGAAAATTTTCTATTGCAAACCTGAAATCTGGTCTCATTCTTGTCCATTTATCATACTTTAACTGAAGGTTATTCTGATCAGAATAAGTAGCAACAGTGAGGAGAACATTTATTTTCCTTTGGGAAAGAATTACAGGTCCTATCTGTAGCTTTAGTTGCATGTATAAAACACACATCAAACAACAGTCTTGATGGGAAATGCAAATGTGTACAGTGGCCTCAAAATGTGTCTCAGCATGCTAATCAGCATGCAATTTTGTATGACTTATAGTTTAGCTAAACTTGATATTAGAAGTAGCATTACTATAGTAATTAGATACAAGCTGTGGACCAAAGTCTCAGTGTGCTTAGTGTTCTACAAAAAATCAAGCATAAAAGTGGGCTAAGAAAAAGGTTTACAATATAAGTATGAGACAAGTGATGAATGCACAAGGAGAATGGGCAAAAAAAAAGTAGTGAGAAAATAATAGTCAAAATGGTAAGTGGAACTTCTGGTATTTTCACAGCCTAATTATTGTCAAGATTTTAATAGGTTTTGCAACAGTTAATATTGTGATGGGGTATGAAGAAAAAGATGGAATGTGGCTCATGGATTTTTTTATGACAAAGACCTAGTTGATGAAGTGGGAAAAGCTGGAAAGGGATACAAGTGTGAGTGAACAGGTAGCTCAACTGCTTGGTGCTAATTAAAGATGATAGCTGAGGTGGTCCTTTGCAGAACTATGCAACAGAGGTAAGAAGTTTTGTATTTTATGCTGTAGATAACTCAAACTTAATAATGGGATTAAAGCAGAGTAGTAACATGGCTAAACCAAAGATTTATGAAAACTTTCATTCTGCATGGAAATAGGTAGGGCAAGCCTGTATTAGCCAAGGCCAGAGACAGGCATGATGAGTGTATTAACTCTCTGGATGATTAGGAAAGCAATATTTCAGAGGTGATAGTTATTCCCCAGTACAGAATACTGTAGATGTTTTTCTTGAAAAAGAGGGTAAACTATTAGTTTGGACAGTAAAGGCAGCTGAGAAGGTACTTTGACCTTTATAGATTTACTTGGGATTAGAGAGAATCTTTCTTTGACTCCCATTGCATTTCAGACTTCTGTTCCAGATAATGCCGAATCTGTGGATTGAAACAAAAAATACAGGTTGTGGGTTTTGGTTTGTTTTGGTTTTGTTTTGTTTTTTTTTCTTTTTTTTTTTTGTGTGTGTTTTGATTGGTTTTTTTAAGACAGAGTTTTCTCTGTAGTAACTGCTGGCTTTGCAGAAGTTTTCCAAGATAAAGCAACCAGAGAAAGGACTGATTAAGGCAACTGCCACTGAGTTCAGAAGTTATTTGAACTGTGTGCACTGCTTCTTTTTGATTCACAAGGGAGAAGAGTGCTTTACAGCTGCACCAAGTTTAGACTTGCTGGGTGGAGGAAAGGAAATAACAGAGCTATGTGACAAGGAAATTATGCAGCAGAGGTAATTATAGCATTGGGCACCTAATGTAGATCACCATTGTGGATCTTACACAATTTGACTTATATAGGATATAGAGGAATTGTTCTAGATTGTTCAGGAACACGTGAAGTATGATGCAGAAATGTTTTAGTCCACAAAATAGGAGGTATAAATGAGTTTCCCCTATTTGCTTGTGTAGTCACACTTGATGGTGTAGACAGATCTGTAGACAAATGGGAAAGTGGTCGATTGCAGGGCTGTCACAACTTAGTCCAAAATAGCTGCAGGCATAGGGTTGTACCTGGAAAACTTTAAATAGAAGACTGATTTGTGTTTTCCCTTCAATGTCATTGCGCTCCAGAGTGATGTGTTTCCGAGGCGTGATACCGCGAAGTATCTTCGTTGGTGGAGTAACAGTTGGAGCAAGGCTGGAGCTGCTAAAACCAAATGGAACATGAAATGATGCAGTCTAAGGCAGGGTGGGCGCCCAAAGCAAGGGAAGCCAAGTCCTATCTACAGTTGTAGGGGAAAGGATGAAGGAAAATCAAAGTTGAACATCAGTTCATGAAACTAACAACGCATATGTGAGCAAGTACAGCCACGTTGAAGGTGTATGACAACATTACACACACTGGTCATGGAATTTGGGACCTGGGAAAAGGGAAATCCTTTCTGCATGCACTCTCCTCCCTCTGTCCCTCAGGGGGATATGGACAAACAACTAGTTATTCCTGAACAATTGAAGGTGTGCGTATGCAGCCTATTAGTAATGCATACATGTCTTACAGTGAAATAGAAAGAACTCAGTAGTCTTACCACCAGCGGAAGATTGTTTCCTGAGCTGCCTTATACATACCAATGTCTGAGGGTTTAAGGAAGAACTATGGAGAGACTGTAAATTCCTGTCTTAGCTTAACCCACAGCTACTGCCACATCTTGAGGTGTGTTTTATGTTAGGGCCCCTTCTCTTCTTTCCTACTGTCTGGCTCTAATTCTGTTCACTTTCGGTAGACAATGACACATTAATCTCTGTCCAACCCCATCCTTTACAAAAGGAAAATTGGGAAACTTGAGACTGGCATATAGAAACTATGTCTGTCCTAATTGTGAGATAACGATAGGTGTTAGATGCTTTACTTCCTATTTCTGTGTAACTGTCCCATATGCAGAGCACAGATCATGAAGCTTAACTCTTCTACATGGAATTGTAAAGACTCAAGATTTAAGAGCACCAGACAGCTACAGTTTGCTTCTTCATAGCTGCACCTTACAACAGCATAGTGTGGAATGTTTAGCAACTAGAAACAGGTGTTTGTAACCTGTGGTTTAATGTATAAATATGACATTTTTCAGTTTACTCATGTTTATCTCTTTGAGAGCAGCCAGTATTTTTCAAGTGATACCTTCAAAATGAGACATTAAATTAGGAGAAAGTGCATCCTGGACATGGATCACATCATAGCTGAATTCATATAATCAAATCATGAAATTTACAAAATGTGGTATGAATTCACCAAAACATATGTTTCTCTAAAAATAGTGTATTTGGCATGATCAACTTATTGTTCAGAGTACTTGTCAGAATCAAGGAAGGGAAGAAATGAGAACACTGAGAGTTTCTCAAGTCATAAGAAAAATATTATGATGCATACACTTTGTCTTGAAGGATCTGAAATTGTAACCAATTCCTAATGCTGAAAATTTAGTAAATACAGAAGAATAAACAAATAATATTTCCCCAAGATCTTTACTGTGTAGAAGACCCCCAAAAAAGCAGCACTTAGATATAAATTCTGTCCTGAATAAATCTTTTTGAACGATAGCTCTGATCTTGTTAGAAGTTGGTGGGAGTGTCAGTGACTCTCTTGTTTTGGTTTGGTCTTTTGCACTGGGCAGGTGTTCCATTTACACTTAAAAAACCTGTAATCTCTATAGGAAATTTTCGAAAGATGAATACATTCTTTTCAAGGACTATTGTTAAAGGAGTTATCTAACTCTGAATCAAAAGATCAATGTATTCCAAAGCCTTATTTGGTAAACTGTTCCATTGATAAATAACAATTGATTTCTCCTGGTTGCTTTTTTTCTTCTTTTTGGAGATGCCTCTTTTTCCTTTTGCTATTCATTAGTTCATTAAATATGCTAATTCAGACTGAATAAACCAGATAGCATTCTATCATGTAATATTCTTTTTTCTGTTGGGCATGATTCCTATGAGATTTCAAGTTTCAAAACCCAAGTTATATACTGTGCTAGACAGCGTGATCACTATAGTTTCTTGTTGCTTCTTGCTCCTTAGATATTTAATAAAGGGATATTATTTCTTGTTACTTCAAATGTTTGCCATGTGAATTTTATTTTTTTTGCTTGAGGCTGTTTTTTTCAAAATTATTTTTATTCTTTAATCATTTTATCCTCAAAGGAAGAAATGTACCTCTCCTCTTCCTTTCTGTAACATTTTGGCTCCATGTTCAGGATATTTATTTGACCTTTTATATCTCCTACATCTAATGACATTTGTTTCCTTAGCTTTTGTAAAGATGAATGACCTTTTAACTCTTTAAAAAAAAATCCATTTTCCTTTTTCTTCACTCTTTTTTTCTTGCTACTGTGGTAAGGTTTGCTCTTTCCTTTTACTTGCTTTCAAGTCTTGAGGTGAAATCCTAGACTCACTAAGTGAGGGGAAATACTGCTGGCTTAGTTGGGTCCAGATTTGACTACTGGTTTTACTGAAATAGCAAAGCTGTTGTCCATATTTGCAAATAAGTGTCAGTCTTTTTAGCCTTCTTTCCCTAAAACAATAAACATGGAGGTTTTAGTATTTACTCTTGCTAAATGGTGGTTCTATGCCTAGAAGAATTCCAGAAGAAGGTAGTAATTGAGATTTGAAAAGAATTCTGTTTGCCCATTAAAAAAATGTTAAATGTCAAAGTGTAGCTCTTTATTCAGAACTGAGAAGTGTTGTAATTCTTTATGAAACAAAACATGAATAACAGTTAAAGGGAAATGGGTCTTCGATGTACCAGATTTATGTACAGATTCATCACCTATCACATGCAGAAAACAGGCACAGACTCTGTTTCAGGAAAGCAGCTTAACTAAGTGGCTGTTTTGGTAGTTGTGGTGCCACTCAGAGCACTCATATTGGGAAAAAGTTCAGCTTTGAAGGCAAAACCTTTTTCTGCTATCAGATATTCTGAGATTTATAGAAAATGAAAATTGGTTTATGGTAATTTCGTGGAAACGTTTTTGTGGATTCTTGGGTTTCTCAGGTGATTAAAGGAACATTTTGTTAATGTACCAAAAGAATAAAATGAGAGTGAGAACAAGAGAGTGCATTATTATTACATTTTCATGTTAAATTTCATTCTTATCATACACACTCCAAGTGTATTATCTTGTTTTCTTTTGACAAATAGTAATTACATCAGAACAACCCATAAGAAAGCAAGACTTTGTGGACCAATGAAATTGTTAGGGGCATAAATGGCATTTTTTTCCTTTGCAGTTCCTATCTAATTATTTGTCATAGGAGTACTATGTGCATCTCTGTATTGCCATGATGAGGTCATGATTCACTTTAGCTGGTTCTTTTGGGAAAAATGGATACATGAAGAAATAAACTATAAATAAACTGTGAATCAGAATACTGATATCTACGGCGGTGATTTGCCTAAGTAAAATGACAGACTGGCTAGATAACAAATTAATGAAAATAATAAATATTTTCTGTGCTCTAATCCTTTATTTTTTAATCTCAGAGTTTCAATGGGCAAAGGCTGACCTTGTTCCAAAATTTTCCTTAGTTTTCAAATAAAGAAAAACTATTGCTATTGTTGCTATAAATTTTTATAAGTTTTAGATGATTTTAACGGTTCTCTGATGAAATGCAGAGTTATCTTGCAGGGAGAGTGACATCAACAAGTAGAGAATTAGTCTCCGTGTAACACTTAGCTGTGTGTGAATCACGAAGCAATATTTTTATTCTGATCTAACTCGTAAAACATCTTAGGAACTGGATTTTATTTCCCTCTGCTGTCATATTTCCAAATGAGACTGATCAATGCTAAAAAAATCCCTCCCTTATAGGGAGTGTTTTAGGAGATGTTAAAGTAAACTATTAAGTGTAAGGCAAGCAAGTGCAGCATATCCTGTTACATGGTATATACTGCTACAAACCCATATTGTGGGTAACAGTTTCCTAATACCTGCACAAAGCCATCTGCCCTTCAAACTGAATGTTTTAAATAGATTAAGTCTTCCAGACATAGAACACCTGCAAATTAGACACACACCCTCATGTCCCCTAGTTCTGTTTCAGCAGAAATGAGGTTGAGTTTGGAGCTGGGACCTTCAAGGAGCAGAGATCATTATTGTGCCCCCTGGGGTACGAGGCAGACTGCATTCCGAAGTCCTGCTATGTCTGTCTGAAGCCTTGCCTCTGGTTACATTTGTGGCTGTTTCGTATCCTCCTTTGAAACAGTTTGCAGGTCTCTGGCAACTGAAAAATAGCTCTTTTCCAGTGTTGCAGACTGTGTGGGGTCTCAAAAATAAAAGTCAAATCTCTTCTCAACTATACAGTAAAACAGGGAACTGTCATTGCAGAGCTTCTTTTTGCTTTTGCTGCTTTCTAATAAATATAACCAAATATTTTTCCAGTTTCTTTGATATAAATAGCAAATCCTGTAGGTGTCTATATTAATCTAATAGGAATGAGTAACCGAGTGTCTGGAGACTGATTCTTTCATTTGTCCCCCGGCTTCATGAGTGTATGAAGCAGCAAGTTTATTGTACCAGTAATTCATTATATGATGCTGTGTTTGGTGATATTTTGGTCAAACCAGATTTTTTCCTATATTCTTCCATGCTTGTTCATGACAAGCAGTACATGGCCTATAATTCATGTGGGCCTTTCCTCATGGGGTGTTTGCTGTCTTTGCCTCCCAAAAGCAAATATTATGATGATGTTCTTTTAAGAAATGTTAAACATTTGAATATAGCAGATATAATTTTAGATATTTCTTTTTCTTTTTTTTTGGTGCTCATCATAACATTGTCTATAGAAGTAAAGAATTATTAAAAATACTGCAGTAATAGGAAATGTCTTGTTGAAACAGTCCCTTGGGGATACGCTAGGGCTTTACTCTAAGTCATCTGCGAGGTATCTGTTTCTTCCACCTCTGAACCAAGAAGCATGTGTCAGTCACCTTAATACTATTTCTCCCAAGTATATGTATTGCTGGATTTGTGTCCAGTTTTGTTTCACAAGGAGTTCTGCTGTAACTTGTGTAGGAGTAGAAGATATAGTCGGTGTTTTTTATTGACTCCAGTAACCTCAGGTTCATTTTTGCTAGATGGCAAGCAGTGAACACAGGCTTTCTGTGATGCTTGCATTTGCAAAACCAGCATATGAACATCGCTTTCCCCTTGTACTTAGACTGGAGATTATAAAATAACTTGCTTACTGTTACTTTACAATGCAGGGGCTAGGTCTAGTTGTATGATGGAAAATGCAGAAAGCTAGATACAGGCCATTAATCATGGGCTTTTCTTAAAAGGTATTCCAACAGCTCCTTGCTCCAATGGCTCCAAACTTAGGAATCCCTAGTCTTTAGATATTGCCACAAAATGGGGATGGCATCCTCCAGCATACTCCAGCTGGACTAGGGAGTCTTAGCTAGTCCAAGGGGAAACTGTGCTATCCAAAGAGCTGAGATAGTATGGACTTTTTTGTGAAGCCAGGTAGTTTTTGGATGGCTCTGGCCTCTTTGGTTTCCTACTGTTCCTTGAACCTCCAATTGAGCTTGTTCTGGTACCATTGTGGATCTTACTGTGCGCCAGAAATTTAGGCTAAATGTACATAAATGACCCAAGGATGTAGTTAATCTTCTGAAATGAGGAACATATATGTGCTTTTCTTCACTCTGAAACCCCAACTCAGCTGGAAGTGATGGCTCAAAAGAGGATTCACTAGGTGAAAGTCGATGGACTGTGGTAAGTATGGAAGTGGCCACCATGATCTCTTCTGGCCTTAAACTTTACAGAATTAGGTTGACTGTGTGCAACCAATTTATAAGGTCACTCTTCTGTAAAAGTTCCCACCAATGCCAATCATTTCTTGATAGTCCTGACAGGTCAAATGGATTAAGAATAGGTGGTGACTTTAAAACTGGTTAATTTTGTGAGTTCTGTCCATGCATTATTACACGTCTCTAAGAGAAAAATGTGTAGAATCAAAACACTTCATGGAAATACAACCATGTTTTCTCTCTTCTACCATTTAATGTAGCTTGGCCATTACTGTGCAGTAAGTTACATTTAAGGTTTGGCATGTATCCTTCCTGGATCACATTCTCAAAAGATAGCAGGTTGCATTGTTCTATTGATTCCAGTGGAGCACAACAATTTATATATCAGTTCTATAGGGAAGCATAATGAAAGATATGTTCATTCAAAACCAGAATTGAATACCTTTCAATCTGTCCTCACCCTCTGCCCTCTAGAATAAACTGGAGCTAATTGCATTGATTCATCTTTTCCTTTTTTCTCAAAGGACTGAAAAGTGTGCCTTACTCTGGGACGTATTGTTTGGATTTATTATAAATTTTGCAGTGTCTGTTTGCTATTCTTTCTCATGCCTGCTGTTGGAAATGCATCAGGAAACAAAAGGGAGCCTAATTGACAGTTCTGTGGAGGCTGAAGGTAGGCTGTGACCTGAAATGAGGACTGTTCTCATAATGAGAGACAGCTGAGAGATAATGTATATAGAGCCACTAAAATAGATTCCCCGGCTCTGTTCCATAAACCAGCAGATGGTAGCAGAGTCTACAGATCTCTGAGAAGGCAAATGTATATTAGATACTGTAGCTGCCCTCATTCATTTGCCATTCATCTTTACCTGCCAGCCTCTTTATAAAAGCCTTCTGTAGTGCTGACCCTGAAATTGGATCTTTTAATCTGTGATCATATATTGCAAACATTTCCTGTTCCTATTGCACATCAACTGCATTAATTCTGTTATTCTGTAGACCACTGATAGCTGTAGGCAAGTCTTTGTAGAAAAGACATATTCATAAAATGAAATAGAGACAAGAGGAAAGGTTGACTTGCTGCAGAGAAAGGGAAAGGGAAAAGGGGAAGTGAGAGAAAAGATGTGTGGGATTTGTCTGTCTGTGCATTCCTCTTCAACATCTCCTTGGAAGTCTAGGTGGCTTATTACTATTACTAATATTTATGAGTTGCCATTGTGCTCAACCCCTGCACAAGAAATGCAGAGCCTGCTTATGAGGTCTAGTGTTTGAACAGAAGTAGTGTGTATAGGAATGAACCAGTAGAATATGCTTTCTGAGTCAAAACCAGCTGGTATAATGTATGTGTGAGAGCATTTCTAATTAAATGGGATTCATGGTGTGGTTTTGAGAGGAGATTTGAAAGAGGAGGCTGAATACTTGAGTTTGTGAACAGGAGGAAAGACCTTGTATTCTTGAACACTGATGTATTTTTGCCTGCTCTTCTTGTGGCAGTGCCCAAGGATGACAGGGCTCAGAAGTTCAGATATTGTCAAGTCAGTCATGTTGAGATGTAAGTTATATGCTGTGAGCCTCTCTGCAGTCACTAGTGAAAATTATTCTTTTGGGAGGCACTGACAGACCAAAGAGCCCAACATGCCAAAATGATTAAGTCAAACATACTACTTTATCCCTTGATCTATTTTTCCTCTAAAGGATCAGCTGTAGGAGAGTAAAGCATTGTGCAAATGGCATCTGTGAAAACAGAACGTTAAATCAAGCACTCCTGCATAAATGATGCAAAGTGCTCTATTCTAGGTCTGTTTCCATCATATTGGAATATCCCTTCTATGGCCCTGGCAAAAACACAAGCTTTCTTCTTACCTCTTGTACACAGACAGTAGTGACAGTCCAGAAAAAGCATATTTTTTTTGGAGGTGTTATCGCAGTCACAGGCTCTAGATGGTACTATGTAATCGCTCTATTTTGTCCTGCCTTTTGTAATGGTTTGTTACTTCTTTTTGGCTTCTACAAAATGCAGGGAAAGCAGGGCAGCAAAATGAAGTCAGCAAGAAACCTACCAAATAAAAAATAAAAAGATCATAGATTTTTGTTTCAAACTCCACATTTAGATTAGCTTTCATTCTTGTATAATGGGCTAGCTATTCTAACAGTTCTTAACACATTAGGTTCTAGTATTAATGAGTTATGCTGTATTGAGCCAGTGTTTTCATTACATTTACTGGCATGAAAAGAAAAAACAGATTAATGCAGTATTCCCAAAGAGAAAAGCAGTTTTTTTCTTGTGGTTCTGAGCTTTTTGCTCATTGTGGTGTGTGTGCACAGTGTGTGGGAACATCTGTGAACATCTGTGCATGTGTGTAACTTCAGTGGAAGCATTCTGCACAATGAACGTAACAGTACTCTGTCAAAACCAGGTGACAGGGACCTATGTGCCAATCTGGCAACATCAATTAAAAAAAAAGGCCATTTCTAATAGCAGGAACTGTTATCTGTACACAATTTATCATGACATTTTGCCCCAGAAAAGAGTAGTAAGTGAGAGCCCTTCGCCACTCCAGATGCCATGAGGGATGCACATTTTCCGGAAGAGAGGAGTGGGAGTCCCTAGACTTTTGTGTATTCCATTTTTAAGGACTGTCTTACTGAGTTCAGAGACACAGGGGGATAAACAGCTATCTTCTACAGAGCTACAATAAAATATCTCTGAGTTCATAATAAATGCTCTAATATGGATTTTTCAGACTGCTAAAGAAAAATAAAATACAAACCCTAATGCATTTACTTCCCTAGACACTTTAATTCAAAATTAAGGTTTTCTTTGAAACTCTTCCCAATATAATTGCGCTACAACTCCATAAAAATCTGTTTGAGACTATCAGTGAATCTCAATTGATGTTCTATTTTCCAAATACTGTCTTACCAAATTTCTGACACTTACTACTCTCAAACTCTTCTTTTTTTACTCTTAATCTACAGTTATTAATGTCCCTGCAATTTCTGACAATCAACCAAAGATACAAACTCTACTCTTAACCCGGCAAAATTAAGATGCTTGAATAAAAGAAGAAAATTCAAGCTGTAGTTACAGTATTGTCCATGGAAATTCCTAGTTGGAATTGAATATGCATGTTATAAGGTGAGTCCATGAACAAACAGGAAAGGAGAATGTTTATTTGAGATAAAAACGAGTCTGTGATAATGTAGACAGTAATGTTGTGTCTAGTTGTGACTGCCTCAATTGTTTTTTCTGTTGCATGGATGGGCAGGAGGCAGTGTTTTTTCACTGTCAATGATTCCTGGAAGTGTGGGATCTATGTTTCCAGCAATGAGGAAAACGGCTTATATATAACTAAAATCGGGACTTTTCATCATTTGAGCTTTGACTCCATACTTTCATGTATGCTGTTCTATACTGGTTTTTATTCTTATTAGTCTTATACGTGCAACATTTGGGAGCTTCCCAGTACCCTTTTAGACAATGTAAGTGACAGCTGCCATTAGTTCTGTAGGGAACAGATCTGTGTTCAGTGTAATGCTTGGGTTTCTGGTGTACACAGAGCAGTATCTGTAGCAGGCAAGTCTGAAGAAGGTCTTTTCTTTATTACTTGTATTCTGCCTTGCCTCCCTCCTCCCTTGACTTCTGTTGAAGTACTAGAGAAAAATATATCCTTGTATCTTAGAGTAGATGTTATTTTTTTTCTTACTCAAGAAAGTCCCAAGGCAACTTCTGATAGTTTAACTTCTTTTTAATTTGTGTCATTCTGAAAAATCTATGCGAAGAATATGTATATATTTTCCATTTTTTTTGTTTATTAAAGAAATATAGCTTGAATTTTATTCTATGATTAAAAACTTGAAATATATCATTTTTTTCAGGAGAGAACATATTAAAAAGAAGAACATGCAAAAGCTGCCCAGGAACTTAGAGGAAAATGAAAACATGGTATCTTCCTAAGTAAATCAGTGGGCAACAGTTTTTCAGTGCTGAAGAATGAAGTGGCCAAAGGTGCCAGCTTTTTTGTGTACTGGGGTTTGAGCCCTCCTCAATTCTCTTGTTTTTTTCCTGCAAACAGCTATAATGCATTCAACTGACACAATCCAGTAAAACCCTCACTAACTCTTTCCTCTTCCAGATTTTGTGTGGATGCACTAGGTTACTGTTTCCTGTTCTAACTGCAGCAAATGTGAAAGCTGTTGATCAGAGCTGCAAATGATGTTCAGTATTTGGCAGCTGCAAATATCAGTATATGAATTTATATGACTCCAGATTCTTTCAAATTTAGGCATGGTAAAGAAACAAGAGATTAAGTAGGCTGAAGGAATTTTAACTGACAATTATTTCAGGGTAAAATGCAAACTTTTGGAAGAATTGTTAAAAGTAGAGGAAAAAATTTCCTGGTCACCTTAAAGTGCAGAATATCAGTTTTTTCAGATTCTATGAAATTGAAAATGTGATTGAAGAAAAACCATGCTTACTGAAGCAGAAGAACAGAGTATTGTTTGATCTTTCAAGGGATACATGTTTGATACTATTGTCATCAAACCCCAGCTATAAGGATTTAATCTTTGTTCAAAGCCTTTGAAGTTCAATTCAGTTAATTCAGAAACTATGTTAGTCTGGTTTTGACAACAAAATAATCATGCTTTTGTTGTGCCATGCACATAGATTTTATCTGTAAGTATACAGATAGTTGTAGGTGTCTGTGTGTTCATAATATGTAAATATGTGCCCATTTGTATCCATGATTAATATTATTTCTATTCTGTATATGTAATATGTAAAACATGACTCAAAATAGTGAAACTTTTCCAAGTGGAAGAAATGGTAAGTGCTCTTCTGTGTGTGAGTAGGTATTCAATGCCTATACTTATCTGTACAGATATTCAACACTGGAATTTTCATACTGACTCAGAAGTACAATCTGCCTGATCTCCTTCCCAGGCCTGGGAAATATGGGATGCTTCCGAGAAAAGTGGATGAAACTCTATCTATAGAATTTTGAAAAAATAGACATCCTTAATATTAATGTAACTCTGAAGTATAGTGATGACTTGTTCAAAACTCTGTTTAAGAATTAACTCAGAAGCAAGAATGGTCTTACTTGCCTTAGAAATGTACCATTTCCACAAGGATCACAGAAAATTTAGGAGATTTAGGGGGTGATTTGGGGGATTTAGGAGCTGATACAAGTCATCCTTTCCATCCCTCCGGTGTATCAGCTAAGTCCTTTAATCTTCACAGATGTTTGGATTCCTCGAAAAAATGTAAGCAAATATATAGGTTCCACAGCCTTTAAATTCAAACTTTTTTTGTGCTTTACTAGCTCAACACATTCTAGGTGATGATGATATAATAATAAAAAGGGTATATTTATCACTTGGAGACACACAGCAGATAAGCAGCAGGGCTAGTGGTGTGATGTTTTGAGTATGACTTTATTTATTCGTGTGTTTTCCACACACATATTAAATTGTTCTTCCTTTCACCAGGAGCCTCGTGTCCTCCGGCGCGACGTGGAGGAGCACTACAGGAGGTAAGGGAGCAAAGCAGTTTATGATTGTTCCGTAGTAAAAGTGGCTGGAATCATTGAAAACTGTGGTCTTGATGTGCTCTATCTTGCCCCTTGCTTGGTGTTTCTGCCTTAGTAGAGGGGTTGTGAGAGAAAATGTGAGTTGCACCTTGGAGGTATGTTACAGGTTGGAGTATTGTCTTCAGTGTCTAATATGGTACATTTGTTTGGGGTATGATGATCTCTCTAAGTTCATCCTTTCCCAGGACCATAATGAAAGTTGTTTGGCGTATTTTTCATATAGATTCCTGTGTTTTAATGGGTTGGCAGAATCTTAGCAGGTTGCCAGTGCCAGCTGAGGGGAGGTGTGCTAACAAAAGTTTTCAGCCTGAAGGGAGGGGCAGGAAAAACGTGAGGCTGCACTGGTAAGCAGAGAAGCATTGGGCAGGGCCTGAGCAGACAAGAAGCCATAGTCTAGACGTAACCTGTTACTGGAGTATCCAAAACAAAATGTTCAAAAACGTTGACAAGCAAAACATCTATTTGTCATTTCATATACTTCGCCAAGCTAAAGCAGTCCCTGAGGTTCTCCAACAAGTCCTTAGCTATATTTTCCTGATACCTTCTCCCTTTTAGTTGCTATCTTTGAAGAAAGATTCTGCATAGGCCTTGATTGCCAAACTCGTTACTGCAAGTTTTCTGTTTCTCTCTATATTTATGTGGAACAGTGCAAGAGCATTTGATGGGATTCTGCAGCCTCCCAGGTTACTTTGTGAGTCTTGCCCCAGCCAATAAGGCATTTACTTGCCTTGCTTTCTTCCTGCAGCAGCAACTGGAGTTCACTTCCATGAGACATCAGTGAACATTGGCTTGGGACAAGTAAATAATGCCCTCACTGTTGTACTTTGCGAATACCCAAATCAATGAGAAGTTTTAGAAACTGAGGAATCCTAAGGTCAAATTGTTTTCATTCAGACATCTACATCCGGATATGATTCCTTATAATAAGGTACCGACTGCTTTGAAAACATTGGTGCTTGGAAAATGTTGGTGCTTTGAAAGTGTTGTTATCTGGTTTGATAGACCAGTAAGAGGTTATTATTCTATCAATCATGTCCTCTGAGCAAAAACACCCCACTCTCTATTGACATCCTAGGGATAGAAGCACAGACAGCTCATAAAGACATAACTGTTTTTATAATACTTACCTAGAAAATAAGAACTATTCATTTTGGATGCTACTGTGGGAAATTAAATTCTTTTCCTCAAGTAAGAAAACAAAGTGAAATCACCTTGTTCCTATAATAATGGGAGAGAAGATTCAAACCTGGTGACTGCTTCACAGGTCTGGGGGAAAAAACTCTCAGCAGCCCAATAAATTGTGTTTTATTATTTGGTATTCCTCACATAAAAAGAACACAAATGAAAAGGCCTGACCTTTTCACAGGCAGCAGCAGAGCTCTAACAATAGTCAATACTTACAGCTAATAGTTGTGCAATTTAAGATCTGCTGTATAATGATACATTTGTAAACAATTTTTTTCTCTTTTCCTAGAGCAACGTGAGTAGCAAACTACTGGCAGTAGATATAAAAATAAAATATTGCTTTCCTGGTGGTTGTTATCCTCATCCTATAATTAGAGTTGTTCATAACTATCCAGGGAAGATGCTGATAAGAGAGCCAAGAAAATAACAGGCAGAACTGAGGAGCAGATAGTCACTGCCTTCCTGGTGGCCTGAGCACTGCACTAGGCAACATACGTACTTTTCTTCACTGATGTTATTCTGATTCAAAACATAATATGGAATTTTCAGAAAATGCTGTGGTGAGGGGAGACTACGGGGGATACTTGATAAGCCAAAAAAAATATGAGAACTGAAATAAAACACAATGTGTTGATGTAACTAGGCATGTAGCAATGTCCAGATGGACTGTCAAGCCTGGAGAAATTCAAAACTGTGTTTCAAAATAGAAACCTTCCCCCTGGTTAACCCACTTTTCAACCTTTTGGTTTTTTTTAAAAAATATTACAATGCAAGTGAGTTTATTTAATTTAATTTTATTTTATGGTATTTTAATTTATTTTATTTTTTAATTATATGCCTTCCATTTTCCCTTTAGGTAGAAGTCAACAGCAGCTATTTCAGTACCTGCACATCTGGTACCTCATAAAGGGATGTGCCAGAACCATCAGAAATGTTTAAAACAGTGCTTAGAACAAACACCCACTATCAATTCTGGTGTAGAGAAAGAAAGAACCCAATTAGAAGTAACTATGGGACCAAACTCTAGCAGATGTTCAATTACCCTTGCTACCTACCTTGTGACAGAATGAAGGTGCAGTTGGTGTTGCACACATACATTGTTTCAGGACTGATCTTGAATTTCCATGTGTAGTCCCATCTGTGCTAATACTCAGCGATCCTTCCACTCCCCTACAGCTATCCTGCTTGGGATGCCTTCTTGCATGGGGCATATTTCTGTGCAGTTTGCATATGCCCACAGCAACATGCTTCACCAATAAAATGTGTAATATGCTCCTACCATTCTTTAGCTGAGCAGATATCCCTTTTTTTTCTTACTATGCACAGAAAGGCTTACATTTTACCAACTTAAATTATCCTTAAGCAGTGCGGAAATGTGGCCATGGCTGCTGACACTTTCAAAGCAGAGAGGTAGGTAAAGCTCTCTGTGGAATACCTGAAATGTATGACTGTTCCTCTACTAAAAACGAGTAGAGGTCCTCCAGCACGAGGAGACTACACACCTCCCACTTTCATTTGGACTATAGGTCATCCCAAGGAATGATTTCAGTACTTGGTCATTAACTTAATCTAGTGACAAATTAAAAAGTGTATCCTATCTTGCCAGGATAGAAAAATGACTTTTTCATCCCCACACAGCTGCAACTGAGAGAAACAGAAATTAATATTACTCCTAAATGTGAATGTAGGCTGGAGAGATGCCAGCCTTGCAGAGTAAGGGTAAAAACTTACTTGCTTTTGACAGGAGATAGGCTTTAAATTTACTTTGTAAGCTGATGGGTTATGAAATGGAGTTTTGCAAAGCTAGCAGACAGGAATTAATTTTTATTGCTAAAATTGTCTATGTGATATTGGAAAAACAACCAGTTTACAAAAGAGTGCCCTGTCAGTGAGGTGAGACATTTGGCAATGAAGTAGTTACAGCTTGTTTCTCCTCAAAAGGCTAAAGAAAAGATGACTTTTCCCTCCTGGGTAAAAGTTGTAGATTGAAGAATAAGTGAAAACAATGAGGGTCCACAATCTCCCTTTTAGGAGATGAAGTATGTTTAAGCAATTTTGAGAGAAAATACTTAAGTTTTTGTCATATTTGAATATTTGTGAGCCCAGGGTGATAAACCATATAATCTCAACTCTAACTATCATAACCTTGGAAAAGGTTCCTTTTAGTTTGGGAGAGTTGAGATCTGCAAAAGCACCTTGAGGGAGTGAAAAAGTCTCTTAGAGGCCAGGAAAGATGGCAAGTTTCTCCTTTACATGAAAGGGCAACGTTCACTGCAGATGGCTTTCAGCAAAATTTCATCTCTGCAGGTTCCCTTTTCGTTTTCCACCATTGTTTGTGTCGTTAGAACTGGTGTGTGAAAAGAAGTGCTTCAACTTCACAAAAGGATTAGGAAACTGAATGGTACCAAATCGTCCCTTGAGCTTGGCATTGTCCTAGACGCGTGGCATGTGTAAATTCAGCTGTACATTTCTGCATCCTTTTCTTTGTTCTGTACCTTTAGATATTCCAGAATCCATGTGTGGGTTTGAAGAGGCAACCACATATGGCACAGTTTCTAAGGTGTGGCTATTATCTGACCTTACTTCTCATTGATTTTCACTGTGTTCAGTTTTGTTCAGGTTGGTGTGTGGTGTGCTTTTTATTTTCTTTCATGCTTTGCCATGACTTTATATGACCAGCAACTAGAAAAACACATTAATATGATAAAATTTTACGCGTGATTCACTGTTGAAATATGCTAAATATAGGATGGCTGTGAGTCCTGTCACATCTAAATGAGATTAAAAAGGAAATCTGTATGTACTTTTACCAGTAATTAGTGTGTGCAGTTTCAGTGCTCTCAGTATCTTAGCACTATGACAGAGTGTTTATTCAGCAGCAACAACGACAAAACTAGTGCAGAGGCAGACAAGAAAGAGCAAAGGAAGAAATGGGAGATTCTGTTTGATGATGCCACTAAGGGCCTGACCAAAAAACACCCCAAATAAACAAAAAGCAAATGCTAGGTAATTAATAACAAGGGAGAGGAAAATCTTCAGTGCACTTTAAAAGATAAAAGAAAAATATCCAGAAACTCCCCTGTTTAGAAATGCAATTTTGAAAATGTTATTTAAAAAAAACATGAGGAGTGCTCTAACCAGGTTGTTCTTTTTCATACTAACTGAAACTGAATGTTTTGTACTTGTCTTTGTTTATGGGGCAATGAGTGAAAGAGGAATGAAATATTTCTGAAGTGAGAGAAAACAGAGCTTTTCAAAAGAAAAAGTTCTTCACATGTAGCAACAAACATTAATGAAAGGAATTTTGAACCTAGTATTTCCAGCTTAATCAGAGGGTGTGAAAAGGGAAGACTGAGAAGGTATGAGACTGATAGTGAGACTTCTGATACAGATTTTCTACTGTTGATTAGTGTTTTCTTAATTTTGATGAGCTTTTCCAAGAAAAAATACCAAAATTTAGCACTTTGCATATGGTGTTTTGCAGATGAATTTGAGATGTGCCGAGTAACCACAGCTGAAGGTGGCGGGAGTTGTACAAGCTCAGCATCTTTTGGGATCTGTCTCTATGTACACATTCACTGTGCAAACAGCTGATCAAGTTTCAAGAGCGAGAGAAAGAAAAGTTTATTCTCCTTCCTCCAAAAGCAGTTAATTTCCTAGGATCTATTGAGTCAAATGCTGTATTTATGACATTCAGTTCCTCACTTAATCAAAACTAAACACTTAATTTTATACTTCATATCTCCAAAAAGGAGGGTGAATAATTTATAATGAATAATTTTATGAATTTGGCCTTTTTCTGTTCATGAATTATCCACAAGGGATCATGACTCCTCAGAGGTACTTCTACTCAGAATGATTCACTGAATAATTCTTCATCTTCAGCAGTTTGTTGTTTGGTTTGATATTTAATGTTCCAGCTGTCCTGATTGGACTCTTCAACACATAATTGCCAGCTCAATGTGTAGATACCCTAGAACGATGCTTCCAGGCTGACCCATTGCAAACTACTTCAGCACTTTCTATAACTTGATTTTCTTTTCTTTGTTTGTTTGCTGTTTCATTTTTTTTTAGAAAACTGCTGTCAGCAAGCTTATTTTTTGAATCATTGAATGCAAAAGAACCATAACTTGGATGAAATCATCTACTAGTGATCTTGATGGCAGGCTTAATAAGGTTGGGAAATAGCTAATGCTTTGAAAGCTTGCATGCCTCTCAGGTAGAACAGAGCATTGTAACAAAGTCCTTTGGCAATGTTTGAAGGTGAGGCAGAGCAGATCTTTCAGCCTTTTTAATAATGCACTTGTGACCTTCTAGATCAATATCTAGAAGGTCAGTGGGTGTCCCTTGGCAAAGCTATTCTTTAAATGAATTTGCAGCATGATGGGTTGTGGTTACCATCAGAATTATAGCTGATATATGCTCTTGCCTAAGGTGTCTGCATACCTATGATTGCCTGCATTTACAATGTTAGCTGTTTTATGCTACTAGCTATGGCATTCTAATCCAGACACCTATATACAGAGCTTGACTCTGAGCGACTAATAAGGGCTTTGGCAGATGTCAAACTTACAAGATAAGTGAATAGCTGTTAATCCACACATTCTGGCTTTTTAGAACAGGAAGAACGAACAACGAGTATATTCTGGAGCAAGTTAACACGTTTGTGTTTCTGCTGGCATTCTTAAGATTTATCCTGTAACAAAACATCAGTATAAAGCAGGTTGCTTAGTTATATAGATAGATTCATTCTTTGTTCCTCAATCTCTTTTTTTTGTACTACGACTTTTTTTTTAAAAAGAGGACTGTCAGAGAAGCACGGGATGTGATATGGAGAGTAGTTAATATAGCAGAAGAGTCTTAATTTGTTGATAAGCTCCAGAGAAACAGATAATCACCCATGTAGTTGTTGAAGGAATAATTACGTATAATTTATGTCCCTTGTGGAAAAGGGAAGGTTTGCTCATTATACATAGACAAAGTTTATTCCAGGCATTTTCTTTTTGGAGGCTCGACATGTACCTGAACTATGTGTATGTAAGGAAGTAGCATCAAAACTATAAAATTATGCAGATACCCCAGTGTCTCAGGACTTGAGGCTGAGTATTTTGACAGATACTACATGGCCCATTTGGGTATAAATATATTGTTTATGTGCCTTCAATTATCGGTTACCCCTTTGGTAGGCGATGTGTTTGAGCACTACACAAAGATTCTGTTATGTACTCCTTATTAGTTCTAAACTGTATTCCAGATGATGGTCTTGGCAGGCTTTCTGTCCTCTCTTTTCATGCATATATAAAGTACACCCAGGAAAACCTACGGATATAATTTTACATAAAACAAATGAGTGGGGGCGGGGTGCATGTGTGGACTAGAAAAATTCCTGCAGCACTTTGCTTTATGATTCAGTGAAATTAACCAAATTTAAACAGAAAGTTGAAAACAAGAAATCAGATCCTCAGTTGGTGCAAATCAGCATTTTTCCTGGTCCCCAATTCCTCTCCGTTCTGGAAAAGCAAGAAGAGAAAATGCAAGATTCTATGAGTCTATGATGGGCTGAGTCCAATGGGATGAAGTTCAACAAGGCCAAGTGCTGGGTCCTGCACTTTGGCCACAACAACCCCATGCAACGCTACAGGCTGAGGACAGAGTGGCTGGAGAGCAGTCTGGTGGAAAGGGACCTGGGGGTGCTGATTGACAGGAGGCTAAACATGAGCCAGCAGTGTGCCCAGGTGGCCAAGAAGGCCAATGGCATCCTGGCCTGTATCAGGAATAGTGTGGCCAGCAGGACGAGGGAAGTGATCCTTCCCCTGTACTCGGCATTGGTGAGGCCACACCTTGAGTATTGTGTTCAGTTCTGGGCCCCTCGGTTCAAGAAGGATATTGAGGTGCTGGAGTGGGTCCAGAGAAGAGCAACAAAACTGGTGAAGGGACTTGAGCACAAGTCCTATGAAGAGAGGCTGAGGGAGTTGGGGTTGTTTAGCCTGGAGAAGAGGAGGCTCAGGGGTGACCTCATTGCTCTCTACAAGTATCTGAAAGGAGGTTATAGACAGGTGGGGTCAGATTCTTCTCCCAGGCAACCAGTGACAGAACAAGAGGGCACAAGCTTAGACTCTGCCAGGGAAGGTTTAGGCTGGATATCAGAATAAAGTTCTTCACAGAACGAGTAATCAGGCATTGGAATGGCCTGCCCAGAGAGGTGGTGGATTCACCATCCCTGGAGGTTTTTAAAATAAGACTGGATGTGGCACTTAGTGCCATGATCTAGTAATCATGATAGTGTTGGATTAAGGGTCAGACTTGATGACCTTGGAGGTCTCTTCCAACCCAGATAATTCTATGATTCTAAGAGAAATTGTAACAACTCCAGTAGTTTTGTCAATGCAAAAATTGCCTGTTGGACTGAATGCCTTCTCCTAAATTCTAAATGTACTGAGGGTGTTTTAGCATGATTGTCCATGCTTAGAGCATAGGGCTTCCTGGGATGGGAATTATTTGAAAGCACTGAGATAATTGCATGTTTGTGCATGTGAGTGCATGCCTGTAAGTGAAGAATGGAGGTAAGAGAGAATGTATTTGTTGTGTCTGCAGTGCAAAAGAGACAGCTGTGAATTTGAAGACCAAAGACGATTTACCAGTGTTAGAGAACTCATTTGTGACAAAGTTAATGTTATTTAAGATGGAAAGATACATTATTATTAAAACATTATCTTCAATAGACAACTAATGGAAAGTAACATGGACAGACTCTCAGCCAGCTCCCCATCACTCCCAAAACACACTCGTATGGATAGATGCGTGCACACACATCAAAGGAAAGCCTGAAGACTGAGACCATGACTATCACAAGTGGACTTCGGGTTGCACACAAGGAAATTATGAAACTTAGCTATTTTATGTCAAAAATCAAAGTTTTTCCAAAGCATATGAGTGGAATAGACAGTCTGCCAAAACATCTAAGAGAACCATCTCTGTAGAGCTATTATTTCTTCTTTTTATTATCTGCAGAAAATTTCCACTGCGTATAAAATAGCCTGAGTCAGGAGCATCAGATCAGATATCACCTTTTTTGCACCCAGCTGCTGAAGCTGTTGTAGTACTCTGGAGGCACACACTTAAACAAAGTGACAGAGCAGTGATCACTGCAGAGATCTGGGACTTCTTTCTTTATTCAAAGAACTAAAGTTGCTATTGTTATAGTGACATAAAACTAATTCTTCACTACTGAAAGAACACTAAGCAAGTTAAAAATGTCATTTCTCTTTTTATGGAAAGGTCTGATCCAAAGCAGTTCAGTAAAATTGTTAAGTGGCTCTGACTTCCACAAATCTGAAGGGTCTAAGAGTGCCTGAGCCACCTCAGAGAAGTGAAGGGCCTGGCACCAGTAGATTTTTAATTGTTTATAAGCTCTAATGAAATCTGGAAAGCAAATGTCAGAAACGTAAATAAAATCATATGCAAATGTACTGATTATAACAATAGGACTTTAAGAACAGCACTTTAAATATTCAAGTAGATAGATTCTAACTAATCCTCATAACACACCTGTGCATTGGATGGGTAAACTTTACATCTATTAGAAACCAGAGGTTCTTCTGTTAGTAACCCTTTGCCTGTTCTTAGTCACGTTGCCTAGAGCTGTAGAGCACGTACATTCAACATATTCTGGCATTCAGACTGTTTGTAGGAAAGCTACCTGGATAAACACAGGTTCTTCAAGCTGCTATAAAAGCCCAGGTTGTGGCCAGCGCGTTTTGTGGTGATATTCCAGGGTGTAATTACTCAAGTCGTGTTTTTTTTGTCTCACAAGTTGTTGTACTAGGGTCTTCTGGCTGTCACTACAACTTTTAGTATCCTGGCATGCATGGAAAGGATTACGAGGTAGATGTACTTATTAAATATTTTCTACACCTCTTACTTAACAAAGTTACTTTGGTTTAGATTGATTGAGTAAATTAAATTGTACTTTCAATCTATACTGAATTAAAAATCAATAAATACTGGTTGAATAACCAGAGTGAGGAAGGAGAATTCACTTAAAAATCGACATGTTGCATTTCCCATGGTAGGGCTGGCAGATGTCTGAGGTTGCAGAATCTGCATGCAGTGAACATGCTTCTGTACAGAAGTGACCACTGCATCAGATGGGGCCCTGAGACCCTCTGGTTACAGTTTAGCCCTACTCTGCTGCTGAATGTGACCATAACCCTTGCTTGGGTAGAGTCTAAGGTCAGGCATGAGACATCTTTGGTCTGTGTCTGAAGCTTAGACAACTCCTTTAAAAAAATGAAGAAGGACACTAGGGTTGCTTTCCATCACTAGAGTCTTGCTCTAGTGGTGAAATTAGATGATGTGCTGAGTTTGATGCCTAGCTGCAAGTATTTGAAAAGCCTCAGCAGGAAGACAGGTATTCAGTTAGCTTCAACAATCACAGAGGTTTATGGACTTGAAGTTTCATACACATTTTCTGACTGAATGCTGGCACTTAGCAAGCAGGGATTATTCTCATATCACAGCTACCATTTTTGAACTCTCATTGAAAGAAAAACCTATTATTACCAGTATTGTCCGTGGAATACCTTCGAAGGGCAATGAAAGACTGGCAAACCGATATGTATGTCTAAGCCTTTCAGGTTGGGAAGTCTGTACCCAAAGCCTTACATCTTTAAAACCAATCCTTCTGAAAACCTCTCCCAAGAGAAATATTTATATATTAAGGAACTGGAAAAGAAATGGGAATCCCTTATGTCTTCTTCTTGGTTCTGGCATTATTAGAAGAAAATAAACTACTGAGCAGCTTACCATTGAAAGATGCAAAAGGACATTTAGTATTTATTACATATATATGAAGTCCTGAGATGAGTAACTTTCAAATACATTTCAATGTTTAAAAAAAAATATATTACAATGATTTCTAGCAATGTCTCACAGACAAGCACATTAAAGAAGGATTTAGATGAAGACACTTTGGGTTTTGATTTGCACATGGTAATGATTAGGGAATGGGTTTACACGAAACAATAGAGTTGAGACAAAGCTTCTGGACTCTGTGTAAAGTGGAATTTAACAAGTGCAGGGATTCAAAGTGAGGGAGAGGTGATGGCACTTTCCAAGAGGAGAAAAAGTGCAGGGACTCCTGGAAGAAGGAAGCTGTAATGATCAAGATAAGAAAATTGTCAATGAAGAAATATTTCAGTGGAAAGAAGAGAACAGGAAAAAATATTTTCAGGGTTGCAAGGAAGAACAAAAGTAAATCTGTTGACGGAGTAAACCCTTTCAGAACAATGATGTGCCCTGAGATTGCAGGTTTATTTTGCATGGTGTACATGTTCAAAAGAGCCCAGCTGTATTTCTGCCTGTTTAGTATTTACCATAAATGTCAAACATGTCAATTCAAATAATTTTCCAGATTGTTCCAGCAAAACTTTGGTTTTTTTCATTCCTTATTTTTCCTAGTTTTCTTCCATCTTGTTGTCCAATTTATGCTAGTAAATAAGAAATACTTCCCCATCTCTTCAGGTATCTCTGTCTCCTATTTTTGGGGTTTTAAAATATATCACAAAAAAATTTGTGAGAAGTAGAGTTAGATGTTTCTTGGGACTAACCGATATGTTTTTCCTAGCTGAATGATTCTGGAGAACAGTGTGATGAACTCTATTCCTTCTGTCAGTGGACACTGACTTTTTTTCTTTTATCAGTCATACAGTCTTGTCAAAATGGCAGTTGGCAAAAACTGCTGCATTGTTTGCAAGAAATAAAAAAAGATGTCAAATCTTGTTAAGGTCATTGAGTAAAACTGTGGATTTTAGGATTATATAGCTCAAGTATTATGGAATTATTAATTTAAAAATCTATATATGAATAAAGCATCTGGTGAACGAATAAGAATAATTTGTCTCACATGGATAATTTAAATGCCAGCTGTCTCCATCCTAAACCATATTTTCTCATAAAAGCTTTTAGAGAGTCTGTCTGATGGTTGTGAAATTCCAGGTTTTATGGATGGTGTAGGGTCTGTCTACACAAGGATCTGAATCTCGGCTCATAATTGAAAGCCACCTCTAATGAATGTTTCAAAACAAGTGCAAAAGACCCCCAGGAAAAAATGAACAATTGAACTTTGCAGGCTGACTCCTCTTAAAAGTCTTGTCAAAACTGTAAAACCTGCACTTTAATGTGGGGGATAATCTTGAAGGGGATAAAAGAAAATGGAAAAATATTCCTTTAATTATCTGCTGGACAGGTGGAAGAAACTGCCTGTCTCTGAGATCATATCCTTAAAATAAATCAATATATTTGATAAATTGCCTTGTTCTTTTATGATGACTTTACCTTTATTCTTCATCCTTACCCATTTTCTTTCCGATATTAGTGACAGTCTAGACAACTGACCACAAGCTACTTTTGAATAGTACTCCAGCCTTCATTAGCTATTTTTTAAGATGCTTCAGTTCTGCTTTCTTCTTATTCTAACACACAAATTTTCACTTTCCATATTGGCTGTTTTTTCCCAATTTGGCTGTTTTCAGAAAATGTACTGAGAAGAAGGAAAATTTTTGGCTAAACCCAGGGCTTTTTTGTGAATGTGACCTTCCTGATCTCCTTGATAGATGATGTAAACTGAGAGTGTCTGAGAGCTTCTTCATTCAGTTCCTGGAGCATGACTTTCTTGCAGTGCTTTCTGAATGCAAGAATATGGAGCTGGTCAGAAAACAAAATTCTCTTTTTCTGAGAAATTTCATCAATATTTAGAAAATTTATTTGAAAACTTGGTGGGCTTTGAGTCCTGCAAAACCATCTCCTTTTTTTTTTCAGGTAAGTTTATTTCTGATGCAATATGAAAATGAACCATGTTATTCAGTATTTACCATAGCAGTAATGGTGACTGTAACTATGACATGACTATGTTGCATCAGTATAAAACACTGTACAAATTTATATCTATTATCATCACCAGTTAGGTCCCAGACTCTTCTCTTTATGTTTCCTAAACTGCTTGATCTTTTCAACTCAAATCTCATGGCCGAGTTTTTCATGCTTTGAATAATGACTACTTCACTGTTTCCATTTGAATACAGAATTATTAAGTCCATCAAGCGACTTATCAAAAGTAACACACTGCAAAATAAGATGTTTTTCCAGTAAACTGAAAAAAAAATCTTAGAGATTTCCTGCTGCAATATTCTGTTTCAGGATTAACATTTTTCACTATATCCTGCATGTGGTTTTGCTTTATGTGTTTAAGAAATGGCTAATAACTGATACCTACATTTTCAATGAAATGACTAATTGATGTGTTTTTTTCCAGATTGCTCCTTTGTAGTACATGTAGAAATTCTCCATTCTCATTCAGAACAAGGAAAAATCTTTCAATCACAAGAATCTACTTTCTAATTGTGACTATTTTATAACATTAGAAAAATGTAGAGAAATTTGACTAGAGATACAACCCATGCATTTTGAGATTTTCAGTCATGATTTGAAGATAACAGGCATCTGAGGTAGAGCCACTCACAAAACCTGCAGTTTCAATTCAGTCTGCTTCTAGCTACCTGAAAATTTATGGTTTTTTCCTCTTATATCTCTTCTAACTCTAAATGATGAATGTGAAAAGAATAAACCCAGACTGGCTTAAAAAATATGCCTGAGACTTCAGGAAAAGTAAAATACAGATTGATTCTCTTAACCACATTGAACAAAGAGCTTCCAACACATGTCTTTATATTTGCACTTTGTGTGTGTTACAGTAGGGTTGAGTTTCTGCCCTGAGATACTGATTCAAATTTTAGCACATAAGTCAGCAGTACTTGTTACTCCAAGTGTCAATATTCAATGTTAGGAAGGAAAATAATTTTCTTAAAATATAACATTTTAATTGAAAACTCCAAAATACTACAAACCTTAATTCCATTGAATTTTTTAAGTGCTTTCTGTAGTATAACATTTGCATTTTACAAGGGAAATGCATTAGCTACTTTTATATGGGAAAGAGAGGTTAATTCAATTCTGGACTGTAATGAAGGTTAACTAAAACTTTAATGTTCTGGACTTCATCCCAAAATAATAATTCTGCTAATGAAATAACTAATTTTTAATTTAGCCAGACAAAATGGAAGCGTTTTTGAAGCTGCATCTCCAAGAAATTGTTGCTTAAGCCAGCTTAATTCTCAGCATTCTTCAGACAATGAAGTACATTTAAGAATTGTGAAGGTGTTTATATATACTCCTAAAAACCATATATCTAAAAACATGTCCTTGAATTACTTTATAATGCTAAATTACCATTTTATTGATAGACCACTTAGAGATCTAATCCATTCCCTAAAAGTACGTGGTATGACAACTAGTTAAGGCTGAACAATCTTCCCTGAAGTAATTCTCAATGAATGGGTTATGTGCATTGCAGATCTAATTATTTTTGCTGTTCACAAATCATTTGTGAATAATTTCTGAGCACAGAAGCATGTACATTATTCATAAATACTTATTTGATAGTTTGGATTAAAAAATAGTCAGACAATAGACTGTGATCCATTGAGCTATTCAATAGTTTGATTGTTTTGAGTTGTGTGTTTTTGGATGGCACATCTAGATCACGGAAGGCAACTAATAGGTAGGAAATCTTATTGTTCATGCATGGAAGTCCTAACTTTCATGATGTTATAGGAATTTGGTTGAAAAAAACTCTCCTTTCTCAAAACTGTTTGTGAAAATTTGTTGTCCACAAAGTTGCAAAGAATTGCTAGTTTATGGTGGAAGTATAAACATATATGAATTTGACAGTGTTTTGGTATATAAAAGAATATTTAACAACGCAAAAAATGTATATATGGAGTGTGTCTCCTCAAAGCAAAAGCCTAATCCCCATATTTGGCATGTATTTTTCTTCCTCCCTCTACCCCTCTCAACATCCAAAACCAAACCCACCCAAACCCAATCCAAACATAGGCCAATGCAGGTTATAAATCAAAAGTCCAGACTGATGTCTCTAGGAAAAAAACTTTTGGACAAATCTCAGAACAACTGTGGTTTCATCAATGCTCAACATCTAAGTGCGCCTCAAGGAGAAAAAAATCTATTGCATGCGTAAATATGGGATTATAATAAATGCACCACCCAGGCCACAGCAGGTCTTGCCCATGTTGCTGATAGTCTTCCAGGGAAAGAGAAGTCATGCTGGGGTTTTGGATAGGAGCATATGCCCATGGTCTGCCCTCATGGCTGCAGCTTAATCTGGGTGAGTGATTGGGTGTCAGAGACTGATAGCTGACTTCTCAATTTCTGTTGTCTGGTTTGTGAAATGTTGAAGAAATATAAGGATTTAAATCAAGTTACTTGGAAATGTTCAACTGCTCTTCTAAATTTCCTGAAGTTTGGTGGATTTTTCCCCTTCCCATAGCCTGTCAGGTATTTCTGTGACCAAACACTGTATTTCTCTGCTTCTGTGCCCCAACTCTTCTTTGCTCTCAATCTTTTCAGTAGCAGTATTAGTGGCATTATACAGCTGTGATACATCATTTGGTTTAATAAAATACTTCTCCCTGTAAACCTTGTCTCACTTGAATGTCATTCAGATTTTTAGGTTTCAAGGGCAGAAATACTTGTTGTATGATCCAATCTACAAAGGAGATTTCATGTACCTGACCTGATCCAATTTGTGACTGCACAGTTTGGAGTACTTCATTAATCATCTTTCTAATGTTCAAGTCTAAACACTCCGCCTTGTGATCAGAGAGCACGGAGGCTTCTCTCCAGAGGTGGATCCTCTCTGTCTAGCTGTAGGCATCTGAGTAAGGTGGACAAACTCTCTCGAAGAGCCTTTCAAAAATGATTAGTGTTTTTTTTCTTTTATAAAGGAAGTGTCCATCTTTCCTATATCAGGAAGGCTGCTTTATCAGGATTGACTTTGTACATAAATTTACTCATGAACTGAAACACTTATGCGAGGGGAACCATTTGTAACTTGATAAAATTAGAAGGTTTCTGTACTTCTCATCATTCAGAGTTCAACAACTTACTAGAGGTAAAGCAAGGAGATCTGATTTTAGGAGCTATGTTCTAGGGTAAGTTTCAAACCTCTTCTTCCTCCCGACAGCAGCACAGGTTCTCTGTTCCCCTGCATGGTGACTGATCAACTGACACCCTCCATGGACATCTGCAGATGGCAGAAATCTCCCTCCTGCAGGAACAAAGCAGAGCTGGGTGTCTGCCACTGGAGAAACAAGGGAATAAGAATAAGGATGTGGCGGCTGTTGCCCAAGTCAGAGAGCCAACCTTTTTCAAGAAAAGACCTTCAGACCAAATATAAATTTTCTATGGATCTTATTCCCTGGTTGGCTATTAGCTGAACACATTGATTTGGAAAATAACTTCTCTGTCAGAACAATGTGTTCCACAAAGGCATCTACTCATGATTTGAAGATATCAAGAGATGAAAATGGACTTTCCTGATGTCTAAGCAATTTTCCTGATGTCTAATTGCTCTTTCAATTACAAATTGGTGCATGATTTCATATTTGGCTTCGTTTCTAGCTTTGCTTCTTGTTGTATCCATCTTTGTTAGATTGAAGGACCCTTTAGTGTTTCTTATTTTCTCCCTTTGAAAGTTACTCTCAGCCTGCCTCTCCAAAGCTAAACAGCTTGAGCTGTTAAGGTTTTTCACTTTAACACATTTTCTGCAGCTCTCAAATCCAATTCTTTATGAACATTTTTTCACCTTCTTCTGTTTTCTAATATCCTTCTAAAAATTTGGCAGCTAAAACTGTTGGCAGTATACCAATACCAGTCCTGCTTCTGCTGCTTACATGTCCAGAGGTTATAACAGTCCATTTTCCTACAACATAATCCAAGGAGCATTTATTGAATTGCTTATCACTTATCCCTGCAAAAGCTATTTTGGAGTGACATCTTTCTCTGATGCTGATCACCACCAGTCTATGGGTGGCACATACACTATTCTTTTTAGCTGTATTATTTTCTGCTTGGATATATTTAAGTACATTTTGTTTGAGTCATCATAAGTCCTCTTGTGATTACTATTAACTATTTCACCAATGTTTGTCTTAGAAGAAGATTTAATTGACTATCACTTGTATTATTTTTATTACAATACATTAATGAAAATGTGGAATAGGATCAGGTCTATTGCTAGTCATAGTAAAACTTCTTTGAAAAAACTGCCATCAGCAAATATTCACCATTTGACAAATGCTTCTTGGCCCAGCCTAGCACTTACCTCATCTAATGTGTGTCATACTCTACAGTGTAAATGTTATTCTGAATGTTCTGTAGTGCTACAATAAATGCTAAAAAACAAATCCAAGAATCTTGGTCTCTGAACCCACCTTTATTGATCAAACAAAATCCCCTCAGTGGAGGAAATTGGATTTCCTTGTTGTGATTTCCTATAAAGGGATTTTTATTGTCATTAAAATACTTTATTTCTCTATCCTAACTCTGCATCAGTTAAATCCTCTTCATTTTTTCTGTAATTTTACTTGCAGTTGATGTCTTGCTAGCCAATCTACTCAACTCAATGCTGCTGAATGGTTTTCTTTTTGAACACTGATAAACAACGTTCTTCCAACTGTGTGGTGTTGGAAGCATTCAGAAATTGTTTTGTTTTAGCAAAGAAAAAAACACCTATTGCCCCCTACAGAAACAAAAAGCTCAAACACAGGAAACAGGTGGCTCTTTTGATGTCTTGAACATATTTCATCAGGCTA
Organism: Dromococcyx pavoninus; assembly: GCA_033558185.1. Lineage (NCBI taxonomy): Eukaryota > Metazoa > Chordata > Aves > Cuculiformes > Neomorphidae > Dromococcyx > Dromococcyx pavoninus. The sequence goes on along the minus strand of JAUMJL010000194.1, from coordinate 760,573 downwards.
AAAATAATACGAAGAAAATTAAGGGTTTTTTTTACTGTTGGATTCATTTGTTTTCTATATACTTGTTAACACTTCTCTTGGTGACCAATATCTTGCAGAGTACTGCTTCAGTCCCCTTCTTTACAAATACAGAAGAGGAATATTTTGAACACTCCAGATTCCTAAAGGCCATTGTTACTGTTTTCACCTAGGAAATTCTACCACCTATTTGTGGTGCTCCTCTTTGTTTTCAAAAAGTACAGGTTGTGGTGAGATGCCATTTGTGCAACGGCAGCATTGCTGCTGCAAACTCATGTCCCCAGGACCAGCCAGGGGGATGCTGAGTGGATGTTCACAGGTCCTGTTCCCCTCGGGCTGACTGGGATGAAAAGCCCCTTACTGGTAAAAAACCTACCAGTTTTGCTTAAGCAGACATAAGCAAAAGGTGGATCCCTCTAGGAGCTGCTGTCAGACACTCAGCCTGAGCAGTAACTCTTCACCCTTTCCCCAGTTTTCCCCTTGCCACAGACAAACACACACATCCACACAGATATCTCTCCAGCAGTCGGCATGGACCTCCTGGGCCGTGCAGCAGCCAATACGCAGACCCAGTGGTCTCTCCTGTGTCCAGTCCAGGCTCACAGCCATCTCCCACCCTACTGGATGGCCCTGCCAGAGGTTGGCAGCGATGGTGCACTGGAAAGGGCACAATGCATACTGCCTTCAGTCTCTCCAGCTGCTGGCCTCAGGGCGTGCAGGCCCCCCTAGCCCCCGATCCCACTCTGGTTACTGCATTCAGACTCCATCTACATTCAGATCAAAGCTCCCTCTCCCAGGAGAAGAGCTGAAAAAAGTGCTCAATGAGGAGATAGGATAGATAGTGATGGTCAGGGGCAGGCACAGCTGAACAAGCTACTGACCAGCAGCCTGTTTGCTCACAACCAGCTCTTTTTAACCCCTGTTCCCTCTGTTTGCTCACACTTGTTCCCACAAAGTACCATGACCTTTCCCTTTTCCCCCTTTAGGTCCGTGCCTTAAACATCTCAAAATAGGGCTTTTACACACTCTCCAAATGGTCCTCCCATGAGCCTATGTGTCTCTACGTCCCTCAGCCCATGAGGTGACCCAGAGAGAGCCTCTCCTGACCATTCATCTTGGGGATGGTGGGCTGGCACCTCTCCTGGGACAACCTCTGGAGGAGACAGGGCAGGGCATCCAGTCTGGTATTAGGTCCCCCCAGTATCGTTCTTCTGTGTTTTTGGATCTGAGCCTTAATCCCATAACCTAACACAAAATACTTCTGGTTGTTTTAGTGTTGGTAGATATGGTTTCAATACTGCCTCTTTATTGTTCCTTATCTTCTTTCTATGGTTGCTATCTGAGTTTATGCTGACATATTATTTTACATTAATGTTGTAATTTGCTATTTATTTACTAGATATCTTTTCATACATCTATCATCTCAAGTTTTTGACTAAATTTTCAGTTGTTTTCTTTACTGTGGGAATGAAACTTTTCTTTAGGGAGTTTATAATTTCACTTGTGGTGTTGGAGCTCCATTTTAGTTTTGATTATACTTTTCCTCAGCTTTTGGAAATTAACAGTTTGGAAGCACTGCCTGTCTATCTGTCCGCCTATCTACAAAACCCTTTGAGACCGTCCTCGCTTTGCCCATGTTGAACATATTTGGATTGCTACCATTGATCTTTAGATAACTGCCAACTTCCAGTGTAATGATTCGGTAATCTGCTTTGTTACAAAATAGTTGCCTCATGTTGGTTAGAGTGTGCTTTGGTTTTAAAATAGAGATAAGCATTATACCAGAAGCTCCAATGATGATTTACTGTTAGCTGATTGAAACTTGCAGCATGCATCTACCAAGCTGTAACTTCTAAAACCATATTCCTTTCTCCACATTGTTGACAAGTTTTTAAGGATTAGTTCATGCTATTCTGTAGTTTGATTTGGTGGTCTGCAACAACCCTCATCAGAATCCCCCTTGGATTTTGTTAGAGAACTCATTGATTGATGTGCGTTCAAGGCTCTGCTGTTCTGAGTTATCAATAACTGCAAAGCAAGTAATTGCCTTCTAAAATGAGCACTCCTCCAACTTCTTTTTCTTACATAGCCTTTCCTAAACAAGTTATAGGCCATGATTTTAGCATTTTGAACATGTAAATAGCCCCACCAAGCTTCAATAATATCAATTGTACTGAATTTATCATTAACAGTAATTTTCAGTTATCTTTCTTACTATCTGAATTTTTAGTGATTGTATAAAAAGTAAGAAAAAAATTAATTTATTTGCATGTTCTTTGACACATTACTTCAAAATGTTTAGAATATAATGAATTTAAGTCTTATTAATTAATTTCTGAACATCTTTCCTTGCATGTCTAATTTTCAGACATTTTTGAACTCTCCAGATAGTGTCTAATAAGGAAATTATTTACCTTATTTATGTGATACAGTTCATTTCCTTAGTATGGCTTTTTCCACCAGGGGAATGCATCCTGCTGCTCCACGAAATCCAGACCGTCTGCTTCATACTTGCTGTGCATCTAACAATCTTCTCAAACATTTTCTGACTTTTTTTCACTCCTATAACTAGAAATACTTCAGAGAAGTTCACCTGACCCTATGTCTTTATCTCCTCTTTTCCAAGACTTGGACAACTTTCTTGATAATATGTGTAAATGGACTGATACCAACAAATGTCCAGCTTCTAGTTCTCCTTGCCTTTGAATGAACATGTGTCCCTTTTCTCTGTAGGAGGACACTGATGAGGTCAGTTTTCATTTCAGAGTTGATAGTGCAATACAAGTACAGTCAAGTACAAATATTCCTATGTTCTGTCTCTTCATCAAGATGCTTAGACAGTTGCATTCAACGTATTTGATGATCTCTCAATATCTATGAATTAAGTTGTATGTTTCCAGAGGATCTTTCTCTTTCTTGATAAAAGAACTAATAGATGTGCTCATGCTTTACGTACTTTGCCTTAAAAATATTAAATATCTTTTATGAGATAATAGCTGGTTTGAGAAGGACAGGAAGATATGTGTAGTTAAGAGGACCACAAGAAATTTCACAGCACAGAAGATAAAAAAAGACAGAGGGATTAAACAGGAGATGGAGTGTGGTTTCTTATATGAAACAAGAAAAAAAAAAGCAAAGATCTGAGATAATTATTTCACCACAATGATATTAATTACTGGTCAGTGGAGATACGTTTACTGTGATCCTATGCTGATTTCTATATTAGAGATGTTTTCATCCAAATCGGGCATCCTAAGCTCTCTCTGTGGTTAGCGGAGGGAAATAGATACTTCTAGAATTTGATCCCTCTCATCTTAGAGCAAAAGCCTGTATTTCACCGGTAAGGCTGGGTCTTAGAAACACCGATTCCTCTTCATGACTATCTTAGTTTTGAACACTGAGGTTCTAAAAGTAGATCAGATTAATACTATCTTAATTCATTAATATCATACCACTCAATTTTGGGAAAAAGTGGTGCTAGCTAAACACCTCTTCCTTAAACATTTAAGTTCCCTGGGGCTTTTCCCCAAGAGGAAAGCTTCACAAAAGTAAAGGTTGCTCGGCTGCTGAGAATAAAATTTATTAAAGCTATAGTAGATCTTTTCCTGTTTTCCAAATGATTGTGAAGTTACTAACTGAAAATCATAAATTACATAGTTATCTCATGTGTAGCTTATCTTTTATTGACTTGTGATAATATAAATTGCATATTTATATTATTAGTAAATACCTGGTTTTTATTGACTACATTTATTGTTTTAAGTGAACAAAAACGTCCCTAGGGAAGCCTTCAGTCTTAAATTCTTCTAAAGAGTTTATAATGGCTTATTTTACCATAATTTAAATTTTAGTTTCTGGATGTTACCTATTTCTATCCCATAGGTGAAGCATGTTCTATGGCAGCATACTTATTAATTTATATACACGAAACAGGCAATGCAGCAGAGATAAAGAATACACATTAAAGTAATTCCTCACAGCAGTATCACTTCTAGTTGGGGAATTCAGTGTTAGAGTTGTTACAACTTTTTCTGGAAAACTCTCAGAGCTCCTTCTCTCGAAGAAGCTTTTTCCACCTAGTACTGCATGAAGTATTGCCTCTGTTTTGAGTCACTAAGTTCTTCTCCGAGACTTAAAAAAGGACCCTCAGCCTGCATTAGGCAACTCAGTTTAAATACAGAGCAAATGAGATGATTCCCTGTGGAGATCGATCACTCAGTTTTTCTAAAGCATCTCAAAGGGAAGAGAAGACAACATGTGTCAGCAGCCTGGCATGCTTTAAGCATGGGTTGAGAAAAGGCTCTTGGAAAGACTGGTTCATACTATCAGGCTTGCCTCAAGCTAAGGATACCCTGCTGACTTTCAATGTGTTTATATTTCTCTATTGGGTCACTCTTGGGGACTATCATGGTGGCATCTGCTTCAGAGAAACCCTTTGGCACTTCCTGAACACTTGAGCTAAGGTTGTCCTAATCATCACAGGGTACACTCTTGTTTATAACTGTAGGCTCACCAGCTGTTGTTCATCTCCCAGATTCACCTGTACCTGGCAGCCCATACAGCATTGGAAGCTCATACCTACAACTTTATCCTCTTGAATGCTTTTATAGGGTAGAGTGTACTTCCTTTTGCCTTCCTCTGGATTTCTGGAGTAGGGGCTGGGACAAACAAAGTTGAGGGGAGAGAAAAATTTGTTGGAACAGGTACCAGGAACACAAGTAATGCTTTCTTCTTTTCATTTTCAACTCTCCTCCTCCTCCTTCTTCTCATCCAGAAATTAGTACTGAAGAGGAATCACTGTCTGGCATCCAATACAGAAAATGAAGATAAAGTCAAGTTTATTGTGAACTTTCTGCATGATGACTGTCTTGCTCCGGTACTTGATCAAATGTCTCTAACATTTCACCCCACTGCATGACACTGTGATTAAGCATAAGAGACAATGAAGGGTCTGTTTCATAAATAACCCTGCATCGAAATGGCAGGTTCATCCCACTGTACTAGGAACGCCATGATACCGGAGAGCCCTGAGTTATGCTTTCTTCTTTTCCTTTTCAACTCTTCTCCTCCTCCTTCTCATCCAGAAATTAGTACTGAAGAGGAGCCACTGTCTGGCATCCAATGGTCGACCTTATTCTGCCCCCAGCCTGTGATGACGGTGGAGTGGGAAGACAAACTTTCTCATCATGAACCTTGTATTGCAACTCTTCTTTCTTGATTTGACCATTGTTTTCCTGCATGACTCTATAAATATGTGGCAAGTATCAGTCAGAAACTCCCTCTATGTCCAGACAGTGTGACTTTACCCTGTCCTTTGTGGAAAGAAGATGATTTATGGAGGAGGGCACGCACATAAGCCAGGCTGAGATTCAGGTGAGTTGGCTGATGGTGGACATGGGTCTGGGGTGAAGGGAAGGAAGAGGAGTAGTGAAAGAGGCTGTATTGGGACCAGAGCACAAGAGATCCACATATCAAAGAGGATATTTTATTTCCTGGTAAGAATCACCCCTATTAGACACTTCTCTGCTTGTTTATGGGAAATGTTTTAGGATAAAGAAACTTAGTTTTAGCATGCATACTGACAGGATAGATGCTGATTGACTGGGTTACGCATAGTTGTAGAATATGTAGTCTTGACCAACTACATGGTTGGGTCTGGTCACAGGACATGCATTCAGTGAATCAGATGTAGCATTCACTAAGCATCCTGTGCCTGCTCCTGAGCCAGTAGGCCTGGGAGGCTCTTTCTGACAGGATAAGGTAAATGCCATCAGAGTAGACTGACAAAAAGTGTACATATATAAACACAGACTTTATAGAGTGTATAGGGGTATGCATGTGTGTGTGTGTATGTATCCACTAGGATTTGCAATTTGTGCTTAGGTTTTTTTCATTTTTTTAGCTGTATAACTTTTTGTGGCTGGGAGACAAGCTTTGGACAGTGAATTTTCTTTTATAGGTTTTAGTAGAAAACGTAAACGTTAGCTCTGATGACAGTAAGAAGAGAAATACTCCTCCTGAGAGAGATAAAATATGAATTATGTATCAATAAGAGAAGAGTTCAAAGTGAACTGGCATGCGTGGATCATAGTACTGAGGACTGGGAGGAATGCACTGATTGCAATTCCTCTGTCTTTGGCCCTTCCAGTAGCAGGAAAATAGTTTTCTTTGAATTTTCCTCTTCATCCTTGCATTCGTCTTCCTGCCTCCTTCCCTCTGCCCCACTTACAACAGTGTTTCATTACTGTGGTTCCTTGGCTGTTATCTTTATGAAGTATGTAAACAGAACTGCTGTCATTATAGTGAAATGGAAATTGCACCTTGAACAGAAATGTCCATAGAAGGGGTATATTTAGATGACTTGTGAACAGGAAAATGCAGACTAAGTTGGACACTAGATTGTGGAGAACAATATCAAGTTTCTTACCTCCAAACATTACTTTCCTCTACTCTACATTGTGCTGAAGTGTTTGGGAAGAAGATGGGGCTCCGTTACTTTTTTCTTCACCATCTGTAAGTCTATCAATCACCTCTGTAACAAATTAGAAAATAAAGAGATGGACAACTTGGTGATTTGGAGGTAATCATTAGAAGCATTTAGTTACCACTGATGATGCACTAAATGTGAATTTATACATACGAGTCTGTATGGTTGTACTTCTTCAGATGTCTGAGATCCAGGGTTGTGGTGGGTTATGCTAACCTTACTCAAAAAAAAAGCATTATTGTTCAGGTGCAGGAATGAACATAAATAACCTCACTTTTTTGACACCTGGCACTTAAGTGAAATGGATTATCGGCCTTAATCTATTTGTTCCATGTCCTCCCATTGTGCAGACTACAGCCAACCTGCAGATTTGGGAACGGGAAAGCCAATCTTACCCATTTTTCAGCTTGGTGCTATTTAATTTTTAAATGTATACTAAATATTCAGAAGGCTGAAGTTTTTATGTTTGGTCAAATTCTGCTATAGACCTCCACAGAAGTCAATGGAGACTTACTTGTCTCTGTGTAATGGAGAATAGAATTTGAAATATTAGATGCATTTTTTACTAGGACTGATGGGTTAATTAAGTCAAACTTTCCTGAAGTACAGTGATTTTACAGTACAGGTTGTATGCAGTAGTGAAGAGGTGTTCTGTTGTTAGAATGTTCTGTTCTTATTGCAGTTTTGAGTTAAATGGCTCACAAGATTAATAAAACAAGAATGACATCTTTTGCTTTCATACATAACTAGCTCAAATCCAGTTCTTGTTAACTACCAGGTGTTTTACTGTAGGTTGTTACTAGATAACAACTATTCAGAGGGCTATGTGGGTAAAAAAAATAAAAAATAAAAGTAAAAAGGCTGATCTCTATTCGTCTCTTTCCTTCAAGGACAAATGCCTGAGTTGTAAGACCCAGCATTACAAGTACATTCATTAGAAGACAAAGCCAGAGACAACCTTCTAGATCAGGACTTAGGAGTAAATGAAAAGCAATGAAAGAGGCAATGTTTGTCATTGTTAGAAAAAAATTTCAAACAGTAACAGTGCTCTGAATTTTGCTGTTGGGTGACTTTGCTGCTGCTAAGGAGCAATATCCCACTTCTGGAAGAGCCTTTACAAAAACTCTCTAGCCTTACCAACTAGAAGGTCAAACACTAATGTTCCCTGGCTGATGGATGTGCAATTACTCCACAGAAAAGAATTAGTGCTGTCACTACCCATGTTTTCCTGTTTGAGCAGCAGTCTGGCTCTCACAGATGCTACACTCGTTTAAGTGCGACTGTGTGCAGCAAGGTGTCTTTCCCTTAGGGTCAGCAGTTCTTGTACTTAACAGATGTGGCTTGTCTGGGGTGAGTTTCACTGAGGTTGGGATATCTCTAGCTTCTACCAAGCAAAAGGCCAGGGCTCAGGATGAGATAGGTGTGAAACACAGGGGAACATCTTTTGGAGTAGTGCCCAAAGCGTGGGGAAGAACTCAGTGTTTAGATGAGCTTTCCTTAGGTGTTGTGTTAGTTCTGGCAGAGAGTTTGTATCTGCCTGCTCCCTCTGAAGCAGGGTGTGGATGGGAGTTTGAAAGAAGAAAAACAGCTCTTAAAAGAATCAGTGTTACCTGCATGTCAGGAGGGCACTAATATCTTTCCTGAGCAAGAATTAACGTGAGGTGTTTCCTGAAAAGGTGCTAACTGGAGGACTTAAAGCTAAACACAAAATATTCTGGCTAGTCCTGTATAGCTTTTCTGTGCTGTACATCAGTACTTTGCTAGGGAAATTTAAGTTTCTGACTAATATTCCCCTATGAGCTCTGACTAATATTCTGCATACAGACCTATTCTTTCTTGATCAAATTTTATCATTACCAGAGGCAGGTACTGATTATGCTGTGTCTGTTTTTATCTCCACACTTAATTCATCATATACTGTATTAGTTTCTTATATCTGCCATTTATTATTCTATTGTGTGTGGTAATTCAGGCTTTCTTTTGTATAACATGAATAACTGTGAACTCGGGCTCTATGGACTTTGCAGTTCAAGAGTAAAAGTTAATTTCATTTCTATGTAGCATGCCCTTTCTGAATTTCACATGACAAATAACTTGCTCCTGAGCTATCCAAATGAGAATACTTTGGCTTGGGCTGCTGTAGCAGGTCACTTACTCAACGTACTTGTCAGTAACACATTGATGCAAGCTGAAATGCATTGCCTTCTCATTTGTTTTTAACCTTAATGAAAACTTGTGTAGAAAAGGTATGCTGGCATAGCAATGAGGAATGAGTCACTGCCATCCTCTGTCAGTGCAGCAGCTCAATCTTAATTTCTTTACATAACCAAAGGCAATGGGGTTCTAAAATTTTCTTTTTTATAGAACCTCTAACTCTCCAGAGCCTCCTTTTTAAATTCATGTGTTTGTGGGGATTATGTAGCTTGAATTTCAGCAGAGCTGCGCAAAATTTTAATTCTTGGTCCCCTTTCCCCTTTTTACTTCCTCTCTGAGTCACACAGGCTAATTTATTATTGTGAAGGTAAGTGGGTTGTTTCCACCTCACTATTCATAAGAGCATATTATGCCAAAAGCAGCACAGTCAGTCATATAAGAAATAACCAGCCTTTCTATTTCTGCATAAATACAGGTATTCATGTTGAAGTAAAGAGGGCATAAGTCATTCTGGCAGCTGAGATATGAAATATACTGTGTGGACTTATTGACAAAAGTATTTGAAAAATAAAATTAAACTAGTTTCCATAGCAACTGCCACACTACATATTTCTAAAACTAAAGGGAACTGAATTTACCAAGATAGGGCAACTGAGGTACCTCAGGTACTTCTAGTGCTGGTGTTGTGGATACATAGCTCCCTGTTTCAAGCATAGATCTTAAAGTTCTTGACAAATTTGGTGTCAAAGCTGAGTTGTGGTTGTCAGGCTGGCACCCTCAGACTCCTCTCCCTGGGACTGTGGATTAGGCATGATAGCATCCCCCTAAGCATTTTCTTACTTAGGTTGAGCATCATAATCTTAAAAACCCCACAGTGAAGATCTCTGGCTTTATGTCTTTCTTAAGCATCTTGAAGACTAAATGTGAGGGATTTTGTAGGGCTGGTGAAAACAAGTTTTTTATTTAAGATCTACATTAATTTCTGAGTGGAAGAGAAAGCACTGTATGTTTAAAGACCAGGTGTATTTTTATAAATTGTAAAAATAATTAAGGTGCAGCTCCCACCTTCTCACATTCTCAGCACAGGAAACATATTACAGTTTGTTTTACCGATGAAGAAGACTGCAGCCTAGCTGTTAATTTCTCCCTGTCATACAGTGAATCACTGATGGCAATAAAGTCTTTGTGAATCCTGAAGCAAAGTTCTCTGCTCTAACTTTTGAATATCTTATGCTTATTACAAATTTTACAACTTCTTTTTTCTTTCCTGCGGTGTGTTGGACCTCTGTACCTCAGGCCTTAAAAACAGCATTAGTCATGGAAAATATAAGTCCATCTACCTGGGTTCTATAATTCAAAAATCTTCAAAAGTTCTTTTTCAGTTCTTTGGTATTTCATGCAAAATATAGATATCTTTACAATAGTGGAAAAAAAGTAGATTTGGATATCAAAAAGAGGTTCCTTACCTGTTGAGTATAATTCCAATATTGTGAGCTGGCATTAAAGAGGTTTATTTAAAAAATAAAAAAAAAGGAGAAAGGACACTAAACAAACAAAAAACTGACTTAAGGTCTGTTAAAACTCAAAAAATTTACTTCAAAGGATTTGGATTAGACCCATGCAATTCTTTTTTTCCTCAAAAGTTGCATATGAAATGGCTAAGTGAAGACGTGACCTAGGGCTTTGAGCAGCTTTTATTTCACTCTTAAGCGAAAGAGGCTGTAGATATTGAAAGTCAGATCCTTTATGCCTCTTGAAGATTGTGCTACTTTTCTGCATATAGGAAAAAATAGGCATATATCTGTGCAGAAATGTTTTTCATATGGAAACAGATCCTGCAGGCCAAATAATTTCAAGCTTTTTGGAATAAATCTTTAAATATTTCTTCTCTCTCCCTTAATGTTGTAGGAATTATTTATTTATTTAATTTCTAGTGTAAGCATTGCTTGTGAAAAATAAGCCTGCAGACAGTATCCTTAATTTAGAAAATATTTAAATGCTAGCAATCACTGCTTATGTGATAAGGTTAAATAATGAAATACAACTCACAAATATAATGATGCACTTAGGATTTCAAATGCTTTTGAATAAAGTTATCTGGTGGGTGTCAGAGCAAAGGGAGTAGCAGGGAAATTTTTTTTTTGAGAAATCTTTCTAGTCAGAAAATAAAGATGTATTAAAATTGAATTAATTTTCAATAAGACACTAGTTTATGTGACAACTGCATTGTAAAAGAATTAACCTTGGATTCGCTAAACTTTTTGATTGGAGAGAACCTGTCAGTTGCCCCTCAAATGGGACTGGGGGAACTCAGGTTTCAAAGTCTCTCATGTTACTAAGATATTTTGGATGGTTTCTTCCAGTTCTTCAAAGAAGAAACTAACTTCCTCAAAAAAAAATTCAGAGGCTTCATTGTTTTGTAAACACTAAAATGGAAATACTTTCCACCCTAACATTTTTTTGAAGTTGTCAAACTCTTTCCCTGTGAGTACTCAGATAACAGGGGTGTTCCTGATGTCAGTGGCACTACTGGTTGGGTTAAAGACTCAGGAGATGGTGGTGACTGCTGACTGACCATTGTATCATCACTAGGAACGTTAGTACCTAGAGGAAATATACCCCACACCTCTGTATAACTACCTTTTTTCCAAATTGCTGATTACTTTTACATTTATTGTGATGGGACAATGCCATTTGGAGAGTTGCTTCTACCTTTCTTTTTATCTGGAACGATATAAGAGGCTGATGATGTCTAAAATACAACATTGGCCTGTGACCTCACTTTGAAATTCCTGGAAAAAATGCATAACCATGTAGCAGTCCATAATGAAAAAACAATGATGTTGCAGCAACATTGTACTCAAAAATGAGGGCTGGCTGGAGGGGCAGATTATATTCTGTGTGAATATATAAATTTGCTTCTGTCTAGGTAGAAGCTGAGAGAAGTGTGATGAGTGCTAGGCATGGAAGGATATCTGTTCAGACACGTGTGGGGCTGTAGTGGGACAGAAGGGGTGAAGTGTGAACCTGTTAGATGAGCTGACCACAAGAAACAGAATTGGAAGAAAACCACCTGGTAAATATTCTGTGGCTGCATTACACTGTTCCAGAGGGCCCAAGAACTGTCAAAACATTTCTGATTTATCTAAGAAAATTACATTGAAATTAAAAATGGCTTATTCATGAAAATACTAAATATAGCAGTTTGTGGTGCTGCCTTTCTTAAGGTAGGAAATATGTAGTCTTACAAGCATACACATTGCTAGACAAAGGCTATGTTAAAGGAGTATGTAAGGAGAATGTATGAATTATTCCAAATAAAAATATATTACAGAGACATACCAATTATTCTCAAATCAGGCATTCCAAATTCAAGACATTTTTCAGAATGAGACTAGCTTTAAACACAAATCCAAATGTGTGAAGTTAGAGTACCAAATAGCTTGAATGATGCCATCACGGAAAAATGTGTGCATGTTGGCAAGGGAAGGAAAATAATCATAAACTGAGATGAAGAAGAAGTGAAATAATATCCCTAAAACATTTTTTTCCTCTTATCTGAGTCTTAAGTACTTAACTGTCTCAATTATATTCATGCTTGTTTCATGATGTCACAACCTTGCCATATGCATGCATTAGCATGTCTGAAGAATATGGAATAGCAAATAAACACCAATTAACAAGTGAGTAAATTAGTAGTGAATATGTAATTGTCCAGTTTAACTTCTGCTGCTTATAAATCATCAGAATGTATTTTCAACACAGTTTTTGCTTGGAAGCACTCAGAAACTTAATAAAGCACATTTCAGCCTATGGAGTATTTCCAGGATATTTCTGTGGACTGTCATCAACAAATTGCTTGTGAGTAATTGACCTTTTAAAATTGTATCCTGTTCTTTTTCCTTTATGATTAAAAGAAAGGAGCACTCAAAAAGGGAAGACAAATTAGATTAGACTGTGGCCCTTTTGTAGGTTTGGCATATACATTTTTGTAAGCAAGTTTTTATTGCAAGTGTGTAAAACTCCTGTTCCGGTGATCACATCATTGTACAAAGTACTTGCTGAGGTCAGTGAATATCTAGTTTTTGGTTTAGGGATAGTTAAGAGAAATTTCTCATAACAATGGTTATGAGTAGCTGTTTGACAAAGCTTTGAAAAGCTACTTTCAAGATCTACAAGAAAATAGTATGTAGTTTAGAGAATTTATTTTGAGGACTGAGGCACGCATCTATATTTCTAAGGGAGTAAGGCTTAATATTGGACATAAAATTTAACTTAACCACTTGGGACTTGCAATGGTTCCATTTATCAAAGACATTGTCCCTAAATAATTAAGCATGTACCTCTGCTTGAGGAGAGACTGGAGGGAAAAACAGAAAATTGCCAACTAGACATGATTTGGAAGGAAGTGGCAGACTCATGAGGTAAGAGAAAATCTGATGGAGAGCTGGAGTTTGGGAAACAGGACTGAAGACTTGACAGAGAAGTCTAAACTCTGATTAAGAAGGAATCTGCAGAGGAAGAACATTTCCTTCACCTGGGAATGTGAAAAGGACAATTTTAAGTGAAAGAAATTGAGCTTTTAATTTCAGTAATAAACTAGGAAGCTGGATGGGAGCTGGTTTATACAGAAGCCTTGCAAATGCATCCATGTACTTCCCTGTGGGGTGACTAGGAGAAAGAGTATAGGAACAGAGGAAGGGCCTGATATGTGTTCCCAATGGGCGGAAGAAGAGCAAAAGACAGACCTAACTGAGTAACACTCCTGTAAACATTGATAGGAACCAGTACCAAGGTAAGATATCCTTTCAAGGATTGTAAATAAACTAAGCTAACAGCAACATTTTACATGGTATGAAGGAACAGTCTATGTGCTTGATATGCCAAGAAAAAAAGGGCAGCAGGTTGATTTAATTTCTCTATTTTTAGTTGGGAAAATGCCTCAACAAGTGGCTTATATTCTTCAAATAAGGAGTGCACTTACATTGATATATAAATATATGTACACATTTAAGGGTACTGCTTTTAAATGAGACCTCTCCTTACAGCAGGCTTACAATTCTCAGTGGGTCAAATCTTCCACATGCACTGCTCGTGAAAGGATCACGAACATGTTTTGTCTCATCCTTTCGTGTCTAAAAGGATTCAAAGCCTGCACAGGCATCTCTTTTCTGTCAGAATTGGACCCATTGTCATCTACTATATTTTAACTTTACTATCACCACAACAGTTGGCACAGAGGAGGCTTTCCTTTTATTTTAAAGCGAGCATGGGTTGTAAGTACGAGAGCTGTTCTTCAGCAAAATTGAAAGCAAGAGACTGAATACTCTGGCTGATGTGAATGTACACAGGTAAAATGGTTAATCTAAAATCAGTATTAAGTCTACGAAGCAGTGAAGCCAGCAGTACCAGTATGAAGTTACATAGCACATTTCTCAATATTGGAATTGATCTTTAATGTAATTAAAGCTGCTGTTGTAGGAACTCGGTGAATGAACAGGTTTTCTGTTATTCCTTTGGTAACCCTTTGCATTATTTGTCAGTTATGACTGACAATAAGGAGGGTAAATGTTACTTTTTTTTATAACTACCCATTTGTATTGTATTGAGTAAATAACGATATGACCTTTTTAACTGATCTAAGTCAAAACCAGCTCATCATTCTTCTGGATAGAGGAATGAATTACCATCCTTGTTCAGTTTGAAAAATGCACAGACTATCACCAACGTTCCCTCAATTGAAATACATTTGTTTGGAAGTAATGAAGATTTGTTCACATTTTTCCTTAACAAAATCAAGGAATTTTATTGTGACCCTTTAGAGATCACTTTCTCTTCAGAAAAATCACAGCTGCTGTGAGGTTCTGAGGTTGCAATCAGACGGTACCTGGGCCACACATGTATGTCTCAGTAATACTACTGTGCATAAACAAATGTTCTACAATAAGCAGACCCTAATGGATGCTGGTTTTAAATACTATTGAAATTCCTAGGGAAATACTCTTTAGGTCTGTGTCAATGGCAAAAGAATTCCTAGTGATGGATGGCAGAAATATGAATGTTAAGAAAACAATAGCATTTTGCTCCTGTTGTGTGAAGTACTGGGCAACAGTAGCAAGTCTTCTCTACCTCAGCTTTTTCTAGATACCTATTCCTGAACAGCATCAATTTGTTATGACAGCCTTTGCTATTCAGCAGGACTACAAAGAATCAGTCACTTGTCAATATGCATTCATACAATTACATACTGGTGCATTCACTTAAAGTAAATTGTGTGGTGCAGATGACAATTAATCTGCTATTTGATATAGTAAATACTCCACTCAGAGCCTTTTGCTGCATCTCCCAGAATGGTAAAAAAAATGCTGTCTTTTAGAGGAATGCATGTATACTTCCCCCTCCCCCCATTTCAGAAAATTATATTGAAACTAATTGGTGTTCCCATGTAAATGCATGCAATACAGTCACAGAGCTGCTGCTTTGGTGGGACTGCTCATTAGAAGACGACCAGTCTGGGAAATAAGATACAGAAACAACGTCTACTCTTTGCTCTTACTCGTTGAGATAACTTGACCTCAGGGTTGGCAAGGGTTTGTTGTATTTGGTGAGTTTCCTGTTCAAAAAGGAGTTCCTCTCTTTCGTGGAAGAAAATGTTTATGCACAGTGTTCTTTCTCGAACAGGTTCAGGACTGGGGTTACAAATGAACAGCTTGGCAGAACACTTACGTGTCTGGTTAGATGTGAATACAAGACTGAAAATATCAAGACTAGAGAGCACTCAAGCAAGGTGTAAATATCAATTTGGTGACCTGGAAGTTTCTCAGTCCATTTGGATCCTTCACTTCCTTTGTGTCATAAGGACACTGCTATAGAGATGTGTAACCCCTACCAATTTAACCATCATTTAGAAAAGAGCAGGTCTTGTATATGTGTTTGCACTGCGGAGACGTGAATGTCCAGTACAATCCTAACACAAGTACAGCTACAAAGAAAATATAATAGAGCATCAGGTAATCCTTTCATGTTTTCATTCATTACTGTAATATAGCCTTCATGGGAAAACTTCACCTTCTTAAACTTACTGATGCCTTTACAGTTGACTTTAATGGTGTCACCAGAATGTCTTTTCTGTGTTATGTCATTAATACTTCAGGATAAACAGAGTGGACTTTCCACAGCTGGCTTTACAGTTTCATTTAAAGTAAGAATATATTACATATATAATTGCAAAATCTCATTGTTATTACAGATTACTGGAAATGTGCATGTGTGGAATGGAGAGGGTTAGCTTTATACGGGAAGGGTTATAGGTAGAGTTGCGGCATTTGTACAATGTTAAAATTTCTTCAAAGACAGAGGCTCTGCAAAGGCATTGTGAAGGTTATTGCACTATCTTTAGTAGCGCTTCTATAGTAAATCATTGGTACAACCAGGGGGGATGGCTGTAGCAAAACTGTAGCACTATGTAATAATGAAAAGTATGTAATAGGAGCAAGGAAGAACTGTGTGGCATAACCAGTGCCATAAATCCCTTTTTGACAGGTTTCTTAATGAATAATATGTCTTTAAAGTTCTTGCGACTTCATTCTCCCACAAGATCTTAGAAGCAAGTTTAAGTTTCCTACAAGGTAAAAAAGGTACACAAAAAAAGGGGAGATGATGCCAAATTTGGGAAGTGTTGAGGTAATACCAGAAGTTCACAAACAAATACATCATGCTGCAAACTGTTCACTAAAACTGAACACAAAGAAATATGGCACGGTGTGTAATGTTCCACCAACCTCTAGCTGATATCCAAGAGCTTGGCAAATTGTAGTGTGGATTATATCAAATGATAGCCTACAGTGAAATGACCCATTCTTCTTAAGAACATCTATGGTTGGGCTTTGCTCTTGATGCTCTCTCTCTGTGGTCCTAGATGCAGGCAGAAGTTATCTTTTTCGCTGTGCACTGATTTATAGTCTCATTCCCTGCTCAGTTAGACAAGGAGTTGTCATTTATAATATTCCTAGAAATTGAGCTAAGAGGAAGAGAGATAATAATAGCTAAGAACAGGGGACCAGCAGGGCCACGTCAAGGAGATACTATGTCTCTATAGTGTCCTAAGCAGACCAAATATGTGAATTCAGATGGTTTAATTCTCTGCTCTCCTGTGGATTTGGGGAAAAGCAAATGTGAAGAGTGCATGTGTATTCTTATGAGGGTTTTAAACCTTCATCTGCAGTCAAATGAGAAACAACGTGGTTCTTGAGATTCTTGTCATTTGTATGAGGCTTCCCATGTACAAGAGAAAGAAACTATTGCAGCTGAGGTGAGCAAACAGCTGAAGAGGTAAAAAGGACATTGCTCCTCTCTGCTCCTCAAGGAGTTTAGTTTGTACATGTAAATTTATTAGAAATATTAAAAATAGACATATTGTGTGATCTGTTAAGAAAGACAACATCAGAGCACTTTAACCACAGTAAGTATACAAGCCAGACACTGATGTGCTTTCTTGTTTCTTTATTCTTCTTGTTCATCACTGAGGGTGATTAATACGAAAATAGAGCCTATTGCTTGTTTTCCTGTAATAGGTGGGCACTTTTACAGATTCAGAAAGACCTTGTCTGTGTCCTGGTGAACTTGCAGATTTTTTTAATGTGTTTTTCAGGCTCTGTTGATCTTTCCAGGTCATATTCCACAATAAGCACTGACTGAGTGTCTTTTTCACAAGAAACAAACTGCTATGTAAAGGAAGAAGGGGGATTTATTTCAGATGCCAGGTAATAACATTATTCCAAAGTATTTTTTACTGCAAGGTTTCCTCATGAATTAAAGCAATGAAATAGTAAACAATAGAGCACTGACATTTTAACTGTATGTATTATACTGATATCGGTCACACTCTACTTCAGTTAAGAACACAAAACTTTTTACCTTTTAAACCTTTGTGATTCAGTGGGGGGGTTTCACCCTATTTTAGATTATCAGAAAGTTTCTGTGTAACTTTGTGGGTTGCAAAAAGTTCAAACGAGTCTCTTGACACAAGCCATGCTGAATGCTGAATTATTCTCTTCAATTCTCAGAATCCTGAGCATCTCCAGCTCGGTCAGAATCTCTGTCAAAATGTTACAAGGAAACCTGTGGGCTGGAAAGAGGTTCATTCTTCCTTTATTCTTCTGGCAAAATGTTCTGTTAAAGTATGTCTAGAATAGATGAAGAGCACAGGTACAGTCTGAATTTTGTTTGTTGCTATCTGTTGAATGGCTATGAAGGTATCTAATGACCTTGGGATGCTTTGTGAAGTTAAGGTATACATCCTTCAAGAGAAAAACTAAGAGCCAAACAGAAGAGACTGTCAACCTTCAATGAAAGTTAGCAAAAGTTTTTTTGTTAAGCAAACGGTCACCCCAAGAAAGAAAACTCAATAAAAATAGCACACACTCCCAACAAAAAAAAACCCAAACAAGCAAATAATCAAAAATATAAATGTAAAATATTCTCAAAATATTTTATTCATTTAAGGATTTTAAATTTTTTTTCAGTGAAATTCAAAATAATATTCAAAATACCATAGGAATAAGGGAAATATGTTTTCTGCTGCATTCATTTGAGGTTTTGTCTAACACAAACTGAAAAAAAAAAATTTCTGAAGTGTCACTTGCAATTTTAGATTTCTAAACTCTTGGAGGTCAGAAACCTGTCATGCCATATATTCTGTGTCAAACTCCTATTTGGGCAGTTGGTGTTGAAAGTTTATTTTCCTAAAACTCCTGCAGATGTTTGTTTTCTTTTATCAAACAAAAATTAGTTTCCTTTGTACAGTAGCATAATAGGTTGAATGATATAATGCTGTACTGGTGTTATTTCTATTTTATTGGAGTTATTCTTCCTTATGGAGGAAACTTCAGCAACAGTTACTGGAATCATATATCAACTATGGAACGACCACCGAGTGAGCTACATTTGTGCTGGTTTTCATTGCAGCTATGGATAATGATTATGGGCCACATATCTCTTTGATTCTGCTCAGTTCAATGGCTTTATATCAGGTGTTCATGGATTTACTGTGGGACTCTGCAGTTTTCTGTGACTCATATTAGAAGGGTCTATTGTGCCAGAAAGTAATAATTTTACCAGATTGTAGAAAAACATAGAGTCCTTTTGCTTATAGTTAAATAATATTATATTAACAGCTGGGGTTTTTATATACACTAGTGTATACTAAAACCTTTCCCTACTGAAGACAAAAAAATTTAGAAGTTGGTGGAAGATCTTTGGCAAGATTGTTACCAGAGCAATTTTATTTTACTTTTTATTGAAAAACAAGATTCTGCATTACAAGTAGGAAACATTTCTCCAGATTTGATTCCTTTAAATTATCTATGTGTAAGGAAAAACTATGGCAGAAGGTGATGAGTCTTGAATTTCTGGCATTAGTTAAGGTTTGGCTGGAGCCTTGAAATGCAATGTGATAATCTAAGAGCTGGTGAAAAAATAATGTTGATGTTTTGAGAGTAGATGTTATTTGTGGGCACAAAACTGAGTGCTACTTTTTGATGTAATAGTAGCTGTGAGCCTGTAAGCTAAGAAAAGAGTAACCTTCCCCATATTACCAATTGCTGATTATGGTTCCATAATTTATGGTGCTGAATCATTTCTGTAGCATAGTGAATAGAAAGTACAACCACCTGCAATAGATTATGTTGATTCGTTTTGCTGGCAGATGTGAGAGAGCATCATTGCTCATTAGATGGTAAACCTAATTGGTTTTCTCCAGAATTACATAGACAATATTCTTTTAATCTGTTCACACACAGGGTACTTAATTTCAAAATCCCTGAATTATTGTTTAATTGTTAACATTTCTTTCAGATGGTGATTGTTCTCTGGGGTTGATTTATAATAAAAACACAGCTTTGTCATTTATGTGGGAGGGAATTATGGATGAAAAGGTCATATGGGGAATACCCACTGTGACCTTCCTCCTCTACTTGGAGTCAGAACACTTTTTGCCCCAGAAATGAGATTTTTAAGACAAGCAGTTGATAAGAAAACTCCAGGGAGAAGGAGGGAGGTGAAGAGAAGGATCAGGCCTGAGTTCGGAACATTCGATGACAGGCAAATAGAAGCAGTGATCTGAGATTTCCCATTCTGAAGTACTAAACCCCGCATTTGTCTCCCTTTTGGTGTTAGGTTCTGAGGTCTTCTAGGCTCCAGGTTGAATAGAGACTATTTTAATGCTCAGGTCCTTCTCTTCCCCTCTGAAATGCTAGCCCATGGTGAAGACCATGGGCTTGTGGTTAACTGTAGGCAGGAAGGCAGACTCACGCCAGCGTGCTCTAGGAGATGCCAGGTGCCCAGGGTCACAACTGTAGGGTTCACAAGTGCAATTGCCCAGGGCTGTCTGTGAACAACTGGCCCTGTTTGCATCTCTGCTTAGCTGATGTAGCAGCCCATCACATACATGCTTCACATGATACTTCATGGAGCAGCTCACAAGTGGCTGTGCTGGGATGGTGTCCCTCAAGGTCTCTGTGAATCCTACTGCTGGTCTTTTCCTTTTCAAAGGACCCTGACATCTTTTTAGAAGACCATTCTCTCAGAAACACAACCTCTGCCATGCTTCTAATAGAGGCACACCTATTTTATGAGCCTTTTCCTAGTTTTTGCAAGCGGGGTATTGCAACAATGTAATTTGCACCAGGTGGTATTTTATTCCTACATTCTAGAGGTTCTAGTGAAGGTGCATTGCAGCAGGAGTCAGCTTCTTACGCAGTATTTTCTGGAGCAACAGATGCAGTGTATTTAAAATGACTTGAACCTCCTGATGACTTTTTAACAGTTTGAATTAATTCCATATCACTAAGGAAGCTTCTATGAAAGGTAACTTTCTGAAAAGAGTTCCTTGTCTGAGCTTTTCAAAGCAAGCCCTGAGAAAATTCAACTGTCTTGTTTGCTAGTCACCAGATAATTTCAATGGAAGACTTACTTTTAAATCCTCACAGCTGTTTTGAACATGTACCTTCTAACTCCCCTGCTTCTCCTTTCCACTTCCAACTCATGTTTCTCAGGCAAGCAAAAATATAGTTCCAGTTTAGACAATAAGTCTGTATTTATCATGGAACTATTTCCTTGAATTCTTTGACATCAAGCTGGGAAAATTCTTTCCAAGCTGGAGAAAAGAGATGAAAATATTTTTTTGTTAGAGAGAGTGGAGAGAGTGTTTCCAAATAGAAATGTGTAATTGCTGCAATGCAAGTTAGCTGACACTGTAGTTAGTTTTTTGACACAGGAAAAGTTTTAGCCTCTTTTGGTTTCCTGTCTCTGGAAGCTGAATTTGGAAATGGCTGAAATGCAGAAGAGAGGAAACAGGAAAATAAGGAACATTTATGCTTTCTTAAAAAATCAGGATCAGAGATTTGGATCATGTATGAAAATATTTTTTCCCAGTTTATTATTGCATGATCTGACTAGGCCAGACAATATTTTGGTGGGTAGGTTTGGGAATATGTACATAGTGTTATCATGAACAAAGGACACAAATAATTTAAAATATCACAATACTTAAGAGAAATAGCGGTGGAAAAAGCACAGCTGATATGAACTGGAGGGAGAGAGGTATCTTGGGCTTTTTTCAAATCTTTGAACTTAGGCCTACTCTGGCTGAACTCTAGGAAAATGCCAGAAGTTTGTTATAATAGAGTCCAGTGTTACCTTTAAAAAAGGAAAATGGAATAGAATAACCAAATGAGAAATGTGCCTCTACTATAAAAGTATAATAGCTGTAAATACAGTCCAAGCTGATCCTGTAAATGAGGATGGATAAACCTCATAACAAGAGAGGTCTCACATTTTAGGGAGCAAATCCAAGCCCTTCAACTTACTAGAATTTTATAAATCACGACTTTCAAAAAGAAAGGGCAGACTAAAGAGTCCCAGAAAGCCTTGTTACTTTTTTTTTATTTTGCAGACTTGCAAATAAGGATTGGTACTAGAAAATGCTTGAGTAATTTAATTGGTTAGACTAGTGCCTTTCCGCCAGCTGGCATGGCAGGATACAAAATTTTATGGAACAGCTTGCCGTGCCATTTGAAGGACTTCTCTCTACAGATGTCAAGACCTTAGGTGACATCAATGTATCAGCTTAGAAAATGGGTAACACGTATGCATACTGTTTGGCCATAAAGGAATCTGAAGGACATCTAAAATTTCTTGGAATTATCCTATTTACTAAATGAGGCACATGGACATGCCTCCACTGGTAGCAGAAGTGGGCCAGTCAATTCACACAACACAGCATTTGCAGTATTAATAGGAAATAAAATAGTTTTGCAAACAGTGATAACACCTATGGTCTCAGAGAAGTTTGAGTTGTACCTGCTCCCCATACTCTGGTTTCTGAGTGTAAGGTGAGCACAACTTGCTCAGCTGGACCTGTCCTTCCTCTCAGAGTTACAGATGCTCTTTCTACTTCCCAAGTAGAAGAATTTCATCCGTTATATACTCATTATCCTTGAAGAAACTGAGAAAGAAAAGAGGGGATTTCCTTACTTACTTCTATCTGTATCTAACAACAGCCCAGAACACTGAATAATCTAAACCAGCCCTCTACTTCTTGCTTTCTGTCTAAAATGATATTTATGCCCAAGAGGATGAAAAGGTTGTGTCCAGATTGCTATTTTGATTTAGCGCAACAATGTGTGTGCCACAGTTGTCTACATTCCCCAGGAGTTCCAGGAGCATGGCAGATGCATTCTAACCATTGATGAAGAAATAAAAATTAAATGCATCCTGATCATATGTATTAAATCACATGCATGGTCGGGATGTTCTATCCAGAGAACCCGAACAAAACCCCAAAACTGCTTTTAATGAGAAGCCATAGCACCAATTACTTTGATTTATGGATCTGTCCTAGTATATCAAGATGTTTGATAATGTATGTACACGTAGTCAGAGCTGATCAGTGCAGTTCATGTGGAATATCAATATTAGGTTCCACTAATCACCCACTGGCAGGAAACGAGATTGCTGATGTCATATACGTGTTTCCCTTTTTCTAAGACACTACACTGTTTTGATGTTATTAATGGCTGAATTTGAGGACACGTTAACTATTTGGATAAAATCTATGCCTGCGTAACTGAAGCTGACTTTTGAATGTTGGTGAGTAAACCTTGGAAAAGGACTAACAACAACTTTTTTTTGTGTCAACAAACGTCTGAACAGAGCACTGTAACACACTACAATGAATCTTGTTAATTAGTATCAGAAAAAAACAAAGTCACAGCTATATAACAGATATAACACTGCCAGGCTGAAGTACCAGGGGTTTTAGGTATACTAAAATAGAAGATTGATTGAAAACTATGAAACATCTTGGGATCTTGGTATTTGTTTCCCTGCTTCCAAGTCATTAAGGTTCATTTACTTCACAGTTACAACCATTTCTACAGATATGTGGCTTAAAATTATTGTTATCCATTTAAAAAAAAAATTCTTTCATTTGTGTTTTCAAAAGCAATACTAATTAAAAGGGCAAAATCTTGACATAAATGGAGCCAACTCAGCAGTACTCTATTGCCTCCCAGTGACCCAGACCAGTGACATGACCTAACCTCATATCCTTGCTATAGCAAGTTCTGGTAAGTAAAAACCCCTGTCCAGTGCATGTAATAGTTTGTTCCATGCAGTGTCTCCTGCTCGCTACTTGTGAAGGAAAAGGGGCAGATTGTGTAAATTGTCCTCTCTAAGTAAAGACTAGAAAATTCTCTGTGTGGGAACAGCCTGAAGTCAAGATCACCATTTGCAGTAGGCATGAGCAAGAAAACCTGTTGGAAAGGCAGGCTGTGGACACGCAGCTAAAATGTGAAGATTTCTCAAGATGAAAAATTAGTTTTAATCTTGAATAATTGATATTACCACCCAGCTGCTGAACATGAAACCACCAGCTGCCTGTTTCCTCCACATAGGTTCAGGCAGAACTATCCTGGTCATTTTTAAACCCCTAGAGGTAATTGCAGGGCTTTGATGAAGATGCCAACGCTGTTTGTGTCAGCACAAGAGTGGTGAAAGCTGCCCCACTACCTCAGAAGGCTCTATTAAGCCCATATACTGTCCACTCACTTGAAGTGCTGGACAACTTGTTGCAGACTGTAACCAGGCTCTCCAATGACTCTCCCTACTAGGGAGATGGGAGGCAGATGACACCTCATCAGTCAGCTCTCAAAGATGGGATTTAGAGGAGTAGTTCATTTGCCCACTATAACCCAATTCTGCAGCTTGGTGGCCAGGAAAAGTGGTCTGTACAGATGAGGGCACTTACAGGACTTGCACTGTGGAGGAAACACCTTCCTTGCTCTGTAGATGTATATGTGAGAAATGGCTGGTGTTCTTTAAGGAGAACAGAGTCTGCTGGGGTTGCGTGGTAAATTATTCACTTTTACTTGTTGCCTCACACACTTGTGCTATGTGCTGTGTTTATTTTAACTGCGAGAGTTGTGTTCCCCTTAAGGCTGAGCTGTGATTTTGCTCAATAGCAAAATAAGAGGAAAAAGTATCACTTCAGGTTTAAGGGTATTAAAACCCTGGAATTACCTGAAATAACCATGGTAACAAGCTCTGAAGTAGAGGCAGTTGCTCATATTACCATAGAAACAGGATTTAAAAAGTGGAAATTACTTACAATTTATCTCTGTTGCTTACAGTGACAGTAATATAACATGCATTTTGTGAAAAATACACACGTTCTTCATATAGTAGCTGTCAAGAAGTCAGTCAAAAATTATTTGAAGATATCTGAAAGGTATAATTTATTACATTGTTGGCATGGTTATTTCTTGCATTAGTCCCCACAAAAGTTACATGAAAAAAACCGGACAATTTTAATAAAACATAAAATTTTGTACTAGTATACCAAAACCAAGAAGTAAAGTCACATTATATTAGTCTTGAATAGGCCAAATATGTTTGTTGTAGCTCTTGAAAAATAATAATTTTATAGCTGATCAGCTGAGTTTTAGTCCTGTGCACCTGCTTGAAATGGCAGTAGGTGTAGCAGACCACAAGTTGGTGGCAGAAGACATAGACAGGTACAGGCCTTTTCCTTGGACCTGGTCACTTGCAGGTAGAGGGGGAGTGGAGTGTGTGGTAAAGCTGCAGAGGTGAAAAAGAAGTACAAAGCCTGGCTAAGACCAGACATGTCCTTGCTTCTATGCTTTTTGGAGGAGTTGTTTGTGAAAATTTACAAGGAAGGTGTTGGAGTTAATCGTCTCACAGCCTGAAGTCACACTTTATACCCGTCTCCTGCATCTGATGACAGAAGATGCTAGGACCCCAACACCCACAATCATTCAGAAACTAGGCTAATTTAGAAAATTGAAAGAATAATTCTAACCTATAGTCTGTTCCTTTGTTTGTCTTACATGCTTCAGAATGTAGACTCTTGTGTCTTGGTAATCTGAGAAACTACAGCCAAGTTCTCAAAGTTGTCTGACTTGGGTTAAATGCTCTGCATGGATGAGGAGGTTTAAATCATAAACACATTTTCTTCCTAAGATTTTATGCACATGGATTAACCATTTCAGTAGTGTCTTTAGTTTAATTTACAGTAGGGATGGTAAGATCTGTTCTTTATATCAGCGCAGGGTGGATTTGGCACTCTTCTTGCCTTTGTTGGTTGAAGTGAGAGTAAGATGAGTGTGTGCAAATCTGGCAGGGCTGGATGGCAATTGAGCAGATGGGCAGAGGTCAGTGAAGAGGGAGGACCACTCAGTAAGCACATACTTGTAAAATGATGGATTTTCACCTCAAGAAATTGATGATATGCTTCTCTATCAGCAAAGCCTTGTCCTACAGAGGAACTCTTAATTGAAAAAGATGAGCACAAACAATGTCTCTGAACTGCTGTAACAGTGTTTGTAACAGCAGGGATTTAGGTGTGGTGGTGAAAGAGTAAAGCTTATTCTTCTTGTTCGGTCTTGGACGTATAAAGAATCATGTTTGAGAGACATCATGTTGTATACAAGGTCTTGATTGTATGGAGAATTCCTCTTCAAGAGAAAAAAAAGACAAACCATACCACACCCCCTATCCTCTGTTAACCAAAACAACAAAAAACTCCAACCAAACAACAACACCGCCTCCAAACATTTAATGTCATTGGGCTTTAAGCAAGCATTTATAGTCATGATATAGTATGCTACAAGGTGTTTCTCATTTGCTACGGTAATGTTGAGATTACATTGTTGAATAGTAAGAGACAACGTTAACATTATATAAATTTTAGTAACAATAGCTAGCTAGAAGAGCAAAATTTCATTCTTTCCATTCAATTGTACAGATCTGGGGTTAGATTTAATTGAATTCCTAAGGAAATGAGCATTGGTAATTAGTAAAATTATTTAAACGCAATTAATAAACCCATTAAATAACTATATGGCAGCAGAGAGTAGGAAAAAATAGTGACCAAAACACATTTTCATGTTGGAATGAAAGATTCAGCTTTGATAAATCCTCCAGCATTTTATAAACTGCTTGTATTTATGTAGTAATGAAAAAAAATAAACCTGCACATATTTCATTGCAAAGGAAATAAATGAAGCCAAGTCTGAGGAGGCTTGTGTTTAATCATGAAATGTGCAACATTTGGCTGTAGTGAATTAGCCATTCGTCTTATTAATGCAAAGACTCAAGAGAGCTGGAGGCAGAGCAGACAAATTCGGCGGCTTTGCATGTGTGACCTCTAGAGACCTTGGTAAAAAGTCTAAATGGACACAAAAAGATCTGGTTTCAGAGT